>OY856414.1:187950900-189150900 GCA_963693085.1 Alisma plantago-aquatica
CTGGACGACCCTGCCCCAAGCTGCTCTAGGTTCGCTGACCATCAGCGTGCAAAGGGGAAACCTCCCCTATTTGAGCTCTATTCTTGTGGGGGGAAACAGGGATCGTGAGTTGTGACCGAGCGAGACCACAGGAGGTCAGCGCAGTGATGAGCAAGAGTTTGTAATCTTGCATTCGCGTTTGGTAGCAGGTGGGAGCGATCCACCATCGCAGGCGGTCGGGCGTGGGGTATGGTGCATCCAATCAATGAGCCTCACCTAGATCAGGGGTTCCCCACAAGAAGCAAGTGTGTGAGAGGCTACCGTGACGTTGGATCGACTGCCAACGGTGTTGATTCACCAAAAATGAAAGGTAACACTCTTAACCCTCTTTCCATATAATTTGAATGCAATATTTTAAAAAATTACATCTTGCTCATCCTAAGGCCAAATATAGCAAAATAATATACCAAATTGATCGTATCGAAAAGATATACAACCTAGACATGGTTTCATGACTTGATTAGGCTCCTAGTTCTCCTTATTCTCTAAAATATGAACTTTGACCTTCTTGACCATGTTTAATGGATGATTATGATTAAAGCTTGGATATTGATACTCAATCTACTATCCAATCCTCAAATGAGTAGTTTTTTTATCATGTTTGAGTACATGGGGGTCCTAATTTTAATTTTTGTTCTATACATGATGCTAATTGTACACATGTACCTAGTTTGGGACTTTAGTGATGTACTTTGCCCTAAGTTGCTAATTTTGCATCTAATATGAACTCTAGTTTCATCCTAACTTGGAAATCAGTAGTTGTGTGCTACCATATGGTCTCATATCCACCATTATTCTCTTGTTCTATGTTGAAGTAAGAATTAGCTAGGGGTAAACCAAGATTGGTATGGAATGATTATGTGTTGCATTAAAGGACATGTGAAAAAACATGTGTTTCAATTATTTGAATGTGAAAATCGAGTAAATAAGATTTATAGTTAATTTTTTGGCCAGATATGGTTTGCAAGAACGTGGAAATCCAATTAGCGTTGATGATATTTTGTGGGAAGGGATTGATGAAAATAAGAGTGCCATCTGCAAAATTTAAGCTTGGGCCAATGGTTAGAATTGAAACTGTGATTCCTTCTATGATATTATTATCGGTGGCTAATTGTAGTGATATAGTAAAGCAAAATGTGGCTATAAAAAAGAGGAGGAGAGTACCTTGGCAAAGACCATTAGATCTTTTGAAGAAGTCGTGGGGGGGACAGATTGAGCAAGACGGAAAGGATGTTGTGGTAATGCATGCCTTTAACCATCTAATTCATAACATGGACTGAGAGTAATTTCCAAAGGAAATTTCATTTTATTTTGTCAAAGGCTTCTTGGAAGTCAAATTTGAGAATAGGTAGAGGGGGTCTGATTACTATTAACTATTGAGTATTGGAAGGGGCGAAGAAGCTAGGACCTCTCATTAAAGATGAGTAGAAACGCATACAAAGCGATTACCAACTGTTTGTATAGCTTATAGTGGCTATCAATATATCTTTGTCTAGTCTGTTACGTTTCTTATTCGTCTTTGTTATTTTTGTGCTAAGATGGTGAGTAAGAATATAGAAAGAAAATGGATTGTGTGAGCAGCGAGGGAGCAGAGTGCTTCCAGCGAGCAGGATGGCTTTGTTAGACCGAAGAAGACGGTGAGTCCGCGAAGGACGAGGGGACAGAAAAACACCAGTGGGAGAGGAAAGGAAGCTAACAAGTTCAATACCCTTGATGAGTCAGTAAATGAAAAAGAACCAACGGCCTCGACTGGTGGTGTACCAGTCCAGGGGTCCAATGGGTGATGCACCTAGAATCATAGCTTGGAACGTCTGCGGCATCTCCGGATGGGAGAAGCGCGACGTTATCCGATCTGAACTGCAGAGGGCCAGAGCAGATGTGGCTCTTCTAACTGAGGTTAAAATCAAAAGAAGCAAGCTTACTAAAGTTGTACAAAGAACCTGGCCGTAAGCCAAGTGGGTTGATAACTCCACGTGCTGCAAGAAGGTTAGGATCCTGGTGCTATGGGAAAGAGATGATATCAAGATAAGGAAGTTAGCTCAATCACGACAATTCATACATCTCAGCCTGAGCTTTGGGGGCAAAAGCATAGAGATGACAGCTGTGTACGGTGATAACAATGACAGTAAAAGAGCAGCCCTTTGGGATGATTTGGTGGCTATCAACAGATCTGTGCGTGTAGCCTGGATCATCACTGTTGATTTTAACGCTGTGAGGAAGGCAGAGGAAAGAAAAGGAAGAGCTTCACCATCAGCTAAGTCGATGTGTGACTTTAATGAGACTGTTAGCAAACTAAATCTGATTGAAGCAGAGGCCAAAGGGTCATTTTTTACTTGGAACAATCAGCAGAGTGGGGCAGACAATACTAGAAGTAAAATCGACAGGACTCTCCTCAATAGTCAAGGTTTTGGTGATTTCCCTAAGCTATGGATCGAGATTTTAGCGTCTATATACAGTGATCATCACATACAGATTATTCATATGGATGACGAAGAACAAAAGCACAAGTATCCTGTTCTCTACTTCAATGCTTGGGCTAGTCTCCCTGGTTTCCAAGATGTTGTACGCAATGCTTGGAATACAAGGGTGGATGGTAATCCTATGTACCGACTCTGTCAACGCATTAAGATCACAAAAAGGAAGCTTCAAACATGGAACTAGAGGCAGAAGGGCGATATGACTGTCTAACAGAAGACACCAAGATGGTTAGACACTTAGTTTGTTAGCGAGAGGTCCCAGGATCGAGCCCAGGCCACGGGATGAATAGAATGGCCAATTTTTTTAAATAAAAAAAAAAGGGCGATATGACTGACTCGGCTAGGAACAAAGAAAAGGCTGCTATAAAGGCTCAGGATGAGGTAGACAAAGATCCCTATAATGAACTCAAGTGGGACATTGCAAAGACTTTGAAAGAAGAAGCTCTTATGGCGAAGAACATTGAGGAATCTATGGTGAGACAAAAGTCTAGAATTTTTTGGCTCAAGAATGGAGACTCGAATACGAAGTTTTTCTACGCTTCCTTGAAGACCAGAAGGATGAGGAACCAAATTCGTATGCTGGAGGTGGATGGAGCCCAAACCAGCAACATGGAAGTTATTGGGGATACTTTCATAAAGCATTATATGAAGATGTTCAACGTGACTAGTCGCAGAACCCCCTTTAGGGGTGAAAACATGCCCAAATTAACTGAGTTTCAGAAGCAAGCTATGTGTGCCTTGGTCACAGACGAGGAAATCTATCATATTGTCAAAAAGTCGGATGATGACAAATCCCCTGGCCCAGACGGTATGAATGCACACTTCTTCAAATCCACCTGGGATATTGTTGGGGCGGATGTGTGATGCGCAATAAAAAGACTTCTTCCTCAAAGGGAAAATGCTAAGAGAGATGAACAAATCATATGTGGCTCTTATTCCTAAGGTGAAACAACCACAGAAAGTGGGGGAGTGGAGGCTGATTTCTCTGTGCAACTTCGTCACTAAGGTTATATCCAAAATCCTTGCTAACAGGTTGAGGGATATTCTACCGAACCTCATCAGCATCAACCAGTGCGCCTTTGTTAAAGGTAGGAGGATTGCCGACGCCATTCTTCTGGCCAATGAATTGGTGCATGACTTTAAGAAGGCGAATGTCAGTAGCAAGCTTTGTTTGAAGGCTGATTTGAGCAAGGCTTATGACTCTATCGACAGAGGTTATTTACTAAATATTCTTGAGGAGATGGAGTTCCCGCCCTGTTGGATTGAGTGGATTAAGGAATGCTTGGTTACTGCCTCGTGTCAGATCTTGATCAATGGTGTACCTACTGAGATTATACAAACATCTAGTGGTATCAGGCAAGGCGACCCGTTGGCGCCGTACCTTTTTGTGATAGGGACGCAAGGCCTCACTGCTATCTTTGATCAGGCGGTACAGATGAAAGAGATTGAACCCCTTGCTGTTGGCGCCACTACCGTCTCCCACTTGCTTTTCGCAGACGATATTCTGGTTTTTGCTAAAGCTACTGAAGATAACATAAAAGGTATAAAGAATTACCTGCAGCGCTTCAAGGACGTGTCTGGCTTAGAACTGAATCCACAAAAGAGTCAACTTTTCCTCAGTAGAAATGTACATCCCAACATCAGTACACAGATGGGAGTAGAAAATACTGACTTCCCGGTCAGGTATTTGGGGGTGTCGTTATTTGCAGGTAGACTCACCAAGAGGATGTGCTATCCCCTCATTGACAAACTGAAAACCAAGCTGGAGACGTGGAAAACTAAGCTCCTGTCGATGGCTGGGAGGTTGGAGCTAATCATCTCGACACTCTCAGCATATCACATCTATTGGATTGGAGTGTTCCCACTCCCAAAAGCTACGATAGATGAAATTGAAAGCATATGTCGCAACTTCCTTTGGGGAGATAAGGGGGAAAGCAAACATATTCACTCTATATCCTGGGATATCATATGCAGGCCAAAACCAGAAGGAGGTCTGGGTGTCAGAAGAGTGGAGGACTGGAATGGTGCAGGTCTGGTGAAGAATATGTGGGATATTGCTAATAAGAAAACCTCCCTGTGGATCCGGTGGATTCACAGCAAGTATATCAAGGAGGAGACGTTGTGGTCTAGCCAACCTAAGAAAGCGAACAGTTGGATGTGGAGAAACATCCTTAAGACGAGAGACAAATGTCTGGCACATGTCTGTTTTAAAATTGGAAATGGCAACACTGTGAAGATGTGGAAGGATCCATGGGTCAACGGAAGCTTCCTCACCCAATGTACTGATGCCCAAAGCTACATACAACTCAGGTCGAAGCTCGGACCTAACTGCTATTTGAGAAACATCATTGCTGAAAACAGATGGGATATTCCTGAAGTTAGAGGGATGGATGATATTCGTCGAATCTGTAATGGCATTTCGATAGAAGGCGGTGTTGATTCTTGCACGCTGGGAGGTTGCAAGATCTTAAAGCTGAAAGAGGCATGGAATTTCTGCAGAATCAAGCACGGAGAGGTGGCGTCGTCTAAATGGCTGGGCGCTCAAGAGCCCCTACGCGAGCTATCATTTGCCGCTGGAAATTCATGCACGGCAGGTTAATTACTGAAGATCAATTGCAGATTAGAGGCGTCAGTCTGTCCTCTAGATGCAGTTTATGCTGCAGACATGAGGAGACAAACGATCACATTATGTGGGAGTGTGATGTGGCTATTGAAATTTGGGGGAAAGCTGCTCAGTTTTTGCCTATCAGACCAAGAAGGAAGACATTCAAACCATAAAGAACAAGAACGAAGCGCTCCTTGCTGTTTTGGTTATGTACTATATATGGATTCATAGGAATCATATAGTTTTTGAAGGTGCTAAAGTCAACCCACACAACTTGTGGAGATACATAGAGAGTGATTATAGAGGACTACACATATAGTTGCTTTTTTGTTATCTTTTTTGATAGTCTGAGCTTATGCTCCCCCCACATGTACAGTTCTTTTTTTCGTTGGAATGGAAAGAGTAACACGCTTACTGATAAAAAAAAATATTTGTACTCTAAATTTGAAATATGAAATAGAGGAAAAAGAGAAACATACTTCAGTTAATAAAACAAGCTGCATAAGGTTTTCACATCTTGAGTGTATTAATTTCTTAAAAAATAAGTTCTGGTATTACTTTTATGAGAGAAAAAAATACCTTTTTCCATTATCTCTTTTACGTGTATTAAAGAACTTCAATGGTCGGCTCCCCTATGGTCCCTTGTTTGATCTAACTTTTTCTATTTCCGTGCCCGTTGTCACCTGTTAGTGCTGTCTTGACAAGGGATCACCCCATTCTTCAGCTTTTTAGCGCATGCCCACTCAAGCATTAAATATGTCTTTTATCATTTTTATAACATTTTCTCATATTTTTATTCAGTTTTTATGCGCGATTTCACTAGCTTAGAGCATCCAAGTGACATAAAACCAGGTTTTGACCCTTGGATTAAGCATCATCAAAATCTTATATTTACGCTCCTGTTTATAATCTTGTGTTTTATATTTACTCTCAGTTATCTCCTCTAAAACGACAGTGTTGCCTATAGTCAAGGACGGTGTACGTGGCTGCTCACAAGGTAAAATTTTCCTTTGGATTCCACCCTGCTCATGTGAAGAGTGTCCGCCATAGGACAACACTGCTTACTCCATTTGGTTTATCATGGGTGATTGATTGCAGAAACTTCTATCCTTGTGTGCGTGCATACGTTAATTTGGTTAACCATGAATTTGTAACTAGATGCCGTCTCATGTATTGTGACTTTTTAGGTGTTCACTTCCTCACATTTCACTTGCCAATATCAGCTTCTTCTGCTTTCACTTTTAGCAGAATATAATTTGGCTTTCTTTTTCCATTTGTTTTCTGCCACATCTTCAGTGTACTAAGTTTCCGTGGTGTGTTCTTTTCCAGACATGGTGCCCTAGTGCTTTTATCATCGATCTTGCGCAAACATAAAAACAGAGTCAATTTTAAGCTCTTCTACTTAACATCCCAAAACATCACCTCGATTGAGTTTATATCAGTTGTTTCTTAGATTATTTGCCTACAATGGCTAGCAGAAGAAAAAATAGTACATCTAAATTGGAATCTCGGTAAACACAGCGTTTGTTGAGTGTTTCTCGTCTTAATGACACTCTTTATTTAAAATCATACATTTCAAAGAATAATTAAGGGCATGGTGAGCATATATTGGTATCGAGAGTAAATTCCCAACACTATCAAACGGTGAACTAAATCGTCTAATAAGAGCCATAATAGATCTTCTGCCTTCTATGATGAGGGAACAAGGAAGCTTTTTTAACAAGGGTGACACAATCAAGTTCGTATTGGATATACAAATTCCATCAATGCTCAATATACAAACTGGAATTTTTACCAAAAGAACTCAATCTTCCAACATACGTTTAAAATCAATAACATCAGTGATTGTGTCTACTGAGTTTCCGATTGGATCAGTAGTGTTGCTTTGGCACTGCTGTAATTGCTTTTGCAGCGTTTGCACTAACTCGTTAAGCCGTTGAATAGTCTTTTCTTGTGACATAATTATCTGCAGATTAAGAAGTAAATTAGAAGGGCAAGTGTTAAATACAATAACGTCAATCACATGGGAAAGAGATCATCGTCAAACTGCAACCCAGCCACCTGTAAGGGAAAAGGATAAAACCGATCTCAGAAACATCTGCATCAGCAGACGACGTTAGTTTTGGTTTCAAAAATGCACCTTTACATCAGTTTTGGTTTAGGGAGGCAGATTCACAATAAAAACGTTGTCAAAGCAACTGGAACAACGTAACCAAGCATAATCTTTCATCACGATTGTGATTGCACGTACACATGAACAACACGCCTGCACAGCACGTGTGCACACACATAAGCCACAAGTCCACATGCACAAAACATCTGCACACGCACACCAACGCCCACCATGCGCACACTCCCATGTCTACACGCACATAGTATCCAAATTAAAAATTAAGTTAACCATATCGGCAAGCAATGCTCTGTAGTTACTAGGTTAGTCGAAACATATCGTCCCCTTAAACCTCTGACTGAATTATTAGAGGACTTATCTGCACATATTTCTTTTTTCTCGTTGTTTTACTTCTTTCTTTGCACTGGTTTTACCCTAGTCTGTAAAGGGTAGCCATAATATGTATTACGGAAATCAGGGAATATAATTATCACCCGTTTAGGCGTAAACATAATATTAGAGAAATGGTCTGCTCCCTTCTGCAGCCCGTCTCCTGCTCCTTCAGGCCGTTTACTCCTACAGGGCTACAGGTGCTCCTCATGTCACAAAGTGGCGCCACCGGTCCTCCCTTTCCTGCAGCAAGGTGCCACTGGCCCTCACCTTCTGCTGCTGGGGAGCAGTGGCGGCGGGAGGCAGGGGAAAGTGTCCCCCCTCCAATTTTAAAAAAAATTCGACATATATATGTTGTGTATATTTAACGTGGTATCAAAGTGAATATTTATTATTATATTTTATCTGTTTCACATGCTTATTAACCAATTTTCAAATTTTGTAAACTTTCTTTTATAAATAAAATTATTATCAATACGATTTTAAGTAAGAATTACAAATATAAATACATTAAAATAGGATATTTTTTATAAAAATAAATGAAGTTTCTTTATTTTCATAAATATATCTCATTGTTACATAATTGACAAGTTATGTTTTTTCATTAAACATATTAACAATTATACCAAAAATACATATTAATGGCAATTGGCTAACTATTAGTTTACACCAATTTTATTATTATTAAATAAGAAACTGATATCTATAATTAATAATATACTTTATGATATATAATTAATTGTATACTTTATGAAATGTCAAATATTTTATATCATGTATAAAACTATAAATAAATAATTAAATGTATAATAACTATAACGAATACATAGTTCTATGGTTAATGAGAAAAAATAAAATAGTATGTATAATTATTTGTATACTTTATGGAATATCAAATATTGTATATAATATATAAATAATTATGTGTGTAACAAATATAACAAGTACATAAATAATGAAAAACAAAAACCAATATCTATAATTAATAATGTACTCGGGATATCAATAGTGTTATATTATGTATAAATAACTAAATCTATAAAAAATATAGCAACAACATAGTTTATAAGTGTATATGTTAGGTGTGTGGATGTATGCTGACTCTTTTCTATTACGAGTGTAATACATGCTAAGAAAGATAGCGTCAAATGAAATATGATATTCTTAGTAGCACATGGCGTCACGATAAGTTTACTAACAATATTTTTAAAATGTGTATTGTTTTAAATTTTTATATATCAATAAATATTTATTAAAATAATGTAATATCATGTATCTTATGAAATTAATTCTTAAAATTATACTTCTATTCGCAAGTTGTGCAAATATTGTTCCTTTAGATTATATATACTATTTCATCATGATGTCAAAGACAACAAACTTTTTATATTTATCAAATTTCCAGCGCAACATAGAAATGACAATCCCAATAATTTAGTGAACATTTATTGATCTATTAGATAACATTAATAAATAGGTTTAACACCATCATAAGTATCTTTATTTAACAGTAAATTGCTAGTGTTGTTTTCTTGATTTTTAAATAATAATAGTAATTGTCGCGTGGTACTATTTATATATTCGAATTTCTTAACTTTATGTTACTTTTTAATTACTTGAGTTGTCAAATTCATCAAGTGAGAAATTATTTGTTTGATCTTAAAAATATATATAATAATCCACACAGGTCGTCATTTTAAACTCATCTTAAATGTAAAAAAATCATAAATGTATGTAGAATGTTATAATATACATACACAATAATATATATACACAGATCTAAAATTAAGTACTCCACCAAGTGATGCATTATGTCTTCAAACTCATTTTTCATTTATGTAAGATCCATCTATTTTCCTCTCTAGATCCAAGTAAATAGGTCAACTGAGACATGTTGACACTCAATATAAATTTCACATATATACTTAACATCACTTTTATTTGTGTCCCCCCCCAGGGGGCTGCCTCTGCCACTGCTGGGGAGGGCATCCGTTTATCTCAGTCCCTATGCTTCTGCTGACATCCCCAACAGGTTCCCAAGCCCGCTGTGTTGGTGGGAGTTGTCTAGGTTGGGGTTGTTATCGAGATGGCATGGTGAGTATATATTGCTAGGACTTCATCTACAACCACTGCTAGAAATTCTAGTATATCTTTGTCCCAAGGGTAGTTTTGCCTTCCTGACAACGCTTTGCTTCTTATGGTATTAATTGTTGGGTGATTAATTCTGAAGTTTCGTCTTCTATCTTTGGGAACCGCTCCTATTTCTCCAACATGACTTAGACCTTAGCAAGTCTTCTTCTTATGGTATTAATTGTTGGGTGGTTAATTCTGAAGTTTCGTCTTCTATCTTTGGGAACAGCTCCTATTTCTCCAACACGACTCAGACCTTAGCAAGTCTTCCTATGATGCTTGTTGGTGATTCTCATGCTCGCGTTACTGGTGTTGAGACTACCGACCCCCCACCATGCCTACCTCTCACATTTCATTCCAAAATTCCCACTAAATTTAGTATCTGTTAGAAAACTTGTTAAATATCTTCATTAATCACTTTCCTTATTGGTGGTTGCCATTTTCAGGATTTGTGCACAAGGACGGGGATTGGTGTGGGCATTGAGGGTCCTTATGGTCTTTAGGACTTGGATTTTATTGTTCAATCATATGGTGTGTTGCCATGTACCTTTACACTGGCACTATTTTCTCGGCTATCCGTCTGTGGAGAAGTTATAGCTGGTTTTACCTAGTTGCAAACATGTGCCTTTTGAGTGTGAGATTGTTCACAAAAGTGGTATGTGGTTTACAGATGGAGAGGTACTGCATAGAGTATATATATACTGTGTGGGAGTATATGCAGAAGTATATACGGTTTTAAAATATATTCAATAACCTAATTATTTATAATTGATTACTCGTGAATCCTATATTGAGCTTATAATAATATATATAAGCTAAAGTCTTTTCAAAAAAATAGAGTTTATTTGGCCGTTTAATTAGCTTAGGTATAAGCAGGAGTATATGTGATTATACAGACCAATTTCCCAAACGGTAAGTCGTGTCAACTTGGAAAGCAACTATGTGTTATTTAACAAAGTCTAGTCTTGATTGTCTGTTGTTGTTTTAGCTTATTCATTCATGTGTATGGGGACCTTGCAAGGTTCCAACTCTTTCTGGTCATGGTTATTTCATTTTTTAATTGATGATTGTTCAAGAGCCACATGTTTATACTTATTGAAGGATTCTTTCCTAGAATAAAACCCCTTTTTCTTTACATGTTTGTGTGTTAAGGACTAGCAATTCATTACAATACGTCGGGATCTTGATGTTTTATGTTGAGGCAATTGTAGCCTCCCATCATACTTCATATGCATATACACCACAAGACCCACAACAAAATGGGGTAGTTGAACGCAAGAATATTGCCACTTTCTTGGTGTTGCGCGGACCATTTTGCTACACTCATGTTCCCGAACATTTTTGGCAAAGATCCCTCCTTACCACCTACTACCTTATTGTTTGCATGCCATCTTTTGTTCTATGCAATTCTATTCCACAATGTTATTTTATATCCTAGTGTGCATTTATTTACTTTACTCACTCGTATTTCTAGGTGTACGTATTTTATTAAGAACTTATGTCCCAGATAAAACGCATTTTCCACATAAGCAGTGATGTGTTTTTCTTGGATTCTCTAAGACCCACAAGGGATATTGATATTATGGTTATGTTGGATGTCAAAATATTGTCAGTTTCAATATTGTTAGAGTCTTTTAATTAAGTTATTTGAGTCTATTTGTACATGGCCCTAAGTGTGTTTTGGCTCACTAGGGTTTGTCTTGAGTTTTCCCTCTTATCCTATTTATAGGAGAGGTGGTTGCCCTTCTATCAATAAGAAAATACACACAAGGGAACTTCCCCACCATATCATTTTTCCACATGCTTTCAGAGCAAGCTTTCATGTGTCGCCCCTTACCCTGAGAGAGAGAGATCGCAAAGAAGGAAAAGCTCCCCTTGTGGAAGGTCGTCGCCCCTAGGCGTTGCTAGGCTGCCCGCAAGGATTTTCTACCTCTGCATCTTCTAGGAACCGTGGTCTCCATGGAGTGTCTCCATCAACAACAAAACAATCCATCTTGAAGTTGCTGCTAGTAGATCTACATGGGTCGCCATGCCGCCTCCATTATTATTTGCCATTGAAGCCGCCATCTCTACCCTATTTGTCGCCTTCATCTACACTGTTGTTGATCTACACCGTACCATCTACAGCTTTTCCGATCTACAGCATTGTCATCACCCATGCCACCATCAACATTGAGATCTAATCCCAAATTGTGAAAACAAATCTCCTTTTTCAGCTGGTTTTGGGGATATATTACCCATATATTGTTACGGTGGAGATCTGTAAGGATTTCTCCACCCCTTTGTTGTCTCGGGCTTTATTGTTGTTGTTATGCCGCTGACACGACGTGTTTCTATTTGACACGTCGTATTGAGGGAGTTCTACTTCTTTCGTGACTCGAATTGTGAAGTCTACCATGTGCATCCTACATGGCGTGTTGTTGCATGCCTAAACCTGTTGTTGCATATCCTACACAGCGTGTCAGAATTTAACACGGTGTGTCGTTGCCTACCTGTCACCTATCATATCCTGACTGTCTCGAGTTATGTCGATTGAGACGGTGTGTTCCTTTGGGAACATGACGTGTCTCATACAATCTATTGGTTTCGACTACTACTGCCTGATACAGCGTGTCTCTTCACCAACATGATGTGTCACCTACTACTGTTGCTACATCGTGCCTAGGGGTGTAAACGGTGCGGGTCTGGCTAGACCATTCCCATATCCAACCAAATTTAGAGGGTCTATGTTTGATTCTAGAACCGCATAATAAAAATTTATACCTACATCGTACTCGTATCCGCAATACTAACGGGTATCCGAGTAAGATTCCATATAAGGCGTTAACTACATCATCATCAGAAGCCTCACTCCCAACCGTGTTGGGGTTTGGCTACATGGATCCTTTTTTTCCAATCAACTCTATTATGGGCCATACTCTAATAAGACGTTAACTACAACATGTTCTATATATTTTAATGCAACAAGATAATTCTATGGATGAGATATTAACATCACGTAATTATATTAGAAATGCAATACATTGTTACATTGAATATTAGTTAAGATAATTGTTTACATATTTGTAGTCATCATCGTAGAGTTTAATTTATGTAGTACATCATGTTACTATTTTGGTTTTAAATTCACGTTATTTTGATTAAGATTGTAATAAGAATAATTAGTTATCAACTAGATGACTAGTCTCAACATCATCTTTACTAAAGTAGTACTTAATCTCAACTAATATATTAGTTAAACTAGTAAAGTATGATATAAATAACATAGTATGTATAGTTATATATAGCAGGTATGTTGGTCTAGCGGGTATGGGTCCAAGCATACCCATAAGTGGACCTGCTTAAATGCGGGCCTATGGGTATGCAGGTACAAAAAATTAAACATGTGATGGTTTTATAAGGGTTCGGATTTGCAGGTTTGTGTGTATCCTGGACCCATTTACATAGCAAGTGTCTTAGCGTGCAACATCATCTACAAGTATTCTATAACATGGCGAAGGCTTCTATACATAGTGAGTCCCTACCTTTGTCCTTACCAGCTCTATTACCAACATTTTTTTTGTTCTTCAACCCCCCACCCTTTCCAGCCCTACATACATATTGCCTGCCTCCTCAATGCTTGTACTACCCCCACATACACATAATGTGCCTACTTAATCAGATCTGATTTATGTTCATATTTTTCTACTTGGATCTTTGTAATTGGATCTTTTGAGATGAAGACTATGATGTCTACCTGTTGATGTTTATTTCTACTCCATATGTCATTTCATATTGATCAAGAAGCTCATGCTACCTACCTGCATTCGTGTTTTTGGATTATCTATTCGAGGGAGAGTATTTGAGAGTTTGAGTGCTTTATTGTAATATTGAGGGAGAAATATTTTTGTATGGGCCTGGTTTATCTTTTTATTCCGCTTCTTTAACTTATCTATTTGTTTGTCTGCGAGCTGACTTGGGATTCTCCCAAGCTCCTGTTTGAGAGGGAGTGTTAGAAGAGTCTATTTAATTAGTTAATTAAGTTGTTGGGACTATTTGTAATATGGGCCCAATTGTGTCTTGGCCCAATAGGGTTTATCTGGAGTTCGTACGTTTCCCCCTTATCCTATTTATAGGAGAGGGGTCATCCTTCTATCAATAAGAAAACTTACAGACTGGACTTCTCAAGTAATATCGTCTTCATAAATATTAATTTATTTGAGGGTGTTCCCTAGGGGTGTAAACGGTGTGGGTACGGTGCGGGTCTGGCCATACCCATACCCATCTAATTTAGCAGGTCTGGTTCCGGTTCTAGACCCGCATAATACAAAACCTAGACCCGCACCATACACGTACCCGCAATAATAGCGGGTATACGGTGCGGGTATGCGGGTAAGCGGTTCTATAAACATCATATTGTTTATGTAAGAGAAATAACTATGTTCTTTATATTTTTATACAACAAGATATTGTTATTATATAGTATACTAACATGCAATAGTTATAATAGATAACCGACCAAAAAATAGTTATAATAAATAATGCTATATTTTATACACTATCATTAATTGAGTTAAAGTGGTTCTATAAACATCATATTGTTTATGTAAGAGAAATAACTATGTTCTATATATTTAATACAACAAGATATTGTTAATATATAGTATATTAGCATGCAATAGTTATATTAGATAATGCTATATTTTATACATTAACATCAATTGAGTTAATTGTTTATATATTTGTAGTCATCATCATAACATTTAACTTATGTAGAAAGTAATGTAAATTAGTAGACATTTTGATTTTAAGTTTACATGTGATGTTTATTATTGTAACTGGAATAGTTAATTCTTAATTATATGACTAGTCTCAACCTTATTGTGGTTAGAGTAGGATATAATCTCAAGAATTAAAAATTTTAGACTAATGAAGTATGATATATATAACATATTATTTAAGTAGTTACTTATGTACAGCGGGTACACGGGTCTGGGTCTAAGCATACCCATTATTGGACCCGCTTATATGCGGGTCTAAGGGTATACGGGTCCAAGGGTCTAAGGGTATACGGGTCCAAGGGTATGTGGTTATAAAAGATTAGACCCATGACGGGTTTTTTAAGGGTCCGGATTTGCGGGTCCACGGGTCTACCCGTACCCATTAACAGCCCTAGTGTTCCCTTACTCTCTAAGTATGAGTTCGTCTTGTCTGACGTCCTTTTGGAGGACTCACCTATGTTTGAGTTTGGTCGAACCACCAATTTTCCTCTCCTTGTGATTACTATCTTTATGGGCACTCTTGTTTATACTCCTGAGAATCCTCTCCAAGTTCATTAATGACATGGGTACAGTGATCCAGTGGTGAAGCTCCTGAGGAAACTCCTTATGTTCCTCTCACTGCTCCAAATCCAAATGTTACTATTATGCAATTGAGCGTTGTCATTTCTCTTGGCGTGCCACTTATTTCGATCTTCCTATTGCTTTAAGGATGACTCCTCGTACTTACCCTTCTACTTATCCTTCCATTGCCAATTTTTGTGGTGCCTTTATAATAATTGGTGGATCTGCTACTACCTCCCTCATTGAGTATACAGACTTCATGCATCTCTATCCTACTTGTTGCTTTATTTCGTATTTTTGTCCCAAGGATTGCAAATGAAGCCTTGGCTCACCCAATGAGGTTACAAGCAATTCATGATGAAATGACCGCCTTACCTAATAGACATACTTGGGATCTTGTAGACCCTCTTGTTCGTGTTCGCAGTGAGCCAGTACATTACCATTGGGTCAATCTATGAAATATATTAAGCCAGATGGTAAAGTTAAGGTCCTGAAAATTCGTCTAGTTGCCAAAGACTACACAGTACACACAGACTTACAGTATTTGACTAATTTGAGACTTTTTTTCATGTGGCCAGAATTAATTCAGTACCAGTACTCATGTTTGTTACAGTCAATCTAGACTGGCCTTTGTTCTAGCTTGATGTAAAGAACACCTTTTTTTATGAAGAATCATGAGGAGGCGCATATGGAGCAATCTCTTGAGTTTGTTGCTCAGGGGGAGACTTGCAAGGTTTGTAGGTTGAGGAAAGTTATATATGGTCTTAAATAAAGCCCATGTGCCAAGTTTGAGAAGTTGAACCAAATACTAACCAATTTCAACTTTCAGAGATCACAGGTTGGTACTATTTGTTTATCAAAAAGACAAATGTTTGAATTGTTGTCATGATTGTATATGTTGATGATATTATCCTACTCGACAGAGAACATGGAGGTTAATCAATCTACTAAAGCATATTTGAATGAGCATTTTATTACCAATGATCTTGGCAAGGTACGCTGCTTTTTTGGGTACGCTACTTTCTTGGGATAGAGGTACCTCATTCTTCTTCTAGTGTTTGTCTATCAGGGAGAAATATTTTCCGAATCTTCTAGGGGAGGCAAGTTTGCTTGGAGTTAAGTATGTCGAGACTTCTCTAGATCTCATGTACCTTGGGATGATGATGGGTCTCCCAGCTCTCCACCATTCACATATACTAAGAGATATATGAAGCTTGTGGGCTAGTTCATCTATTTTACTATGATTCAATTTGATACTCATTTTCTATGGATCAGTTAGTGGGTACTTTCTAAGTCCCAGTGGCACGTGGATGTCGTGTGTCATATTATGTGTTACCTATAGCGCTCTCCTGATAAAGGTCTTATGTATCAACTTGATGACATCGTGATGTACAAAGATACTTGATCGATTATGCAAGCAGCACTAGTGACATGAAGCTCATTTTGAGGTATCGTGCATTTTTCGTAGCAATTTTATTTCCAGGAGGAGCAAGAAGAAGATGGTTGCAGCTAGGTCTGGCGTTGAGGTAGAATATAGGGTTTTGGCAAAGACTACACGTGGGATAATGAGGATGTGCTTCCTGCTTTAAAAGCTTTCTATTCAACCTATTGTTCGTATGCTTATGTATTGTGACAACGAAGCATCTATCTTCACAACCAGCAACCATGTTTTTCATGAGCGTGCCAAGCATATTGAGTTTGATTGTCACTTTGCTAGAGGCAACCTTAATAAAATTATCAGCACTCCATTTATTAGATCAGGGACCATGTGGTTCACATCTTCGCATAGTCTTTTCGGAGAAGTGTTTATGTAGACTTGTCGACAAGCTAGCCATGTTAGATATCTATGCTCTGGCTTAAGGAGAGCATTAGAGGACTTATATGCAAAGATTTTGTATTTCTTGTGGTTTTCATTCCAATTTATGTTGGTTTTACCCTAGTTTATTTGTTATATGTATTACTAAAATTAGAGAAGGCTATTATCCCTTTTTTAGCCATAAGCATGAATGATGAATGGCATTTGGATAAATCCTTTGTCATTTCGTCCCCGTCTTCATTAAACAATCCTCAATCCCAGAGGAACATAGTTTTTGAATTTTACGTGCATGTCAATAGCTATAAGAAGTGTTTAGGGAATGTGATTATAATTTTAGCCGTAAACATGAATGATGAATGGCATTCAGACCAATTCTTGATCCTTTTGTCTCAATCTTCATTAATTAATCCTCAGACTAAGAGGGACACAGTTTTGATTTTATGTACGTGTGAATAGCTATGGGAAGTGTTTTCTTAACTACTTAGTAACAATACGGATGTGAAAATTATTGTTAGAATGTTTATATCAATCTAGTATATGTGAGACCACGATACTTAGACATAGACACGCCACACGGTCAATAAATACAACCCTAAAAGTTAAGCCCACACTTGTTGACACTTGACTTCCCTCCTTTTAATATGTTATGGTATTTTTTTACATATTTTTCATGGCATGTCTGGTTTGATGTATTTTACCGCATTGAAATGGAATTTGTAAACCCATCAGCCAAAAAGCTATATTTGATTTTGAAATTGGAAAAGCCACAATCATGCATTTGTAATTTTAAGTCAAATACAGTGTGCATTGATGTATAGTTCAAAAATGGCGATCGTCATGATCTGTCTCTACTCCTATCTAAGCTACCCATTTGCAACTATTATATTCTCCTTTCTTATATGTAAATTACCAAAGATAAACCATTATTTATAGATTATAGAATAATACATTTTTCTTATACATGGATTACTAAACACAAGATTTGTAGTAATCCAAATGAATCCCACAATCCAAATATAGTCTTAAGGAGTGTTTGTTTCAAGGGGTTCACAAAACATGATCCTACGTTTGGTTGTGAGAAGTTATGTTAGGATAGGTTACCAACAGTAGTGAATTCCTTAGTGGCCATGACTTTCTATAACTTTGGACCCCTTGAGGGATATGTTCCGGATTGGACCCCTTGAGGGATATGTTCCGGATATCTCCCAACTTGCAATAAAAGGTTTGCAACTCGTGACCGAAACCCCGCCACCCTTCCGGCAATGACTCTGATTTGTTCAACATCGTTGCTCCCCCACCTAGCAACTCCATATTGTTTGACGTCTTGGCCTTCCTCACATACGACATCATCCGGCAGCTCCATATTGTGCAGCGCATCCGCCTCCCTAATGTAAAGATCTTCTGGCAACCCCTTTGGTGAGATAAGTTTTGGCTCCCTCATGCATAGAAATTTTACAGCCAATCCTCCATTCTACCATCTTTAGAATGTCCCTCTATTATAAATCAATTGTTCACACTTGGATGCATTAGATGATAGACATAGTGAACTGGAACCAATGGTAGCCTAGGAAGCATGGACACGGACACGGGACACAGCATGGACACGGACACAGACACAGGACAAGGTGATTTTCAAAACTATAGGACATGGACACGGCGTTGGACACAGCATACACACATATACATATACAAATAAATATACATATATACATATATATAAATATATAAGTATAAGTACACATATATGCATATACATATACATGTACACAGATATACATATACATGCACATAACATGGATTTAATACATATAATATCCATCTAACCAAATTTATAAAGTAACTGATAACACGAGATTTAAAGAAACAAACTGAAAAGAAATATAAAATCAAACCTAAAATTCACTTATTATATGAATGCAGGCTTTACAAGAAACCACTAGTACGTTTTCGTTGTGATAATTGTCAATGAAGAATAATTAATCTAGAATACATTTACAATATGAAACCAAGTCAGTATGAATGAAGAATGAAGAATTATGTCAAATTCCTAGAACATCCTTTATAAGAATGATAAATTATATCTATAAGTATGATGTATGATAGATAAATATATAATAACAATTAGCAGAAGAATGATGAGGAGACATAATGGTAGTGTACTGGAATAAGAAGAGGGAGGAGATATATATTTTATATTTCTTTTATATACAGAATTGACTTGGGTCGGCATTGACCACGGTGTGTCCAAGGCGTGTCCAAGCTGCCCACAGTCTCCAAGTTGTGTGCATGTCATGTCCATGCCGTGTCGAGGATTTTAAAAAAATGGGCACTTTTGATAGTGTCCACCGCGTGTCCAGCCATGTCCACGCCGTGTCCGTGTCCGACATGTGTCTAGGACGGCCACGACTGCCCCGGGGAAAAGTTTGTGCTTCCTAGGCAATAGCCTAAGCCGTCACGCAGTGAAGTGATAAGCTATCAAAGGCGTTTGAAATTTTAGGACTGCCTAGCAGCTTCTTATTGTGCAAAGTCTTGGCCTCCCTCACATACGACATCATCCGGAAACTCCGTATTGTGCAGTGCATCCGCCTCCCTCACATACAGATCTTTCGGCATCCCCTTGGTGAGACGAGTTTCGGCTCCTTCATGCACAAAAATTCTACAACCACACTCCACTCTACCATCTTTAGAATGTCGCCTCTTTTATGAATCAATTATTGACACCTTGATGCATCAAACGACAGACCTAGTGCACTAGAACAAGCGACCGCCCAAGCCGTTTTCATAGTGAAGTGATAAGCTATCATAGGCATTTGAAATTTTGGGAGTGCTTTGTTCATTTGTGAGAATAACTTTTCATAAAAATCACGCATCAAAGTATTCGGTGATTGTCAAAGACATTTTGTTGTGTAGCTGAAATGACATAGCAACGGCAATGGTGTCAACAATTTATCTTGCACTCAACAGGGTAGAGTGGTGAACAGGGTACCAACTTTTTTAATTAAGTTGTTGATATAGAGGCTGCTTTCCATGAATATACGGAAGATGACCGTGAAGACAAGGATAGAAATACTAATCATTTCATGTGTACATTTCCAAACATAAGTTGATCACAAGCACCGCATCCTGCACCAATTCCATCCTATCCTAGCCTTCGGCACATCCCATCAAAAACATATCCTGCAAATTAAACATAACCTTATAAAAGATCTATGGTTGGGATTCAGAACGATGCCAACATTAAACACCTTACAGACTCAGTATGAGGTGTTGGGCATGTTAAACCCAAAGAGAGTTCAACGAAGTTTGTTGAAGTAAATAGAAGTGGGTAGCAAGGTCAAGTGCATCCATCACTTCAATTTCTCAGCACAGCAAGAATATGGCTGTACGTAACTGTTACCATTATAAGATTGCATATTGCTCAAGATAAAGATTTCAGGAGCTTAGAGCTTTGGTCATAGGTCATGGATTATAAGATTATACGATTTGTGTTGGAAGTTTCCAACAAGCAATTTTGGAGAGATGAAACAAAGACAAACTAATACCCATCATATGTGTGCTTTTTTGTTCTTACATCAATCAACACCAAGCATATCAATGCTTTAGGTTATCGGTGAAGTGTTTCACAATTAACAAGCATGTGTACATTTGATATAATCTACGAACATTATACATTTGCTCACTAAACATTAGAAAAGTATAATGAAATGTAAAAATAAATCGCACTGTAGAATCTAATTATCTTACATACACCACTTCAATTGAAATAGTAGGTTTTGATTTTTTTTAGACTAGAAGAAATTGGACTTTTTATAATTTTAAGTTTCAGTTGTGTATCAACATTTCAGTCCAGCGAACATTTGTATTCATATGAATGTGTCATTTCTTTATCAGACAATTCAAATAAATAGTCACATTTGTAATAAATAGTAACACGTAATAATGCACATACAAAATATACAAGGAGGGTCCTTCATGTATTATCATTGAGTAAAGAAAATTTAGACTACAGATATACTGTTATCATATTTTTATAATCTATTAGATACAAGTAAATCACACATGCCAGTTAATTAGATGCTAGTTGATTTTAGTGAAATAAAAAGTCCAAATTGCATAGTAGGTGTGATGGTTGACCTCTCCTTGTTGGCCGTTTCTGTCCAACATGAGTTACTTGATGTTATAAACATATTGTTTTCATCTCAATATCTCATGTATAGTAATTAGCTTACTACTAAAATTGATTGCAGATTATCCTCATATTAAGTGGAATATATAGGCATATTGTTATAATTATAATGTCAGTTATGAGATAGTGTTGTAGCTCTATGATCTTATACAATTACGAAGATATTTAAAGAAGCAGATGGGGGATCTTTGCCAATTTAAGGCTTTTTTAGAGGAATCTCTATTTTAATCAAGATAGATAAGGTGTAATGAGAGAAATTTTAGAAAATATAAAGGCATGCCTTGGAATAGGCTTATTTGAGCCCCAAATATCAAAATCCCTCTTGCTCCCTTTTCTCTTCTCAAACAACAATCACAGGCTTAGACACACAAAATCAGTATATTCGTTGGTATACCGATAAATTTCCCATGAGAGCTAAGTGATGCAGCCCTATTTTAGGGCTCCATCCTGTGCCATTTTGTATATAAGTTGCATCTAAACATGTTAGATTACAAGTATTTTCCCCCAATTTGATTATCATTGTAAATACGCTTATGGATGTTCGTTGCACTATTTTCAGGTATTTGGACCACAATGGATGGACGAGTGTGATGGAGGGGCCCAAAGAAGGCCCCAAAGCTCCCCCAACCTACCTTAGTGGCCAAAGAGTCATCACCAAGCAAGGACATCCGAATTTGACAAAGTTTGAAGTTCATCAGCCTGCTCAAGCCCTCACCACGGCCGTGGCCACTGCCCACGGCCGTAATGCTTATTGCCAAGGAGCAGCAATTCCAACAGGAGACATGCCCAGAATCACCACGGGCATGGCCCTCGGCCACGACCATGACAAGCCAGAGTCACCACGGCCGTGGCCACTGCCCACGGCCGTAATGTGCATTGCCAGAAATCAACAGGGGAATGTTTGCCAGATGCCACGCCCGTGGCCGCACACCACGCCCGTGACCCAGCCACTTCACCACGGCCGTGGCTCCTCGCCACGGTCGTATTGAGCCACTCCATTCATTTCCAGTTTCCCTTCACCATAGCCGTACCACCTGACCACGGCCATGTTATACCGTCTTCACCACGGCCGTGGCCCTTCATCACGGTCGTGGTGGCCTTCTTTCCAGCAGACTTTTCCACTGTTTTTCCTTTTTTACCCCCACTCAACCCTAGCTCCTATATAAGCACTAGTTGCTTCTAGGGCTCGGGGGAGAGCACCCCTAGCTGCAACCTAGCTGCTTCCTTGCCTCCATTACTCCCATCCACCTTCTTCCTTGCATTCAACCCCATTTCCTTCCACTTTCTACTCATTTCCACCATAGAAACCTAGTTTCTCTAGGTTTCTATCCATCCATTCCACCATTTTCATGCACCCCTGCACCATTGGAGGAGGAAGGACGTTTGCAACTGCTTGGAGGTGAAGAAGAAGGCTTCTACATCAAGCTTCATGGAGTCCCTACTTCTTCTACCCCTTTCTTTTCCTGTTTTCATGATTATGTCTAGCTAAGCCCCCTTGTGGTGGGCTGTTTGGGATTAAAATGTTACTTTGATACCATGTTGGGGGATAAATTCTTGTAATGAACTCAATTCATATTTATGATGATTACTTCTTGCTTCCATCTCTTTTCCAATCTTATTGCATGTGGTTTGTGCTTCTTGTATGAATTGCTTGTCTTGAGGTTTTTGATGACACTTCATTTCTAGGAGGAATTGGAGTGTATGTGGCAATCTTAGGAATGGCTCCTAGGTCCAATTAGTGGATCCCTAGCTAGCCCCCTTTGTTCCTACATACACATCCCTCCCCCTACAAATGAGTGTGAGATTTAAGTGGCTAGTGTAAGTGAGAGTGGTGCAATTGCTTAGGGCCTTCTAAAGGCTAGAGTGGCTAGTGGCATGAGGTTAAACCCCTCATCTCCACTCCCATCTCTACCCTCAACCCTCAATTGTCCACTATCACTTACCCTAGAAACCTAGATTTGGCCAATCTCCCTAGAACTACACCTAACCCTAGTCTTCTACTAGTAGTATAGGGTATGTTCTAATGGCATTGCCCTTGTTGTTTGGTTTGGTAATCTAGATATGAATTGAGCACCATGCTTGTTTAATGAACTCCCCCAACTAAAATCAAAGTGACATTCCCCAAACAGCCCACCCACCTTAATCACCTTGCTTAAAACCCTAATCGCTTAGTTTGCTTGTTAATGCTAGCTTAGTTCAATTGCTTTGATCTAATTTAGTCAATTGCTTAGTTTTACTCTTCAGTGTTAACTTAGGCTTTTGCTCTTGCTAGTGGTTAGTTTAGTTCGTTTTTGCTTCTTGGCTTGCTAGAGTAGTGTAACCCTTCTTGTTCCTGCTTAGTTAGTTTGATAACTTAGTTTTCTAGTTTACTTGCTCTTCCATAATTTAGTTTCCATCTCGCATTTCTTACTCGCTCTCTTAGTTTAATCAACCAACAATCAACCTTAAAACCCTAAAAACCCTACTCTCCGCACTAGGAACGTAGTTCATGCTGTCTAACTCTAGCGCCCCCTTTATCCTCGCGGATCGACCCCGTACTTGCCGCCTCACCTATACTACGACACGATCCCGTGCGCTTGCGGGTGTAGTGTCTTAGTGGACGTAGGTAGTTAGTGTGGGACCATATAAATTTTGAAAGCACAATCCCATATCCCGTGCGCTCCGACCTCGTGGGGTGTAAAAGCACCACTAGCGGAGACGCACCACTAAGCTCCTCTTTTGATTGGAGTAAAGATGGTCATAAAACGGGATCTTTCATCAGCCACGCCAGATCAGACCAGGTGACATACTCCAGATGAGCGGTCGATCCCACTAATGAAGATGAAGTGTCCACAAGGGAAGGCTTTGACGGGAAGGATTCCATCAGCTAGCTCTCCTAATACGCTTTCCATTCCTTGCAGAAAGCTAGATATTCGATTCTGCCATTCTTGACTAATTGGCCTAGCCCTTGAGAGAGGGAGTAAATTTGGTGATATTAGGTGAAATTGGCAGTATTTGGCAAAATCTTGGAATATTTGGTGGTATACCCATCAATATATTGATATATGTGATCCAATTGATTACCGGTGTCGAAATCAAAATTTCGAGCGAATTTGGCCAAATCTGACGATATTTCATTCCTTGGTAACGTCAGCAAGGACATATCAGTCTTTTTGCCCCCAAGTTTCTTCTAGTAGAGCAAGTATTTTTAGTGGAGCTCGGCCACATGGCCACACCGCATAGTGCCACCTCGGTTGTGTGGGTTGGAGTTTGAATTAACTTTAAATATTACGAATATTTGAAATATAGCAACATATTTCTTTTCTCGGATTCTAATCAGTCAAATGTTGCATGATTCGTAGAAAATCCATCCTACACAGAAAGTTATGAGTAAGCCTTTCATATGAATTTTCATGAAAAGTCTAATGAACATGGTTTTTAACCCTATTTTCACAACTACACGTCGTAAATCAATAGAAACCCTAGGATTTGTGTTAAGTATGTATGTAAGTGACATCCATGAGTTTAATATATAGGGTTCAACCAAGATCAAGAATAGAAATTAGGGTTTTTCCTATATTAGGTAAGTGTGTCATACCCAGTGAAATAAAAAACGGCCAGGCGGGCCGCTTAAGCGCCCATGACCCCCAGCCGCTTAATTTTGCCATTAATCGCCCGCTTAATCATTTTGAACAAAATCGCCCGCTTTTTGCCCGCCTCACCCGCTTTTTCCCGCTTTTTTGCCCGCTTTTTTCCCGCTTTTGTTTAAAAATCCTAATGTAAGCATCTAACATTAATTAATTACATAGCCAAGTAGTATTGACTATAATATACAAAACTTGTATACATTAAATGTTCTATGATATAGCTAGTCCTAATTTAGAATGCATACTTTGTGTGTAAGCTGTAATAATTGGGTACTGCTGTAATGCATCTAAGTAAATATCCTATTGCTCTATTATACTAGTAATGCATGATTAGTTTTACTGATTTCCTTGATGCTTTCAGTGATTAATGATTGGTACTGCTGGTTAGTATTACTTTAGTGATTACTTTTATTCAATAATTCATAGTTTGTTATATACAATTACTGATCTGCTTGCTAATTTTAGTGATTAGAGATGCTAATTAATAGTAAGTATTGATGAATACTTAGTTAATTACTGATTTGCTGATTAGATATGTATAGAAGTTCCTTATAAATATATTTTTTATATACACATACATGTAATTTTGTATAAAAATATATAAAATTTAGACACCCGCTTTTTCAAAAACCGCCCGCTTAATCGCCCGCCTACCGCTTAATCGGTTACAGGGTGCCGTCCGCACACCTCCCGCTTCCCGCTTTCTAATACATTGGTCATGCCATTGAGCACATTTTATTTGGATGTTACTTGTGTGTTTAAGTATTATGCTCTTTCATAAGTTCATTTAAATCCAAAGATGATTGCGATTATTATAATATGGATATATTTTGTACATGACGGATGCTTATATTTAACGGCAAGTAAATATCATGATGACATCTTAATATTACTTATATTACCCATGATCGTGTAATTAAGATAATGCTAGAATTCCTAATCGAGTGTCGTGTTCAAGAGGGAGAATCCCATGTTTATGCTCAGAGTGAAGATGAAGATTAAGTTAATGCTTAAAGAAAGGATTGATATCAAGAAAAAATATGTTCTACTTCGACGTCGTTTCGATGGCCACAAAACAGAAATTTCGTCGAATTTCAATGGAAATTATAGAGAAATGAATGGACATGTATTGGATAGTCAAAAGGTGTTTTAACAAATGCATTCCCGGTGTTTTGACGACCAAATGATTAAATTATTTGATGATATTTTACCAGAACAATCTACTAGTGCAGGTCTACTCAAATATGCAATAATATAAAATATTGGATATGTGGGGCTGGGACTCCTCATGTGTGAGTGAAGCTGAACTATTTTGATGGAGATTTTGAGGTCAAATTAAATAATTAAATGAATGAATTATGTCATTACAGTTTGCAAACACAATATAGACTTAGAGACACAAATTTATGGAAACATAGTCTAAGAATGGTAGGACTCTAGCCTCTAGGTAGGATGACAGGACTTAGTACATAAACAGTGTTGCAATGGTATGTGAGTGGGTATTGAGGAAGCATGAGACACCTATGGTTTATGTATCTAGTTGAACCATGATGGTTGTCATCCTCCTTGTTGATAATACCTATCAACATATTGGCTAGGGTTTTTTTGTTTTATACAAGCATAAATGTGTCTCAATGTAATCTCTATATGCCTACTAGTGATAAAATGAATACTTATGGAGTAACTCAAGCATTGTTCTTGGTCATGTGCTTTTGTAGTTAGAACCTATAGGAGGCAACCATGTAGTTAAAGGTGTGATTGATAATGGCGTACATACAAAATATCTCAGAGGCCATGCTAATTTTGTGCACTATAATTACAAATCTTGTGACTTCATAAATGAAAGCTAGTGGGTTATCATAGCCATAGATACAACTCCCACACCCATTTTTTAAATATTTCGTTTGTCAATTTTTATAGAAGTGGGAGAAAAAGGAGAGAGGTAGAAGTAGGCTAAGAAAAGAAACATAACTTAGATTGCCCTAAAAAGCCCAAGGAGTCATACAGTAAAATATGCAGACATTGTAACCTGTTTCTCAAAATATAACCAATGCTTCTCAAAATTTTGTCAAAATGCTGACGAAATGTGGCTGTTTAACCTAATTTCATTGAAATTTGAAAAAAGCCATCGAAATTTACTTTCTTTTGGCAAAATTTCCTGCATAAAGACATGTTTGGTCATTTCTATATCAATGGTTGTCGGTATCTAATAATTGGGAAATTTTGCCAATTGCGATGAAATTTTGAACTATGATTGATAGATTGTTCAAATGCTCCTCACAATCATCACTTTTAAATCAAGTGCTTTACTAGCACCATGTGGACTAAAGTGTGTGATCATATAAAGGAGTTCATATAGCAATTTTTAAATTCATGAAATAAAAATCAAGATGAAAAATTGATAGAAAATGCACAGGTATCCTCGTCACATGCTTTCCCAGCATCATGTGAACTTAAGTGTGTTACTTTTATTTCAGGATAAGTGTTGCATCATATCACTTTAGATATAAGAAATCAAATCATTCAAACTGAAGTTTCAAGTTTATATTTATTCCAATTATGTTTTATTTTTGTATTATAATATGCACATGCATCAACATCAAGAGCAATACTAGCACCATAGTTTATAATATCCCATTCCAACGCCATTTACAATGGTCTAAAAACATAAAATTTTAAAAATGACAAAAGTTTCCAGAAATTTGTTCATGTCAACATAAGATTCGACACGATTTTGACGACAATAATAAAGGAATTATGTCACAAATTTCACCAGGATGATCTACTTGTATAAATACACCTAATAATGCAATAATATGACATGTTGATATTGGATGGGGGGCTCCTACATGTGTAAGTGAAAATATACATAATTATTTGATTGGGATTTCAATTATGCAATACACAGACACACACACACACATATATAGGGTATATATTCACTACCCGTGCGGGTAACTAATTTTAGTTACTCGTGGATCTATTTTGTAATAGAAAGGTACCTGTGTGTAATGCGACAGACAATGTTTGTAATGAGATGACCAAATTTGTAATACAAACACTCTTTTTGTATTACAGCGTAAATTGTTGTCATAAATATCATATTTACTGTAATCAGACATGTAATACAAAACAAGTGTTTGTAATACAAATTTGGTCATCTCATTACAAATAATGTTTGTCTCATTACAAATATGCATCTTCCTATTACATATTTATAACATGTATCTTCCTATTCCGGGTAGCGAATGAATGATATATATAGAGAGAGAGAGTCAGCCTAGAAAACACTCGAGTGTATCCGGAGCGGAATACACTCAAGTAGTTTTTCATGATGCAATATTTTTTTTTAAATCTAATCTGTTGATCTTATTAAACATCTCATGAACAACTCATACGCAAAATTTGAGCACATTTGGATATGTATAGCTCATGTTATGAAGACCGCAAAAAGTATACATTTCAAATTAGTTTCGCGCGTCGATTTTGTTGCCCTTGGATGAGTGACTTACACTCATCCAAATGGGCTCAAAATTTGTATGTAGCCTAGTTATAGTATGACGGTGAAGATCAACGGTTTACATTTTGCAAAAAATAGTCTTGATATGCAAACACACTTGAATGTATTCGTGTGATCCGTACACTCGAATGTATTCTAGCCTGACTATATATATATATATATATATATATATATATATATATATATATATATGTAACATGTATCTTTCTATTCCGGATAGCAAATGAATGGTCATATATATATATATATATATATATATATATATATATATATATATATATATATATATATATATATATGTGTGTATATATATATATATATATATATATATGGGGTAACGATCCAGTGAGAAACATATCTTGGTGAGAGCATGAGAGGCATTTGAATAACTCTCCACATGGATCATTTTTTTATAATCCAACCGTATAGATTATAAGTATACCTCAATGTTTACCTTCCTACAAAATTTCATCACCATCCGATTTGTAGATCATTCACAACAACATAATACTTTTCAACGCTCTATATTGAATTTCAGGTTGACCGTTGGATGTAAAAAGTGTATATTGTACATATGGACAAGTAAATAATGTATGCTTGCAATGATTTTTGTGAGAAGGTAAATGAAATGATGCTTTTTCAATCTATACGGTTGGATTTTAAAAAAAAGTTCTGAATTTGTAGTTATTCAAATGCCTCTCATGCTCTCACCGTAGGATGTTTCTCACTGGATCGCTACCCTAACATACACACACACACACATATATATTCTTATTGCAATAACATGTTATATCTTATATCTTGCATTCAGCTAAACAATACACCATAATACACACACACACATATTATATATATATATATATATATATATATATATATATATATATATATATATATATATATATATATATATATATATTCTTATTGCAATAACATGTTATATCTTATATCTTGCATTCAGCTAAACAATACACCATAATACACACACACACACATATTCTTATTGCAATAACATGTTATGTCTTATATCTTGCATTCAGCTAAACAATACACCATAATACACACACACACACATTGTAACATCCCAGGATTTGAGGCCTCAGATAACATGATCTTAAAAGGAATGATTGGACTACCCATATCACCAAGGTGCACCTCCTTTTCCGGGAGCCCATCTCTAAAGAACTCCATAGTTAAGCGTGCTCAGCTTGGAGTAGTACTAGGATAGGTAACCAGTCGGGAAGTTGCTCCTGGCTTGCGCGTGAGTGGACAAAAAGCGTGCAGTTAAGGCTAGTGGTGGTCTGTGGGGCCATTCGTCATTCCTGAAACTCTACTAGAGCCTTGGGCAGTGGGCCCAGGCATTACAAATGGTATCAGAGCCATAACCCCTCTAGTAGGTGGGGCCCACATGGGTATGGCATGCCAGTCTTAAGTCGCGCGGTCCAGGCATGTAGGAAAGGGATGTCCATGGTTGACGTAGCCACCCTTGTGCTGGTATTCTGTGATCGGGAGTTGGGTGTCCATGGGCCATTGTGGGTCTGCACTGAAATGGGGTCAGATTATGAGGCCTTATAGTTGAGCCTTGACGAGGACGTCAGGAGCCTAAGTGGAGGAGATTGTAACATCCCAGGATTTGAGGCCTCAGATAACATGATCTTAAAAGGAATGATTGGACTACCCATATCACCAAGGTGCACCTCCTTTTCCGGGAGCCCATCTCTAAAGAACTCCATAGTTAAGCGTGCTCAGCTTGGAGTAGTACTAGGATGGGTGACCAGACGGGAAGTTGCTCCTGGCTTGCGCGTGAGTGGACAAAAAGCGTGCAGTTAAGGCTAGTGGTGGTCTGTGGGGCCATTCGTCATTCCTGAAACTCTACTAGAGCCTTGGGCAGTGGGCCCAGGCATTACACACACACATATATATTCTTATTGCAATAACATGTTATATCTTATATCTTGCATTCAGCTAAACAATACACCATAATACACACACACACACACACATATATATTCTTATTGCAATAACATGCTATATCTTATATCTTGCATTCAGCTAAACAATACAACATAATTATCATAATTTTCCTTTTTATTTATGTTTTAAAATGATGAAATTACATGTTGGAGATTTTGGTGGTGGTTATGCAGATTTTTATGTCTTGTGGTTGTCGAAACTTAAATCTCGATTGCAATTTTGATATTTCTATTGAAATTTTTAACCATGTCTAGCATCATGTGCAAAGTGTGTTATTTATTCTGAGGATAAATGTTACAATGTATCAATTCATATATGAAGAAATCAAGATACTCGTGAAATCAAGTTGATGAAAGTAGCTTTTTAGTTTATTTTTTCTTCGAGGTATATCTTGTGTTCGTATTAGTTTCTCTATGCCAGCTACCGGATATTGTTATATGTTTAGCGGATAGTAGCAAACGTGATATTCATAGATGAAGAGAGCTAAGGATTTGAAGCGAGGACTTCAAGTAAATCAAATAACCTAGAGTTGACCTGGTGGGGTACCAATGCCATATACCAAGAGGATCATGACTATCTAGTTTGGATCTCCAAGTTATGCTTCAGATTTTTCATATACATTCTTGTATTAGGAAACCTGGTGAAGTATTAAGATTCTCCATGTATTAAGGTTTTACTTACCCAAGAAAAATCACATGAATCTACACTGTAATGATGCCAAGTGACTGGATTTCCATTTACTTCTTTGTTATGATATTCATGTATGTGACCCTCCCCCAAGAGCAATCATGTTAAGAATAACATGTGTATGCTACCGCTTGTGTGTGCTTGGGAGGGGTATCACTGGTGGCGTCAATAGTAGGTGGGAACGGACATAGTTCCCCCAAGGACAAGCATCACCATAACTGGCCAACAAGTGTTTCTTCTTTAAAATGGAGTTGTTGCTCCTCAATAAGCAGCAAGGTCCAGCAGAGACAATGTGGATTCCTGAAGCATAGAGGTACTTTCAATGGCAAAGAGATGATAAATATATATTATAGTAATTAAAATATCCCATCTTATCAAAATAAATTAAAATGCACATCCAAGCACATGAAAAACATGGCAACATGTGAGGGGGATGTTGAGAATAAACCCATAACACTGAGTTTGGGGTTGTCCTTGGGCTAATAAGGTGTGGTCCCTTCACTTATCGCCAATTGGTTTTGAGTTGAACACGCACACTTCAACAAACGTAATTACAGGTTTGTTCCACCAAGTAATAACTTAAGAACTAATTTCTATGTGTAAGTAATTATCTTAAATCTTATTCAACCTTTTTTCATTATCTTTAGGTGCATACTAAATTTGGCACAAGAAAATATGAACCAACTTTATTATGTATACCTTGAAATTGAAGCAAAGACGAGTGAGGAAGAAGACAATGGAGGATCCTCTAGCGTTGGATGTTCCAAATTATGATGATTAGTGGATAGTTGAATTTGAAGGCAATGAAGTTTTCCAAGATCTGAATGCAAATGTTGTAATTGTGGATGATGTATTGGACTTAGAGGAAGACATGAAGAAAGACCTCAAAGGAAGGGTGTGCAGGTAGGTTGAGTGGTTTATATTTCCTTAGTATTGATGGTTGCTAATTGCTATCTTATACCTAACCTTACCTATACATGGGTTCATTTAAAATAGGAAAAGAATATGTCGGCAACGAAGAGGAGATAGAGATTATTGGAGTTAGGGGTGATGTTAATATTCCTAACATGCTAGGAATGAGGTTTCATTTAAATTAAAGAATTTAGAGAGAAAAAATATCAATTTCGGTGGCATATGGCACAAAATCATGTGACTATGTCAATTTCGATGAAATCTGCTACCAAGATTGCATCTACTGAAATTTCAATAAAAGTTTTGATAATTTGGATGGTTTTTCAAAAATTTCGATGGGAATTTCGATAATTGCAATCCTTGGTGTTGTTGTTTGAAGAGGAGTAAAGGGGGGTTGAGGTAACTCACCTAGTACTCATACATAGTATTTATAGTTATAGTATATCATAATTGTGTTGCATTCCCATATATCTGCTATTCAAATACGAATGCAATGCATGTTTTATGTTGTTTGTTTTCATTAGTACGGAGGACATGTATTCTGGCATGGCTTACCATTGAGGATGCCAAGAAAGCAACCATACCAAAAGATAATGTTTTTGCTTGGAAAGATTGCACTTTTTTCCTGTGGCCAATGAAATGGTTGACTGTTGAATCAATATCAACAGCAAACTATCAACCCAAGTAAAGGGGGATTGGGGTGATTTCACCTAGTACTCATATATGTATAGTATATCATAATTGTGCTGCATTCCCATAATATGTGCTATTCAATATATATTGAATACTAATGCAATGCATGTCTTATGTTTGTTTTCATTAGTACGGAGGACATGTATTCTGCCATACCATTGAGGGTGCCAAGAAAGCAACCACACACAAGATAATGTTTTTGCTTGGAAAGATTGCACTTTTTTCTTGTGGCCAATGAAATGGTTGACTGTTGAATCAATATCAACAGAAAACTATCAACCCAAGTAAAATATGGGGGAGATGCTCTACATATCTTATATATGATATTATAGCACAAATAAGTACATGCATGTATATAGTCATCCTTGCAAAATTATATATCTTATTTCCTACATTTTGTCATCGAAATCCCCATGAAACAAGAAAGTTTCTTACCTCCCACATGAAAGACCCCCCAACCCACCCCCATGAAAAAATTTATTGCATAAAGGGATGCATTTAGGTGTAGAGATCACGCCTATAAAAAAAATATGGCTTAATTCATTCATTTTAGTGTCGAAACAGGCACAATTGCATTTATTGAAATTTTCATCAAAATTTCCATAAATTTCCATTTCTACGTTATTGAAACGACATCAAAATTGAATATCTCATTCCTTGCTTACATGGATGATTCTTTTGCTAATCCAAGTAGTAGTTCTAGTGATGATGATTTGATGGATAAAGACATGCCATGTACATGATGATTGATGACTCGTGAGTCGTTATGATGAAACAACTTCTTTTATGTTAATCTAGTTGTATTTTTTGACCTACAAAAGTACCATTTAAGTTGTTTGATTCTTTTTTTTTGTACAAGTTTGACTCTCATTATCGAGTATGTTTGTGTGGAATTTTATCTTGTGATTTTTTTTGTGAGTTTGTCTTCTCTATTATGAGTTGTGACTTAACATATGAACTTGAGAGCATGAGTTTGATGCATCATGTCATGTATCTTTTGTGTGATCTTGTGAAACATTTAACTTGTGCTTCGAATTTGGATTATAATTAGCAAATGTTTTGTGATTTGATTGTCTAGTTGTCAATTTGTATAACTTACACACGCATACGTGTACATTTATAAACGCCTCAGTACATTTTGAGGCTTATGCCTCACCGAGATAAAAGCGCCCTATTACGCCTCACGCATTTTTCAACCTTGTCACTATGGAGCAAACAATAGAGTGGGGAAAACCCCATGTGTATGTTTTCTTATTGATAAAAGGACAGTCCCCCTCTCCTACAATAGGATAAGGGGAAGTGTACAAACTCAAGTAAAACCCTATGGGCCAATATACAATTGGGGCCCATATACAAATAGACCCAACAACTTAATTAACTACATAACTAGACTCTCTAACAATCCCCCCTCAAGCTGGAGCTTGGGAGAATCACAAGTCGGCTTGCAAACAGATAGACAGACTAAAGACAAAGAAGCATAATAAAAGGATAAACCAAGCTCATACAAAAACATTTGTCCTCCTCAATATTACAATAAAGCACTCATCACTCAAAAACTCCCCCTCAAGTAGATAATCTAAAAGTGGGTATGCATGTAGCAGGAGCTTATTGATTAGTATTAAGTGGCACCTAGAGCAGACGTAAACAACAACAAGTAGGCATCATGGTCTTCATCTTAGTTGTTGCCGTCATGAAATAGACCTGAGAGTGTTGGAACACAAGTTCATGGAGTCTTGATACACAAGAAGTAATAATCAAAGTGCATATAAAGCACAGACAAGAAAAGAGTCAATCGTGCGCAAGGCACAGATAGGGATGGCAAAACCACCTGTAATATACCGATCCGAACCATAACTGATGCAATCTGCACTATTTCATGCAGGTATCCGAACATTGGATGGTATATGAGTTGGTTGATAAAAAACGGTTGTTTTCAGTATGGAGGACATGGAATAACCAATCCACAACTCACAGTGGTATTCTCGTACGAAGTTACTCCAATCGTTCTGAGCCGTCGGGCTACCTGCATCCACATCACAACAGATTCAATAATTCTACCGTGGACCCAGTCTTTTCCAGTTCGCAAGTCTTGTGAAAAAGTCATAAGTGGAAAGCGTGATTGACTTTTGCATACGTGCGGAAAGTGTGCATTGTGGATTACAACCATACATCCATGGTTGTCCAGTTACAAAAAACCATGTTGCTGGCAAATCTGTAATATGGATTGTTAATATCTCTTTATATTCTATTATTTGTAATTTCTATATATTGTCGAACCTCTCAGTAATTTCTCCAGTTTTATTAATAAAAGGGTGAGTGGTCTTGAACCCTCACATAAGCTGCATTACAAGCAGCCTTGCACATACGTTCACATGGTATCAGAGCAAGGTTGCTCCTAGGGTTTCATCTAGGGCGCCGCTCCCCCCCCCCTCTCTCTCCTCTCTTCACGTCGCCGCCGCCGGGCAGAAGCCACCGGGCAACAACTACCGCTGGCCCAAGGGGCAGCCGTCGTCGCCAGTCTTGCGGCCGCAACAGCCACCAGCTAGGGCAGCAACATAGTCGCCGGCTTCGGGCAGGCCCACCGCCCGTCAGCAGCCCCCGGTTCCTTCATTTGACTCCGAAGGCAGCGTCTACGTAAGACAGCTCGTTAAAACTCATACCGGAGGCTCCGTCCGTACGTAGGAAATTCCTAATCACGTCTCATTCATGTGTGATTAGGGAATTTTTCGATTGGGGGTTGTGGATGCGTCAGAAACGAATCTAATCATTTGACGTGACGTGTATCTCTCTGTCACTCTCTACTCTTCTGTGACGTGTATCTCTTCGTCACTCTATCTATCTGTTGAATCATGGAGGACACCAATGCATCTACTATCTACAACAAGATGTCGCCTATCCCCTCCATCAAGCTTAACGGGAAAAATTACTTGTGGATGAATGTTGTCCATACAATATTAGAATCCCGAGATAAAGCAAGGCATATTGATTATGATCCTCCTGCTTCTACTGACAAAGGCTATGCTGAATTGAAGCGTCATAATAGTCTGGTGAAGACCTGGCTATTGCTGCTAGGTTCATGTTCTATACTACTGCCAAAGACATATGGGATGTTGCGAAGAAGCATTACTCTCAGGAAAAGAATGCTCTTCGTCAGTTTATGATATATGATCGCCTCTTCGCTGAATGACAGGGAGACAAGCCTTTAGAAGAATATTATGGAGTGATCCAAGGTATTGCTCAGGAGCTGAGCTTCTACCATCCAGTGACTGTCCAAGAATCAAGTCAAAGACAGAGATGACTTGATTATTGCAAAGTTTCTATCGGGTCTGAATTCGTCCTGCAGTTCAGCCCGCAGTGTCATCCTCGCTTCTGACAAACTTCCCAGCCGGGAAGAAGCCTACTCGAGATTTCTACAATCAAATTTTGAACCAATTGATTCTACAACATTCTCGCCTTCTGGAGATTCTCATGCATCTGTAGCCGCTGCAGTTCGAGGAGGCCGTACAGGTATGGGACGAGGACGTGGAGCACGTCCCAAGTGTACCTTCTGTGACAAACCTGGACACACTGTTGAGAAATGCTGGAAGAAGCATGGAAGACCTGTTGCACCACCTGTGGAGGCAGCAAACTATGCAAGTACTGCTGAGTCTTCTGAGCCTTCTGCATCAAGTTTTGGTTCTTCTGGCATCACACTCACAAAGGAAGAATATGATAGATTTATTCTGGCTACACAGCATATGAGTGTGGGATCTTCTTCTTCCTCTGCAAATATGGCTTCTACCACTTGTAAATCAGGCTACCTCCCTACTGGCTTCTGGTTCAACTTCTTCATGGGTGGTTGATTCTGGAGCATCACAGCATATGACCGGTATGAGGAGACTACTTTACTCCATTGACTCACATATTCCTCACAAATCTGTGACCATAGCAGATGGTTCAGTGAGGAGAGTGTTAGCAAGTGGATCTGTTTCTCTGACTCCTAAAATTAAACTTAAATTTGTTCACTATGTGCCTGCATTTCCTTTTTATCTTCTCTCTGTTGCAAAATTAGTTGATACTATGAAGTGTACATTGACGTTTGGGCTTCTTGCTTTGTATTACAGGATCTCAAGAGTATGAGGACAATTGGTGGGGGGCCTAGGAAAGGTGATCTCTACCTCTTCCACGGTGACAGTTTGCCTCGCTAAGTATCTGCTCCTCTTTCGGCTATCCTTTTGAGCAGTTCTCCCTTACTGTGGCACTACAGATATGGACATCCGTCATTGGAGAGCTTGAGAAAGTTAGAACCTGAGTTATCCCAAGTGTCTTCATTAGAGTCTCATAACCTGTCAATTGGGAAAACATCATAGACTGTCTTATCCCAGTCGTGTCAATAAACGGGCATCTTGTCCTTTTGAGTTAGTCCATAGTGATGTTTGGGGTCCTGTAAAGACCAATAGTTATAATGGTTTTCGCTATTTTATTTCCTTTGTGGATGATTTTTCTCGCATGACATGGATTTATTTATTAAAAATTTGGGAGTCTGTGTTATCCATTGTCAAGCATTTTCATTAAGAAATAAAAGTTCAATTTGATTGCAATATTAAAATTCTTCAATTTGATAATGCTTTGGAATATGGTCAAACTACTATGGCTGATTTTTGTAGCTTTGTTGGGATGATTCATCATACGTCTTGTCCTCTTCGGTGCTTTACTTACTGCTTGTTTCCTCAATAAAATGGAGTAGTTGAGCGTAAAAATCGTCATCTTCTTGATATTACCAGGACTATTATGTTTCAATCCAATGTCCCTAAGAGGTTCTAGTCTGATGCTTTACTTACTGCTTGTTTCCTGATCAACAGACAACCCTCTTCGGTGCTTCAAGAACGTACTCCTTTTTCTGTCTTACGTCCAAAAGATCAGCCTTTCCTTGTTCCTACTTCATTTGTCCACAATTTTGATCCTAAGGCTGATGAATTATCCCCTAGGTCTATTAGGACTCTCTTTCTTGGGTACTCCAACACTAGCAAAGGATGCAAGTGCTATTGTCCCAGTCTCCGTCGTATGTTTGTGTCTCGAGAAGTAACATTCCATGAATCCTCACCATATTTCTCTAGTGTTCCCAGTAAGGGGGAGCAATTATGTGAAAGTGAGAGAGTGCCACCATCAGACATCGGTGAGAGAGTGTCACCTATCATTCCTGACTATACTGTCATTCAGGAAGAGCAACGAGTGGGTGATCCATTAATTCAACAATATCAACATGTTTATAGCAGACGAGGCAGGCAGGATCCCGAAGAGGTAGCGACTCCAGTCTCTGAGCCTTCCCCATCTTCCTCTACTCAAGAGATTTCTGCAGAACCATCTGACCTTGATGTTCCCATTGTTGTTCGCAAAGCTACTCGTTCATGTACTATTCGACATCCTATTGCAAATGTGTTGTTTGTCGAAATTATCCAAGTAGGCCCGGTCATTTGCTCTTAGGATTGATTCTGTGGTCATTCCAAGAACTCATTTTGATGCTATGAAGGATATTGGCTGGAAACAGGCGATGCATATGGAAATGTCTGCTCTTCTACAAAACAACACATGGGATCTTATTGACTTACCTCAGGGAAAAATGTTGTGGGTTGCAGATGGGTATTCACAGTAAAACATAATCCAGATGGTTCAATTGAGAGGTTGAAGGCTAGACTGGTGGCAAAGGGTTATACTTGGACATGTGGAGTTGAATTCTTTGAGACCTTTTCACCAGTGGCTCATATGAATTCAGTACAGATTATTATCACTCTGGCTACTACCTTTGACTGGCCTCTATTTCAGCTTGATGTCAAGAAAGCCTTTCTCCATGGTGATCTACAAGAAAAGGTGTACATGGAGCAACCTCTTAGTTTTGTTGCTCAGGGGGAGTGTCAGAAGGTGTGTAGATTGAAGAAAGCCATCTACGGGTTGAAACAATCTCCTAGAGCTTGGTTTGACGAGTTCAGTGATGTTGTGCTAAAGATGGGTTTCTCTCGTTCTGTGACTGATCACTCCTTATTTTATTCTAGCTCTTCTATTGGATCCATCATTATTGTTGTATATGTTGATGATATAGTTATCACTGGCAGCGATTCTACAGGCATATCACGTGTGAAGGAAGGATTGCAGGGACACTTTCATACAAAGGATTTGGGCAAATTAAGATATTTTCTAGGCATTGAAGTACTTAGATCTCATGCGGGTACTAATTTGTCTCAGAGGAAATATGTGTTGGATTTATTGCAGGAAGCTGGCATGAGTGAATCCAAGCCGGTATCTACTCCTATGGACTATCATGTGAAGGAGATGACAGATGATATTGATTATCCAGATCCAGGTTACTACAGGAAAATTGTTGGGAAGTTGATATACCTGACAGTTACTCACCCTGACATTTCTTTTGTTGTAGGTGTGGTGAGTCAGCATATGAGCTGACCACAACAGTCACATTGGATGGCAGTCTGTCGTATTCTGAGATATTTGAAGGGTGCACCCGGTAAGGGGATCACCTACTATAGACCCAAGACTCCTGTCTACTCTTGTTCTTACTGGTTATGCAGATGCAGACTGGGCTGGTAATCTAAATGACAAGAGATCTACTTCTGGGTATTGCACGTTTCTGGGAAATCACCTTATCACCTGGAAAAGTAAAAAGCATAATGTTGTGGCTAGATCAAGCACGGAAGCTGAGTATCGAACAATGGCTCATGCCTGTTGCGAGTTGCAGTGGGTTCAATTTGTACTATATGAGTTAAAGATTTTTGTTTTGTCTCCCATAGAGCTCAGATGTGACAATCAGGCTGCTATCTACATTGCCAAGAATCCAGTCTTCCATGAGCGCACTAAACATATAGAGGTTGACTGCCACTTCATTAGAGCTCGGACCGCACGGACAAGCCAGAGAGTGTTGGCACATAGCAGCAAAAAGTAGACGATAAAGCTGAATAGAAGACCAGTGTAGCAAGCAAATAAAAGACTCCAAGATCCAATGTAGATGAAACGCCATCACATATATGTAAAGTCGCCAACAAAAATCTTCATCGTCTTCTCTCTTCATAAAATTTCCAACACAGTAGCAGACGCCGCAATCTAGAGAGTGCTAGATCATAGTAGTAACAATGGTCGACATGTGCAGAGCGGAGACAAAGAGTTAATGTGCAAACAGAGCACTGGCAAGTAGAGAATCAACGTGCAGCTAAAGCATGGACGGCAGATAGTGCAAAAGCAGAAAGCAGCAAATAAAATGTGCTAATCACAGCACTGATTACAAGTAGCAAGAATGACGTCTCTGTATAGAAAACCAATAGCAAATTTGTAGATGCAGTAACATCCAATGAGCGTATAACCCATTTGAAGTAAATAACTCCATAGCAGCAGTCAAGGTGGATGATGATGAATAATCTCCACAAGTTCTTTATAAAAATCAATAATAGTTGCAAAAGGATCCACATAGATAGCAACCTAAACATTTTCTTCCGCTCTTTCTTCATCTCTCCTCCATCTTATCTCTTCCCCGTACTCACCATCCTCTATTCTTTCCCTCACACCAACCACGAAAAGAGTCAAGAGAGTGGTTAGGGTGGAAAGTCAAAAATAACGGTAGGAGCAATGGCTATGTAGGAAAAATATGTGAAGGTAACCGATAACTCAATTCAATGTGAAGCATGACTTAACTAGAATTAGAGCAAAAATAAGATCTTGTTAAGAATTCGATTAGCCAGGCACGGTATGTATATGGGGGGTAATATAAGTATTGAGAAGGTAAGCAATATGCATGTAGTGCGAAAACAGGGGGCTTGAAGAACAAAAAGAAAAATTGTTGAAAATGAAAGATAATTGTTGTTGATAAGGATAAAGATAGGGAAACATTGTGTATAGAAGCATCTGCCATGTTATAAACTAATTATAGATGACGTTGCATGCCAAGATACAACAATAGTAGCAGGTGACTTAGCGTGTTGGTGAAGCCACACGCCGTATCAAGTGACAATCGGTGAAGATAGCAGGTGACATGCCGTGTTTAAGAAGACAACCGATGTGTGTTGCAGGCGGCACGTTGTGTCTTGAAGTAGACAGGTCATGTCTGATAGCAGCAACCGAAGCAGGCAGAAAACGGGCGGTACATCATGTCGTGTACACGACGCACCGTGTCTGATAGCAGTTAGTGCCGACAACAAGCATGCAACGCACCTTGTTGCAGGCAAATGTGTGTTGCGGGTAGACGAAATGACGTGTCTTGAAGTTGACACACCGTGTCTGGTAATGATAGCTGAAGCATGCAGAAAGCGGGTGGGACATCGTGTCGTGCAGATGACACGTCGCATCTGATAGCAGAGTTCATTGTCGACAACAAGTAGGCGACACACCTTGTTGTGGAGGTGACATGCCGTGTCAGTCAACAAATCTCAGGGCAGAGCCAGGACAGATCGGAGGTGACACACTGTGTCATTGAGGCGACACATTGTGTCACATGGCAGACTTCGCTATCCAATTCACAAAAGAAACAAAACTCTGCAGCCATGTCATGTCAAATAGTGGCATGTCGTTTCTACGGCGAAACAGTAATAGAAAACTGCAACAAGACAACAAAGGGGTAGAGAAATTCTTTCGGATCTCCACCATAGCAATATAGGGGTGATATATCCCCAATATCAGCCCAAAAAGGAGATCTATTTCCATGATTTGGGATTAGATGTCGATGTTGGTGGTGGCATGGATGATGATGGTGATGTTGATGACGATGGTGTAGATGACGCCAACAAATAGGGTAGTGGTGGCGACTGCAAAAGCAAACAATAATGACAGTGGCATGACGGTTCATGTAGATCTAGTAGCAGCAACTTCAAGGTGGATTTTTTTTGTTGTTGAAGGAGACGGCTCAGCTGAGACGCTCTAAGAAGATGCAAGGGACGTAAATCCCAACGGGCAGCCAAGCAACGCCTAGGGGCGGCGGTTGCCTGCAAGGGGAGGCTTCTCTCCTTTGCTCTCTCTCACGGTTTGGGCGGTACAGGAAAGTCTGCTCTGATACCATGTGGAGGAAACAATAGAGTGGAGAAAACCCCATTTGTATGTTTTCTTATTGATAGAAGACAACCCCCTCTCCTATAAATAGGATAAGGGGAAAGCGTACAGACTCAAGTAAAATCCTAATGGGCCAAGACTCAATTGGCCCCATATACAAATAAACCGAACAACTTAATTAACTACATTACTAGACTCTCTAACAACCCCCGAGTGTTTAGGTATCTCGCCTTTGTATTTTGTGCACAATTTTGGTCCAAAGGCTCACAAACTAGCCTCATGCCCTAAAGAAGTCTGTTAGAGAGTCTATTTACTTAAGTTGGTTTGGTCTATTTGTACTATGGGCCCAAATGTGTCTAGGCCCATTAGGGTTTGTCATGTGTTTGTATGCTTCCCCTTATCCTACTTATAGAAAAGGGTGGATGCCTCCTATCAATAAGAAAAACCAACACGTTAGGGGATTTCCCCCACTCATATTGTTTTTTACATGGTATCAGAGCAATCCTTCCTGTGTCGCCCAACCCTAAGAGAGAGAGAGCATAAAGGAGAGTCGCCTCCCCTTGCGGGCGACCCCCGCTGCTATGCGTTGCCAGACTGCCCGTAGGGATTTTCCATCCTTGCTTCTCATTGCAGTTGTCTCCTTCGAGACGTCTCCATCTTCAACAAAAATCATCCACGTAGAAGTTGTTGGTACCAGATCTACAAGGGTCGCCATGCCTCCATCAACCTTGCTTGCTAATGAAGTCGCATCCTATTCGCCGCCATCATCATAGATCTACTCCGCCATTATCTACTCTGCCACCGATCTACTCCATGCTACCACCATCGAGTTCTAATCCAAAATTTTGGATAAAGATCTCTTTTCTATTGATATTGGGTATACATCATACACATATTTCTATGGTGGAGATCCGAAAGGATTTCCCCCTCAGTTGCTATTGTCTCTAGAGTTTTTTGTTGTTGTTCGCTGCCAACACATCATGTTGCTTCTAGACACGGCATGTAGGTGGTGTCTGCTTCGTTCGCAACATCTGCCCGCGATAACACGGCGTCTTGCATGCACTATGACACGGCATGTCGCCTAAAGACACGAGGCATCGCATACCTTCTGCCCCGAGATTTTGTCAACTGACAGAGCATGTCAGGCAACGACATTGTTATATCCTCAACTTTTAGAAAAAAAATGGAATTATATACATGAATTAATGAGCAATTTCTCAATGCTATTATTCATGGAATAAGGATGTCCTTTCTGGCATGGGTGCTTGTGGCACAAGATAAATAAAAGGGAGTTGTACATAAACTAATGGTAATGGCTTATGAAATGTTGCATAAACCAAAATATGGAGCAATATGTATGTTACCTAAAAGAAATAGGAAACACGGTTTAAAGAAAAGGAGAAGTTTGGTAACCCAATGAACCCCAATTATGAAGTATGATGGAAAAAAAGGGATTTAATGAGTTTCCATGCGGGGAGGATAATTGGTTTAAGGATCAAATCATTTAATGTACACCATATGAATATGTGTTTCCCCTTTATGGCCTTTTATTGCCATTTTCATATTTTGTGGGAAATAGAGTCCCCCCTCGTTATATGAGGATTTATGTGATAAAATCTTGAGAGTTTTTATATAAAGAAATATAGGAGGAATAAAGTAAATCCTTTCCTAGAAACATGTCTTGTCTTTTTATGATAAGTAAATATATTGAATAAAAGGAGACATTTTGTAATGGTTACGAGAAAGTAGTGATGGAGCATTTATAGGATGTCATAATATGAAAGTGTTTTACCATATTTGACATCATCCTTGTGCTCCAAGAAAGAGAGAGGGAAAAGAAATAAAAAGTGAGAACATGAGAAGATGTAGGCATATATATATGGGACAAACACATAGACAACGCAAACCACATCCCTCCTTCACCATATAGCCATGTCCCCTGCTGGTAGGTTAGGTTTCTCTCTCCGTAGCCTAATTCCCAGCCGATCTGGGAAGGCAATGTACAAGGTACCGTCGTCTTCCATGGTAACAAGGGAGGAAACGAGGAGCTTTTTGTCACCACCCTTAGACATTGGCCTCGTGCAAGAGAAGTCTACCAAGGACCCTTGCCTGAACCCCGCAACCTTTATGGAACTTGGTCGCCGTGATGGCCTGGACCGTCGTCTTCCATGGTAACAAGGGAGGAAACGAGGAGCTTTTTGTCACCAACCTTAGACACTGGCCTCGTGCAAGAGAAGTCTACCAAGGACCCTTGCCTGAACCCCGCAACCTTTATGGAACTTGGTCGCCGTGATGGCCTGGACCATCACCCTCGAGAGCAGCTTCTCTATGTCTGCCAGGTGACAGTGGAGGGTGGATGCATCGCAAGGCTTCTACTAGGGCAGTAGTATACTCCAGGCCCTTGCGACAGGGATGTGCCTCCCATCGACGGCGGCAGCGCCAGTTGGTAGACGGGCACGTGGGAGGCGAGCCGATGGAAAGCCAGATGATTAGAACCGGCGACGTCGGGGAGGTAGCAACGTTAAGCCTTGCTTGTGCTTGCGGCAGTAGCAGGTCGGGAGGGCGAAGACGCTGGGTTTGCTAGCACGACACCTGGTTGGTGAGAGTCGAAGAGAGGGGGAAGAGAAGACGGATCGCGGCCAGCGGCTGAACACCGTGAAGCTGCTAGTTTCGACGCACGCTGGGACGAGTCGTCGGTTCGCGTGGAAGGAGCGTCGGACACCAGTGTTAACGCGGCTCCGATCGGCGCACAGAGCCATGTCGTCGGGTTGAAGGAGATTCATAATCAAATGACTAAAACGTCCCTCCAACGCATGAAGACCCGGTCCATAGAAGAAGGGCATTCGTGTATTTTCGTCATAAACCAGGCCAGCGCGGATACAAATAAAATCAAGGTATTCTTGCTGACATGTCAACCTCTGATTGGCCCAAATATCTTTAACTTGCAAAAATCATAGAAAATGATTCGTAGGTCAGAATGCATTGAAAATAAATATCAAATTGCTCAAAAAAACGAGAGGAATCCAAAGAAAATATAATCTGAGTCTAAATAGGCTTCCTATTCCAAAAGTATATGCAATACATGTTTAGATGTGTTTAATGTAAAGGAAAACCTAGAATTGCTTTAATATGATGCTTAATTGAGTAGATTAGGTTATGTTGACTTAATACCTGATCTTGACATGTCTAATAAGGAAATCCTTGATAATGATGAATAATTGATGAGTCTAGACTAATGATCTTATTCATGTTGATTTAGGGTTTTAAAACCAATGTGGACATCTTGCTACGATCTTAATGTTGATAATGTAATCTAGATATCATGAATAGTCTAATATGCTTAAGATGATAATTAGGGTTTAACCTAATATGCATAACTGGGTTTGTAACCTTAGAAAGCATGATATGAAGGAACTAGGGTTTGTAACCCTAATCCCTAGTCCAAACATGAGATAACCCTAAACCCTAGTTTAGGAGCGCATCTAGATCTGATTAATGTAATGTGAATACATGGTGACACATATGTAGTATGTATATTTCAGATTGAATGCTTTGTTGCTTGGATGTTTGGATACACTCTTAAAGTACATGTGATATATTCTGCATGGTTTCTGCAATGGCATAAGGTACGTGGTTACGCTTATGAATACATGTATCGAATTCTGAGTTTGTCGAGGTTTCTCGATGAGATTGAGCGAAAGATAATCTGCTTGTTTGTTTATTTACTTCTTGCACATTATAAAGTTCCTATGAGTATCATGTAAAGTAAATAACAATATTTTGAACCCTGTGATAGGCTGATCTTAAGGGTAATGCACACGAGCCCCGGAGGGACAGTGATTACACCTGAGGTAGTAGACCAGATATGGGTTAGAATATGAAAACAATTTTATGTTCTTATATGCAAGATAAAGATGTTTGCTTATATGTGTACTTGTGATTATTGTTTGAACCTACGTACCAGTATAGAGATATACTGATCGCGTATTTGTTTGTCGGCGTTTTAGGTATCAGGTATACTTGATTCGTGGACATGAGGTTACAGATAAAGATGTTGAAGACACTAAAGTTATTTTTGAAGGTTTAGATATAATGGTATATCATCATACATGTACATGTTAACTCTTTCTAAAATTTATGTAACTCCTTAGAGGAGCTTTTTATGCAAATATGTAACTATTTGTTCATTAATGGAAATTGTTTACTATTGTGTATTATTTCTTGAATCTGATCCTGGAATTTATGAGTACTGATTCGCGACTTTAAGGTCTTTTAGACACTCAAAAGTGTGGGTCGTTACATTTGGTATCAGAGCACAGATTCATCAACTAATACTTAATAGTTTATAATTTCAAATCATCCTTAGAAATATAAGAGAAAAATTAGTAAAGCATAATGTATCTTTTAGGTTTCTCACTTCTCATCTCGTTGCTTAAAAAGCCTTGAAAAGAAATTATTAATTGGAGAAGTAAAATGTGAAAAGACGTAACTTTTTGTGTAGGTCCCTCTAGAGAGGGTGGACACTAGAAAGAGACATGTATGGTAAGCCCTTTTTTAGGGGAAGGACTTGGTTTAGGGTATGAAAACTCTTGTGGGTCAAGGGATAAGGAAACTCTATGAGGTAGAGTATAGTCCCTAACCCTAACCCTAAAACCTTAATCTTAAATAATAAACATGGTGTGGTGGTATGGGAATGGGACACCACCCATGTGAAACTTGAAATCATGAATAAGAAAGATAAATGGATGGGTTTAGGTGACCCAGTCTCCCATGCATATGTGCACGAGGAGCATAACACTTATGTAAGAGGTCTTAAGAAATATATGAACCCAATAGTTATATATATACGAAAATGAAAGTTTGAATATAACTTGGCTCAAACCCCTCACGTTATCTCTAGAAGTTTGGTGGTGGTGGCCAAGCCCTGGAGGGAAAGGCTAATGTAGCACCAAGCCCCTAGAGGGGAAGGTGACCCGAGTTCACTGAATGGACAAAAACCATGAGGGGGGTATTCTAGAAATTGAGCAAACATGGGTTGATATGTTATAATGATAAAAGTTATGCCTAATGAGAAAAAAAAAAGATATCTATGAAACCTTTAGGGTTAGTGTGCCAACCTGGGGTGGGTCGACCCAAGAGTGGGAAGATGACCTAGGAGGGAGGCAAAACCTTAGATCTTGGGATCAGGTTGTGGCTAGAGGGCATAACCCCCTCCTATGAGCCAAGAAGGCACCCTAGGCTAGGACTTTCCCTTAAAAAGGTAAGTGAATAAACATCCTCACCTAGAGGGGTGAAGAGTTAAAGATATAAAAATGAAAGCACTTATATTCTTTGAACCCAAGGATGCCATCTCTGAGTGACACAACTGGTCAAGCCCAAGGGGAAAGACGAGTAAGGAGCCAAGTCCAGGAGGGAAGGTGGCCTGAGTGGACGACCAAGCCCAGGAGGGAAGGTCATAAAATGGTCGAGCCCATGAGGGAAGACTAGTAAGGCACCAAGCCCATGAGGGAAGGTGGCCCAAGTCCACAGTGCAGATGTTTAGGATCAAGCCCCTGGAGGGGAAGATCACAGAAGGTCAAGCCCAGGAGGGAAGACCGACATGGCACCAAGCCCTAGAGGGAAGGTGGCCCGAGCCCAATGTTGGGACTACACTGCATAATGTGTACTCAAAATAGAGAGATGAAGGCAATCCGGGTTAAAGAATTATATAAGAGAATAATGTGCTTAAAAGATGTGACATCTCAAAGAAACCCTTAGGGAGGGTAGAGTCCTAATGCAATCCTAGGGTCAAGTAGGGTGTATTAGAGGTACATAGGACCGATGGGTTGGGAGTTGATATGCCCTGAATGCACATGACCATGTTTAGGATCAAACCCCTGGAGGGGAAGATCACAGAAGGTCAAGCCCAGGAGGGAAGACCGACATGGCACCAAGCCCTAGAGGGAAGGTGGCCCGAGCCCAATGTTGGGACTACACTGCAGAATGTGTACTCAAAATAGAGAGATGAAGGCAATCCGGGTTAAAGAATTATATAAGAGAATAATGTGCTTAAAAGATGTGACATCTCAAAGAAACCCTTAGGGAGGGTAGAGTCCTAATGCAATCCTAGGGTCAAGTAGGGTGTATTAGAGGTACATAGGACCGATGGGTTGGGAGTTGATATGCCCTGAATGCACATGACCATGTGGTCGGGAGGTAACAGCTAGGTTTTCCCAAGGTACATGACTCAGGAGATTAGCTACCTCCATGAGGATCATGTAGCCTAATGGGTGAACGTGAAAGGCACTCTCTTGATGCATAAGGATGAGATCACTCTAAAGGTACCTATACCCCTAGAGACCTCAAGGAATTGGCTAAGACTTATAAAACATGAGGTGTAAATATAAAAGATATAATGAAGTCATGAAAACTTGAGAGAAGTTGTGCCCTAACTTAAGAGTAAGAAAAAGGACTCTTGACTTCATGGGATATAAGAATGCTATGAAATTAAGAACAAGTTTAGAGTCATATCGAGTATGATTCAACTTAATATGTGAATTGAAAGGTAATGTGTGGATGTACCATCTCCGCCCTTGGAATGGAATGAACTTTGTGTTTGAACTGCAGTCAAATGCTCATTTCATCTCATTATGAAGGAGGGAGACTAGATAGACACATGTTATGCTTAAAATTGAGATAATGAGGATGAATATCCTACGTTGAATGTGTAATGACATGATCTAGGGCTAGAGGTGTCACCTCACCCTTGTGTGAAAATAATAAATCATAGGTTGGAAACCTAGGTGAAAAGAGAAATCACCAAGTAATAACGAAATCACCGATAAGAATGGAATCATCAAGAGATGATGAGTTGTGAATACTAAAGATGTGGATATACTTGAATTTCAATTCAAGTGCCAATCTTAGTAATAAAATATGAAATTTGATATACTAAGAAAAAGTGTTAAAGCCATCCAAGTAGGGTGCTAACCTTAAGTTTTGAAGATAATATGAATTATCATTCACCTAGGCTTGGTAGGCCTGAATTTTGAGGACAAAATTCCTTTTAAGGAGGGGTGAATGTTATATCCTCGATTTTTAGAAAAAAAATGGAATTATATACATGAATTAATAAGCAATTTCTCAATGCTATTATTCATGGAATAATGATGTCCTTTCTGGCATGGGTGCTTGTGGCACAAGATAAATAAAAGGGAGTTGTACATAAACTAATGGTAATGGCTTATGAAATGTTGCATAAACCAAAATATGGAACAATATGTATGTTTCCTAAAAGAAATAGGAAACATGGTTTAAAGAAAAGGAGAAGTTTGGTAACCCAATGAACCCCAATTATGAAGTATGATGGAAAAAAAGGGATTTAATGAGTTTCCATGCGGGGAGGATAATTGGTTTAAAGATCAAATCATTTAATGTACATCATATGAATATGTGTTTCCCCTTTATGGCCTTTTATTGCCAAATTCATATTTTGTGGGAAATAGAGTCCCTCCTCGTTATATGAGGATTTTTGTGATAAAATCTGGAGAGTTTTTATATAAAGAAATATAGGAGAAATATTGTTCCAAAAAAAATATATAGGAGGAATAAAGTAAATCCTTTCCTAGAAACATGTCTTGTCTTTTTATGATAAGTAAATATATTGAATAAAAGGAGACATCTTGTAATGGTTACGAGAAAGTGGTGATGGAGCATTTATAGGATGTCATAATATGAAAGTGTCTTACCATATTTGACATCATCCTTGTACTCCAAGAAAGAGAGAGGGAAAAGAAATAAAAAGCGAGAACATGAGAAGATGTAGGCATATATATTTGGGACAAACACATAGACAACGCAAACCACATCCCTCCTTCACCATATAGCCATGTCCCCCGCTGGTAGGTTAGGTTTCTCTCTCCGTAGCCTAATGCCCAGCCGATCTGGGAAGGCAATGTACAAGGTACCGTTGTCTTCCATGGTAACAAGGGAGGAAACGAGGAGCTTTTTGTCACCACCCTTAGACACCGGCCTCGTGCAAGAGAAGTCTACCAAGGACCCTTGCCTGAACCCTGCAACCTTTGTGGAACTTGGTCGCCGTGATGGCCTGGACCATCACCCTAGAGAGTAGCTTCTCTATGTTTGCCAGGCGACAGTGGAGGGTGGATGCATCGCAAGGCTTTTGTTAGGGCGGTAGTATACGCCAAGCCCTTACGGTAGGGATGTGCCTCTCATCAACGGAAGCAGCGCCAGTTGGTAGATGGGCATGTGGGAGACGAGCCGATGGAAAGCCAGATGATTGGAATCGGCGGCGTTGGGGAGGTAGCAGCGTTGAGCCTTGCTTGTGCCTGCGGCAGTAGCAGGCCGGGAGGACGAAGGCGCTGGGTCTGCTAGCACGACACCTGGTTGGTGAGAGTCGAAGAGAGGGGGAAGAGAGGACGGATTGCGGCCAGCAGATGAACACCGTGAAGCTGCTAGTTTCGACGCACACTGGGACGAGTCGCCGGTTCGCGTGGAAGGAGCGTCGGACACCAGCATTGGCGCGGCTCCGATCGGCGTACAGAGTCGTGTCGTCGGGTTGAAGGAGATTCATAATCAAATGACTAAAACGTCCCTCCAACGCATGAAGACCTGGTCCATAAAAGAAGGGCATTTGTGTATTTTCATCAGAAACCAGGCCAGTGCAGATACAAATAAAATCAAGGTATGCTTGCTGACATGTCAACCTCTGATTGGCCCAAATATCTTTAACTTGCAAAAATCATAGAAAATGATTCGTAGGTCAGAATGCATTGAAAATATATATCAAATTGCACAAAAAAACGAGAGGAATCCAAAGAAAATATAATCAGAGTCTAAATAGGCTTCCTATTCCAAAAGTATATGCAATACATGTTTAGATGTGTTTAATGTAAAGGAAAACCTAGAATTGTTTTAATATGATACTTAATTGAGTAGATTAGGTTATGTTGAGTTAATACCTGATCTTGACATGTCTAATAAGGAAATCCTTGATAATGATGAATAATTGATGATTCTAGATTAATGATCTTATTCATGCTGATTTAGGGTTTTAAAACCAATGTGGACATCTTGCTACGATCTTAATGTTGATAATGTAATCTAGATATCATGAATAGTCTAATATGCTTAGATGATAATTAGGGTTTAACCTAATATGCATAACTGGGTTTGTAACCTTAGAAACCATGATATGAAGGAACTAGGGTTTGTAACCCTAATCCCTAGTCCAAACATGAGATAACCCTAAACCCTAGTTTACGAGCGCATCTAGATCTGATTAATGTAATGTGAATACATGGTGACACATATGTAGTATGTATATTTCAGATTGAATGTTTTGTTGCTTGGATGTTTGGATACACTCTTAAAGTATATGTGATATGGATTCTGCAATGGCATAAGGTTTACGCTTATGAATACATGTATTGTATTCTGAGTTTTCCGAGGTTTCTCGATGAGATTGAGCGAAAGATAATCTGCTTGTTTGTTTATATACTTCTTGCACATTATAAAGTTCCTATGAGTATCATGTAAAGTAAATAACAATATTCTGAAATCTTAAGGGTAATGCACACGAGCCCCGGAGGGACAGTGATTACACCTGAGGCAGTAGACCAGATATGGGTTAGAATATGAAAACAAGTTTATGTTCTTAAATGCAAGATAAAGATGTTTGCTTATATGTGTACTTGTGATTATTGTTTGAACCCACGTACAAGTATAGAGATATACTGATCGCGTATTTGTTTGTCGACGTTTTAGGTATCAGGTATACTTGATTCGTGGACATGAGGTTACAGATAAAGATGTTGAAGACACTAAAGTTATTCTTGAAGGTTTAGATATAATAGTATATCATCATGCATGTACATGTTAACTCTTTCTAAAATTTATGTAACTCCTTAGAGCAGCTTTTTATGCAAACATGTAACTATTTGTTCATTAACGAAAATTGTTTACTATTATGTATTATTTCTTGAATCTGATCCTGGAATTTATGAGTAATGATTCGCGACTTTAAGGTCTTTTAAACACTCAAAAGTGTGGGTTGTTATAGACACGCTGTGTGACCAGCTTCTTACTGGCGCTAACTGCTACTACTGTTATATCAGACACGGCGTGTCGCCTGCTACTGTTGCTTCCTGTGTCAACTGACACGGCATGTTGCTCAACGACGCAACGTGTTCGCTGCTTCCTGTTGCTACATCTTGGCGTGCTACATCATCTACTCATGGCGAAAGGTTCTATATACGGCGTGCTTCTATCCTTTTCTAACCAGCAACAATTATCTTCCCTTTTAGCAATTTTATATTTTTTTACACCCCCGGTCTTTCAGCCCTACTTACCTTCTGCCTACCTTCTCAATACTTGTTCCACCCCCATATACATATTGAACTTATTGATCTACAATTTTTTTGACCTTATCCAAAAAAAATTGCGTGCCTCCGCCCTCGCACCCCCACTTTTCAGGTCGTAAAAAAATCCATTTATTCTTCAATTCGGATATATGTAACCGGGTCATGTTGCATATTGACTCGCATTACCGATTACCTCCTCCACATATTTTCCTATACAACCCTACCTCTGCCATTGTTTTTTGATTCTCCACTCCAACCACTCTCTTGACTCTTTTCGTGGTTGGCGTGAGGGGGAGAATACAGGATGAAGAGTAGAGGGAAGAGATGAAGGAAGAAGAAGAAGAAGAAGAATTTAGTTATGATGTTATATGGATCTTCATGCCAGTTTCACTATTGATATATGGATTATTCTGCTACTATATGGTGTTCCTTCTGCTTCTATGTGAATACTTATATTGTTATGTGGACTATTCATGCTTGTTTATGCTATGTGTAGCTTTCAGTTGCTATTATTGCTTATTCATAATCTACCTCGACTGCCGTTATAAAGCTACATACTAGGACGTCATTCTTGATACTTGTGCTATGATTAGCACATTTTACTTGATGCTTTATGCTTTTGCACTATATGTTGTCAGTGCTTTGTTTGCATGTTGACTTTCTACTATGAACCAGCACTCTCTGGACTTTGTGAACCAACACTCTCTGGACTTTGATGCCTGCTATTGTGATGGATAATTTATAAAGAGGGTAGATGATGACGACGTTTGTTGTTGACTTTACATGGAGCTTCATCTACATTGCATATTGGAGTTATTTATTTGTTTGCTACTTTGCACAACGGTTTTCCATCCACCTATGTCGTCGACTTTTGTTTCTGTGTGCCAGCACTCTCTGGCTTGTACGTGCTTTATTTGCACGTTGACTATTGCTGCTTCTTGTGACCTAGCACTCTGTAGGACTTGTGATCTAACACTCTCTGGCTACTACAACGACGACTGTGATGAAGATCTTGGTGCCTATCCAGCTATCCGCTATTCTTTCTTTTTCTTTAGATGTCATTATGATGATCAAGAAGACTCTATGCCTGACTAGATATTTGTTGCTAAGGAGTATCTACTTGAGGGGGAGTCTTTGAGTATTTGAGTGCTTGAGTGACTTATTGTAACATTGAGGGGGAGAAATTCTTGTATGGGCGTGGTTATCTTTTATTATGTTTAGTTTGTTTGTCTGTTTGCAAACTGACTTGGGATTCTCCCAAGCTCCAGCTTGAGGGAGAATGTTAGCGAGTCTACTTACTTAAGTTGTTTTGGTCTATTTGTAATATGGGCCCAAGTGTGTCCTGACCCATTAGGGTTTGTCTTGTGTTTGTATGCTTCCCCCTTATCCTATTTATAGGAAAGGGTGGTTGCCTCCTATCAATATGAAAAATCTACACATTTGGGATTTCACCCACTCATATCGTCTTCTACAATGTCTTCTTAGGGTACTCTCAGGTGTAAAAAGAGTACATTCACTTTAACGTGAGTACCAATCACATGCATGTCTTTGCTAATGTCACTTTTCATGAAGATGACATCTTCACAGAGACCCCTATCTTCATGTCCATGCCACCGCAGTTTGTATACCTTTGGATATCGGCCCCTTTCCATCTTTGCTAGATCATGCCATCCCTACCACCATTAGTAATCCACCAACTTCACTACCACTACCACTACCACCCCAATTTTACTCCAAGGTCTATGGCAGGAGAACGGTCGATCACCAAGCAGTTGCTCCGCCATCATCCTAGCATCTGATCTAATATGTCGACTCGAGACACCCACCATAGGGTAAATGTGCTTCTACTTCTAAATGGATAAGGCTCTGTGAACAAGTCACATGTGGGATCTCATTCCCCCACCCCATGGTAAGAACATAGTTCGTTATAGATGGGTCTTCTCTATCAAACATCAATGGTGTGGCTCTTTTAATCATTTAAAAGCACACATATGGTGACAGAGACCTATGGAATTGACTGGTTTGGGACATTATTGCATGTCACCCAAATTGACCTAATTCGCATTCTGACTTGTTGCTCAAGAATCTGCCCCTATCAGTGCGATATCAAGAATGTTTTCTCCATGCAACTTATTTGAAGAAGTTTATGTGTTGCAACCTTCGAGATTTGTTGGGGGAGTGTTTGATCAAAATCTACCACCTTTGTTGCTCTATCTACGAGCTGAAGCAATCTCCTCGAGCTTGGTGCAACAAGCTCAACATTGTCCTTAAGAGTCTTGACTTCAAGAAATCTTCTAGCAATCCTCTCTATTCCCCATTAAGACCGTCATAGAGACACATACTTCTTAATGTATATGTCGATGACGTCGTCAACACTTAGAATGATGCTTAAGGAATCTCTGACCTAAACAAAACCCTCTAGTCTCGCATCCATACTAAAGAGCTAAGGAACTTATGGTATTTCTTGGGCGTAGAAGTGTTGAAGTCTTCCCTTGTTATTAATCTTTCTTGAAGGAGGTATGCTCGAGATTTACTGCAAGAGACAAGGATGATCGATGCAAGACCTATCTCTACGCCCATGCGCCATCATCAAAGCATCAAGCTGAGGGGGATCCACTTCTCATCCAAAATGATATCGACGTGTCATTGACAAGCTAATCTATCTGACTATCACAAGGCTAGAGATCTCTTATGTGGTTGTCATACTTAGTCAATCTCATTGGAGTAGTATTCAACACATATTACAATTTATGAAGAATGCTCCAAGCAAAGGCTTTCTCTATAAACATATTCACGAGAAGACTAACTTTGTCTCTAGATATGATGACGTTGATTGGGCAGGTGACGCTAAAGTTTGATCATCTACTTCTAGTTTTTGCATCTTACTTGGAAAACATCCAATTGCATGGAGCAAGAAACAAATAGTGGTTGCTAGATCAAGCAAGGAGGCTGAACATAGGACAATGGCACATGGTTTCGGCAATCTATAGTGGGCCCTATCCATTCTTTTTGTGTTTGAAAATTTCTATTCTGTCTCATGTTTACACTCCACTGTGATAACAAGGTCGCTATTCATATTGCTAATACCACAATTTTCCATTATCATACTTGACATATTGAGGTGCATTGTCACTTTGTTTGTGATCTCGTCAAAGCAAAGAAGATTATCGCACCTCATGTGAGAACTGGTGATCAAGTAGTTGATGTTCTTACTTCTAACCAAACCACTACCTCCAATCCATTCCAACATATGTTTCACAAGATGGGACTACATGATGTGTACTCTTCAGCTTGAGGGGAAGGGTTGACATTACTTACTTTTGTGGGGCTTTAGGCCCACTTATGTTTTTCTAACTATTTTGTACTATACTTGAAGGATCCATATACCACTGAAGTATTTGCTTATCTTCTCTACTCTCTATACCAGTGGTCAGAAAATCAGTCTAATCGGCCGAATAATCGGTTTTGGGGGTCTACCGCTCCGAATATGAATAATCGGCCTATAATCGGTCCAGGACTGATTAATCGGTCGTTCGGGGGTATAATCGGCCGATTAATCGGCGATTTTCAAAATTAAATGCTAGTAATAATTTTTTTTTACATTAATTTTTTCTAATACTACTATTGGTCATTACAATTACATTCTCTTCTTCCACTTTACATATTTGGTCTTCTCCTCATGTTTTCTCAATCAGTTTATAGTTAATGTTTATTGAACTGATCCTTATTGTTGATGTTTTCTTCTCTAATTTCATCAATGTTTCTAATTACTTCTTAATGCAATATTAGTCTATGACTTATCAATGTTTCTAATTACTTATCAATGTTTCTTCTCTAATTTCATCAATGTTTCAAGTTACTTATTAATGCAAAATTAGTCTATTACTTATCAATGTTTCTAATTACTCATTAATGCAATATTAGTCTATGACTTATCAATGTTTCTAATTACTTATTAATGCAATATTAGTCTATTACTTATCAATGTTTCTAATTACTTATTAATGTGATATTAGTCTATGACTTATCAATGTTTGTAATTACTTATCAATGTTTTCTTCTCTAATTTCATCAATGTTTCTAACTACTTATGAATTCAATATTAGTCTATTACTTATAAATGTTTCTAATTACTTATCACTGTCATTATTATATGGTCAATATATAATTTATATATCTTTATGATTAATATTTTAAAAAAATCAAAACCGATTAAAACCGAATATTCTCCCGCTTATACTCCCGCATACCGTATATACTCTATTCGGTACCCTCTCCGCCCGTACACCGATTACCGCTTTTCAGAACACTGCTCTATACTCCTAGATATAGGATAGGAGTCTCTTGTAAAACGTTGATTAGTTAAGGAAAATTCTCTCTTAATCTAACTCACTTGAATTGTGTCTGGTTGATGTTCAGTTGCTCTTATCATTTATCCATTATGTTTGATTGTATGGTTGACTAGAATTTTTTTGTGACTCCTGTTTATATGGAATTTGTGGATTTAATCCAGAATTTTGATTGATGATGATTTCCTTGATTAGAGGACCTTCGTTGATAACTATGTACAGAAATTGTAGTGATCACATACAATTGAATTGAGTACATTTATCTTTTGGTGTTGTTTTCTTATATGTTCAACAATACTTTCAGTTCCCACGGCTTTTTACGTGTTTTAGATTTTCAGAATGTTACACTGTCATTTCAATGTCAATGGCTGAATTCGTCCAACCACTAGTTACACCAGTAAACTGTGAATTGGTAACCTCACTTGTTCAGTTCTAAATACCTACTAACCTTCATAAATCCCTACTGCATCAACATGCACCTCTCAACTGCCATAACAAGTGAGAAAAAATGTTTAGCAGCCATCGCCCCACAATATCCAAAGCAACTCCTCTCATTCCATACATGTTCGCAACCCACCCTGCCTAAACTTTGATTCTATTCAGCATATCCATCACAATTTTTCTGTTGGAATTAGACAGAACACGAGGCAAGAGACTCCACAATAACAATTAATGTGATTTATTCAAGTATCCACAAATAGAACATAACAGAAAAGTATATGCTAACTTATCTAATGGGCATCCAAAAATTGTAGTACATGTTCAAAGAGGTTTGCTTACCAAGACAGAGTCCACTATCCTATTGGTTGATTGAAGGGACGGCCTTACCTTGTTTGGAACTAGGTCTTCCTTGTGAAGTAAGAGGTCTTTAAATTTTGAAATGTTTTAACCAAATAAGTGTATCATTTGTTACATAAACACAAGCTGGCATGTGCAAATGAATCTTTTGTAAAACATCTCAGGCTTAAACTCACTGGAAATTACCTTTTCTTTGACAATGCCTTCTCGCTTTATTGTTGTCTGCTGCTTCTGGGAGACAACAGGTGTTGCATCAAGGTCACCACCCAATTGTTGTTTCCATTCAAATTGAGAAGTAACTATGAGTATGATCAGAAGGCAAACAAGAAGCACTGGCCTGGACGTCATTGGATGCAGCTCTCATGGATCTATATAGCACGGACAACTGCTTCGAAGAAGTAATTGCACAAAAAGAAACATTCGTAAGAACACTGGGCTATATTATTTAATGGTTAGTAGAAGATTTTATTGTTTAGCAACCTAAAGAAAATGCAACCACACATTTAGGAATGCATGCTTATCTACTCGGATTTGAGAACACTGAAACTATCAAAAAATAGAACATCATATGAAAGTCTGTACGTGTCATTTCCAGAAGGAAAATGAAATAGAATAACTAATTGCTCTGTCACATGTATGCCGCAGTATATAGGTCTAACAATGTCAAAAAAACAATATTAGGAGATCCACACTACACTACAGCAATAACCCATCTCAACTCAACTGTGTCAGTATCCACTACATAGATTTTTCCATTTAGTTATATTCAATCATTACCTCTGGTTTGCATAAAACCAACTTGTTTGCTAGTTCTTCCATATTATTTCACACCTACATCTTCCCTTCTTGCTCCTAACCATCAATCATGTTAGCATACCAGATATATATTCATCAGCCTATGTAGAAGATGTCTAAATCATTTAAGATATCCTCCAGAATTTCATCTTAAAGTATTTACTATACCACTTTATTCATCTAATCCTTTTTATTAGACAAACCATCTACAAGAGTGATGATTTGTTTGGGATTTTATTGAGTTGAATATTACTCAGCATCAAGCTTGCTTATCACATTTTAGGTTTTCGTTCATATATTAGATTGCTAACTCATCATCTCAGTTTATTTCCAAATGGTTAGGTTGCTTACAAGTCTGTTACAAAAACTCAGCAAAAAGATGTCATGGAAGCTCATTCGTTATGAAGAATAAATATGGGTTTTCGATTCGTTCAAAGATCAAACATAATCAGTCAGTCCTCATATGTGTCCCTCGTCTTCCTCTCTGTTCTCAATCATTAGCCTGTCAAGGCCTAATTCTGCAGCATCAAAGGCTCAAAGCTATGATTGTCAGAATCAAACCGAACCGGCCGGTTGAACCAGGAACCAGTGGCTGGAATGGTTCGGTACTCTCACAAACCCGGAAATGGCCTCAAACCGACCAAAACCAGGAAACTGACCGGTTGAACGGTGAAACGGCCAGGTTTTCTCTAACAAACCGGTTCTTGGCCATGTGTATACCTTGACCCTTGGACCCAATTTTATATTTTATCCCACTTGCACCTTCCATGTTCTCATCCTCCTTTGCTCTTTCACTATAATTTGGTATAGAAATATAGTATTGAATTGAATTATTCCCGCTTATATGCTATTTTTCAATATTCCCCTTTATATGTTTACCTTTCTTGACTTTTCATATACTATATGATTTATGAAAATAATTTATGACGTCATGCTGATGTCACCGATTGAATTGGTCCAACAACCAGTTGAACCAGTCAACCGAGAACCAAAAGCCTCACCGGTTCGCTCATTGGTTCGGTTCTGACAACTTTGATCAAAGCAGTTGCTTCACATTTATCTCATTCATCTCCACCACCCATTCTTCACAATTCTTACTACCATCATGTCCTTATTTTAATTAATCATTATAAAAAAGAAAATACAGAGTCTTCTTCATCTTTTCCATCCTACTATGATGAAGAACCATGAGATCTTAGCATGTATATCAGCACAAGAGGACTCAAAAGGAAGTTAGAGTGACGCCAGCACCAAGCATTTCTACATTGGCAAACAATAATTCCATCAAAAAAATTGTAGACATGTCCAAATTATAGACAATTCTAGAAATAACAACGGCTTGTTTGAAACTTTCGAACACTATCTTCAGCGTGATTGACATGCCAACATGTACACACATTAAGGATTGGTAAATGGTGAAATTAGAACTGCAAGCATCCATATTCCATGATTAGGCAGTATTAATCAAAATTCAAGTTAGCAGACGTAGCCGAATTGTGCATAGTCAACGACCAATTATGTGGAAAATCCAAATAGAGTACAACTAGTTGAAGGAAAACTTTAAGGATTCCATGTATAACAGCTTCTTAGAGATGTTTCCCAGAACGATGGCCACTTCCCTATCCTACAGCTCTTCTTGGAAAACCAAAGATACACAAATCAAGAAGAGCTCAAAAATTACACCATCCAAGGTTATGAATATGGGACCAAAAGAAGGGTGTGAGCCCCTGCTGTCACACAAGCCATGCAGAGGCCAGATTTGCTAAGGGGAGGTAGATCAAGGGATGTTTCATCACCCAGGATCAAACTCAAGCCACTTCTTTGTAAACCCAAACCATGTCCACTGAGCCAACCCTCGGCAACTTTGATGACTCTAAATGTTATGGTAATTGAAAGTTCGATCAAAAGGCCGCTAAGGGTGAACATGTATTATTATTATTTGATCTTATTTCAATTCCAATCTTGATGTTAAGTGATGTAGGACATAAGCTCCCACGAGAGCCCGATTAGGGTTAATTAGGTGTCTTTTGGCTATTTTGTGTGTTTAGTTACTTGTAGGACAAATTAGTAGGATAGGAATTTATTAGTTATTTTTAGGAACTTATTTGTAAGTTTTTTTTGTTTAAAGTTCAAAAAAGTTGTAGTGTTTTGTTTGGTGACTGATTAGACATCTAATCGCAAATGTCACGACAACTAGGGGTTTCAGTCGTCTATTATATATACCAACCTTAGATATATGTCTGGCAAAAGACAGATTATTAAATTTGGGCTTTTAAGAAATTGGTTCCCAGTCAGTTGGTATCAGAGCAAGGAAGCACGGACACTTCTAGACAGCTCCCGTGCCCGTGTCGGACACATTTCGGACACGGACACTTCCCGGACACGGCCCAAAACGTTTTGGACACGGCTGGGACGTGTCCAGTTCAATTTAGTTTTTTTCAGCACACCGGACATAGCTGGACACTGCCCGGACACTTCCTGGACACTTCACTACAGCAGATGCTGCTGTAATACCATATTTGACGATGCAAATTTTGAATATACAGCTGCTGTTCGTGTCCTATCACTGAGAAAATGTCACATAGAGCTAAGATCTGATCACAATTACAAGCAAATCTGTTGAAAGAAAAAACAATATGTAAAGTCTAAGCACTGAATCAGATACTATGAATCAAATTATGGTCTAATAAGCTGGTTAAATGAGTAATATGAACCTCATATATATAAATATTCTGTAATATACTATATTTACAAAAACTACGTGTTTAGTTTTGTTCTTCACATTATATCTACTACACACACAGATCATATAAGATTATATATATAAATATGAATCAAATTATGGTCTAATAAGCTGGTTAAATGAGTAATATGAACCTCGTATATATAAATATTCTGTAATATACTATATTTACAAAAACTACGTGTTTAATTTTGTTCTTCACATTATATCTACTACACACACAAAGACACACCTCTACATGCATATAAGATTATATATACATAGATACCTTAATCTGGACAAACTTAAAAATAAATTCCAGTTCATACATCATACATCCACACATATTGATATATTAAAAAAACATTTTCCCCTCATCCAATGCCGTGTCCGTGTCCTACATTTTTGAAATTTGCCGTGTCCCGTGTCCGTATCCGTGTCAGTGTCCGTGTCTAGAAACGTGTCTGTGCTTCCTTGTATCAGAGCCACAAAGCCAGATATCTAAACCTTAGGTAAAGATCTCAGGACCCCCACCCGTGACAAGGCACATACCATAGGTTGGGTCTAACTCCACCCATTCCACTTTTGATTTCTAACCCTAGGTCTAGAAACCCTCTCCACCCTCCAGTGGATCTAAACTCTAGGTTAGATCCACTCAAGTAAAATAGAACCATTTACAACATAGTAGGCTTCCACCATGTGTTCATCCACTATATCCTCCTCCATCAATCTCTCGCCAATCTAATCTCCACCATCTTTAAACAATTCTTTGCCTTCCCCAACACTTCATTTGCTCTTCTCCCCTTTCCTTTTTTTCTTTCTCCTTCCTTAAGGAGAAGGTGCACCGGATCCAATGATTCCCTATAGCACAAAGGCCACCGCGGATACAAGCACGGCTCCCTCAAGAGTCCCAAAGGCCTAAAGGTTGTCCTTCTCTCACCCTTGGTAAGCATTCAGGTGTAGGGAAGGACTCGGCCTCACAATCCCCTAGGGGGGGCCCCAAAAAAGGCTAGGACAAGACAATATCAACAACAACATGCCAGCCAGACATGGCCGCCTCTTCTGCTGCCAATTTGAGGGCTCCAACCCCTCAATTACTGCATCCTAAGGGACATCGCTACACCTTTCTCCTACCCCATGAGTTTAAAGGGCAACGATGTAGTAAGGACGGAGCAAGATCCCTCATAGATGATTCACCTAGCTATGATTATTGTAGTAGTACATGATAGAGTCTAATTTTACCCCAAGACTATTTTTTCTATTTTCTTTCAAACTTGTGTTGTGCATCACAACACTTAAGGTTTTGCAAAATAGCTTTTAGGTGATTTCAAACCCACCAAGGTTGTCATAAAACCCACATCCAGCCTTCTCATATGTGGGGCATGAGGTTGCATATGTGTTCCGGCCACCTCTTTGAACTGCATATGGTTATGCAGTCCAATATATGGCGTATATGAGGCCGCTTTGTGTATAGAGACTATATATGTGCATTGTTTATGAATTACTTGTTTAAAATATTTCTTAAACTACTTAGACACACAAACACACACACACATATACATACATGTATAAGTAGAGTTAGGGTAGAATACACTTAATTGTAGCGGAGACCCAATATGCTCTAAGTCATTATTTGGAAAATTCAAACCGTTATATAGTCTACATAAAAATTTGAGCTCGTCCAAGATGGGACACCCAGATGGTCAGATACTTGGTTTGTTACCAAGAGGTCTTAGGTTCATGCCATGGCGACGACAGGAATACAATTCGTCAATTGAAAAAAAAATGAGCCCATTTGGACACTTATAGGTCATGCATCTAAAGACAACAAAATGATGCACTTGAAAAACTGTGTATTGCTTTTGTTGTTCTCGGTTGAGTGCCTTACAAGCATCCATATGAGCTCAAATTTTGTTTATTGTTTAATATATTTATCATATTAACAAAGATCAAATTTTTTCAAAAACTGGATCTTAATGTGTAAACAGCACTTGAAAGTACGGCGTGATCTATACACTTGAGTGTACATAACTCTGTATAACATATATATAACATATTATACACGCATACTCATAATTTCACATATTAATATACAAAAAAATCATGATTTAGACTTTAAATATTTAAGTTATGCTCGTATATAATTAATTTATTAAAAGTTCAAAACTGTATATGCTCGCACAATGTTCAAAATTTCTACAAAATTGAATTTGCTCAAAATTTCTGTATTGATGAGTATTCGGTACCAAAATGCATGTAGCTCTGACTTGGTAGGGTGTTTTGAGAATTTTTTTTAAGGGGTTACCACCAAATTTTGATGTTTCAATGAAATTTCAATATTTTTTCAAAGGGCCCATTTCATCTCGGTTTTGACGAAAGACAAAGGAAACAAAAGTTATGTACCGAGAAACAGGCCTTTGCTTTTACTATGTGACTCCTTAGGCTTTTTAGGGGAAATCTAAGTTATGTTTCTTCTCTCCTAGCCAAATTCTACCTCTCTAGCATATTTGTCCTACTTTATAAAGATAAACGTAGATTTATTCAAAATGAATTTAGGAGTTGTATCTATGGCTATGATGCCCAAATAGCTTTCAATTCTGAGGTCACATGATTTGTAATTGTTACAATATATGTTTTCTATATTCTGTTATTTATTTTGTTATTTGTTTATTCTGTATGGACCTCTCTGTAATTGTCACAGTGTTATATATATGAGGGTGCACACTTTGTGCAACCCTATGCTCTCTGAAACCCTGATTATCTACATGGTATCAGAGCAGGTCCAGACCTAGGGCCTCTCTCCCTCCCTCCCTCTCCGGCGCCGCCCCCCCCCCGCCCACAGCCGCCGCCGCCGGCCCGGGCGACAGCAGCAGCCGCCGGCCCAGGCAGCCGCAGGAGCCGCCGCCGCCGGGGGCAGCAGCAGCAGGCGCCGCCGCCGCCGGGGGCAGCAGCAGCAGCTGCCGCCGCCGCCGGGGCTGCAGCGGTAGCCCGCCGCCGCCGCCGCCGAGGCAGGTCCAGCCCGCCGGCCGGCCGCCTCCCTGGCCTAGTCTACCGTCTCCCGCCAGCTCCCGGTCCGTCTACTCTCCTGGCTTGGTGCTCCGCTAGTGCTTGAGCAACCGTTGGTGTTGTTCGCACAGCAGGTGCGCTGCCGGGTTGATAGATCTGGCATAGTTTAGTCTTCCGGGGGAGATCGGTACGTTGTTCGGCTAGGGCCTTCGTCGGTTCGTGTTGTTTGTACCTGCCTGCCCGTGTAGGCTTCGGCCTCCGGGTCTTCTACTACACCTTGGTGTAGTCTGTATGTGAGAGGTCCCGTGTGATCGTTTACCTGCCTGTCTTGCCTGCCTGCTGTGCTTGCCTTTCTGATGGCGTCCTCGACTGATGATCTGCGTCGTCAAGTTACTACGGTCAAACTTGACGGACGCAACTACCAGCTGTGGGTCTGTTCCTTTGTGATATATGCTAAATCACAAGGGAAATATTCCCATCTCATTCGTGCCGGTCCACCACAGCCTGCTGAAGATGCTGATTTGAAGGACGTCAAAGCCTATGATGATTGGGTCCGTGATGACTCAACAGTGATGACCTGGATTCTCAACAGCTCGGTTGAGAAAATTAGTGTGCCTCTTCTCCGATTACCTACGGCAAAGAAGATGTGGGATGAACTTGCTGGCACCTTCTCCCACAGCCAGAATCCGAAGAAAGTGTTTGATATCAACAAACAGCTTAGTCGTCTCACCTTCACTGGTACTGATATCGCCGATTACTTCTCTACGTTCACCGGGTTGTGGGGTGAACTGGAGACGTATCATCTCTTGTCCACGGATCTGGCGACTATGCGCAAACAGCGCGATGAGCTACAGCTGATTCAGTTTTTGAGTGGCTTGCCTGACTCCTATGCTGGAGTTGTGGATCAGATTCTGGCTGGTGATCCACTGCCTTCCCTTCGGAGTGCCTACCAGCGACTTCTGCGTCTTTCCTCCCCGACACCAGATGTTGGGGACTCTACTGCCTTAGCTGCCTGGGGTGGTCGTGGCCGTGGTCGCGGTCGTGGTCGTGGCCGCTCTTCTGATGGACGTCCTCCCCTTGGTGCGGGGCGTGGTCGTTCTCCTACTGCTGGGCGTGGGGCCCCTCCTGCTACTACTACTACTGCGCGACCTTCGCCTGGATCCCGTTTGTGTTCTTACTGTGGTCGGACGAACCACATTGAAGAAAAATGTTGGGAGAAGTATGGAAAACCTGAATGGGCAAACACTGTTGCTGACTCTTCCACTGCTGCTTCTGAGGGTGCTGCACATCCTTCTACACCAGACACTGCGGACACTACTACTGCTGACTACATCCGGGCTGAGGTCGAACGTCTTCTTTTGGAGCGTGGTGGTTCCTCTTCTGACGCATCCACGAGTGGAGCTCATGCTGCCCTTACTGGTTATGATACTGCTTTTTTGAGTTCACATTTGCCTCCTCCATCTGGTAATAATAAATGGGTGATTGACTCTGGTGCATCCTCCCATATTTCTGGAAATCGGGCTTTGTTTAAGTTTATCTCTAAACCTGCTCATAAATCTACAGTTATGGTTGCTGATGGATCTAGATCTTCTGTTTCTGGCATTGGGGACATTATGTCTCAGTCTTTTATCAAATCTGCCTTATATGTGCCTAACTTTCCTATGAATTTATTATCTGTGAGCAAACTTGTAAGGAATTTAAACTGTAGCCTGACATTCCGTCCTGGCTCTTGCATTTTTCAGGACCTTCTCACGAGGATGAAGATTGGTGGGGGGTATGAAGGTGCTGATGGTCTCTACTACTTGGACGAGATGCCAAAGTCTACTGAAGTTTCAGCTCTATCTGCATCAGTCTCTACTTTACAGTGGCATTACCGGCTGGGACATCCTTCTTCTGACAAACTGCGCCATTTATTTCCTGATATGAGTAGCTGTAGTCTCCAGTGTGAGTCTTGCCAATTGGGTAAACAGACTAGATCGGTATATCCGCGGCGCAGTTCTATGAGCAGCAGGCATATTTTTGATATAGTACATTCTGATGTGTGGGGACCATGTAATGTACCAAGTGTGTCTGGTTATAGATACTTTATTTTGTTCATTGATGATTTTTCGCGGACTACTTGGCTATTTCTGTTGAAAAGTAGATCCGAAGTGCTATCTACAATAAAGTTCTTTTTTGCTGAAATTAAAACTCAGTTTGGTGTGCCTATTAAAATTTTTAGAACTGATAATGCTTTGGAGTTTGTTCAAAAAGATGTGGAATGTTTTTGTAAAACTGTTGGAACTTTACATCAAACCTCTTGTGCCTATACACCACAACAGAATGGTGTTGCAGAAAGGAAGAATCGTCATTTATTAGAAGTGGCCCGCACTATCATGTTACATTCACATGTTCCTCGTTCTTATTGGCCAGAAGCGGTTATGACTGCTTGTTTTCTTATTAATCGTATGCCCTCATCGGTTATTGGTAACAAAATCCCGTTTCAAGTTTTACATCCGGAGGCACCCTTGTTTTCTGTTCCTCCACGGATTTTTGGTTGCACGTGTTTTGTCCGTCTTCTTGGCCCGTCTTCTGATAAACTCTCGCCTCGTGCAACTAAATGTATTTTCTTGGGATATTCGAGGACTCAAAAAGGCTATCGCTGTTATAATCCTGCTACGAGAAAGTGGTTGACTAGTAGTGATGTGGTATTTTTTGAGGACACTCCTTTTTATTCATCTGGGGGAGACAAATTGCAACCAGATCTCATTGCACCACCCTTGCCGATTCTGTCTGATTGTGTACCTGAGACAGTTGATACTGAGATGCCAGTTCGTCCTCAGCTTCGTGTTTATCAGCGCAGGAACAAAGCACCTTCTTCTCATGTACCCCCCCCAGCCGACCAATCTTCACCTCCAGAAGGTTCTGCTTCTCCTGAGGTACAATCTGATTTACATATTCCTATTGCTCTTCGCAAAGGAACTCGTTCCTGCACGTCTCATAGTATTGCTCATTTTGTATCTACTGATCATCTCACTGCTCCGGCGCGTGATTTTGTACATGCCTTATCTGCTGTTACTGTTCCTAAGTCTATTCAGGATGCTCTGCGGAGTACAGCATGGACTTCTGCTATGCAGGATGAGATGACAGCTTTGACTGATAGAGACACTTGGGAGCTGGTGGATCCTCCTCCTCAGTGCAAGCCTGTTGGTTGTCGCTGGGTTTACACTGTCAAATATCAACCGGACGGTACAGTTGAACGGTTGAAAGCTCGATTGGTTTCCAAAGGATATACTCAGACCTACGGCATTGACTATTTTGAGACTTTTTCCCCTGTTGCTCGCTTGAATTCTGTTAGAATATTGTTATCTGTAGCTGTAAATTCTGACTGGCCCCTTCTACAGCTTGACGTGAAGAATGCTTTCTTATATGGTGATCTGCAGGAAGAGGTTTACATGGAGCAACCTCCTGGGTTTGTTGCTCAGGGGGAGTCTCATAAAGTTTGTCGGCTTAAAAAATCTATTTATGGGCTTAAGCAAAGTCCACGTGCCTGGTTTGATAAATTAAGCAGGATTCTTTCTGATTTTGGCTTTCTACGGTCTCAAGTGGATCATTCTGTCTTCACGAAGAAAACGTCTGCAGGGATTATTATTCTGATTGTCTATGTAGATGATATCATTATTTCAGGCAGTGATTCTGCAGGTATTCAGGCCACAAAAACTCATTTGGGTAAGCATTTTGCTACCAAAGACTTGGGCAGATTACGATACTTTCTGGGTATAGAGGTTTCCAGGAACTCTAGTGCTCTTGTATTGTCCCAACGGAAATATGTACTTGATATCTTGCAGGAAACTGGTATGATGGGAGCAAGACCTTCAGATACTCCTATGGATCCCAACGTTGATTGGGACGATGATACCTCACCTATGTTTTCTGAGCCAAAGAAATACAGGAGACTTATTGGGAAATTGATTTATCTGACTGTTACTCGTCCTGATATTACTACTGTTGTTGGTCTTCTGAGCAGGTACTTGGACAAGCCTAGACAGTGTCATTGGGATGTTGTATGTCACATTCTGAGATACTTAAAAAGGGCACCTGGCAAAGGTTTGCATTACAAGAAATCTGGACACTGTAAACTTGAAGGCTATTCTGATTCAGATTATGCGGGCAGCAGGATTGACAGGAAATCCACCTCTGGCTACTGTACCTATGTAGGGGGTAACTTGGTGACTTGGAGGAGCAAGAAACAAAATGTTGTAGCTCGCTCCAGTGCTGAAGCTGAATACAGGGCTATGGCCCATACTGCCTGTGAACTTCTCTGGGTGCGCTCTCTTTTGCATGAACTTGGGATTGAATCTTCTTATGCGATTCCTATGCACTGTGACAATCGAGCTGCTATTTTCATTGCCAATAATCCAGTTTATCATGAGCGCACCAAGCATATTGAGGTGGATTGCCATTTTATTCGAGAGTCTGTTCTGGCTGGTAAAATTTGCACTCCTTTCAAAACCAACATGATCACTAAGATACTTCATAAGTATAGCACTACAAATCACACCTCTAACTACTTTGTTGCCCCCTCTAGGCTTTGGCTAAAAGCACACGACCATGAACAATGCATTTATTATCAGGAGTATGCATTTGTCACTAGTAGGCATATAGAGAACACAGTTAAACACATATATGCTATTATAAAATAAAATAAACGGGAGCCAATAAATTTATAGAATTAGTCAACTCATGTATAGCCATCAAGTAGGACAACAACAATCATGGCCTCAAGTGTCGACTGTATACATAAACCATATTTGTCTCAAGCTTCCTCAATACTCACTCACATACCATTGTAGCACTACTTATGTATTACATCCCGTCGTCCTACCTAGAGATCCTACCATCCTAGACCATAATATGTTTGCATCAGTTTGTGTCTTTCAGTCTACATATTATGCTTGCAAACTATAATGACTTAATTCATTCATTTCACCATTGAATTTGGCATCAAAAACCCCATTAAAACCGTTCATCTTCCTCACATAGGAGGAAACCCCCCCCCCCTACACACACACATATCCAACATAAAATAGTGTTACATAAATAAGTAGATATACATTAGTAGACCGATCTAGTAAATTTCATATAATTTCTTTGTTCCTTGTCGTCAAAACACCATGAACGCATCCATCAAAATCTATGTCAAAATTTTTGTAAATTTCTATTTGTGTATCCACCGAAACGGCATCGAAATCAGACATTTTTTCCTTGAGCACACGCATATTACATATATTCTATGTAGTAGCCCGGCCAAACGGTTCTAGCATACCGCTTTTCAGAACATAGTGTGCCACCTGCAGACTAAGAACTCACCGAACTTTACCATTAATGAAGCTTACAATGCGAAAATCAGCAACACCAACTAAATATACCACATCGTGATTATCGATGAGAACAACATCCGGTCTTAGTATACATTGTGAGAGATTCACAGCCTACTTCGCAACTACATGGTAAAATCATATTATGTCATGCACCCCAAGAGGACACCACCACACCTACGACAATTACCAATTCACCATGTGAGCACATTTCCACGCTACAAATATCTCCATCAACATCTATGTTGACCGTACTGCAATGCGTCCCATCTCTTTTTTAAACACACCAACACTACCACAACAAATCTTGTGTAGAAATCTACTAGGGGCTCACCATCCTCGATGAAGCACACATCAATGATGCATATTGTACGACTTTTCTCCCAGCCAATGATCTCGAGCTTGACATTTACAATGCTAGATTATCATATTTGGAAGAAATATTAAGGATGCATAGATTACGTTTCAAGCTTGTGGTTCCTATAAACAGCATTTGTGATCGACTACGACGAGATGAACTCAAACTCTAGATCTCCACTGGACTCATTGGAGGTTCGGCTATCACAAATGAGCAATGTATTAAAAAACGGAAAGCGGGAGGCGTGCGGACGGGATCTTGTAGCCGCTCAAGCGGCAGGCGGGCGCTTAAGCGGGCGATTTTTGAAAAAGCGGATGCTTAAACTTTTATATATTTATATACAAAATTACATGTGTGTGTATATAAAAAATATATTTCGAAGGAAATCCGCAATACTAACCAATAGTATCAATTACTAATGAACGAAATCTGCAAGAATATCAGTAAAATCAGCAAAACCATTAGAAGTATAATAGAGTAATATGATATTTACTTGGATATATTACAGCAATACCCTATTATATACAGCTTACATACAAAGTTTGCATTCTAGAGTAGGACTAGGTATATCATAGAACATTTAATGTATACAAGCTTCATATATTATACTCAATACTACTTGGATTATATAATTAATTAACATTACATGCTTACAGCAGCATTTTTTTCAAAAAGCGGGAAAAAAGCCGGCAAAAAGCGGGAAAAAAGCGAGCTTTTTTGAAAACCCGCTCAAGCGGGCGCTTAAGGGCGATATTAGGCGGATGGGCTTTGCTGCCCGCTTAAGCGGCCAGGCGGCCGTTTTTTAATTCACTGCAAATGAGGGGAATTGATAGGGCGGAAGCTCCGGCAAGAACATCATTAAGGTTGACTAGGGGTTTTGTGTAATTTGTAAGATTATTTTCTTAAAGGGACTAACAATAAGTCAGGCACTTTTTGATTTATTTCAAGGACTTACTTGTAAGTTCCACGTCTTATAAGTCCAATGGAGTTTTATCTTATGTTTGGTTGTTAATTTAGACGTCTAGGCACAAATGTTGCGAAAACTACGGTTTCGATTTTCTATTACAAATGTCAATGTTGAGAGTTATTTAGTTATTATTTTTATTAGTTTGTAATATGGGCCTAAGTGTTTCGGCCCATTAGGGTTGGTCTTATGTTTGTACGCTTCCTTGTCCTCCTATATATAGGAGCAGAGTTTCTCTTATCTAATACAACATGTACCCGTCTTTTTATTCTCTAAGATGGTATGAGAGCAGAGATACAAAACCCTACCCATCAAGTGAGAGGGAAAAAAGAGGGAGATGTAGCCGGCGGGCGGCCACCCCTTCTTCCTTCTTGGCCGCCCGCAGGCCTTGTCCACTCTTTCATTCCATGGCTTCTGTTGCTCTTTCCTCTCTTTTTTGCTTCTGTTGATGCTCCCTTTCAATTGCTGTTGTGCATGGTTTCCTATTCCTTCACTTCTAACGTATTGCTACAGTACGTTACTGTAGCGCGACAGGATTGATGGAGCTTCCAGCCCCTTCCTTTGTGGTTTCTAGCTGCCTCAAGCACTTTTCTTCTCTTCCTTCAGCCCCTAGTGGCCTAAAGGAGAAGAAAGGTCTCTTCTTTGTGCCTTGAAGACGGGGTTATGTTCACTTTTCATTCTCCTCATCTGTGGCATTTTCTAGTAGACATTTGATTTGAAAGTTTCTGCATGGATTTAGGGATTCTTCTCCCCACGAGATCCTCTTCCAAGGGCCGTCCTAGATCTCTCCATCCTCCCGTAGTACCCTTCTTTGCTCCAATGTGTAAAGAAGAAGAATTTTAGCAGGCTTTCCTGGTCATCTAAAGCAGCAGTAACTGTAGCGGCTACATTACATATGGTTTCAGGACCACAATTGTTGCATTCTCGAATTTCTTGAAATACCATGCTACTCCTTTCTCATGCCTGCTGAAATTAATAAGATTTTCCTCCTATAGCAGTCATTGCAAGTCTCTTCTCCTGCTGCTGAAAATCAAATCTCTTCTCCTGTTGCTGAAAATGTTGTCTTGTTTCCATAGAACTTGTGTTGTCCACTCCAACCATTGATCATGTTTGCAGTTGGTGTGAGGGGGAGAATAAAAGAGAGATTAAAGAGAGGAAATCTATTTTTTTTGATGCTATCTATGAGGATCTCCTAGCTCTATATATTTGTGTGGTTTTTGGAGCTTCAATTTCTACTACTACATCTTGAAGTTGTTTGTTGGCTACTGATTTGCGTTGATGGTATTCTATCCAGCTACGTCGTCTTTACATCCTGCTACTTGTTCGTGCTTTATTTGCACATTGACTTTGTCCGTGCTTTGTTTTGCACGTCGACTTTTTGCTTCTGTGTGCCAGGACTCTCTGTCTCGTCCGTGCTCTGTTTCGCATGTTGACCTATCCGTACTTTATTTGTACGTAGACCACTACTTCTATTATGATCCAGCACTCTCTAAACTTTTCTACTTTGATCCAGCACTCTCTGGGCTGCGACGTTAGCGACTGCGATGAAGACCATGATGCTTTGTTGCTGTTTACTACTACTCCAGATGTCACAACTTTTTTTTTATCAAGAAGCTTTTGCTACCTGTTTGTGACCTGCATCGGCGACTTGTGACATACTTCGAATTCAATCTGCTTGCGTACCTGCTTTGGGTTATCTACTTGAGGGGGAGTATTTGAGGGATGAGTGTTTTTATTGTAATCTTGGGGGGGGGGGGGGTTGTAAGGGCTTGGTTTATCTTTTTATTATGTTTCTTTATTTTTAGTCCAACTCTTTGTTTGCAAGATCCCAACTTCAGCTTGAGGGGGAGTGTTGAGAGTTATTTAGTTATTGTTTTTATTAGTTTGTAATATGGGCCTAAGTGTTTCGGCCCATTAGGGTTGGTGTTATGTTTGTACGCTTCATTGTCCTCCTATATATAGGATCAGGGTTTCTCTTATCTAATGCAACATGTACCCGTCTTTTTATTCTCTAAGAGTCAACTTACGGGAAGACGAATGTTTATTGAATTTGGGCTTTTAGGGAATTGTTTCTCATCATTAAGACTTACATAGAGCCTAATCCATAGATGATACACTACGTGATCCAATCCAAAGCCAAGAAAAATACAAATCCGGAATTACAATAAAATTTAATACAGCAGAATTGCACCATCATTAATATAGGTAGAAATTCTGCCATACATTCTCCATACCAGTTTGACTCTTCATTTATGGTGTAGTTACACACTTGAAGGGTTTCTGAGGCTTCATTCACAAAACTAGGAGCGTGATTTATTATATGTTGAGATTTTTAGTTTTGATTGCACATTGTTTCCTAATGATCTTCTGAGAAGATTGCATGTACCAAAAATGAGTTGATGTAGAACAAATAATGATACATGCATTTGTAGATGATGTGTTAAGTACTGCAGCTTAGATTTTATTTCAAATTGTTAGGTTCATGTCACTTTATTTTGAATGTCTATGATGTTTCATAGACACAAAAGGCCTATTATAAAAGGCCAACCCAAACATTTTGTCCAAGAATTAGTAGATTATGATGAATTGCTTTATAATATGTTTTAAAATCATTCCAAGAGGACATCTAAGAAACTCAAAGGGACATGTCCCTATTGTTCCTCGTTCCGTAACACATTTACTATGATCCATCATTGTATTCCCGCACTAACATTTTAACATTCTCATTTTTTTACAATCAATGAACAGCATGATCACGACACGACATTAACTACCCTGCAACCAAGCAACAAAATATCATGAAATTGGTGAAATTTCACTTGAAATTTCGATTTCAAAACCAACAATATTCTAAGAGTGTATCAATAGGATAGCAAAGATCGGTATATACCATGGGTATGCAGCCAAATACCGTCGTATATTGCTAAATACCGCCAAATTTCGACGATATTTGAAATACCGGTTTTTGTAAATCTGAGTCTATTTTTGTTGTTTGATAGGAAAAATGGCGGAGCAAGGGGGATATTGACAATATGGGCTCAAATAAGCCCAATCCAGGGCATGCCTTCAAATTTTCTACCATTTCTCTCATTTACACTTCATCTATCTTAATGAAAACATGAACTCATCCCAAAAAAACCTTAAATTGGCAAAGATCTCCCAAACTGCTTTATATATCTTCTTACTTGTATATGACCATAGAGCTAAAATATTGTCTCATAATGTACATTATAATTATAATACCATGCCAATATATTCCACTAAATATGAGTACAATTTGCAATCAGTTTTAGTAGTAAGGTAATTGTTATACATGAGATATTGAGATGAAAACAATATGTTTTAGAACATCAAGTAACTAACTCATGTTGGACAAAAACGGAAAGGTCAACCATCACACCTGCTATGCAATTAGGATTTTTTTTCACTAAAATTAACTAGCATCTAATTAACTTACATCTGTAATTTACTTGTATGAGTTGTATCTAACAGACTCTAAAATATACTAATAGTTTATTTGTATTCTACGTTTTATTTACCCGAAGATAATACATGAAGGACACCCTTTCTATATTCAATGCATGCATTATTACATATGACTCTGTCTTTAAGTTTATGGATTGTGCTAGTGAAACTTCACAGCATAATTCCTACATTTTTTCATCAAAATTCTACATCAAAATCCCAGAAAACATGCCAGGTTCCTTTCCTGCTCACATGAAGGACCCCCCACATATCCCACGTAGAATTTTTTTTGCATAAAATGATGCATGTAGATGTAGAAATTACACCTCTAAAATTTCATAATTTAATTCGTCCACATGGGCATCAAAACAACCAGGACTGCATTTGTCAAAAAAATTGTCAGTATACCGGTAAATTCTTATTTACACGCTCTCATAGAAATAACACAAAGCATATCTGGAATAAACATATATGTGGTGTGTAAATTGTTTAAATTTAAGACGGAAACAACTCGAGCCCAATACATGGAATTGGATTCAGTGATTTGCAGCAAACGAGATTGGGGAAACTGTTTGTCGAAAAATTGAGAAAAAGTTGGTCATCAAGAGTTTTAAGGTGATATTAGGATTCAATTTCAATTTTATTAATATCTTTATTTTTATGTTATTTATTTTGTGCTCTTTAATATCTTGTCTTTTATCCCATATTGGTGAACTCTGTAGTTAGTGACTCCTCTTATCCTATATAAGGAGAGGGTCTATGCTTGTATTGTTATCTCAATAATAGAATCCTATTCTAATAACATGGTATCAAAGTGGTTCGACACCCCCTAAGCCTCTCAACCCTAATGCTTCCATCTTCTTCCCCCTAGCCACCGCCACCCACTCGTTCTCCTTCACTCTTTCTCTTCACCAGCCCGCCGCCCTACCCCTCCCTGCTTCACCCCCTACAACTGCAAACCCCACCCGATGTCTTGCTTTTGTACGCCCCTAACTGCCACCCCTTCCCCTTCCGCCCATCGTCCTTCACCCCCCCCCTCTTCCTCGGATCTTTTCGCCCTTGTCCCTGATCCAAGACCCCACCGCGTTGCCCCAGATCCCCACTAAAATTAACTAGCATCTAGTTAACTAACATTTGTAATATACTTGTATCTAGTAGACTTTAAAAATCTAATAACAATAATATATGTAGTTTGCCTTCCTTCAGACTTGACATTTTCTTTTAACAAAGATAATACATGAAGGATCCCCTTGTATATTCAATATATGACGTTATTACATAAGTATGTGTATTTTTAGTTTATGGATTGTGCTAGTAAAATTTGACAACATAATTCCTACATTTTTTCATTAAAATCCCTGGGAAACATAGCAGGTTCCTTTCCTCCCCACATGAAGGATAACCTACGAATCCAGCATAGAATTTTATTACATAAATTGATGCATATAAATGTAGAGATTACACCTGTAAAATCTCAATATTTAATTTGTTCATTCTGGCATCCATACAGCGCAAGATTGCATCTGTCAAAATTTTCGTTGCAACATTGTTGAAACGGCATAGGTATCAGATTCATCGTTCCTTGCATGCAACATGGTTTTATGCATAGTCATAAGTCATTCAATTCATTTTAGAATTAATATCACATCAAATAACTTGTTGAATTCTCCATTTGCCCCCTTATGCCTAAACTTATGACTATGAAAAGCATCCTCATGTACTTCACTTTCCATTCCAATAACAAAACCTAGATTATAAAGTTAACACATTTTTGGATCTCCATTTTATTCGACTTGACTGACTTATGTTTTTTTATTAGCTATTATAATCTCTAGAATATATTTTCCGTTCTATTAGAGTGTATACCTTTGAGTTTATACACGAGTATCTACTATTATCTTTGTTTCCTTTTTTCGGATTAACAAGGGAAATCCTCACGGGTAGAGCCACTCATAGACCCACCCTGAAAAGATAAACTTTTGAGGCCTAGCGCATGGTGGCAAGCCACCCTAATCAGCATGTCGTGCATGAGCACACAGTCCAAGATTCAAACCAGAGGGTCCCTTTGTTAGGGGACGTCGAGCTTGACCACTTGCTTCACTCCCCGCATGCTATTATCAAAATTTCTTTTTTTTCAAAATTTCTTAGTAGCTCGACGAATGATATTTTTAACATAAAATTCATCGTTAAATATATTTTTTCATCTATTCAAGTAGAACATATTAAAGTCACAACAAAATCCCTTGCCAACCCTTCTTAAAGTCCAACTTATTTTGTTTTCTTGTACTTGCATTAATTGCACAAATATATTTTGCTACAAAAATAAAACTAGGATTCTTATGTTGTAGACTTCTAAATGTTGATGTAATCATCCTTTAGGTCTCATGCTTGATGTTACCCAACGAGTATCTCATCAACAAAAAGGGGTAATCACATGGAATATTTTAATTGCACTAGGATATGTTTTATATTATACACATAATTGTACAAGAAAATAATGGATGGTAAAACCATAGGTTTATGCTAAGAAATTATATACAAAGACAATTGCACCGATTCGAAGTTATAAGCCAAGTCAACTAACAGTTAAAAAGGGAACGTGTGGACCTTAAAAAATTTGGGGAGCTGATAAGGAGAAAATTGGATTAGTGAATAAAAGAGAAAATGAGCCATAGTGTTGCAAAATTTGGATATAGTATATGCTGTCATGGATTGCATATGCAGGCATATCTGGTCACTTTTTAGACAAAAAGAATAAATGTTAAAAATTATTAATGTATGTTGTTCTATATATTTTCAACTACTTATACACCTCCACCCACCTAGACACACATACATAAACATCCCTTCAAAAAAGGTACACGCAAACAAGCATAGTATACATGTGTAAAATATTATATAATCAATATACGACTTCAAGCTTATATACAATTAATTAATTCAAAAAAAATCAATAAGAACTTTACATTTAAGCATGATTTGGCAAGAGTAGCACAAGGATGGATGACCTTTTGGGAAGTCACATGTTGCACCCTTTTTTCAATTGATCCCAACATGGTTAGCAATGAAGTTAAATGATAATGATGATTAAAAATATTAAATGTCCAAGTCAAATATGCTTTGTAACAAAAGTTGATGACTTTTATGAGAATTTGGCATCTTTTCACGATTTTTGGGCTTCCGAATATCCTTTGACTATTAATACGCCATTGATGACTTTTCAGAACTTTTCATGATATTCATGTTTTTTCACGATTTGAACAATTTTTGTGATGTTCACACTTTTTCACTATTTTTTAGTATAATTTCCATGCTCCTTGTTAACCTACAGATTTAGTAAACAACTGAACGCCTAACCTTGACTTTCACAACTTCTACCCAGTCTCCCACCCCCTAAACCTTGAGAAAATCAAACTATGGCTCCTTCAATCATCTTTAATGGCCATTGACCTTCCCCTCCTTCTGGAAGGTGTTGACCTAACAGTTATACATTGTCCATATTTTGATGGTGACTTAACCATTCCATTCACATGTATCTAATATGTCTATTTAATATTGATTTCAGGTATTAGGTACATGAAAAGGAACAATTGAATCAAGCCCTATCTTGACTAAATACAAGCCAAAGTCAATGCAAATGTACTTTTGTGGAAAACGCCCTAAAACCCTTTAGACAATTTTTGTAATCATTTGTATTGATGTTATGACTTGTAATTAAGATGAGAAAAAAATTAGGAGCACTTAAATGAATATTTAAGCACTCAAATGGCAATTTCCAAAATTCATTACAGGGACTTTTGTCGGCCGAGTTTCATCTCTAATAAACTCGACCGACACCCTTGATGGATTTTGGGAAGTGCCACGGCCGGCCGAGTTTGCCCAGGATAAACTCGACCGACAACCATGCATAACAAAACAAATTTAAGTCGTCGGCCGAGTTTCATCCAGGATAAACTCGAACGACACTTCAAGTTTGCTTTGTCGCATAGAGTTTGCTTTATTGAAACTCGACTAACCGCACTATACGGAGTGTGCAAAAAAAGTGTAGCCATTGGAGTGTTGCAAAAATCGAAAATAGATATGTTGCAACACCTCAAAGAACAAGAATTCGTTCGCAAGTGCTTCTATTGGCTAGTAGACATCCCCAACTATAAATAGGGACCCTTGGGCTTCATCCCAAGTTTGCCTCTTATGCTCCTAGCTATATTTGAGTGGTTTTTGTCTACTAAGAGCCTCTTTCTCTCTCTTGCTTACTAATCAAAACATCAATCTAAGTGACATAGGTTATTTGTGAGAGAGCTACCAGTGTTTTAAAAAGTGGTCTGTGCGGCCACATACAAGGCCGCATACGAGGTTCGGACCACCTACCGAACCGCATACTGGAAATCCCTCCTAAAAGCAGACCATGCCGCATAATCGGCCGCGTAGCCGCATAAAAGGTCGATTCATTCCCGATTTTTAGATAGACATATTTTCATGTCTTCTTTTTTACACCTACATTCATCTATGTATGCTTAGATTTAGATCATAGTGCATGTTTGTATTTATTTAAGTTGTGATGATTGCATATTTGCATGATTGCATCCATTATTCTTGTAATTATACTATTTAGATACACAATAGTACATATTAACTATGTAAATTCATGATTAAATATTCACACAAATATAATAATTAATAAATAAATAATCTAAAACCGCATATACTTCCATAAATGCTCCCGCATACCGCATATACTCTATTTGGTGACCTCTCTGAATGCATAACGCATACCGCTTTTTAAAACACTGAGAGCTACTTCCTTGTAATCATTGTGAAGCTCTCAATCTTCCCTTTCCCAATCCCTTTCTTCAAGCAAAGTTGGTGAAAGCTTCTCCTTGATGAAGGAGAAGATGAAGGCTAAAGATCCTTGAGAAGAGTGGGTAATTCCTTCAAGGCGGAGGACTTGTTGCAAGAAGGAGAGCTCCTTGGTGAAGGTGTCCAGTTCCTTGCGAAAATGGGTAAGCCCTTGTAGAGGTTGAAGACTCTTGCTCAAAGGATAGGTAAGACATTGTAAGGTTTATTGGCTCCTTTTGATCCTTAATAAGGAAGGCTAGGTATCCTTGCCCTGCAAAAGGAAGGTCTTATTGTATGTCTAATAATGAAATATAAGTATGTAATTGTAAAATCATCAAGGAATGTAGCGCAATTTGGCATTTTGTTTGGGTCAAAAATGGCACGGGTTCAATTTCATCCCTACCCCCCCTTTCTATGGTTATGGTACGAGGGGCAAGGAAAAGGGTTGGATGAAAATTGGACAGGAGAAGGTAGGGCCAAACTTGATCCTGACTTCTTTCCTGGCGTAAGAAAGCGCTCTTAGTTCAGTTCGATAGAACGTAGGTCTCCAGAACCTGATGTCGTAGGTTCAAATCCTACAGAGCGTGAGATGGTTTCATCATATCTTGTGTGACCCAAGAAACACTTTCAAGGTCCCTATGATTCAACCATTTTCATGTCACTAACTGGGGACAACCCCATTCCGTTGGGAACTACAATAATGCCCTATTGGTTGGCTCGGTATTCCGGGACAATCTTTCTTCTACAAAAAATCGCGAAACGCGGAGGGGCGAAATTTGCTCTTTAAACAAAGACAATAAAAAAACAATGCTTGCCTCATATGGGCTGGAATGGAGGGGTACTGGAAATGCCAGGAGAGGAACTAAGTGGCTCGACCTTTAGGGAGAGGTACAAATCGAGCAAAGCGAGAGGAATGAACAATGGATAGAAAAGAACTCCCGGGGAGACCGAGCTGGATAGACTTCCCACTTGTTCCTTCTATTTGTAGCAAATAGCTTATTTACTTCACCAGTTCATGCCCATTCAAAACAAGAAAGAACAGTATACTCGAACTTTTGTTTTGAATGAATAACTAGACCACTTATTCACCTAGAGCCGGCTTGCCCACTAGTGTAGGGCTTGTAGTGGAAATATGTGTTGAACCTGGTGCGGGATTCACTTATATAATTGACTTTCTTGAAGAGGACAGGAAAAAAAGAGACTTGCCTAAGCATAGGTCAAGGGCACTGGGAATAGAGCGAAGGGGATGAGACATATTTCCCCCCCGAACTCGAATGGTACCCATACTATAGGGACTTCCATCAAGCACCAAGACAAGAAAGGTCCTAGTCAATCAATGGGAATAACAAAATTCCAACTCCTCTCCCTAACGGTCGATTTGTACCTCAACCTCAACCAGTTGACTCCTCTCACTCTTTGAAATGAAAGCATCAACTACTCCTCTCCTGGAGAAAGAGTGGTAATAGAAGTGGAGGGCCTAATCTTACACTGGGGCTATTTACTACTACTACTGCTATTAAACTAACAAGATAAGGGCGAGATTTGAAATCAATCCAGGTAAGAGGGATCAATAGGTAGGAAATACATAGGAGTCGATCCCCTCGAAGGTCCATGGCCTACCATCGATAGCGACTCCAATTAGCTCTGGTTTAAGGGCTGACGACTAAGAGGGAGGGCGACGGCCCTTCCACTCGATCGAATAGAGAAGAAAATGATGGCTGGAACAGTAGATCAATCTCTTTACAAGGAAACTGCTGGATCTCAAACAAATACCCTAGAACTGCAATTGCGGGAGCACACCTCCCGACTAGATCGCTCAGAACTCAAACTGCAACAGGAGGGGATGACTCTAGAAATACAATACAATAGAATCGGTTGGACCGAAACCCTCCGGAATAGCCCAGGAGATCGTTAGAGCGTGAGAGCGAGAGTAAGCGGAGGAAAAACCTCATACGAGGAGAAGAATTTCAAAGACAAATCTTTCCTTGCTTTCTCGCTGGAAGCTGCCCGCCTTTACCAACTTCTTCCTTTAATGCTGGATTTTCTATACCTGATTGCTTACCCACTTGCCTAAGGGAAAGGACTACATACAGCTATGGGTACTACTGATACGGGGAAATAGAGTTTGATTACCTGGGGCCCAAGCAGAAGAAAGCAGTTCTTACTGGGAAGATAAGTTGGTCTGATGAATTCTACAGTCTGTCCGAGGAGACGAAAAAAGTAAATCTATGCATATACTGGATGGAGGGGTAGAAGAAAGACAGAGGCTTAGATTGACCGTGGAGGGAGACCTCAGGTAGGGCTGTAAATGGGTACGGGTAGACCCGCGGACCCGCAAATTCAGACCCTTAAAAAACCCGTCATGGGTCTAATTTTTTATACCCGCATACCCTTGGACCCGTATACCCTTGGACCCGCATATAAGCGGGTCCAATAATGGGTATGCTTGGACCCAGACCCGCTAGACCCGTGTACCCACTATACATAAGTAACTACTAAAATAATATGTTTTATATATCATACTTTACTAGTCTAACTAATATAATTCTTGATATTATATCCTACTCTAACCACAATAAAGTTGAGACTAGTCTTATAATTAAGAATTAACTATTCTAGTTACAATAATGAACATCATATGTAAACTTAAAATCCAAATGTCTACTAATTCACATTACTTTCTACATAAGTTATGATGGTGACTACAAATATGTAAACATTTAACTCAATTAGTGTTAATGTATAAAATATAGCATCATCTAATGCAACTATTGCATATTAATGTACTATATAATAACAATATCTTGTTGTATTTAAATATATAGAACACAATCTTTTTTCTTACATAAACAATATGATGTTTTATAGAACCACTTACCTGCATACCCGCACCGCATACCCGCTATTATTACGGGTACGGGTATGGTGCGGGTCCATATTTTGTATTATGCGGGTCTAGAACCTGAACCGGACCCGCTAAATTAGATGGATATGTGTATGAGTATGGCCAGACCCGCACCGTACCTGCACCGTTTACACCCCTAACCTCGGGTCTTCAGGCGTAGGCTTTTTTCCAGCCGGGGAGCTCGGGAGACTCTGGAATCGGTATTTTGATCGTCGAATTGCAATTATTGTGTTGTGCCCCACCTGACAAGAACTCGTACGTACAAGGTCTACTATACGGGACTAGAACTAGAAAAGCGGGGATTTCCTAAAAGACAAGCAAGCGCAAGAATCAACCAATTTCCTATTTCTCAAAAGCCAATAAAGTAGATAGGAGGAGCAGCTGGGGCTGGGCACTGACTATGGTCTACGGAGCTTAACCTGAGTCTCGGTTAAGGAAGGCTCTCGGGAAGAACTTATGGTTTTGAGAAGGTGTGGAGGACCTTTTCTAGTTGAAGATTTCTACGCCATTTGAACAAAACAATTAGAAGAAGAGAAGAAAGGAGGGTGGGGTCAGAATTCCATCTTGATTTGAGCCACCTTTCTTATCTTAGGTCTTAGGTAGAACCTTCCCATTAGATAGCCAAGAAGAAGAAGAATAGCTCTTGCGACCTTTCCTTTGATATGCATATACACCACAAGACCCACAACAAAATGGGGTAGTTGAACGCAAGAATTAGGGTTGTAAATGGGTACGAGTAGACCCGCGGACCCGCAAATCCGGACCCTTAAAGACCTGTCACGGGTCTAAATTCTTGTACCCGCATACCCTTGGACCCGCATATAAGCGGGTCCACTGATGGGTATGCTTAGACTCAGACCCGCTATACATAAATAACCACTTAGATAATATGGTATTTATATCATACTTTCCTAGTCTAACTAATATAATACTTTAGATTATGTCCCACTTTAATTTTAATAAGGTTGAGAGTAGTCATCGAATAGATAATTAACTATTCAAATTTCAATCATGAGCAACATATGTAAACTTAAAATCAAAATAGTTACAAGATAAGCTACATAATTAAAACATTATGATGATGACTACAAATATGATACAAACTAACTCAACTAATCTTCAATCTACAAAGTTATTTAATATAACTATTGCATGTTAATGTACTATATGATAACAATATCTTGTAGTATTAACATAAACGTAGCATAATCATAATTTTCTTACAATAACAACATGATGTTCTATATAGAACCGCTTACCCACATACCCGCACCGCAAACCTGCTATTAATGTGGGTACGGGTACGGTGCGGGTCTAGATTTTTTATTATGCGGGTCTAGAACCGAAACCGGATCCGCCAAATTAGATGGGTATGGGTATGGGTGTGGCCATACCCGCACCGTACCTGCACCGTTTACACCCCTATCCTAGGGCTTGACCTCTCTAGGTAGTGGATGTACATTCTCCTAGTTTGGAGTTTGGAACCACTCTACATAGCTTGTTCTTAATCTCATTCAATCTCTCTCATCCTTGCTATGTATGTTTAGTTGCATATCAAATTTCATATTTGCAATATTATCTCTTGAAGTAAGTTGAAGGTCTTATGAATCTTGTTTAAGTGTTTAAGCTCTATTCAACCCCCTCCCTTCTAGAGCCCGTTGATCCAAGAAGAGGCAATGTTGTGCCCAATCAGACAGCTCCAACTCCCCTCTTTCCATGTTTTTGTCTTATTTGTCCTAAATATTAAAACATGTTTTATGCTACATGTACATCTCTCTCTCTCTCTCTCTCTCTCTCTCTCTCTCTCTATATATATATATATATATATATATATATATATATATACACACACACACATACATATATATATTACATTTGACTTATTCTAGACCTTTACCTGAATAGTTGACAGAACATTGACCAAAATTTTAACGATTTGTTTCCAAATTTTCATGATTTTTCCAAATTTTGAATTTTTCAGACCAACCAAAAATGTGTTGAATTCCAAACATGTCACTATATTCATATGTTGTATATGATTTGTTTGGTACACTTTCAGCCATTGTGCCACTTATCACTTTTCATAAAACTATGACTTAAACTATGGTCGACAAGGAAGCATGCACACATTCCTAGATACGGACAAGGAAGTTTTCGAAAATGTAGACAGAAAAAAGGCACTATAGGAGTGGATTTTTTTAATGTACATGTGTGTATAATGTATGCATGTGTTAGAATTAGTTGAAAATGAATATCCTAGAGTTATGGATATATGTATGTATAACTGTATATGAATTTGAATATGCGTGTATTTGTATGTAGTAGAAACATATGAAGTAGACAACTAATTGTTGCATTATTTTCAATAAATATAGCACAATTTAAGAACAAGTAAATGAGTTATGTTGCTTAATTAATCAAGATATTTAGAACAAGATGTGATTCGTGACATCGAATTAATCTTATATTTATACACATTGACTCTTTTTGAAAGATCCTATTTGCAATTTTGATTAGATTGTAGTTGTGTTACATTTCTCACTGACAAGATATACTTGAGTGGTGGTTTAATATCCAATTAACTCTAAAATAGGATGTTGTTGTAAATTTGTGTTACACTAATGCGTCCAAGAAGTGCCCGTACAGTGTCCAAGAATGGCCTGGGATGTAAAAAAGGAACAAAATGGATAGGACATGTCATAGATGTGTCAAAAACTTTTTGAGCCATGTCACGTCCAGGAAGTGTCCGTGTTCGGGAAGTGTCTGACATAGACTCAGGGCCATGTAGAAGTGTTTGTGCTCCCTAGATAGTCATATAGTTTAGATAAAAAAATGTAACTAACTGAAACCGTTAAGATGGAGACCTTAGATCAAGGTGGTCGTGATGACACACAAAGCTTGATTTGTTTTTGCACAATGTGGGTTTGCTTTTTTTCAATATATTGTTTTTCCTTACAAGACAAATAAATTGAACCATGTGCATTTCATGCATTCTAGTATGAGAATGAAAAAAACTTAAACAGAATTCTTTTTCATGGCTAAGACTGAATCTCAATGATATTGAGAAAGATTTGTAAGGGGTTTGGAGACCAAAAGAAGGCCTACATCCAACTCATTTTAGCTCTTAAAACCAACAAGCTATATTGTATATTTCATATATGGCCACACGTCGCACATGCACTTAAATTTGCATGGACAAACAAAGCTCTAGACCAACGCTGGCGTTTAGTGTTTTTATGGGTCCGCATGCATACTTGAGAATCAGAACTATTAATTGCATATTTGCTTCTTGGTGACTGTTGTTCTTTGTTAGTTGCTAATATTTTTCCTAGCTGGCTAATACTGCTACTCTCTTACCCTTTCTACTGCTCGTGTTATTGTGCAAGACTGCAAGTTGATGGGAGGCAGTAGGTGGTAGCACATTTCCAGTCGGGTAAGTTATGTCATTCAGTAAAATATCTGACTTTAGGCTACAATCAGCTGATTGATGTTTAATTTGTTGGTTTTCATATAATCCATGACCAAAATAAGCCTGATTATTTGTAATGTGTCCGTCTTAGGTCAATTTAGGGGCGATAATTGATTTTCATCTATATTATGGCCAGCTTACCTCTAATATTATGTTGTTTATCTATTTTAGGTCACATTTGGGCCCACTGTCAATTATCAGCTTATTATTAAATACCACCTATTTAAGCATGCTAGATTTTTTAATGTCTACTTCAAGTCAACCTGGGGCTGAGTAAGTCAATATACATCTAGTCTATAAATAATTTAGGTATCATTATCGATTGACTATTGCCCGTCTAGCATGGTAATGTTTGTCTACCTAAATTGTTTATTTGTTTTATATGATCCACACTATTGAATCCATAGCTTATGTTACCCATACACTGATGATGACTTCACCATTCCATTCATGCATGTCTCAAGCTTCTTTGAGATTTTTTAAGACTGAATAAACACTCTCCAATTTCCCCAAATCACAAACCCTAGAAAAGGAGAATTCAACTCCATCATGCACAAAGATCCAAGTTCCCAGAAAAGATAGGGTTCTTCGTAGATTATTCTTGTAAATCATTGGTATTGATTGTCTGGCTTGTAACTAAACTCAAACATATAAAATTAATCAGAATATATGATCAATGCACTTTAGGTTATTTGAAAACAAAACAAATAGGCAGTGTTGTCGATCAAATTTTCCCTAAGGAAAGTCAGTTGACCTGACTGTGAAGGTATTTCTAAAAACCCGCAAGAGTTTTCCCTAAGGAAACTTAGTTGATGGTCATAACAGCAAAGGTCCAGGCAGAGTGATCCGCTGAGGTTTTAAGAGAGAAACTCAGCCGACTGACCTACCAAGGCACTGCAACAACTAGTCATCAGCCAAGGATTTCTTGGAAACATGGTCAATTGTACTATAACTGTAGCTATTTGAGAATGCAAAATTATCCTTTAGAAGGGGCTAAAAAGTGGAAATAGATCCATTGGATTTCTACCAAACCCCTCCCCCTAAACAGCTAGAATTTGTCCCAATCAAGTGTATAGGTTAGTAGGCCCCCTCATCTATAAATAGGAGTGGCTTGAGAGCATCTCAAGGTTACCAAATGGCCCCCGCATTATAGTTGAGATACTTTGCCTCACAGAACCCTTAATCACTCCACTTTATATCTGAATTTCCCGCATATATTCCGAATTCCAAATTTTTCAGCTCAAATGAATGTATCCTGAATACTGAATTTGTGACTATACTTGAGCTTGACCACTTGTATATTTTAATTTGAGTGAACGGGATACTTGTAAGAGAGCTAGTTCCAACTGTTACTTTGTGAAGCTCTCCTCTCTCTTCTAATTGCTTTCTTCTACAATGGTTTGATTGAAGCTCTTCCTTGGCTAAGGAAGGTGTAGGACAGGCAGCCCTAGGTAAGGGAAGATTATCCATTAGGCAAGTTTATTGGCTCCTTGCCCGAAAAAGGAAGTTTGTTACTCTTGATCTGAAAAGAGAGGTTTTCTTGGTGTATGCTCTTGGTGATTAATACAGGGGTATTCATGGTTTGAATTATCCTAGAGTTGACCTCTCTAGACTCTAGGTAGTGGGGCTATGGCATTTTAAGCCAGAACTACTCTAATCACTTGCCTTCAATTGTGGCTTGCTCAATGTTTCTCTCCCTTGTTTTAAATACTTCCTTCATTTGTCTTGTGAGTTGTGATATAATTTGAATGTCAACAAATTCGATTTAAGTCTTAAATATCTCAATTACCCCCCCCCCTCTTGAGCATGTAGATCCTATACACACAAACATAAACATATTCATGCATATTACAAGGTACTGATTATAGGGAATCAGCTAGTAGTTCGAAGGGCCACAGCCTAGTTCTGAATCATTATTGGGTAATTACTCAAGGAATTATTATATTACATGCTTATGATATAAATATCATTTTGATACATCTACAATTTTTTATTTAATATAATACATATGTTCTATGTATTTTTATTGGGCACAAAATTTGCAAAAGGAAAAACAAACAACAAATTTGATTAAATACCAACAAGGCATTGAAAATTGATTTTTTCGTATACTTCATAAATATTAGAAAACCAATTGCAGTCATATACAACGATGTACTACTCAGAAAATATGACAAAACACTAGAACTGCAAACTAAAGATTGTGATGATAGTAGATCTTGAGTAAGATATCTGCCTTTAGGTTTAAATCTTCAGGTTCGGTTTCAAAAGTTCTTTTGTAGTTCTTTTTTTTTTAATAAGATAAATGACAGAGCATGCCTTCTATGTTGATTCGTGATATAATAAGAGCACTAAGAGCTTATGTCTATAAGTGAAGCATTTAAAAGACGAAAGTTGTAACAAATAAAATGAAAAGCAACAACTATATATGCATTTAAGGTTTGCTAATACCCACTGATCAACAAATACAATAGGAGGTGAATAGTGCATTTTTCCTGCATATATAAAAGTAAAAGTTTAAAAAAAATGTCGGGACAGTTGCAGGATGATAAATTTCTGAGCGAACAAGGTGGAGCTAGGTGGGTAGAGGAGGTGGGAGTAAGGAAAATCGGAAAAAGAGAAAGAGCAGAACGCTCAGGATTATTCAGGGAGGGGATAAAGGAACATAGAGTGGGACAGTGAAATTGAGAGGATGATAAGGAACAAGAAGATGACACGCATAAAAAGAGAGGACTAGTACGAAATCAGATTAGGGAGGAAGAAGTCCGAAACAGGGAGGAGGGGAGGAAAATCAGACACCGAAAAAAGCAGCGGCAGCAGGGGAAGAGGATTACCTGGCCGCGGCCGTTGCGATGAGAAGTGACTGCTGTTGCCGGCCGGCGCCCCCTAAGTTGAGTAGCAAGCTAATACAGAGGCGCTACCAAGAAAAAAAGACGCCGGGCATAGGAGGAAAAGGAAGTCGCCGCTTACGCTTTCGCATGAGAGACTCTCACCTCCTTCAAATCAGGCCTAATAAGAATTAAGCAAACCACTCATAGTCATAACAGTGTGGTCGACTTCTACAGATTAGAGTTCATTAATAGCCTGGTCATCCAATACAAATGACCATAATGAAAAAAATACTAGTGCAAAGCAATGACTGCTAGCGGTAGCGAAGAAACCCGACCCTGATCAAACTTAAAATTCTGCAATTTTTCTCTTCCGTTTTCGGGCTGGATGGGATCAAGTTGGGTCGGATCGGATCGTCTCATTCGGTAGCATTTTCTATTATAGTCTCTTCAACTGCCGCAACAATATCACCGATAAAGTATATTTAGTTTAGAACAACAAACGCAATCATTTAAATTGCAGAAGGCACAATTATTTTCACAAAACTCAATGACGGTAACAATTTACATGCTCTACTCAGTTTGAGTTTCTTCCAACACTTCTTCTTAAAGTCAACTTTCACATATTGCCATGTTTGGATAGCAACGAATTTGTATATGATATGATCCGTTTTTATTATGTGCACAAATGTGACTCAAAGTCTTCTCTTTTAAAATATGCACTCTTTATTTACCTCCAGAAACTCATGTTTAAGGGAATATCATTATTGATAAAACTCAAAACAAGTTGCCTTGTCATTTCTATTCGGCTCACCCTGTTTTACATTGCTCACCAACATGGCCTCGTGCTTCATCTGTCGCATCCCCCTTCTTGAAGGTGTGGAGATTGCTTTGATTGTACTTTGATAAAGTTTTCTTTTGGGAGACACTCTTTGTAAAGTTAAAATACACTATATCGATTGGTAGCCTTCCTCGAACTAAACATCGAGGATGGTGAATCATCATTCTAATCCTACATTCTCATTGTACCTCTATCCATATGAATAAGAGATTATTAGCAATATGTTTATTTGCGATCCATAGGTCTATTATTTTTCTAATATCTTTTTAACTACATTTATGTCTGGATGATTTGTCTATCTACTAACTTTTTAAAGTACTTGCTTGTGTAATTGACTTGATTCTCAACTAACTTTTCTAACTACTTGCTCACCTAGTTCTCTTCCTTTTCACATATTTGCTTCCAATCAATGAAACACTTCAAACAACAACAACAATATGATCATGTAAAGCTAACAAAAAACTTTGTTGTACATGTGTAGGGATGTTGTTACAACCCCAATTTTTTGGGTTAATATGGTTGGAAATGCAATTTCCCCAATAAATGTATGATTATGGGAATTATATGATTTATGTGTATTGAATGGATTTTCTTTGGAAATATTTCCTTTGTACATGTGATTTCGTAGATCATAATATGTTAATGAGTCCAATATGATTAAAAGGAAAAGAAAAAATCAAATAATGCATAAATAAGAAAAGAAATTGAGAAAATAATAAAAGTATGAGAAAGATGTAGAAAGATGGGTGATTGACTCATCATAGATGATATTTCGAATCCACAAGGTTTCTAATGGGAAAATGAATCCAAATAAGGAATATAAAAGAATAGAAGAGAGAAAATATGCTTAAGACATGCCTTAATAAGTGATAACTTGTTTATGAAGAAAAGTCTCTCATACTTTCGAATTTGAGTCCCAAACTTGGCATATGAGTAGTTTAAGTCATTAAGAACTTTCCTTTAAAGTTTGGTAATAATTGGACATGTGGTTTGTGAGATATGATTTTGTAAGAATCCCTAAAGTAGAGGGATTTCCATTAAATGTCACGATTTTAGTATTTAAGAAAAATATGTTTTTAGTCGCGTGAATAACCTGAGCCATCGGATCCTAGATCCAACGGAGCCTGGTCATTGTCCAGTTCCAGGAAGATTGGGAGACTGGATGGATTTGTTCCTTTGATTTTCTCATTCTCTGGTTCACGAGAGATTTTGGAAACTCTCCCATTGAGATCGCGAGAAGATTGCGGATTAAACAATCCAAGGTTTGATAGGATTTCGGGAAACCTAAAAGTTTTGCCCTAACCTGCTCATAACAGTAGCCTTATGCAATCCAAGTTATGTATATATATGCCCTATGTTTGCTTGGAAAGGCTACCGTAGGGTGCGCGAGGTGTCGCGAGGCCTTTGGTCCCTTACCCGGACCTTAATTTGACGTCGAAGGGATGAAATTCCCTTATGTTCCATCTTCTCCACCGAGGGAACTCCCCACCTACCGCCAGATTTGAGCCTCCCCGAGACAAACTAACCACACAATCGAGTTCGGTGAGGAAAACCGGAGGGGGTTGCGCTGAAACTTGCCTCCCAACGATCCAGAAGCCCGGAGTCAACCTTGGAGTTGACCCAGCCAGCGGGTTGTTGCTCGCGGGGCAGACGGAGTGAGCTTGAAGATGAAATAGAGGAAATTACCTCCTTACCCCCGGGCATGTGTGGCCCCAAGGCAGGGTCACAGGGGCAAAATCGAACAACTAGCCTTGCTTAGTGCCCTTTCCACGGGGAGCACGCTGCTGACATGGCTCACCGCCATTGCCCCAAAGGTATTTTTCTTGCGAAAAACCTATCTAATTATCGGTAAATCTTATGGAGACAATATATATATATATATATGAAAGTTGATCAGAAAAATTCAAGGAATCCATTAAAAATATAATTGAAGCCTAATTCTGCTTGCAATTCAAAAAGTGCTTAAAGTTGTCACCTTTAATATTGGTATTAATGAAAAACCCTAGATTTTGATGATTAATGATTTGGGAAGGGTTACATGGATGTTTAAAGTGGAAACTAACTTTTTGTTAATAAAGGGATGATTAGATCTAAAAAGAATGATCTTTGTACATAATTGGCTCAATTTGGGGTTCCATGTACATGATTATGCTTTAATGGGCTTAGAAACCCTAATTTTTGTAAGGATGACTTTTAATGGTTTTAATTGTTCAAATCCATGAATAAACAGAGATATGATGATCCTAAGTCAATTTGAGTATAAAAGATCCTTAATGTGGATAGTTTGAGAAATTAGGGTTTTTATGAGTAGAAAAGTTGTTTTAGGGTTTGTTGACCTAGAAAGGATAAAGATGGAGAATTAGATCTAAGAAACCCTAATGAACCCTAATTCAGATTATAAACCTTAGAAAGGTATCCCAAGTCAATAAAGAGTTGTTTGGGATGTGATGGTAACAATTAGGTGCTATACCTATTTTCATGATCAATGTTTGATTGCTTGATTGATTGGCTAGCTTGATTGGACATCTAATTGGATTTGGATATGTTGCTTCTTTGAGACTCCTGATCAGGTATGTGGTTATGCTTATGAGTAATCGCTCTAGTTTCACGGCGATTTCTGAAGTTTTATCAGTTGCTTGATATTATCTGTTTGGTTGATATTTATTTCATGAAACTATAAAGTACTATGACTATCATCATAAGTATACGTGCGTGACTAGCTCAGATCTTGGTCCTCCTGTATAGCTCTGATGATGATGAGATAGATGACCTAGTACATAGTCTACCCACAAGGTAGGATCATCAGGTTATCATGAGTCGATGTGTTGGTCTACCTTTGGGTAGGACCATACGACTCCACGGCCCTATGTATTGATCTACCTGTAAGGTAGGATCATGGGGGTTAGTTGAGATCTACCATATGAGAGGTAGTATCCATGTCCACTGTAGGGACAACACAGAGGCTAGGGTATGTAAGGATTGAGTAGTCATGTTTAAAATGTAAAGTTTGTTTTGTTAGATCATAATTGTGTGCAATATGTTGTTACAATTAAATGCAAGATTATTGGTTCCCCCACATACCAATATAATTCATTATACTGGCCGCTATTTTGTTTGTTGGCATTTTAGGTAATATCTGAAATTGGACAAACAGTAAAGTGGTACCTGTGAAGATTAAAGTTAAAATAATAAAAGAGGATTTAGGTATATAGAATCCTACTTTAGGTAGAAGTTACAGTTACCTAATTTTGAAGGTATGTTAAAGAAAATTTTATTCCAGTTTTCAGTTTAGTCTTTAGTAGAATTTATTAATTATTTTTTATTATTTGAAAAACCACTGATCCTGTTTTGGGATAACACCTCTAACTTCTTGATCTCCCTTAATTGGGGGTTACCGAGAAGCAGGGTCATTACATTTGGTATCAGAGCCATGGTTTTCCATTTAATATCTAATAATTATTAAATTTAACAAACTCTTTAGAGCCCAAGGGAGTTATTAGAAGATTTTTCGATGATGGAGGTGTCTAGAAAAGAATCACAATCTGGGGGCTGGTAAGATTATCCTCCGTCCCGCTAGTCAGTCTATGAGGACTCCCGGATTCTGTGTGACTTCCTGGCCAAAATCAAAGGATTTGGCTTGAAATATGATACATCTAGGTCTTCTCTCCTCTATCTTCATCCCTTCTCAACTCCATTCATTGTATAACTATATGAGATTAGGGATTTTTTCTCTCTCCACTACCCTCCCGAGTTTTGGGATTAAGAATGATAAGGATTAAGGAATCCTCCACCAAATAATAAAAAGCATGTAAGAAAGATGTCATGGACATAAGTTTTGATAATTAGAAACTCAGACTGAGTTTAGTTACATACTTAGGTTGCGTGGCCTGTGTGTTGTGCTCTTGGTTACCCCTCAGGAGAACACTGAGGTTAAACCATCTTGTAGGAAGAGGAGGAGAGAGTTATCCTTGGGGGAAGAAGCCTCCAGGAAGAGGAAGAGACCTGATGCATCCTCTAAGGACAATGCTAACCCAAACCCTAAGTGGCAGTTAGAGAAAGAGAAGACACGATGAGTTGAATATCATAGTTGACCATGCATGCACGTACGTGGGTTAGACATGCGTGATTATCCATGAGAAACATGAACCATGTATGGTTGTTTGACCCTGGTGCCTTTTGGTAACCCGACCTTGGGTGGTCATGCCTGTTGAGGGCGAGAGATCGCTCCCTCATTGAGAAGGCTAGTAGTGACCAATGAGGAACACTAACAAGGATATATATGGAAAAAAAGAGGTATGCACCTGCATAGAAGAGAGTGGCAATAAGGCTGGAAGTAGGTTTTAGACCTAAGCCTGAAAGGTTAGGCCTGATGATCAATAAGATAGGCATGCAGAGCTTTGGATTGTCTAATCCGAATATAAGTTTTGATAGTTCAGATAGATGTATATCTTTAAGAGCTTGACTCTTCTTCAGAGAGAGAACCTCTAGTGGTAGGACCCATTGTAGGGTTATCTCTAGAGAGAGAGAGTGAGACCCGATGAAGAAGGTTGGGAACCTTGACTCTAAGATGTGAGGAATCGTGAGAAGTTAGGTATGATATGACCTGGAATGGACGACCTGATTAGATGTGTGTGGTTGCCTCATGCATGATCCTTGGAGGCTTATCGTACCTTGGATGCCTTAGAGGAACCAAACCCTAGAAGAGAGAAAGAGACTTCTTGAATCGATGTTTTAAGTACCTACCTTTTAGGTGTAAGAAGGAGAGTTCCATAAGACCCTACAGAGGTATGGTATGAGAACAAGTTGTGAGGTTTCACACCTAGTTGGTTGTCCTTGTGTAGGGCTCTAAGGGTTGTTCACATGTAAGAGTGTTAGGAAGTATATGCCCTATCTAGTATAGGTTCGGTTCATGGTTGAACAGCTGAGCATGCAGTTAGCTAGCTGATGTATAAGAGGTGAACCTGGGGTTCCTAGACCAAAGAGGGGAAGTAGTAGTACCCAGTGCACATGACGTTCACGAGGCCGATTGAGTTCATAGTATTTGAGTATGACACCCCTCATGTGTTAGAGTAAAAGGAAACCCCACTCAAACTGAGATATATGTTTATGAACCACTCACACAAGATTGGTGACATATGATAATGGTCCAGCCATGAGGAATGATGAATATGTATGACATACCAAGGAACGTAGCATGGTTTAGTAGGTTGTCTTCTTACTAAATATATGCATAAGTATCATGTTAGGAGCTAAGCATGCACATGATGATATAAACCTTGGAAGTAAGGACGTTTGTGACCTTTGTTGCTATCAAGAGATAGTTTTCTCCTATTCTGGGAAGGAACCCTTCAGGCAGGGGGAGCACCAGCTTTTGTTTAGGTTTGAGGTAACCTAAAGAGGTCTCTTATAATAGCTTTATGAGCTAAGTGAAGATCACATAGTATGATCATGAATCTATAGACCCATGTGTGACCATCTCTAAGGGGCATGGGGATATGTTGCCATAGAGGTGACTTGTATGGAGCCAGACCGAGTTAGATAGGTCGCCATGATTCCTATGAGGGATAACCATGAATGCCCAAAAAGAGGATGGAGATTCGAGTGAGGATTCAAGGATGAGATGTGCTTGAGTATCAACACATAAACCACGAGCTACAGTAGAATCCTAAGTCGATACTAAGGTCAGGAAGGGATAAGACTGACGGAAGTAGGAGTTGTTTGTTATCTGAATGCACAAGACCATAGGGTCGGGAGGTAACAACTACATTTGCCTGAGGACCATGGGTTATGAGGTTGGGCACCTTCATGAGTTCATGGGGCCCAAGGGGTAAAACTGAGAGGCACTCCCTATATGCATAAGGGGAAGATCACCCCAAAAGTGTCGACATCCTAGAAACCTTGAGGTAACGACTAAGGATTGTACATAAAAAGAAATATGTTAAGATATAGAGGTGATGGGAGAAGTCTTCCCGTGGGTGTAGACCCATAATGGAGGTGTTCATGATGAGGAGTTATGTGATGTGTGTTTCAACTTAGATTGGAAAGTGTGATGGTGATGTGTGATGCACCATCTCTACTCTTGGAACAGGTTGAACTCTATATTTGGACTGCATCCAAATGCGTATTTCATCTTGTTATGGGTTTGAGAGACAGGACAAAACGTGTGCCATATTGAGGATAAAGGTGATATGAGTTGAAACCCTTCTAATATGTTTGAGGATAGAGGAAGTACCACGCCTTTTGAGAGTACGTTGGATATGTGGTTTGGAAACACGAAGAGAACAAAGGTAATCATCATATGAGAATGTTCTTGTCAAGAGCATTTTGGATCCTAAGAGTTGCATCTTGGGTATGGTAATCGAGATGATGAGCTCGAAGTTTTCTTGAATCAGTTAAACCTAAACCCGAGATGAGGATGATGAGTGAAGTATATGAGGGTTTATGTCTTCACCATCACCTAGCATGTAAGGATGCTTATGTGGTAACAAGATGTTCTCAACAGAATACAACTCAAGTGTACATCTGTCTTGCATATAGCCAGTAGAGAGACTGGAAAAGGTTGTTAGGTGAGCCCTACGATCATTAGAAGATGAGACCTATGTGGCTAACACTCAGATATAACCTAACATGTTGGTCAAGTTAGTGGTTACTCAGTTAGCCAACCCAGATCTTGATGAGATAAAAGGATAGTTGTGAGAACCTCAGATACACTTCTCAAGAAAAGGAGGTGTAGAAATCCACTACTGGAGTGTGTAGAAAAGGTGTATACTGTGATCCGAGTTCAATATCTTGAGCATAACCTCAATTTCACTTCCATGTTGTGGAAGTAGGCGTAAGAAGAACTCGATGCTAGATTGAGGTTGAGTACAAAATATCACCCCTGACTGGTGTGCAGTCAAGACAGTATGAGCCAAACTTTAGAAGGTCTGATGAGAGCATGTGTGCTCGTTCAGGGTGATATATGGGAGTAGTTCCTGTCCCTAATACAGTTTGCTTGTTATGATAGTCACTGTAGCCAGTATCGGGATGTATGGAGCTCTGTAAGGGAGGATGTGTCGATCACCACTTCACTTGGATGATGTCAGTGAGAGGACCTTGCGAAGGTCATAAAGAGACCACAGTGTATGCAGATGAAGTTGCTTTGATCGAGCAATGGCTGAGAAAGCCCAGGATCGACATGAGTTGTGAGCTGATGCGAAGCAGATTGACATGCCGTTCACTGTGGGTGAACATGTGTTATGAAAACCTGACCCCTCTGAGCTATAGTTGAGTCCCCGATACCTGGGTCCATTTGAGATGGATTGGTGGAGTTGATTATGTTTAGCCTTACCCCTCAGGATAATATGATGTATGATGTGTTCCATGTGTCCAATCTAGAGCACTATGTGACGTACCTGAGCCATGTGCTGAGCAATGAACCTAGTAAACTCCCAAGGGAGGCTGAAATGTCTACAGTCACCTGTGAAGATTCTAGATACCAAGGTGAAAGAAATCAAATGTAAGAATATAAGATGATAAAGGTTCTTTGGAAGAACCATGGAGAGGATGAAGCCACATGGGAGCCAATGATGGACGTGGAAAAGTCTTATCCTGAACTGTGTGTATGTTTGGTGGAATTTTGAGGGCAAAATTCCTATAAGAGGGGAAGGATGTTACAACCCCAATTTTTTGGGTTAATATGGTTGGAAATGCAATTTCCCCAATAAATGTATGATTATGGGAATTGTATGATTTATGTGTATTGAATGGATTTCCTTTGTACATGCGATTTCATGGATCATAATATGTTAATGAGTCCAATATGATTAAAAGGAAAAGAAGAAATCAAATAATGCATAAATAAGAAAAGAAATTGAGAAAATAATGAAAGTATGATAAATATGTGAAAATATGGGTGATTGACTCATCATAGATGATATTTCGAATCCACAAGGTTTCTATGGGTAAAATGAACCCAAATAAGGAATATAAAAGAATAGGAAATAGAAAATATGCTTAAGATATGCCTTAATAAGTGATAACTTGCCTATGAAGAAAAATCTCTCATACTTTCGAATTTGAGTCCCAAACTTGGCATATGAGTGGTTTAAGTCATTAAGAACTTTCCTTTAAAGTTTGGTATTAATTGGACATGTGGTTTGTGAGATATGATTTTGTAAGAATCCCTAAAGTAGAGGGATTTCCATTAAATGTCACGATTTCAGTAAATAAGAAAAATTTATTTTTAGTCACACGAATAACCTGAGCCGTTAGATCCTAGAACCAATAGAGCATGGTCATTGTCCCGTTCCAGGAGGATTGGGAGACTAGAAGGATTTATTCCTTCGATTTTCTCATTCTCTGCTTCGCGAGAGATTTTGGAAACTCTCCCATTAAGATCGGGAGAAGATTGCAGATCAAACAATCCAAGGTTTGATAGGATTTCGGGAAACCTAGAAGTTTTTCCCAAACCTAATCATAACAACAACCTTCTGCAATCCAAGCTATGTATATATATGCCCTATGTTTGCTTGGAAAGGCTACCGCAGGGTGTGCGAGGTGCCGCGAGGCCTTTGGTCCCTTACCCAGACCTTAATTTGACGCTGAAGGGACAAATTTCCCTTATGTTCCATCTTCTCTGTCAAGGGAACTCCCCACCTGCTACCTGATTTGAGCCTCCCTGAGACAAACTAACCACACGATCGAGTTCGACGAGGAAAACCAGAGGGGATCGCGCTGAAAATTTCCTCCCAATGATCTAGAAGCCCAAAGTCAACCTCGAAGTTGACCCATCCAGCACGTTGTTGCTCGCGGGGTAGACAGAGTGAGCTTGAAGATGAATTAGAGGAAATTATCTCCTTACCCCCAGGCGTGTGTGGCCCCAAGGTAGGGGCACATGGGCAAAATCGAATAACTACCCTGGCTTAGTGCCCTTTCCGTGGGGAGCGCACTGCTGACATGGCACACCGTCATTGGCCCAAAGGTAATTTTCTTGCGAAAAACCTATCCAATTATCGATAAATTGTATGGATATATATATATATATATATATATATATATGAAAGTTGATCAGAAAAATTTAAGGAATCCAATAAAAATGTGATTGAAGCATAATTCTGCTTGCAATTCAAAAAGTGCTTAAAGTTGTCACCTTTAATATTGTTATTAATGAAAAACCCTAGATTTTGATGATTAATGATTTGGGAAGGGTTATGTCACACCCACATCCCACGATTACCACAAATTATGAGATGTGGGCATGAGTTTGAGGATTATACTTAATATAAAGTTCACTCCTGATTTTTTTTATTTCCTTTTATTTCAAACTCTTTGTTTTCTCGCATCCAATCACATAAACAAACTTTACAAGAGAATATACGATTTCAGCATTAATGATACACATCCATACATTCATTTTGTTTCTCACACTTCCATGTACATACGACATGATAATCAGATACATTCTCTCTTATTAAGGAAACAAAGATACAAAACATCATTTACAAGTCTCTCACACCTATACAAGGATCTAGAGTGATAGGGACCGACTGAACTTAACTAATCTCATACTTAACTCATGTGGTAGATTGACTCTGATGCTTTGACCTTCTTCAAGTCCATGTGGTTTCCCTAAAAATGGTGAGTAGAGGGGTGAGCCTACTCGCTTAGTGAATGAGTACTTCAAGGAAATAGTTTAAAGCACTTATATAATTATAGATATATTACCGAGCAACTGATATCAATTATAATAATAGTAAGCTTTAAAGAGACTAATAATTCACAATAATAAATATGGTAGGATATTCTAGATATCTACAAGAGTGAATCAATATATGAACATGCTTGATTGATCATAAAGAGGACTAATAATTCAGAAACATACAAAGAATAATTGAACAACTGCACGCACTTGTTTAACCTCTCATTCATCTTATTATGCCCTGAACCCACATGAGGTGTACCACAAAATGTGAAAGAATCACAGCAAGCTACGATCTCACTATATAAGGCTTAGAAGCATTCCCGGGTTCCCAAGTCTATCTCTTGAGTAAGACCCTATTTGTAGCAAGCCTCGGCACGTCTGCCTCTCGGTGGCTAACGGGAGCGGTCGGATATCTCAAACTCCACCTCTCAACCTGGGTACTCAGGTAGTGAGTCAAAGCCCTCAGGCTTATTGTGCATCAGTGGACCTACTGACCACTAATCACTCAACATGTAACACAGGTACCACCGGCATCCCCGATTGGTGTTGGGTACCACACAATTGTAAGGAGTCGGCCCTAATGGTCAAGACCCCCACACCCTACTGGTGCGCTCCGACTTACCTCGATCTGGACTACCTCCATTCGGGAAACTGTTTCCTCCTCACATCACATGCCTCATCCTATGAGGATTCTATAGTGTTCAGGGCATCTACATGTCGAATTCACTCTTTAAATTCACAATTCAATCATCACATCAACATATCTTTGGTCATCTTTGTAAACTGTTCATTTCATAAACCATCCAATAACATTTACCACAACTGAACTGTTATCTCAAACTGAGAAACATTGATATCACAATACCCGTTTCACTAAACACCCTATCATTAGGGTTTTATTTACCTCATTCACTTATCACATGACACACATAAGGATTTAATACATCATAACATCATTGAATAAAGATTTCTCTCAGCAGTTCACATATAATCGAATATATATATGAAACCATGTAATGAGCTGAACTAGGGTTTCCACACCATTTACTAAAACATCATACATCAAGAATAACATTGAATCAAGATGTCTATTTGCAAACCTCCAACTTATCCATTCATTTAGGGTTTCACTCTCCTTACTGATATATCAAGCAAACATTGATCTCATCGAATGAAATCTAAGATATTAACTGACATATATGTAATACACATACAAATAAAACAATCATTTAGACAGATTGTACCTATTTCTAATATGATTTCATCATCTTAAATTTGTCACAATAGATAAATCATCCATTTCATATCAACTTGCAAAATCCAGATCAAAAAGGCCATTTACGGTTTGTACACGCATAGTAAGCAATTGAAAAGTATTAATGATTTAACTCATTTTTGTGCAATCTATAATTAAAGGAAGTACCCACTCACCCTAAGGTGTGAAAACACCTTACAAAACATAGCTCATCTCTGAAGATCTCGAATCCAAATCAAAATCCCAGCAAAACACCGACTTCTTCTTCCTTTCAACCCTAAAGAAGGTCTTCTGTAGGTAGAAGATGAAAATCCAAGGTTAAACCAAACCTCAAATTCACTGGATCAGGGATTATGAGCAAGGGAAAATGAAAAGAAGAAAGAATCAAGGGTTAAACCTACTTACCAAGTCAAATCTATAGAAACCCCTTTTGATTTCCATCGTTCTTCACATTCTTCCCCAAAAAATTGCCCTTTAGATCTCCCTATCATTGAGTAAGGTATTTGGTATGATAGAAGATTAAATTGTGATTATAATACACTCTGTTTCATTGAAAACGAATAAGTATTGCTCGAGATATGTTTGTTTTACGATTTGCTGTCCTAGGCGGCGACGGCCGCGGTTGCGGTGTCGATGCAGCGTCATGGGTCGTGGCGTTGATGCAGCATCATGAGTCGAGGTGTAGACCGCGGTTGCGGTGTCGACCACGGTCACGGTGCTCTGCATATGTTTACTAAAAAGGGCATAACTCTCTCATTTTAACTCCGATTTGGTTCTTTATTTTTTTTTGGATTCATAATTGAAATCTCTACAATCCTACAATATTATTTTGATAATACTCTCAAATGAAAAACTATTTATTAATTATTTCCTTCAATATCATTAACTCTCTTCTTGCACACATGTATGGGTTAATGCTATATTAACCCCAACTCGGATCTTTATAGTATGCTTAAGTCATGATTATGAGTTTTCCAAATAAGTATTTAAGGTTACCAAAGTTAAGATAAAGCACAACACATAATATTACTAACAAAAGTATGCCAAGCATTAAGATTATCTTAAATCTCTAGGATTACCATCAAAGCTAGGAACGGGTTGTAACAATTCTCCCCCTCTAATAAATATTTCGTCTCAAAATTTCTAAAAGAGGAAAAGATACTTGTTAAACATCTCTGATTCTACTTTCCAAGTAACTTCTTCTATACATGATTTCTCTAAAGAACCTTTACTAGGGGTATCTCTCTCCTTTAAGCTTCCGAATACTATGGTCTAGAATTTTATTTTTCAACAGAGTCATTTGTTCCTCTTCAAATCACAACTTTTAATAGATATAAAACATGTGAAACATAATTTCTCATCTCATCATCACATGGTACTATTCACTTACCATTCATGAGACCACACTAGTCATCATACTATCACAAGATATAAATCCTCTTCATAATATCACAGGGTATCAACCCTTATCAACACGTGAGGATTATACCTCATCTAGGGCTCAACCATGCCCAAAGGTCATTAAGACCATCATACTATTCCCTACAAGATCATCATTATCTTTTCATGCCTTATAACAAGGCTCAACAATGTCACTTACATATAATACACCAGATCATCGCAATATGGCATTAATAAGTTAGGAGATATTCATAAACAATCATAGCAGGGTTATATTAACATTAAGAACATTCCTTTATTACATCAACATGTAAGGAATCTATATATGATTAACCCTCATCATATTCATAATGCACAAGTCTGATATAAGAAAGTATCAAGCCTGTGGCTATGATAACCACCAATTAACATATTAAGGTTATGATCATATTAAGGAGGTTATTCCACCATCATTCCATCATATACGAATGTTAAACATGAATACTCACCTTTATCTATTTGTATTAGAGTTAGGTTCATCAAGATAAATTTACTAATGTTACTAATCAACACTTATACCCAAACCCTTACTCACGACATCCCCATTGGATCATGGATGGATAATGTGAGGCATCACCATCACATTCCATACTATTCTCAAGTATGAACCCACACATAAATCAAGGTGTAACCATCGAGTTATAGCATACTAGGGTTTCAACAACAGTAACAGAGTACTCCATGATTGTATTAGTCATTCAAGGACTATTCATACCCAATTACCATCACTTAGTTATATTAAAGCTAGGTATAACGGGCTATACCTCATTAGGGTTACATATCAATACAATATGGTTATCATCCCTTCTATTCATATGAGTGAATAGGTAAGATTACCTTATTCAGGATAACTCTCCATTTGTTCCATCATCATTCAACCCATATCACCATACCACAATTGTACAATACTATGATGGATTACTTGTATGAATGACTACAACTATCAGACACCTTTAATTAACATATTGCTTGTACATGTACACTGAAATCATACGTAGAACCAATTACATCCCTCATTATACCTTCAACAAATTACACTTCTAAAAACAAATTCACATATTACTGAAAGCCATTATTTTCTCTTATCTCCTCATTCATTACTACTTACTTCTTGTTACTTATCCTTCTCATTTTTTATCATATAGAATAAACATCCCTAAAATTGAAACATACAAGGTACGAATAGATTATTCATCATTCTTGCTATCACTGCAAGAATCTATTTCATATCGTACTTCACTCATATTGTATTTCTCCTTTTGTTCAAAACACACCTCTTATATTTCAAATCTATTTCTTATCCTTTGCTCTGAATCATTTCCATATTGTTTATCTAGCTTTCAGATTAGCTACCTTTAAACCCTGGATTACTATTAGTGCTAGTTTACTTCTCATAGTGAAAATTTCGTGATCTTGTTTTATAGAGATGCTAGTATTCAAGGTCAAATCACTATTGATAACCCTTGAACTACTACAACTTTAAACATTCTAGGGTTTGGTCCTTATCAGTAGCATGACGTTATTGTGGTGTGACTTTTCTCCCTTGATTTGAAAGTCAAACTTTGGATCTCACAATCTTCCTTATCTTATCAATTGAATTTCCTTTCTCTTACTTAGCCATTCAGATAGATTACATTCTCAATTTACCCTGCTAGGGTTTCATCATCATATTGTGTGTCATTATTACATTCACTATATGTCTCTACCGTGGTGGTTATGCATAATATATGATTCATTTTCTTATTACTTCATTCCCACATTGCTCTCATTAAGTAATATATGAAAGAGAAGATGATTCTGAGACATAGAATTCTTATCTTCAAATATTCCCTTATTACATTTCTCGTATGTAGGTTTAATTGGTTATCAACAAGGATACTTGACTAATTAGCATTTACTTGAATTTCACAACCTCTTTCTTTTATAATATATATTACTCCATCATGTTTCAAACCTTTCCTTACTTTCCATAATCCTCTTACCATATACTACTCTTCCACCCGTCATCTTTAACTTCTAATTTTTCTCTTATGATCATGTTGCTTATTCATGTGTATGATCATGTATACCATGTTGCACACATTTCTTTTTATCCTTCTACTAATGTGAAGTTAAAATTCTAAATCAATAATCTCTCTACTAGTTTCACCTCATGTTTAATACATTACATATACTTCATTTTAAATCAAACGGCTCATGCATGGGTCAAACTTAGTTTCTCTTTCAATCAAAGTTTTCCTTCCTGAATATAGTTTACCCTTGTATGACTTATTCATTTGTTTAGCTCACTTTTGTTCTTATTTTAGAAACTAGTTTGTTGTTCTATAGAGACTCAAAGTCCAAAGGTAGTAAGTATGAATGTATTAAACTTCACAATAAAGGTATACATTCCATGCTCTCAATTATATGATAACCCTCATTCCTTAATCAAACTCATCATTTCTAACATTTCTCTTTGTTTCAATTAAGTTTGTTATTCTAGTCTTATGATTTACATGTACATCCAATTCTCTTTACTTTAACTCTTCTGAAGACTCTTCACTTCTATGTACTTATTGTATACTCAACTCTTTTCTTCTATTTTGCCTTTACTTAGGAGTACATAAAAGCATTGTACTCGATTATCTGATCCATTCCTCATGATTGATTCTTACTATCTTGACCCTTACACACTTTTCTCATATCTTTTCCATATTTCATATTTAGAGTTCATATAATACTAATCATTAAACTTAATCTGAACCTTATGTAGTGTTTCTTTATTCTCAATTAAGGGTTTCTCATATGAGGCCCCAAAGTTGGATCTCAGTTATTAGTTTCAACTGATTCTTAGCTATTCTAATATTTCCCATATGTTTCAACATCTTAGTGTATGTACATTCTCACTATGATGTGGGTTTAATTTATCCAGAGTCTACTCTTATTATATTGTTAATAAGAGTCATTAGATCCCAATAACGCATCATGTCAGCTGGACCAGGCCGAACCTGCAGTCCTGAAGCCAAGAGCTACTCAAGATTAACCAACTCCTATTAATCTCAAACATGTGGAAAGAATATCCACTTAGGGCAAACTCATTTAAACATATCTTCTGGTCTACTTGATACAAAGAATAACTGAATCAACTTCATGATACACAAAAAAATTAAAAGAACCATACATATTCTACAAATTGATAATATGAATTCATACATATAAGAGCATTTCTATTGATCTCCAATCAAAGAAGCAATATAAAGAAAGAGTTGTATCACATTCTATCTTTAAGATCTTACTCCTTCATTACTTTCTGGTCTCCTAACCTTAAGATTTCTAGGGTTTCTCTCTAGCACATCCTTCCTCTACATACCTGGCAAGGGCATCCAGAGAAGAATAGACAATGTAGCTTGATACTCATCATCCTAAGTATCTAGATACCGAGCCAGGGTATCCAAATACCCAGACTTCCTAGATCTATTAACACATCGAATCCTATATGCCACACTTATAACTCTAACTTTCTATCCTAATGGTCCCTGGCGACTCAGTCCAAGCTCTAATACCAAAAGAATTGTCACGCCCACATCCCACGATTACCACAAATCATGAGATGTTGGCATGAGTTTGAGGATTATATTTAATACAAAGTTCACTCCTGATTTTTTTTATTTCCTTTTGTTTCAAACTCTTTGTTTTCTCGCATCCAATCACATAAACAAACTTTACAAGAGAATTAAACTTTGATCACTCTAATATGATTTCAACATTAATGATACACATCCATACATTCATTCTATTTCTCACACTTCCATGTACATACAACATGATAATACGATACATTCTCTCTTATTAAGGAAACAAAGATACAAAACATCATTTACAACTCTCTCACACCTATACAAGGACCTAGAGTGATAGGGACTAACTGAACTTAACTAATCTCATACTTAACTAATGTGGTAGATCGACTCTTATGCTTTGACCTTCTTCAAGTCCATGTGGTTTCCCTAAAAATTGTGAGTAGAGGGGTGAGCCTACTTTCTCACTGAATGAGTACTTCAAAGAAATAGTTTAAAGCACTTATATAATTACAGATATATTGCCGAGCAACTGATATCAATTATAAAAATAGTAAGCTTTAAAGAGACTAACCATTCACAATAATAAATATGGCAGGATACGCTAGATATCTACAAGAGTGAATCAATATATGAACATGTTTGATTAATCATAAAGATTACTAATAATTTAGAAACATATAAAGAATAATTGAACAACTGCAAGCACTTGTTTAACCTCTCATTCATCTTATTATGCCCTAAACCCACATGAGGTGTACCACAACATGTGAAAGAATCACAACAAGCTACGATCTCACTGTACAAGGCTTAGAAGCATGCCTGGGTTCCTAAGACTATCTCTTGAGTAAGCCCCGTCTGTAGCGGGCCTCGACACGTCTGCCTCTCGACGGCTAATGGGATCGGCTGGATATCTCATACTCCACCTCTCAACCTGGTTATTCATGCGGTGAGTCAAAGCCCTCAGGCTTATTGTACATCAATGGGCCTACTGATTACTCAACATGTAACATAGGTACCACTGGCATCCCCAGTTGGTGTTAGGTACCACACAATTGTAAGGAGTTTGTCCTACTGGTCAAGACCCCCGCACCCTACTGGTGCGCTCTGACTTACCTCGATCTGGACTACCTCTAGTCGGGAAACCGTTTCCTCCTCACAGAGTAGGCCTCATCATGTGAGGATTCTACAGTGTTCAAGGCATCTACATGTCTAATTCACTCTTTAAATTCACAATTCAATCATCACATCAACATATCTTTGTTCATCTTTGTAAACCGTTCATTTCATAAACCATCTGATAACATTTACCACAACTGAACTATTATCTCAAACTGAGAAACATTGATATCACAATACTCATTTCACTAAACACCCTATCATTAGGGTTTCATTTACCTCATTCACTTATCACATGACACGTATAAGGATTTTATACATCATAACATCATTGAATAAATATTTCTCTCAGCATTTCACATATAATCGAATATATATATATATATATATGAAACCATGTAACGAGCTGAACTAGGGTTTCCACGCCATTTACTAAAACATCATACATCAAGAATAACATTGAATCAAGATGTCTATTTGCAAACCTCCAACTTATCCATTCGTTTAGGGTTTCACTCTCCTTACTGATATATCAAGCAAACATTGATCTCATTGAATGAAATCTAAGATCTTAACTGACATATATGTAATACACATACAAATAAAACAATCATTTAGATGGATTGTACCCATTTCTAATATGATTTCAGCATCTTAAATTTTTCAAAATAGATCAATCATCCATTTCATATCAACTTGCAAAAGCCAGATCAAAAAGACCATTTACGGTTTGTACACGCATACTAAAAAACTGAAAATTATTAATGATTTAATTCATTTTCATGCAATCTACTGTTTAAAGAAAGTACCCACTTACCCTAAGGTGTGAAAATACCTTACAAAACATAGCTCATCTCTAAACATCTCGAATCCAAATCAAAATCCCAGCAAAACACCCATTTATTCTTCCTTTCAACCCTAAAGAAGGTCTTCTGTAGGTAGAAGACAAAAATACAAGGTTAAACCAAACCTTAGATTCACTGGATCATGGGTTACGAGCAAGGGGAAATGAAAAGAAGGAAGAATCAAGGGTTAAACCTACTTACCAAGTCAAGTCTATAGCAACCCCTTTTGATTTTCACCGTTCTTCATGTTCTTCCCCAAACATTGCCCTAGAAATTGCCCTTCAGGTCGCCCTCTCATTGGGTAATGTCTAGGATGATAGAGGATTGAATCTCGATTCCAATGCACTTCATTTCGTTGAAAACAGATAAGTATTGCTCAAGATATGTTCGTTTTACGATTGACTGTCATGGGCGGCGTCGACCGCAGTCACGGTGTTGACGCAGCATCGTGGATCACGATACTAGCGTCGTGGGTCACAGTGTTGATGCAGCCTCATGATTCGAGGTGTAGACTATGGTCGCTGTGATGTCCCCGGATTTTCTAAAACTTAATCTGATGTGTGACGTCCAAATTGAAACCCTCACCTCAGCGAGAATCCCAATTTAAACATCCCACACTAGGCTAAGAAAGAGAAAATCAGAGGAAGTCAAAAGGAACATACATCAGTAGCACATGTACATGAACAATAATAAAACCATACACACATGTTCACCATTCAACATATAATTACAACATGAATTGTTACAACATTTGATATTACATATTGAACAGCAAACTACATATACATGTACTACATCTAAACAACAGGATCTTAAGACAACAGGTCCACATGTACATCAGCTCGCCACACAACTCTCACTATCCTGGATCTTCAAGAGCATAACCACAACCTAAACAAAAGATTACATGCGGTACATGTCAGCACAATATTTCATGAATATTATACTGAGTATGCCTACGTGTCTTTTATATACCTCTCATCATATCTTGGCAATAAGATAAAACTAATACTTGGCAGTAACAGAAGAATACAAGAAAAGCGTATACTTGCACAAAGATATTCATTAACAAAAGAGAACACATATTTTAAGCTTATTTTCCATTATATCTCAAGGCCTTTATGATCACTGCCAAAGAGTTAGATCATTTATACAAGGTGACCACTACCAAAGAGTTAGGTCAGACCACTACCAAAGAGTTAGGTCACTTCCAAGCACACTACCAAAGAGTTAGTGCTTTCATATAATGGAACATATATATTATGTTTGATGTGTTCATAACAATAAGTATGAAAAGCTCAAACAACATAGTATATAAGAACAATCATTTCAATCAATACCATATGCCAAGTCTTTACTACTATATAACACAAGCATATTGTATAATAAGCCAAGCAAGAGGTAATGGCGTACCTTCCAAAGAGACATCCTATTCACAACATATTCCTGATATCAACTATATCCTTGATTAAACCTGATTAAGACAAGATCATACACTATCATCAGGTTCTTATCATCTTGCATATCATCTTAACCCTAGTTATGTCCATATTAGGGTTTGCTTACTCATTTGGATATGTGTACCATTACTTGTATTCTTGTCTTATAATTATCTCACTGATGTCATTTTCCAGATTACATCTCATTATCAAAGTTCCTCATCTGAACATTAGGTTCCATATCCTTTTTGCGCACATATTAACCCTAGGTTACATCATTAACCTAGATTAGGGTTTAAAACCATGTATTAAGATTCATCTTCATATAACATGGATTATGTTCATCATTATGATCTCATAATTAGTACTGAGGTTCCATATACTAATATGAGCTTATTCTGTAAATTTCATCAATTCTTGAGCATGGATGTATTTAATACATTTCATTTAGGGTTATTAGCCCTAATTAGCCATATTGATCAAATTATATGCTTTTGTGCATCAACATGAACATATCTGAGATCATATGAATTTTATATGTAATTATGGACTTACTGATATTTTTCCATGATTTTATGTCATCATTTGCTATTTATTATTCATTAAATAAGCATTACACATCTTTCATGATATCACTGAGATTGATGTATCAAAAGCATGATATTATAGTCCTAGGTTGTTCTACGCATTTTTCTGAGAATTTTGGTATGTTGTTTGTATTTTTCTGACAACGGAGCTAAATACTAGGAATTTTGGAAGATCTGCACATTATTTGAAGAAATTACCTTTTTAGGCCAATCAGCCGCTGACACGTGTCCAGTGGGGCCGACGCTTCCCTTTGCTGGTTGTGGGCCGGTTCAAGATGGTTCACGGGTGGTTTATGGCCGGTTCACTAGGTCTGGGCATGGTTCAGGGGCCTGGACCCGCCCCCTTTCCCCGTTCTCGCAATCTGGCTTCTCCCAGTCTCTGTGTGAGTCTGGATCCTCCATTCTTCTAGAGCAAGCCGCTGCCAGAAGACTGATCCCAATGAAGGATCAGCGTCGATGCTCACCTCCGCCTTTGCTTCTCTGACCGCCACAAGGGAGCTCGACGCTTCCGATCTCCATTCTCGCGGGCTCGTGCCTGAGTCCCACAGCGGGACTCTGCTTCTCCGCCAAAACAGGGCGCCGCCGCGCGCATGGATCTCCGGCGAGCTAGCAATGGAGCTGGAGTGATCCCCATCGACTTCTCAGGTGTCCATCAGATTCTTCCACCTCCTCCTTGTCTCTACGGCCAACTTGCCACTTGATTACGGCTCTAGACCTCCATCTAGGTAGGAGTGCCGCCGCCAGCTGTTTCTATGGTGGAGCAAAAGGGGGAAAACACCCCTGGTCCTCGTCACACAAACATGAAGCAACTGGGAGCTTCGCACGGTGTGCAGAAACCTCAACACGGGTCAAAAACATGGGGGAAGACCTCACTCGGAACCCCTGGACTCCATCTTCTTCTCTAGCTAACTAGATGTCGTCGGCCACGGGTACCTCACGGAAAACTGCTGGAACACCGCTTCCTACTAGTATAGACTCCCTAATCATTTCCCCCTTCTCATCTCCTACGAGACCACCCTCTAGCTCCATTCTCCATCTCCATCTTCCACCTGCTTGCCGCAGTGGAGAGCTTTGGGAAGCGAGGAGGTCGTTCCCACTCTACAGACTACCAAAGGCCCTCATCTTGGGTTCGAGGTGGATGTAGAGAATGAGGCAGACACAACCGTCCCCTCGGTTTTGTTCCTTAGCCCACGATTACAAAGTGGTGGTGACGAGGCTCGCTGCTCATTCACCCACCCCCCCACGATCTCCAGTCTGACCGGAGGTAGGGGATGAAAATCTGTCCATCCAAGGTACATCCAAAGGCTACAAGGAACCCGCACAATACATGATCCATGGCTCACCCTTGGGAAAAGTCAGAACCACTGGATCTGAGATCCAAGGTCAGATTTAGGCCACACAGATCCGTCCAAACCAAGGGCGTGACACAGTCTGACTTAGGTCTAAGCTAGCAAACTTAGGTCTATTAATCTTTGATAAAGCATATCATTACACTAAATCAAACCTCCATAACTTCCTCTAGGAATATCCGATTACCACCAAATTTTAACCATAGATTTCCTACCACTCAAGCTACCTTCTACTCAAATTTTGTGCCAAAACTCAATTGTTAGATCATCCAATTAAATTCCTCAAGAAGGCATTAAAAGAGATGTCTGAATCATTATATCAACATCAAACAACACTCGACTTTACTAAAACATTTGGGATTCTCAAAACAACTCACATGTATGACTTCACTTGTGTCATTGGATGATTAAGGACTCAAAAAGTCCACTCCATCACATCCTACACACCTTAAAAGATATTTCGTCCTCGAAATTAAGCCAGAATCCACTTTATCACATCATATACATCTTAAAAGAACTTTCGTCCTCGAAAGTCAACCATATTCGTACTCCAAGGAAAACTACCAAGTCTTCACCCACATGTAGGCACTATTCTATGTGTAACATATCCGTAAAGGTTACCTAAAACCATGTATCCCAAGCACTATTAGGGGGATTTCAAATGCATCAAGGGCGAAACCTCACTCCATAGAATGCTGAAACAAGGGTTTAGAAACTCTGATTATGTCATGACATATTTCACATGTTAGGTTTGCATCCTTATCTTTATGCATGCATTAGGGTTTCTACATCATATTATCATGTTCTAAAGAAGTTAACTAAAGTTAACCCATTATATCAAGGTGTCATAATCATTATGTTGTGCTAATTGTCAAACTATATTTTTCATCTTTATTAAGCACTAATATTAACACCTCATGTAACATGTTTCATTCATATGATCTTATTTCATTGCTCATGACAAATTTATGACATTTATTAGTGAATTCATCACAAGATTAACCAACATCATCACATTATCATCGTTATTCATGTATATGGTTAACCATTTATGCATTGATGTCAAATAAACCATCTCTAGGTTTTCATCATATCATGTCTATATATCACATCTCAAAATTAGATCACATCTTACATATATTTTACCATAGTTATGCTAAACAACTTACGTGAGTGGCTAATCAAAATAGATATCAAAACTTTATCTATGCCAAAAGAGGTTCCTCTAACCCATACCACGAGGGTAGTGTCATGCTCAGTCTCTCTGAGCTAACTCAACTGTGTGAGTATCTCATATACAAATTTTATCTTCTCTCTCTTAGTCTAGGGTTCTTAGATTACCTCATTGGCACTAGCGGATAGCTTTACAAGCTCTAGCCACATAGCACAAACCAAAACATACTACAACATACTCTTCATAGGTCTCTACCCATGAAACATCTTACCCAAAGCTCTCTTATATACACCACTAGATTCCTATGTGGGAAACCACCAACCCGAGCATGAGGCTTCACAGAAACTGACATAGCTACCTCCTCCAGGGTCTTGGGCTCTCTCCCTCACCCAGATGGTAGGCACTCATATTCATGTTCACATGTTCATATAACCGACCTCTCTTTGTCTCTAGGGTTTGGTCCTCCCAAGGACATCTAGGGTTCAACAAACTATAGGAATCATACAGAAAGCAACTCAACTCAATCACTCAGGAGTAGTCTAGTTTAGGACATATCATATCACATATCTCATATTTCTCATATCGTGGAGTCTAGGTTCTCTGACCTTCTCCCTGTGGGTCTCGCTCTCTCTTGAGCTAACCCTAAAACTGGTCCTAACACTAGAGGTCCTCCTTTGTAAAAGAGATTGAGGCTCATGTTGACTCACAACCTTGTCTCGTCTTAACATATCTTATCTCATAGAAGAACTTATACTTGTATCATCAAAACTTATCTCAAATCCTCAAAACTGAACTTACGTCCTCAAAGACAACATAGATCATCATAACCATCTTATGTCATCTATGTAAGACTTACATCATATTATCAAAACTTATATCATCTATTCCATCTAACATATATATCAAAAAGGCTCTAGACATCTAATCTAGAACTACTCTCACTTCTAGACTGATGTCATTCACTTTCACTTAGGTTGCATGACCACCTCCTACTCGTACATGTGTGGGGACACATTTTTATAATACATATATATAATAAAATATTATATAGTTTTTCTCCGATAAAACAAGCGTCAGAGAAAACTATCGAGGTTCGATCCGTTTGGAATCAAAAACCAAATCCAGAAACGAGTGTCCCACACATAGTAGAGAGTCCAGTGTCATGAAAACTAGTGAAAAGGGTGAGAACAAGGGGTAGACTAGTGTATCTACTCTAGACAACGTGCGCAATATGTCTAGGGTTTCTCTTCCCTTGATGCACGTCATTTCCAAATAGTACAACGTCCCATACCGCTGTACTATAAGGAAAGAACGACATCTAAGGACTTGCTATACAACAAGCACCATTCTAGACCTAGTTCTCGGACATCTAGGTGCTAACCTAGAGGCTAGGTCAGATCTAGTCTCTAAAAGACGACTAATATAACCCTAAAAGATTATTAAGTTCAAGGTTCTTTAGTTTTGAGTTGCATAATGAGAAAATGTCAGGCTTTGCTATTGTTCATGCTCTGATACCACCTGTGACGTCCCCGAATTTTCTAAAACTTAATCTGATGTGTGACGTCCAAATTGAAACCCTCACCTCAGCGAGAATCCCAATTTAAACATCCCACACTAGGCTAAGAAAGAGAAAATCAAAAGAAGTCAAAAGGAACATACATCAGTAGCACATGTACATGAACAATAATAAAACCATACACACATGTTCACCATTCAACATATAATTACAACATGAATTGTTACAACATTTGATATTACATATTGAACAGCAAACTACATATACATGTACTACATCTAAACAACAGGATCTTAAGACAACAGGTCCACCTGTACATCAGCTCGCCACACAACTCTCACTATCCTGGATCTTCAAGAGCATAACCACAACCTAAACAAAAGATTACATGCGGTACACGTCAGCACAATATTTCATGAATATTGTACTGAGTACGCCTACGTGTCTTTTATATACCTCTCATTATATCTTGGCAATAAGATAAAACTAATACTTGGCAGTAACAGAAGAATACAAGAAAAGCGTATACTTGCACAAAGATATTCATTAACAAAAGAGAACACATATTTTAAGCTTATTTTCCATTATATCTCAAGGCCTTTATGATCACTGCCAAAGAGTTAGATCATTTGTACAAGGTGACCACTACCAAAGAGTTAGGTCAGACCACTACCAAAGAGTTAGGTCATATGTACAATGTGACCACTACCAAAGAGTTAGGTCACTTCCAAGCACACTACCAAAGAGTTAGTGCTTTCATATAATGGAACAGATATATTATGTTTGATGTTTTCATAACAATAAGTATGAAAAGCTCAAACAACATAGTATATAAGAACAATCATTTCAATCAATACCATATGCCAAGTCTTTACTACTATATAACACAAGCATATTGTATAATAAGCCAAGCAAGAGGTAACGGCGTACCTTCCAAAGAGACATCCTATTCACAACATATTCCTGATATCAACTATATCCTTGATTAAACCTGATTAAGACAAGATCATACACTATCATCAGGTTCTTATCATCTTGCATATCATCTTAACCCTAGTTATGTCCATATTAGGGTTTGCTTACTCATTTGGATATGTGTACCATTACTTGTATTCTTGTCTTATAATTATCTCACTGATGTCATTTTCCAGATTACATCTCATTATCAAAGTTCATCATCTGAACATTAGGTTCCATGTCCTTTTTGCGCACATATTAACCCTAGGTTACATCATTAACCTAGATTAGGGTTTAAAACCATGTATTAAGATTCATCTTCATATAACATGGATTATGTTCATCATTATGATCTCATAATTAGTACTGAGGTTCCATATACTAATATGAGCTTATTCTGTAAATTTCATCAATTCTTGAGCATGGATGTATTTAATACATTTCATTTAGGGTTATTAGCCCTAATTAGCCATATTAATCAAATTATATGCTTTTGTGCATCAACATGAACATATCTGAGATCATATGAATTTTATATGTAATTATGGACTTAATGATATTTTTCCATGATTTTATGTCATCATTTGCTATTTATTATTCATTAAATAAGCATTACACATCTTTCATGATATCACTGAGATTGATGTATCAAAAGCCTGATATTATAGTCCCAGGTTGTTCTACGCATTTTTCTGAGAATTTTGGTATGTTGTTTGTATTTTTCTGACAACGGAGCTAAATACTAGGAATTTTGGAAGATCTGCACATTATTTGAAGATATTACCTTTTTAGGCCAATCAGCCGCTGACATGTGTCCAGTGGGGCCGACGCTTCCCTTTGCTGGTTGTGGGCCGGTTCAAGATGGTTCACAGGTGGTTTATGGCCTGTTCACTAGGTCTGGGCATGGTTCAGGGGCCTGGACCCGCCCCCTTCCCCGTTCTCGCGATCTGGCTTCTCCCAGTCTCTGCGTGAGTCTGGATCCTCCATTCTTCTAGAGCAATCCGCTGCCAGAAGACTGATCCCAATGAAGGATCAGCGTCGATGCTCACCTCCACCTCTGCTTCTCTGACCGCCACAAGGGAGCTCGACGCTTCCGATCTCCATTCTCGCGGGCTCGTGCCTGAGTCCCACAGCGGGACTCTGCTTCTCCGCCAAAACAGGGCGCCGCCGCGCACATGGATCTCCGGCGAGCTAGCAATGGAGCTGGAGTGATCCCCATCGACTTCTCAGGTGTCCATCAGATTCTTCCACCTCCTCCTTGTCTCTACGGCCAACTTGCCACTTGATTACGACTCTAGACCTCCATCTAGGTAGGAGCGCCGCCGCCAGCTGTTTCTGTGGTGGAGCAAAAGGGGGAAAACACCCCTGGTCCTCGTCACACAAACATGAAGCAACTGGGAGCTTCGCACGATGTGCAGAAACCTCAACACGGGTCGAAAACATGGGGGAAGACCTCACTCGGAACCCCTTGACTCCATCTTCTTCTCTAGCTAACTAGATGTCGTCGGCCACGGGTACCTCACGGAAAACTACTGGAACACCGCTTCCTGCTAGTATAGACTCTCTAATCATTTCCCCCTTCTCATCTCCTATGAGACCACCCTCTAGCTCCATTCTCCATCTCCATCCTCCACCTGCTTGCCGCAGTGGAGAGCTTTGGGAAGCGAGGAGGTCGTTCCCACTCTACAGACTACCAAAGGCCCTCATCTTGGGTTTAAGGTGGATGTAGAGAATGAGGCAGACACAACCGTCCCCTCGGTTTTGTTCCTTATCCCATGATTACAAAGTGGTGGCGACGAGGCTCGCTTCTCATTCACCCACCCCCCACGATCTCCAGTCTGACCGGAGGTAGGGGATGAAAATCTGTCCATCCAAGGTACATCCAAAGGCTACAAGGAACCCGCACAATACATGATCCGTGGCTCACCCTTGGGAAAAGTCAGAACCACTGGATCTGAGATCCAAGGTCAGATTTAGGCCACGCAGATCCGTCCAAACCAAGGGCGTGACACAGTCTGACTTAGGTCTAAGCTAGCAAACTTAGGTCTATTAATCTTTGATAAAGCATATCATTACACTAAATCAAACCTCCATAACTTCCTCTAGGAATATCCGATTGCCACCAAATTTTAACCATAGATTTCCTACCACTCAAGCTACCTTCTACTCAAATTCGGTGCCAAAACTCAATTGTTAGATCATCCAATTAAATTCCTCAAGAAGGCATTAAAAGAGATGTCTGAATCATTATATCAACATCAAACAACACTCGACTTTACTAAAACATTTGGGATTCTCATAACAACTCACATGTATGACTTCACTTGTGTCATTGGATGATTAAGGACTCCAAAAGTCCACTCCATCACAGTCACGGTGTCGATGCAACATCAGTCGTAGTGCTCTGTATATATTTACTAAAAAGGGCATAACTCTCTCATTTTAACTCCGATTTGGTTCATTCTTTTTTTTGTTGTATTCAGAATTGAATTCTCTACAATCTTACAATATTATTTTGATAATATTTTCAATGAAAAATTATTTATTAATTATTTCCTCCAATGTCATTAACTCTCTTCTTGCACACATGTATGGGTTAATGCTATATTAACCCCAACTCATATCTTTATAGTATGCTTAAGTCATGATTATGAGTTTCCCAAACAATATTTAAGATTACCATAGTTAAGATAAAGCACGACATAGAATATTACTAACAAAAGTATGCCAAGCATTAAGATTATCTTAAATCTCTAGAATTACCAGCAAAACTAGGAATGGGTTGTAACAGGTTATATGGATGTTTAAAGTGGAAATCAACTGTTTGTTAATAAAGGGATGATTAGATCTAAAAAGAATGATCTTTGTAGATAACTGGCTCAATTTGGGGTTCCATGTACATGATTATGCTTTAATGGGCTTAGAAACCCTAATTTTGGTAATGATGACTTTTAATGGTTTTAATTGTTCAAATCCATGAATAAATATAGATATGATGATCCTAAGTCAATTTGAGTATAAAAGATCCTTAATGCGGATAGTTTGAGCAATTAGGTTTTTTTGAGTAGAAAAGTTGTTTTATGATTTGTTGACCTAGAAAGGATAAAGATGGAGAATTCAATCTAAGAAACCCTAATGAACCCTAATTCAGATTAGAAACCTTAGAAATGTATCCCAATTCAATAAAGAGTTGTTTGGGATGTGATGGTAACAATTAGGTGTTATACATGTTTTCAGGATCAATGTTTGCTTGCTTGATTGATTGGCTAGCTTGATTGGACATCTAATTGGATTTGGATATGTTGCTTCTTTGAGACTCCCAATCATGTATGTTGTTACGCTTATGACTAATCACTCTAATTTCATGACAATTTTTGAAGTTTTACCGATTGCTTGAAATTAACTGCCTGGTTGATATTTATTTCATGCAACTATAGAGTGACTATGACTATCATCATAAGTATACATGCATGACTAGCTCAGATCATGGTCCTCCTCTATAGCTTTGATGATGATGAGATAGATGACCTAGTACATGGTCTACCTGCAAGGTAGGATCATCAGGTTATCATGAGTCGATGTGTTGGTCTACCTTTGGGTAGGACCATACGACTCCATGACCCTATGTATTGATCTACCTATAAGGTAGGATCATGGGGGTTAGTTGAGATCTACCATATGAGAGGTAGTATCCATGTCCACTGTAGGGACAACACATAGGCTAGGGTATGTAAGGATTGAGTAGTCATGTTTAAAACATAAAGTTTGTTTTGTTAAATCATAATTGCGTGCAATATGTTGTTACAATTAATTGCAAGATTATTGGTTCCCCCACATACCAATATAATTTGTTATACTGACTGCCGTTTTGTTTGCCGGTGTTTTAGGTAATATCTGAAATTAGACAAACAGTAAAGTGGCACCTGTGAAGATTACAGTTAAAATAATAAAGGAGGATTTAGGTAGATAGAATCCTACTTCGGGTAGAAGTTCCAGTTACCTAATTTTGAAGGTATGTTAAAAGAAAAATTTTATTCCAGTTTTCAGTTTGGTCTTTATTAGAATTTATTAATTATTTTTTATTATTTGCAAAACCAATGATCCTATTTTGGGATAACGCCTCTGACTTCTTGGTCTCCCTTAATTGGGGGTTATCGAGAAGCGGGGTTGCTACAAATGTTAAAATCATCTCCAAACATGTGAACTCAATTTTTTCTTCCCAAAAGAATGATTTCTATTTTAGATACATTGGTCTGGATTGGTGTGGGTTTGGATGTTGATGTCAAATTAAATGTGAGTTCATTCTAGGTTGATACATTCCATATTCAGATGTTGATCAAAATGGTATATATACTAGTTAACACAGATGTGCACATGTACGTGCCCCATTGAACGTGTTTATTTTACATAAAATATTTGAAAAATAAAATTTGCCAAAAAGATAATGGTAATTCTCGTAACTGTTTTGTAGAAAATTTGGAAATATGTTGTTTATTAGCTCTGAAACGTACGTTTGAAGGAAGGAATGTGACGGAGAAGTTGAGAGGTTTGCGGCAACTGATTTTATCATGAAAGAGAAAAAATAAAATAGAGCAAATATAAAAAAAAGTTGAGAAAATTTGTGAGAAGAGAGAGAATCAAGGAAAGCACAACATGAACATGCTCTTTTTATAGTAGTATAGATATATAGGATATTAGACTTTTAATCTAATTTAATGTTATGTCTTTGAAATCCTCATCATAGTTATATAATAAAAAAAACTTTAATGTGTGAGTTATCTTATTTTATTCACTAACTATCTAAAGAACTTTAGAAATTTTAATAATTTGATTTGGTGTACAGTTAGACATGACATAATTAGATGCAATTTAAGTTCAACACTTCATCAAAAAGTCTAGGTCTGCGTTGATTCTGACTTAAATCCTACACAAAAATTGGTGTTCTAACACCCATGGTAGCGTGTATATTTTTCATCACAACTACTAAGTAATCAATTAATGACTATATTAATTTGTATTTTTGTGATAGGGTTGCTACAAAATCAACATGGTCAACCATAAACAGATACTATGCATTTTATATATTTTTGAAATTTATCATAGAGTTCAAATCAACCGTATGTGTGAATATTTTGACCAAGAAACATAAAAAAGAACTTACAACCATGCAAAAGAACAGTCTATTTATGCAACAAATCAGACATGTAAACTCAATAATAAGCACAAGAGGGCAGAACAATGCTATGATTCTCATCTTGGTATCATGTGGTAGTACCAGAAATCTAATCAGAATGGGGACAAGAATTTGAACTCAATCTAGTAACTTTACGAATCTATAGATATGCATCCCATGTGATGATGTTGTTGTTAACCATTTTATGGAAAAATAATTAAAGTATGAATAACTTTGATATTTGCATCTGGTGGGTGTTTGTAAAGATAGGTATGCATTCTAACAATGTCTTAGAGCCACAGATTAATACTTTCGAGGAAGACTTATATATCAATGTATAGTTTTAGTGCTAATGAACAAGAAGATGTAGAGCTAAAGGTCTAGAGGAGGAAACTAATGGGATGTGTTTATAGAAAAAGAACCATCTAGTGGAGTGAGATATATAAAGAGCAATAAAAATATTTAGAATGAAGGATAATAATGATATATATAAAATGACAAGGACTTTGATACTTTGGGTCAATAAGTGCGCAAAGTATATGTGCCTCCAGATCTATGAATAAGAGGTGGTTATATGTAACGACCTTACTTTTCAGCATCCCCAATTAAGAGAAGACCCAAAAGTTTAAAGCCATTACCTGACATTCCCAAGGATCCAAAATTTACCAAATAAGATATATTAGCAAATAATTTCATTAAACTCAGATATCATTTGCATGATGCCTCTCTAAAGAGTTACATGAATTTTTATCATCAAAATTGTATATGTGAGAATAAGTATCTATCTAATTATCCTTACAAGTTAACTTTAATGTCTTCAAGTAACTTCATCTATCCATCATCTCTTCATATCTTCATATTTAGCATGTACCTAAAACACCATGAAATAAAAGCACACATTAGTATATTGCTATATTGTGTACGTGGGGTGCATGAAAAAGTGTGCAAGTATTATAAAAACATATAATCAATCAATTACTTGCAATTAAGAACTGACATTTTCTTCACTTAATGTCATCTTTATGTGATACTCATAATGGCATTATAATTGAATAGGATGCAAATAAACATCCAATAGTTTAGTTGTTCAATCCTCAAGAAACACTTAGAAAATACTAGCAAACCATTGCAGGTAACCATAACTGTAACCATGTACCTTTTGTAGAACCATGTAGATCTTAAAATCATAATTTATGTATTTTATCCAATCAAGCAATCAAATCAAGAAATCATAATTTAATCTACATGTACGTAAAACCTAAAGTGTCACCATCACATTAAATAGATTAACCCTACTCAGGTCCTAATCTAGGGTTTCGGGTTATCTCAGGGTTGGACACGGAATAAGGGTGCAAACCATAGTTTCATTGCATATTATACATAGTGTGAAACCCTAATGATTAGATCCAACATGTCCTTCCATTTATGAGCACTCAGGTCCATTTATGTTCATTAACTACCTAGCAAGTTATGACCTTTAACCCTAATCCTTCATATGCATGGTTATTCACATTAGAAATCCTAAGTATCATCATTATTATCATGATCATTGTAGATTCCCATTATGTCCAACGATATCATATAATAACACAAAAGAAAGGATTTTAATATTTTAAATATTTTAATATCATAATGTAGGGTTTCTATGCATTATTCACCACTTAATCATATATTAGCCTCACTTTTAGAATAGAAAGCACAATTGATTCTCAATTATATTTTATTTGTGTTCTTATTGTTTTCATAATCATTTTCATATACAATATTGCTATTTTTGTATAACCCTGACATTTTATATGAATTAAACAAAATAATTATGTGTGCCTCACACATGAGGTGGCGTGGCGGCCCCTCATTGGTCCACCAATCTACTACTCAAAGCCACACTGGTTGAGTGGGCAGTGGTCCGTTCCTAGGCTGAGCCTGAACTAGCCGGTCCAAGGCCAAACAGCCTAGGCTCAGTTCTGTGTCTCCTTCGCACATCAGTGTGTGTTCATCTGCATGGCCACAGGCTGCCGCCAGCGGTGTCTTTGATGCTGCAACACCACGTTTGGTGCCCTACCTTCTAGTGGCCAAAGGTGTCAATTTCCAGGGTGCCTCTTTGCGACCACTCTACCAATGCCCACAACCATCTCCTACTCCTCGAACCTCCCTCATCCCTCTCCTTCCTCTAGGCCACGTCGACCATAGGGTTTCCCCATTGGGGTCTCTTCTCAGGCCATCACGATACAAGGCAGTGCCCTAGGGCTGTTGAAGCTCTTATGCCTACTGCAGGACCTTACAGACTGAAGGAGTGGCTTTTGTGATGTGTGATAGAGCACCGCCAGCTATGAGATTCTCGCAATCATCATCGTCCTTCCCCCCAACTCTGTCTACCTCCTCTACGACCATGCTCCTTGCAACATCCTCCAAGGAGTCTTCCAGTTGTCAATGCTAACCTAGGGCAGGGCTAGATGTGAGGCTCAGAGCATCGACAAGACCACCCACAATCTGCCAGTAGTTTGTAAAGGATGGGGGAGGTTTTGGAGAGAGACACTTATCTGGTATCTCATGCTACACCTTGTTACCAGGGGCAGCCATCCATGCCACAACATTACACCTCAACTAGTGAAGAGAGGAGGGTGCTATGACCATGGGGACCATGGATGAATCATTGTTGATGGCAAGCCACCCCTTCGATGTTGTGTGGTCCCACCCTGGACTCAGAGAGAATTATGGGGTGGGTTGGACCAAGGGAGAGATGAGGGAGAAGGCTAGTTCCACTAGTCGTGTATCAAAAGATTACCATATATAGATCCTTTCTTGCACTTTTCTTCTCTCATTTCCCTTTCCCCCATCTCATTGACATGATGACTTTCATAACCATATAACTGCCTCCTTTTCCAAGATGTTTGTTTTATTTAATAATTCAATACCAACTAGGAAGGATTCACTCTCCTAATCATTACTCTCTCATGGTTAGTACAAAGTACACATAGAAAAGTAGGAAAAATATTCAATAGATTGCCAAAGTGATGACGCACATATCCATACTTGTCCTCCAAGTATTTCTTTAATTAGATTGTTATATTTTCTTGATTGACACACAAAAATTCATAAAGGAAAGTATTTAAAATTTATGGCACTTTATTGCCTAATTTGATCATGATTTCTAGATTAATCTTCTACCTCTCTCTTTGATATATTCCTTCAAATCAATTATCCTTATGTCAAGGAAACTCGCTAATATATACCTTTTCAAAGTTATGTTTAGTATTTGGGATTTATTGGGATGTATTCCCCATATAAAACTTGCTCCTTTTAGATATCACTATCTCCTAGAATATCCCTTTTCTCCAATTTCTAGAATTATCTTCCTTTCCATTATTATTTTCACATATATCAAAAGTTAAATCAAAATAATACTAATTTATGTCTCAAAATATGTGTTACCAAATTGGCTAGATAATTACTCTTTTAATCATCTAAAAATCATGCATCTTTTTTTTGGAATCTTGCTTATTATTTCATATTTCTATTTTAAAACAATTCATAAAGACATTGCTATTTATTTAAAGTTTTATACACATATTCTCTTATTCCTTTGTCTTGGGCCCCAAGGACATATTTTCAATGCAAATAGTCTCATAAGTACCATTATCATTCTATCAATAATATCATTGGATTGTTTACTTATCAATTCATGGCTTAGATTTATAAAATTCAATTTTACCAAAATTGAGGATATAAAATTATATTTGCTAGATTTTCAAACTACTTAAATGTTGGTTGAAATGTCTGTCTACCACTTTTCTAATAGATTTTCTAATTTCATGTCTGTATGTTTGATCTGTCTATCTGCCAATGATGAGATCAAAACCCACTAACCATGGTTTAAGCATGTAAAGGATGGACTAAACTAACAATCCACTTTTAATCACTAACTGAAATCAACCTTAATTTTTTCTTTCTTTGAATTTATAAAACTAATGAAACACCATGTTAACTTTGTACATGGGGTTTGATTGATACACAAGCATCACAAGTTCACAATGATGCTTTACTTCCACAACATAATTGTGATAACATGGTATTTCTATCATTCAATGTATGTACATCTTGACTCGTTAGATATCCTATTATACTCAACAACCTCCCTCATCCACACCTTGATGACTTTAAGTCACTTTATTCTCAATTGATGAGTTGGATTTGATTAAATATAACTTTGTACTTATATATGTCTTCAATTTGAGTTTTGAACTAAGTATCATGCTTATTATGTATCATCAATTTTCAATCCAAATTGAAAGCTCTCCATAAACTCTCCTTGATATAAACTATATTTCATGATATATAGGATTCAATTGCAAATCCAATAGTGCAAAAATCATGTCAATCAGATCAATGAGTCAAAAGTTATTATATGTTGAAGTTGTTCTCTTTTATCTTGGTTTATTTATTTTTTACCCCAATTGAGCCCAAATGGGGCGCACAACCCAATTAGGGGAGGCACCCCCCTTTTTATCCCACTTAACCCATCTCTTCTTGGTAATCTGGCTCTCATGCCATCAACCAATCACAAGGCTAGGTTTATGTGCCAATGATTTTGAGCCTTTGGATCCTACGTCCATGGATCGCAGAACCATCCGACCATCACCAACCTATCACCCTCCTTTTGTAGAGTCATAGTGTTTTGTAGAGTAATAGTGTATGACGACTAATGGTTGGCTTGGAACCTTGACACCCTACCTAGTCCCCAAAATTGGCTTGCTCATTCCCTTTGCTAACACCCCTCCCTCTTTCCCCTTTCTTTTCACTTCTTTTATGCCCTAGAACCTGTCTCTACTCCACATCATATTCTCACTTTCTAGTTGCGGCGCCATCTCCATGGTGTGCTAGGTCTCACACCACCAGCCACTGGGCCACAACCCAAGGACATGGGCATGTTTGTGATGACAAAGCAAAGTTGGATGACACTCTTGGATCTAGCTTTCACATCCCCAAAGCCCTGGTGATGTGTCTCCAGCAAGGAGCTCGAAAGGTGTCGTCGTGTGTCTGACTCGCAATGCCCGAGTGGGGGAAGAAGTGTCCCTAGACATTGATCAGGTAGGACCATGATGGTCCTTACATGTGTATGTAGATCCAGACACTCGTGAACCGCTCCTTCTCTCCCTCTGCTTGGTCGGTCAAAGCTAGTCAAACAACCAATGAGGGTCAGCCACGTAATGGGCGGGGTCCCTCCCCTGGATGTTGGGTGCCGACCCTAGGTGAGGCACACCCAATTTGCAAGATTTTGAGTCAATGACCCATGACGACCGATCAATGATGCATTCTATCACTTTCATTTTATATAGTTTTAATTGAAATGTACAAAGTTAATATCTTCCACATTCTTTGGCCAAATATGACATATTATAAATGATTTTCAATCCTCTTGATGAGTATGTCCAATGAACCTATTTTCAAGGCCTGATTCTACTTGTAGCTCTAGTTATGGTAAACATGGCATCTTTTGACCTCTTCTCACATGATTAATGGTGCATAATGTTCTAACATAATCTTTTATGACCTAAAACATGATTGATACCTCTTGAACAGTAGCCTTAATCTGCCTTGGGCTTGTTTGATCCTTAGATCATCTTCTTTTACTTATAATGTCTATCTTGACCTAAAAATGACCCCCTTTATGTATATGAATGATGTAACTTGATCAAGAAGGCAACTTTAGCTTAATTTATGATCATCTAACATGTTAATCCTTTAAATTAGTAACATGTAGTACACTTATTGTATGAGTGATGTATTGGACTATTTATATGCATACTTATGTTTTTTTGACCTAAACATGACTTGAGGATTTTTCCTTGGTGTGCTTAAGTGGTTCAACTTGATCATACATGAGGCCTTGATCTATTTATCACCATTTAACCTTTTAACTTCAGAAATCAAGATATTTTATGTTCTTATATGACATGATTAGTCTAAGATCTATGCCTCCTTGCCATGAATATCTATTATGACTCAATGACCTACCTTTCCATACTAGTATGCCATATATGTGATGCTAATACATATGTTGATTGTTGGGCTCTAACCTTGCTGGATCATATTGTAATGATAGAGATGATATCCTAATGACTTCAAATCAGTGTAATCATCATGATATAGTTGTACACCCTAACTTGTTCTACTTAGTGCTTCTATGGTTTGTAAAAGTAACAATCCTGCTTGAAAACGATCTAGAATGACTAGTTATGTTTTATACGATCCAATCATGATAAGTACTCAATTTTGATGATTCCCATGACCCAAATCAGTTATGATCTCACATTATATCTAAGATTTTAATCCTACAATTGAAGTAACTTCGGTAATACTTGAAACTATGTTGTTAATCACATGCTTGGTTGACATGATAGGACCATGATTGAATGCTTTGAAAACCTAAGTTTAGGATAACATCCACATGGACTAGAACATGTTTATATTATCAAAACCCTACTAATATAAGACCTACTATTATGTCTTTTACATCTTAGATCCACCTTTCTTTGGGATTTTCTAGCAATCTTACTCATGGATCATATCTTGTTCATGAGTCATAAGGTACGCTTAATCTCTTGACCCTACTATGTTATTGGCTTGCTTGTATGTATGATCATATGAATGCTTGGCTAGTTGCTTACTTGTTTGAGGTACTTGTTCCCTATGATGGGTACATTCATACTGCTTGATATATGTTGAACAAACCCCGAACATAATTGAACATGTCCATTATACGAACCTTGTGCACCTGCCTATATTCTCAGGGTAAGGGCACAGGGCATGTTGACAATAGGGTTAGCTCAGAGACTTTGGTCTTGAGGTCCCTCACGTATAAAAGGGTTGCTAATCTTGAGCACCCTTATGGACTCTTCCAATAGGAAGTTGGTCAATGGCCATGATATGTTGTTGAGTATAATGGAAATACACTTAAAACACACTTTGTATAAAGAATGTCATTAAGTGTTTCACGTCTTTTTCTACTTCTTGCTTATTATGATGTTTCTAGCCAAGCAACTTTTATACTACTCTTAACTTGTGATTACATGTTTTTCATAGAATACTTAATGCTTTAGCATTAATATGTTTTGTTTATCGAATTTGTAGTTTCCAAATGAAGATCTGCTGCACTCAAGACTCTAAGCTCTAAAATGCAATACAAATGGGTATACTTGAATCTAGAAATATGTACATATCTCTTATCTCCAATTATATCTTGTTGTTACTACTTTTACATATAAATTTCATGTCTGACATATTTGTGCCATTCTATGGATGGGCGCCCAAGTCCACTTGCCTTTGGCTTCGTAGCCACTAGGAGTGTGAACTTAGGGTAACAAACATTTTTGTGACAACTTGTTATGACCCATAACTAAGTTAACTAATAAGTACCTCGATTAGCGTGAAATACCTTGATTAGTGCTAAGTATTTTGTTAAACATCATGATTAATTAAGATAAGCTAAGATGTGAATCAATAGTTGAGATTGAATCATTAACTTGATTTAGTTGAATCAAGCACATAAAATCAATTAGTGCATAATTAAGATGATTAATTTGAGTAAAGTAATAATTGGATGCAATTGGAATGTTGAATCAGTAAGACAATATGATTAGCACGTTTTCATGCCTTGGGTTTGTAGTGGGCCTCATTCTTGAAGTTTCACAAAAGAAATCATTCAAAACGGACCTTCGAAGAAAAAGTTATGATAGTTTTCAATTTGGGGTCCAATTCTGTAATTTTCCCAAATTTTTAGCTTTATATAACCCTTTTTCCTTTCTTTCTTCTTTATCTCTTCTTCGGCCATTTGCTTAAGCGGCACTGGCGCGCGATCACAACCACAGAGAGGAGCGCAGTGGCGATTCCTCTTAGCTTCGTTCCGGTAGTTTTCTTCTCCTTCCTCCCTTCCTTTTTCCTTTCTTCTACCTCCCTTCCTCCCTTCCTTTTTCCTTTCTTCTACCTCCCTTCCTCTTCCTCTAGCAACCAATAGCTTCCCTAGCCAGCGCCTAGCAGACCTGGACCTGCGGCAAGTAGAAGCAGACTACGGCTGCTGCCTACAGCCAGGAGGAGGCCGCCTTGGGCGCGCAAAGCACCAAGGAGGGTGATTTTGATTCCAATTTTGAGAATCCAGCACAAAGCCGTTGTCAAGAATTCCTAATTTAGCAACTAGCCGAGATCTCCTTGCTCTGTTCGTGCTTGCGTGAGCGCCTACTGGTGCAGTGGTGAAGTATTACACAGCAACTCTATTTGATAAAGACTTTTCTTTGCCGAAAATTAGGCCTCTAGACGCAATTCCGGACGAAACCGGACAATTCAAAACGCTGTGAGTAGGAGTTCATTTAGTTATCATTATTTAACTCCTTCGTTGGAATTTTTCGGTAAACTGAGCATTTTTGCACCGATATCAGTGGTTATCAGGTGTTTTATCAGTATTTGATGAAACTTGAATTTTATTTTATAAATTGCTTCGGTATGATTATACATGATCTAGAACAGCTTCTGATCAGTGTAGAACAGTTCAATGATTTTATTTGGTTCAACGGAAACCAAAAGTGCTTAATGCAATTGTTGAAATATTGCTGCTGTGTATGTTTGAACAATACAGATAATTGACTTGCTTTATGAATACTCCTGTATATACAGAGTAGCGGTTGAAATTAGTACAGTTCATAAACAAGTGTATTAATCAGTGGTATGTTCTAAAGTAATGAAAGATATAATTGTGTTATAATAGACTTAGGTGCCCTAACACCGTAGAACCCCTTTGAGAGGTCTGCACCTTAGGGGTGAAACTCGTGTCCAACATCAACCGGTTGAGTAATTCTGGTGGCACGAGGGTTGTTAGACAGTGTCCAACACCAACCGATTGAGTAATTTCGGTGGCATTGGGGAAAAATAATAAATAAAGTAAAGGGTTATCCAACACCAACCGGTTGAGTAATTCTGGTGGTAACCCAGTGTTGACTCCCTACGCCTGTGTGCTCAGGTTAGAGGAGGAGTCCAGAGCACTCATGGTGAGTGCAGAGGAGGCCAGAGAGCCTGTGGGTCCTGTAGCAGACCAGGACGAGAAGTTAGACTTAGCATTTCCCGGGTGTGTCGCTAAGTCTTGTACGATGAGATCGTAGTTCGCTACAGATCTTTGTATGCAGAGTACACTGCATATGATTAGGGCATAATAACTAAAATGTAATCATATAGGATCACAGTAAATTTAATATGTTAAGAGTTTAGAACTTCTGTGCTAGTTCTCAATAATTACTTTATTATTCAAGATATGCAGTTTTTGATATTTTATGCTTTACAGTTATGCGATATTTGTTGTTGTATAGAAATGTGATTATTATCTGTAAAATCTGCTATGTCATTAGAAATGCTCTGTATAGTATTGTTCTTATGCTTTATTTCAATTTAATAAACTTGACGAGTTGTTTAATGATAGTTAAATGAAAAACTATTCACTAAGCGAGTAGGCTCACTCCTCTACTCAAACATTTTCAGGTCAGCGACAGTTCCAGGAATCTGAAGGATCTTACCACCCTAGTCAGTAGAAGGTATATATAGTTAGTTAGATAGTGGTCTCTTAGTCCTTTCCCCTCGGTCCTTGGGACATGGTGTGGGTGAGAGAGAGAGTATGTATGGCGAATGTGTAAAAGATGTAAAGTAACTGTTATGTTTTACTTTCTGTTAAACAATGTTACATGTTGTAAACTCTGTTTATGTTCTCTAGCCAGTTTAATTGAAATGCTTCCGCAATAGTTTATTATGTTTTAGTTTACAACAATAATCCAGATATCATTACGTGGTTTTAAAAAGAGAAAGTTCTCAGTGGTTTGTTTATGTGATAATCCCTCCGTCGCGCCCTAATCTCGTGGGTTGTGGTTAGTGTGAGATCGGGGTGTGACACAACTGGTATTAGAGATATACACAGACCTCTATATGTGTTTAAGGTATAACATATCTTAAGAACCCATGGAGGAGTAAAATCCTTTCCCTAAAGTTTAGAGAGTCTTGTAGCATCTCATCACTTCTTTAAGGACCACCTAAGCCCCCCAAGTAGATGATGATTAGTTAGATTTTGTGTCTCCTCTTGTGATTCTTCTCTCATGGCCATTAATCACATGAATTCTCAATTTGTGTAGCTTATGCATGGGAAAAGCTAAAATTCACTTGAAATCATGAAAGTTGATCAAAATGTTAATGCCATGATCTGACCTTAAATTTGAAAACCCTATTTGATGTGTGAAGGTACTCTTGAAAGTGTTGTACTCATATACAACGTTATGAAAACTCAGTATTACCAAATCGGATATAAGTGTTTTCTATATTTGAAGGAAAATTCATGATATGGTGAAAAAAGGTCAAAATAATGTTTTACACCTTATGCCTGATGAGGTACCTATTGATTAAACTTTTTTTCTCTATTGTTGATTAAACCTCAAACATAGTTAAGCAAACTTTTCCCTATTCGATATGTACCATGATCACGCCATGAAATTGTTGGTAAGGTATGCCCATAAAACAAATCATGTGATGGTTGACATGGCACACACCTAAGAGGATTTGATTAATACTCATAAAGTCAAGCTTCCAATTCATTTTTTTTTCACCCAGATATGAGATAATGAGGAAATATTATGCATGTATAAAGAATGACAATACTTAAGGATGTATGTTTTCAAGTATTAACCTTCGAGGATGAGATCATATGAATGTTAAGAGTGTGTACATTCTTTTTATGTCCCTAGTCGATTGTTACTATGGAAGGTAGATAGACACTAGTAACACATAAGACTAAAATGTGGGTTGGTTGATGGCGTAATCTCATTAGTCATGAAATGACAATTTCAAACCAAGCACACAGATACATGTTAGGGAATAGTGTATCTGATAGACCCACCTTAAGAGTGACACATGGAAACCATCATATGGTAAGCCATAGTCAGCTCTCATAGTGAAGGTGGTGATTGTGATTCTTAGACCTGAAATCACTACACTCGTCACATGTCGTTGGGTATGCTTTGACATCATCAAATGCATTCCTGAAACATGGATTGTTATAACGGTGATGATTGGGTGACTTTGACACCTAGGGATAGATTGTGAGTGATAGATATGGGATTTGTCCCTCCTACTGGAGTATGGTATCCTGGCCACTTGATAAGCTAGATTGAGAAATGCATGCGCATACACATGTGAATTAATATATGATATTGAGGTCACATTATCTCAGACAGCCTGCTCTTGGTTCAAGGAACATGGATTGACCATTGAGAGGATGATGAATCCATGGCTCAGGTTCATTCTAGATATTATAGACAAAGGAATTATACAATTGCTACAACACCTTATAGAGATTGTAGGTTGAAGTTTCTCTCCAACTTTCCATTCACTTGGGTAGCGCTGATGTGCGACTAGGCACCACTCCTTGCTTGTGATGTCATAGGTTTGTGAGACCCCTAACCTTGCTTAAAGTTTTGAAAATGCTTAATTACCATAATTTAATGCTTAGAACCCTAATCTAATCTTGTTATATGCTTTGGAATCATAAGACAAGCTTAAGTTTCAAATTTGGTCCAATTTGGACATTGTTTGAGCAAGTTATGCAATTTTATGTACATCTATAATTTGCCCAATTGAGAGGCTTTCTTTGCAATTTGTCACATCAATTATGTTCCTTTGATGTTCTCTCATCATTCTTGATCTTGTTGAGCCATGGAGTGCTCAATTGTACCTTGGTTTGATGGTGATTCCTTTCTATGGTGAATTAGGGTTAAACCCCCCCAATGGATGAGCCACCTTCAAGGCTATCAACTGATGGTTCCACTAACTTGGGCATCAGCCAGTGGCCAACAGCCAGTGGTCATCACTAGCAGGCCCTTGGTCGATGGTTCAAGCTGGTTTGGTTCACTTGAACCCATGGTTCACTTATGGACATAATAAAATGATGGTTCACTCATCTTTAGACTTAAACCCTGATCAAACAAAGGTAAACTTTGACCAACAGGAAGTGGCTGGCCTGGGAGACCATCAACTGATGGCCCAATAGTCCCCAATAGTCGGTGGACATGTTGCTTGCATGTCCATGTAAGCTTTAGGTCATGGACACATGGAGAAATGCTTGTACACCTCATGCTTGCTCCCATCCTTATCCATGGGCTATATCTACCTCTGTCTTGCCCAAGTATGAAACCTTTGTTTGCTTTATCTTTCCTCTAACCTGGAGCACCAACCCCTCTCTATTTTTCTATGGAACCAAGTGGTGTAAGGTAGAAGACGACCCCTTTTTGGAGAATAAGGTTTCTTAGAGCTCCATCTAGCCCTACCTAGGGTTTCCAAGGTCATCTTCTAGGGTTTGTGACCAAGGCAAGTTGTTTTCTTCCTTCCTTCTCCATTTCTTCTTCTTCGTCGTCTTCTTCTTCTTCTTCTTCTTCTTCTTCTTCTTCCTCAGAGCTTCCTCAAGGTCAAAACTCTTCTGTTCCATGGTAAAAGCTGCTCTAGAGCTCAGGATCCTACCTTTCTTGCTTCTTCTATCTAAGGTTTCCTCCTTTGGGGAGAAAGGATCTAGATGTCGAGTTTAGAGATTGTGCTAGAGTTTTCCTACCTTCTTGGATTGAGCTTCTTACTGTTGAGAACCTATTCTTCTATATAGAGGCGAGTTTTATAACCTTCTTCACTTATATTGCTTACTCCAAGCTTTCTTGCTTATGTTCTTACTTGAAAATGAAGATCCATGCATATAGAAGCTATGCTTGCTAGGGTTTTCGATTTTTATGGTGTTTCTTGTTCTATTTTTAGTACTAGATGAACATGTAATCATGTATACATTCTGACTAAGGTATAAGATGATCTAGAATAGGTTGTTCTAACAACCGATGGTGCTAAGCACCTATCAACTAATGGTCAACATTAGGGTTTAAAGTTGATTTCTTCTATGAACACATGACCCGATGGTGTTACCTTCTTGACAACTGATGGTGGTGACCAAGGGTGTCAACCGATGGTCACCCCTTAGTTCAGGTTTGGGCTTAATTAGAAGCTTAATGATCAACCACTAAGTACCCTAATGAGGATATCAATCAATGGTGACATCATTGCAACACCAGATGGTGAAAGATGATAGTAGTGTTGATCCTATCAAATGATTATGACACAATGTGCCACAACCGATGGTGGATCCAATCAACATAACTGATGGTGAGTCAAGGTTTTAGACTTGACTTCAATTAAGCCCTAAACTAATGGTTTCTTGGTTCGATTGATCTTATGGATGGACTTATACTCCAATGGATGGTTTTGAAATATGAACCTGATCCAATGGTTAGGATCTAGCACTGCTTCATCTAATAGTTTTGAATAATGGAATTGATCCAATGTTTGAGATTGGATTCTTCAACATCCAATGGGTTGGATTGAATCCTATAGTATTACATGTGATTTCTAATAATCTGAATTTGATGGTTAGCTTATGTGATCAATTTAAGGAGCTTGATGGTTGATATGATGGCCTCCTTAAAATGTACAACCTATGATGGATTCTAACCCCACAACCTATGGTTCCCCCTTTATGTTTTTAAATAAGGGATGTCAACGATTAAATGGGGACTATTTGTAGATCACAATTCAATGACTTCATAGGTGGGTTATTCGAGATGTTTACTTATGTAATAACCAATGGTCTTACCTTTTCATCATCCAATAGTTCTGGGTGATATTTTGGTATGGTGATATGGGTTGAATGATGATGGAACCGATGGAGGTTTTCCCTTAATAAGGTAGTCTTATCTTTGCCCTCATATGAATAGAATGGATAATGACCATATTGCGTTAATATGTAACTCTAATGGGATATAGCTCATTACACATAATCCTAATGAACTTAGATGATGGTGATTAACTATGATGAACCTTCCTTAGTGGAATAATATAACAATGGAGTAATCTCTTACTGTTGTGGAACATTGGTATACTATAATCTAGTGGTATCATTCTGAGTTATGCATGAATCCATACTTCATAATGGTATGGAATGTGATGATGATGTCATACCTTATGAATATAAGATAATATGAGGATGCTATGGGTTAAGGTTTGTGAATGAATGCTGAAATATAACTTTAATGTAACCTACCTTGATAAACCTAACCCTAATGCAAGTAGAAAATGGTGATTAATCATATTATCCTTTCTTGAATGATTAGTATAATGATGAAATGTCCTAATAATTGATTGAAACTCTAATGTGTTTAACTGGTGGTCATCATAGCTAATGATCTATGCTTTATTATGCTAAACTTGTACACTATAAGTGTGATTATGAGTTTATGACCAATTATACCTAGCTTCCTTATATGTGATATAATAAGGAATGCTCTTAATTGTGAAGATACCTCTGCAATGTAATCATGTGAACCTCTCTTAGTTCTTTAATGCAAATTATGTTGATCCTATGTATCACATGGGTAGTGATGTTTGTTGAGCCTTGTTATAAGGCATAGAAAGATAATGATGAACTTGCAGGAAATGATATGGTGGTCTTAATGACCTTTGGGCATGGTTGAGACATGAATGAGGTGTAATCCTCTTATGTTGACAAGGGTTGATACCCTATGATAAGGATTCATATCCTGTAATAGTAAGATGACAAGTGCAGTCTCATGAATGGCAAGTGAATAGTACCATGTGATGATGAGATGGGAAACTATAAGTTTATAACATTTTATATCTTTTGAAGTTTTTATATGTTAATGCCTATTAGAGATGAATTAGGGTTTGTATGTCCACTTATTTGATGCAGCCTTAATTCACCCAATTGGTAATAACTAATCAAGTGAAACTCTAATCATGTAGTAACATGTGCCGTAGAACCTCAGACCGCATACATAACATGCTAAGTGTGTGGGGACAACTTGGTACTCTAATATCAAGAAATTGAGGATGGATGTGGTCATGCCTTAGATATTGCTTATTGTGATGTGTGAAAGGCAGCAAATACTACAGGATGCCTCTTATAGAACGACCATGGGTGAGGCCGTTCTCTAGTATCGTAACCTGTACCAAGGGTGGACTAGCTGTTAGCAGCTTAACTATATGTCGTTGTAGTGGTAGCTTGACTGATGTGTCACTACCTTTTTGGCCCGTACTAACCAGGTAGAGGAGAGACATTAGGATACCAACACTCCTAGATCTTATACAGAACCGAATAGCCCTTTGCAGGGGTCGGTTGGAATTTGGATGGTACGATTCAAACTCTCCAGGGCATAATAAAAGATGTAATACAAGTCGTATAGCATATCTATTTAGGGTTATAAACGATACTTCATATTGGATGATAACCCTTGTTTGCTTTTCTTACATAAAGATGATGTATAATACAATAGAAGATGATAGATATGCTTATGTTGTAGATGTAATCATGTTGTAAACATGCTTATGTTGTCAAATATACTGACATTGATAGTTAAGATTATGCTTCTAGCTATGTTTAATACTGCTAGCCATGCCTATGTAATTAGAAATGCTTGAATTTCTAAACATGCTTATGCAATTAGTTATGTTTATGATGTTATCTCTACTTACGATGTAGATTTGTTCACTATATTAAACATGCCAATAATGATAGCCATATCATGCTACTAGACATATTCATGATGTTAGAGATGCTTATGCTATTAGTTTGCTTGTCTGTTAGCATCACATATGATGATAGTCAGACTAATAATGATGATTGTTATATATGTAATCTTATGAAAACTGAGTAGATATCTGATAGCAGAAATGAATTTATTTGTTACTTGTATATACAGTAATAATCATACTTATTGCTAAGATTAAGTGCTTAACCTATTTAGCATGTTTGAATTGTTAAATCTACTCATTTGTTTATTAAATAGTCCAACTGATCAATTTGTATCTTGTATAATATGTTGTAATCAATATTTGTTGGAGAGAGTTATATCTCTCGTTGAGACTTGGTCTCACCTCGTGGGTCACCACACCTTTTTAGGTGATCAACAATAGTGGAAGTAAGGAGTATCTGAGGTGACGGACCCTAGAGATGGTAGTTTAGTTGTCTAGTGTGCCCTAGAGTCATCTCTGTACTCTTAGGTTCGGGTGAAAAGTTTGTATACAATGTTTTGATTGAATCGAGTTTTTGATAGCATGTTTATGCATGTATATGTGGATAGTGTTTCTTTATAAAATTTATAATGTAGCTGAGGCTACAAAGCAGTTGTAAAGGAAATTGAGCATTATATGAAATACATCAAGTTGTTGGGATTTTATGTAAATGTTTCTGAGCAATTGGGAAATATTGAAATCGATTTTAATTTACCCTATTTTTTGGGTTTGTGTTTAATAAATGAGTACTTGTGTTTTGTGTTTTATGTTTTGAGTAATATCATTTAGTAGAACGGGTTCTCACAAAGTTAGTTATGGATATTCACTGCCAATGTGATATGGGACTTATAGGGTCACAGACTAAGGAACTCAGCTAGAAGAGGAGTTTATCTTGAATGATGATTGGATTGATTACTACAGTGTTTAGGTATTCAATTCATGCAACAGATCGATTGATTGGCTGATGGGACTGCTAGACGACCATCTCATTGGGTGATATAGTTGTTTGGGCAGCCATACGAGCGTCTCAATGTTGAGATGCCCGTTTGGGTTGTCAAGCTGATCAAAGTTAGAATTGGCTAAGTTCTGCCCTTGAACCGACCAGTTCAATGTGATTGAACCGATCGAATCATCTCAGACTCACCAGATGGTCGTCAGGGTGATTGAGACGAGTGTCTCGCTTGTGTGAGATGGCTCAGTTGACCTGAACAAATATTCTAGATGTTTCCAAACTTGTTTTGATTGCACATTACTTGTTGTGCAAGGAATTAATATGTGATATTAATTGGAATCAAAATTGCCAAATTCATGTGTGACTGGAAAACTGCCATACAGCTGTATGGTAGTATGAAATGACCGTATCGCAGTGCCAGACGACCATTTCAACTGTCGTAGGTTGTGAAAATTCAAGATCTTCTGGTCACTTTCACTCTCGCACAATCCCGTACTGACTGGGAACCTTGGCCCAAACCCCACCTATAAATAAAGGGGTACTAGGGGCTTCACAAAATACAACACAGACAACTGAGAATCAGTTCCTCTAAAAATTCATTGTGGAAGAGTACATTGGTGATTAGTACACCAACAAGAGGGAAAACTCCTTCATGTCTGTTCTAGTTGAAGGACATGAGTTCTAGTTGGTCCGTGTGGACTACTCTAGAGGCAGGAGTCTTTGAATGCTGCTCAGAGAGAAAAGTCAGCCTGCAATCTGTGGTAGGACAATATGAGCACTACAGAAGTTGTTCGTAGTAATGACCAGGAGCTGCACAACCATCATCCAAGAGCAACTAGTTGAAAGTTGCATAGAAGTGAGTTTTGTTACTGGACTTGCTCTAGGACCAGGTATAAATCACTAAATCATCCTTCCTATTTCATAGTAGTTGACGCGATCTTGCTGTTATGGGAATATGGATAGATAAATTTTTGTTTCCTCTGCTATACTTTATACCTGCATTTTCCAATAGTGGTATCAGAGCCATGTCAATATATTATGATTTAGGATAATAGATATGATTGGAATTTGGTTTACTCATTTATTTATTGTATATGATGTGAATATTTAAACTGTCTCATATGTATATCCGATCAAAGACCACATAATCCCAAACTTATACTTATATATATGTATATATATATATATATAGAGAGAGAGAGAAAGATAGAGAGAGAGAGAGAGTCAGGCTAGAATATCATATGTCATGTTATGAAGACTACAAAAATTATGCATTTCAAATTAGTTTCGTACGTCGATTTTGTTGCCCTCAGATGAGTGACTTATACTCATCCAAATGAGCTCGAAATTTGCATGTAGCCTAATTATAATATAACAATGAAGATCAATGGTTTACATTTTGCAAAAAAAAAAAATAGTCTTGATATGCAAACACCGCTTGAGTGTAGCGTGCGATCTGTACACTCGAGTGTATTCTAGCCTGTCTCTCTCATATATATATATATATATATATATATATATATATATATATATATATATATATATATATATATATATATATATATATATATATATATATAGGGTGTTCATTCATTGCCCGCACGGGTAGCATAGATTTTTGCTACCCTGCAGCCAAAAAAGTAACTCTTCTAGCTAAGAAAGTAACTCTGCTGTAAAAAAAGTAACTATGGTGTCCAAAAAGTAACTCTGCTGGCCAAAAAAGTAACTCTGTACAAAATATACAGCAGATATATATAAGGACGGGTTTTTTTATTTTGGAGGGGCAAATGATATTATTTTTGGCTAAAATTTTTTGGAGAGCTAGAAAAAACAGTCCTCTATAATTGTGAATTTTTTTTGAAAAAACGTTTTTGGAAGGGTGGGCGGGTAGCTACCCGCGCGGGCAATAAAGATGGGCCCATATATATATATACAATTTACACATGTCACCCTAAAAGCAGTATTGATGGTGAATGTGTAGCGTGGTTATGACCTAAATCCTATATTTGTGTGTGGTTGGATGGTTTGGTTCTTGTTTATCTCAGTCTACATACCGAGCCTCTACCTCCCTCTTCCTAATGTAAAGTTAATTCTTTCCTACCTTTGTTTCCCTCGAATGTAACTCAAGGTTTCTCTTATTCAATGTAGTAAAGTAGGAATATGATAGTTTCTTTTCATACAACAACGAGGAAGATGTTCATCACCGGTTGAGATGACCAGTCTGGGAGATGAGCCAACCATCTGGAGGACCGTGGATAATAGGATGATGGAACCAGACGACCACCTAGTGGGTCCAACCGACTGTTTGGAAGGAGTCCAAACATTAATTGGATAGGAGGCTAGACGACCGACCCAATAGGCCCAGCCGACCATTTGGAAGGAGTCTAAATGTCAGTTGGACAGGTGGACCAACCAACCGGTCAAGAGGCAAGATGATTGGTTCAAGGGTTGAACCAATCTACCCAGATTGGCAAGCACAAGTCTACACCAATAACAAGTTCATACATGTGATTTGATGATTGACCTAGGTGGTAGTAATTCCTTATGAACCAAGGAATTACAAGTAGACATGGCCATAACCATCACTTTTTGTTTTATATTGCATGTTTATGTTGTGGGATATAGCATGTATATGATACGTACTATATATGCGGTTATTGGATACAATATATGTATATATATCATATATATAAAACCCCTCAATCAAACATATTAAGTCTAAGATGTTTTATAATATCAATACACATGAAAAGCTTGTTCGACTAAGCATAGGTCATGCCCCCTCATGGTGCGCCGTCTACCATGTGGAAGTGTGATGGTAATAATGTAGGTTCCGCCTTTGCATGGTGCATTATTATTGTATTGGCTATTGGGTCAAACTTAACTAGTGATTCTCAGAGCATCTGGGCCCAGAAGCATGTAGATAACTATGGCAAGGAGTTGCGCATATTATGTATCAAGAATCACATATGTTGCAATTGACAAAAGTTGCCTACCTTGGTAATTAGTTGTGTTTGCAGTGTTGGTAGGGCCATAGTTGAATTATCTTAGATCTTGCTCATTAGAAAATTGTTCACTGCAATTTTTCGAATTTATACTTGAGGGTTGTCAATTTGAACATATATTGAGAATGATAATAAATTAAATACCTAATTATTATCACCCAAACTTTTAAAAAATCAAATCAAATCAAAAATGAGTTTTCGACAAAATTGCAAATTCTTTTATAGAATCAAATGGCAACGAACAACAATCACTTTTCTCTATGATCAACCCTTGAGAAGGACAAACTTATTGGGAACAACTTCCATGATTGGTTCAGGATGTTGAGAAACATTCTCACACATGAGCACACACTCTATGTCCTGGATATGCCAAAACCAGATGAACCACCTCAAAATGCACCAAAGACTGACAAGGATGCTTACAGGAAACATATTAAAGACACTGTGGATGTCAAGTGTCTGACGCTATGCTCCATGAACTATGAGTTGCAGAGGCAGCATGGGAACATGGATGTGATTGAGACAGTCACTCATCTCAAGAACATGTTCCACAATCAGGTGAGACAAGAGAGATATGATGTCTCCAAGGCATTGTTCAAATGTAACATGGCAGAAGGAGATCCAATAGGTCCTCATGTGCTCAAGCTCATTGGGTATGTAGAGAACCATGCTAGTCTGGGATTTCCCTTGGGTCAAGAGTTGGCCATTAATGTGATTCTGCAGTCTCTGCCAGAGTCATATAGCCAGTTTATCATGAACCTACAACACGAACAACTTTGACAAGTCATTGACAGAGTTGTTGGGCATGTTGAGAATAGTGGGGGGATAGATGAATAAATACAAGCCCAAGTCTCTAATTATGATCATCAAGACAAAGGGGAAGTCTAAATGCAAATGCAAAGCTAAGAAGAGTTTTATTGCTAGCCAGAAGCCCAAGTCCTCAAATCTCAAGGCAAAGGGAGGTGTGAAGAAAGTAAGAGGTGATTGTCACCAGCTTGGACATTAGAGAAGAAATTGCCCACTCTGGTTAGAGGAATTGAAGAAGAAGAAGGATGGTACTGAATCCTCCACTTCAGGTATAAATGTTCTAAGATAAATTTGATTACTTCGTTATGGTATGTGATACCAAACAAAGACTGACATACTGATGTGCATGATCTGACAATAAGTAAAGGCCTTCATGGAAGGACAATGATGGACAAGGCGAAGCAAGAGTTTCTTAAGCTTTGGTCTACATTTAAATTTATCTTAGCCCAATGGGAATGTAATATAGTTAGTTGAACTACTATTTTATTATGCCATAAGAAACAATTTACTTTAGAGCATCTTGTATGACAAGGATGATATATCAATAAAGTATGAGATTATTGTTTCTGATTCATAAGATATGATCTTTCATGGCAATGCCCAAATATCTAATGATTTTTTTAAGAATCATGGATAGGTTTTATAACGTTAATAAATGATTGTAATTGATGACTCAATAATTTTCACTAGCAATAGTCACCTTGGATGTACATATAAGAAATGCATATCTAGAATACATATTGATGTTGATATAGATTTCCTTGGTTGGAACCTAAGGAAATATCCAATTCTTGGTGTACATAATGTGACATGACATCCTTCACTAAATATATTGGGAGGATAAGTTTTCCACTAGACCTCATACATATGATTCATGAAGATCTTATGGAATGCTATAAATAATTACTCATACCTCATTTCTATTACTGGTAATACGATGATATGTACTCAGTAAAATAGAAACATAAATCTCTTGAAGTGTTCAAAGTGATTATAAATGAAGCATGAATTTGATGAAAGTATTAAGAAACTTTGATGAGATCAAATGTTGAAATACTTTACATCAATACCTTGAGAACCTTCAGGTAGAAATGTGATAGTATATCAAAAGTCAAATCCATCTGAACATGATGATGTGCCGGGATGGAGGAATTATTCCATGAGGATTCATGATATGATTATCAATTAATATAGTCTTCTTATACCCTCATACATATAAATATATCACTAAATGATGTACCATCTAAATGGTTTATAATACATCATATATGATATGATTTGAGAATGTCCCAATATGTCTTGAGGATTGAAACCTACTTTGAGAAAGTAGTTTCTTGAAGAAGATTTATCCACAAACCATAACTGTTGAATAATATTGTTAATCCCAATCCAATAACAAAAGTACTTTGTTGATAGGATAACTGAGTTCCTAAAGAATTAGTGGGAGTAAGATTAAAACTCAAAATGTTCGAGATCAACAAAGAGGTGCAATGAGAACAAAGAGAATCACAAGTTGTTATGGAATCTCAAGTTCACCATGTAACACAAAATAAAATAGTTCTAGTAGAACATGTCTGAGATTGAAGGATTGTGAATCCTACAACTCACATGAGTTGATCATAACATGACGAGCCAATTAATCAACTAGAAGCTATTAAAAACCATAATCTGAGTAATGGCTTAAAGCCACTATGGGATCCATGTAAGCTAACAAGGTAGGACCTTGATAGAGATGCCTTAAGGGGTAATACCTAAAAGGTGTAATAGGGTCTTGTGGTAAAGACCTACATGGACAACATAAAAGAGACAAATTGGTTGAATAGGGCTTCAAATTAGTTAAAATTGTTGAACTTGATAGAAATTCCTTTATCAACTATCATGCTTGTTGTAGTAGTTAAAATAGACCATGAAATTTGGCATATGAAGCTAAAACTGGATTCCTTAAAAGGAATACACCAGAGGATGTGTACGTGACACAACCTAAAAGGTTTTGCAACTTCAAGAATGCAAATAAAGTCTATAAACTACAAAGTTCAATCTGTGAATGAAACAAGCATCTCAGAGATGGGATCTTTTATTTTGATAAGATAGTCAAAGAGTATGACTTGAATCAAGATAAAAGATAAAATATGTGATTACAAAAGATTTAGTGGGAGCATATATGAATATTCCACATATGATGAGGAATAGCTTCTTAATATTGTGAATATTGAGATTTGGTAGGGAAAAATCCCTTCAGTAATGAAGGATAAGGTGAAATGTCTTATGGGATAAGGACCAAGACCTATGAGATAGATCTTGAATGTTTCACAATGGAAGGTTGAATACATACAATAGCAATGTGTTGAAGGAGTTAAACACTAAAGGGTTCAATGAGGAGAATTTAGATTTATATCTCATGAACTATATGTTCCAATTCTTATGAAGAATGGAAATATCATGAATCAGATGCCATATGATGGATCTATCATGAATACTATTAATGTACTTATCCCATATAATCTTGTATGTACTAGACATGACAAGATGGTGGTAAAATCCAATAAGGGTTATTGGAATGTCATAAAGACATCCATGGGTACTTGTGAAGTACTCAAGGATAGATTGCTAGTCAACAAGATAGCAATAAAAGGAAGAGTTGGATGTAAAGGGTTACATCAATGCAGGCTTCCATGATGATAAAGTGATCACAATAAAATATGTTTAATTTAAAAAAGAAATGTTGTTAGTTGGAAGGGTTCTGAACTAATAGCCATTCTATAGTAGAAGTCGAGTATACTTATATTTTGAACATTGAGTGATACTATATGGATCTAAAAGTTCATGTGATGAACTTATAGATGTTCCAACCATTGATCACTCAGTAGAAGTATTGGGACAACAATGGAGCTAAGTGTTAGGTAAGTAATATTAGATACCATATTACGGTGGTTTCATCTCAGAGCAAAGACATCAGAAACATGCAATATACCGACTAATATAAAAGTGTTGCTAACCCGCTAAGATAAGCACTTGCACAATAGAAGCATGTTGGACATGTTTGGATCACTAAGAATGAGATTCATTAGTGATTGACTCTAAGTGCAAGTGGGATTTTATTGCTAAGTTATGCCCATAGAGAAAATCATGTGAAGGTTGACATGGCACACACATGAGAGGATTTGATTAATACTCATTAAGGCAAGCTTCCAATTCATTCTATTTCACTCAGTTATGAGATAATGAGGAAATATTATGAATGTCTAAACGTATGTCTTGAAATATTAGCCTTAGAGGATGAGATCATACAAATTTTAAGAGTGTGTAAATTCTTGTTATGTCCCTAGTCAGTTGTTACTATGGAAGGTAGATAGACACCAATTTCACATAAGACTAGACAGTGGGTTGGTTGATGACATAATCTCATTAGTCATGATATGGTAATATCAAACCAAGCACACAGATACATGTTAGGGAAAAACATATTAGAAATACCCACCTTGAGAGTGACACATGTAAACCATCATATGGTAAGTCATATTCAACTCTCGTAGTGAAGGTGGTGATTGTGATTCTTAGACCTGAAATCACTGCACTTGTCACATGTCATTGGGTACACTTTGACATCATCAAACACAGTCGTGAAATATGAATTGTTATAACAATAATGATTGGGTGACTTTGACACATGGGGATGGATTGTGAGTGATAGATATGGGATTTGTCCCTCCTACTGGAGTATGATATCATGGTCACTTGATAAGCAAGACTGAGAAACACATGCACATGCACTTGTGAATCAATATATGATATTGAGGTCACATTATCTCAAACAGTCTGCTCTTGGTTCAAGGAACATGGATTGAACGTTGAGAGGATTATAGTCCATGCCTCGAGTTCATTCCAAATATCAGACAAAGGAATTATACAATTTCTACAATACCTTACACATATTATAAGTTGGAGTTGTTCTCCAACTTTCCATTCACTTGGGTAGCACTGATCTATGCCTTTTTTTTAATTAGCAGTGATCTACGACTAGGCACCACTTCTTGTTTGTAATGTCATAAGTTAGTTATGGATATTCACTACCAACGTGATATGGGACCTATAGGGTCACACATAAAGGAACTCATCTCAAAGAGGAGTTTATCTTGAATGATGATTGGATTGATTACTAAAGTGTTTAGGTATTCAATTCATGCAAATGATCAATTGATTGGCTGATTGGACTACCACATGACCATCTCACTGGGTGAGACAACCGTTTGGGCATTCAGAGAGGCATCTCAAGTGTTGAGACGGCCGTTTGGGTTGTCAGGTTGATCAGAGTTCGAATTGGCTAAGTTCTGCCCTTGAATGGACCAGTTCAATGTGATTGAACCGAGCAACTCATCTTAGACTCATAAAGGTCTTCTGAGTGAATGAGACGAGTGTTTCACTTGTGTGAGATGGCATAGTTGGGCCGAACAAATATTTTGGATGTTTCCTGAACTTGTTTCGATTGACATTACTTGTTGTGCAAGGAATTAATATGTGATATTAATTGGAATCAAAATGCTAAATTTGTGTGTGATTGGGAAACTTCCAGACAGTCATCTAGCAGTACAAGATGACTTCTTATAGTTCCAGATGAACGTATGGACTACCAAATGCCCGTTTCATCCATCGCAAGTTACGAAAATTCAAGATCTTCCAGTCCCTTCCACTCCTGTACTGATTGGGAACCTTGGCCCAAACCCTGCTATAAATAGAGGGGTATTGGGGGATTCCCAAAACACAACACAGATAATTGAGAATTAGTTCCTATGACATTTGTTTTCCTCTCTGGTTGTGGTAACCAAGAGAGCCCAAGCAATTCCTACCTGACTAGAAAGGGATAGCTACGTGAGAGAACAACTGAGAGTTATCATTGTGGGAAAGCACGCTGGTGACTAGTACGCCAATGAGAGGGACAACTCCTTCCTATCTGTTCTAGTTGAACAACAGGAGTTCTAGTCGGTCCACATGAACTACTCTAGAGGCAGGAGTCCTTTTCCTACTGCTTGAGAGCAAAGTCAGCCTACAGTCTGTGGCAAGATCACAGGAGCGTTATAGAAGCTGTTCGTGTTCATTGTTCGTGGTGAAGACCAGGAGCTGCACAACCACTGTCCAAGAGCAACTAGTTGACATTCACATAGAAGAAAATTTTGTTTTAGGACTTGATCTAGGACCATGTATAACTCACTAAACCATCCTTTCTATTTCATAGTAGTTGGCACGATCTTGTTGTTATAGGAATATAGATAGATAATTTTTTTCTACAACTATACTCTGTGCCTGTATTTCCCAATAGAAATGACCTTGTCTTTGGGACCCTAGACCATAATGTGAGGACTTTATACAAGAGGAAAATCCCATATTGACTATTATTCCTTTTTGTAAACTCAATTTGAATGATATGGTAGACCTAGATCCGAATCTTGCATTATTATGCTCAAACCCTCGAGTTCTCAATTTGACTTCTCGATTTCTAAAATCTACCCTTACCTTGATCTTGAAAGGAAGGGAATGAAGTTTTGACCTCGATCTTGCAAAATCTTGAAGTATGGTTGCCTTATTATGATCTTGATGTTTTGAAATATGATTTGAAAATTGATACTCACCCTTTCTGGATATGTTTGATGACCCATGATTAATATGGACTAATGTGCTAGATTGGGGTAGTAGTTGACTTATGACTCCCCTAACCTAGGTCACACATATATATTATGACTACCTCTAAATTTCCATCTAGTGGATTATCTAGAGTATGGAAAGGTAACCACTTCCACATGATTTTGATTTATCAACTTAAGACTCTAATAGGTCAAACACATGACGATACTAATACTCAATCTTGAATCTTGATTTAATGATGATCTTAAAATAGGATAAGGTTGACTATAGCTTGCGGTTAAGTTCCTAGAAATACCTAGGTTTAGATCATTCATCAACCTTAAAAATCATGAAAATGAACTCAATATTAATACCATGAAATGTTGAAAAATGCTCAAATTGTTGCCCAATTGTTGCTTGATTGTTGTATACAGATGAATGATCATCCCTAAGGTTTAACTAGGCATCTAAACCCTAGATTCAAATGGTTGGAACTATGAATTTGATGTCCAAACTTGACTCTCAACATTGATTTATTAAATCTTGACTCATGATTTTTGATTTTGATATGGATTCTACTCCTATAATTACCCTATTTGGATCTGGAGATCACCCTCGATATATGATTGATGACTTTCATGTCTCCAAATCTTGAATTTTTGAAATGATGGTTATGTTTATATACACAATTTATGACTTATGGGTGAGCTCCATGTGGACTAGGGTGGGACCTTCCATCGATTTTGAGCATGAAATAGTGATGATTGAAATATGATGTTTGTCTTGAATTGTTGAAATATAAAATCTCAATCATGGACCCCACCCAAGCCAATGTAGAAGCTAGAACCCTAAATTTTTGGGAATTAAAGTCATGTCTTACTCTTGAGCTCTATTCGATTGACCTAAAATGAGATTGCTCCAAATTGGTGATCTATATGACAATCTTTCCAAATATGTGACTCATGCGATGATCTTTCCCAATTTAATGATTAATGTAATTATGTGTTGACTATGACTCTTGATTGCTTGATCTTGGAATGATATTGATATTGTTAGTAGTGATGATACCTTATGAGAATACTATGAAGATTTTTACATTGAATAGGAAAATCCAATCTCAATTGATTACTTGATTTAATTTTGGGGACAAAATTTCTTTTAAGGTGGGGAGGATGTGATAACCTGGTTTTTCTATCATTAAATGTATGCACATATTAACTAGTTAGATACCCTATTATACTCAACAACCTCCCTCACCCACACCTAGATGACTTTAAGTCGTGTTATTCTCAATTTATGAGTTGGATTTGATTAAATATCACTTTGTACTTATATATCCTTCAATTTGAGTTTTGAACTAAGTATCATGCTTATTATGTATCATCGACTTTCAATACAAATTGAAAGATCTCCATAAACTCTCCTTACTACAAAATATATTTCATGATATAGATGATTCAATTACAAATCCAACGACGCAAAAATCTTCTCATCAGATCAATGAGTCAAAAGTTATGATATGTTGAAGTTGTGCTCTTTATCTTTATTTATTCATTTTTTGCCCCAATTGGGCCCAAATGGGGTGCATGACCCAATTAGAGGAGGCACACCCCCTTTGTTTTTCCACTTAACCCATCTCTTCTTGGCAATCTGACTCTCGTGGCATCAACCAATCACGAGGCTAGGTTTATGTGCCAATGATTTTGAGCCTTTGGATCCTATGTCCATGGATCACAACACCATTCGACCGTCACCAACCTGTCACACTCCTTTTATAGAGAAATAGTACACAACCTCCAGTGGTCGGGTTGAAACCTCAACACGCTACCTAATGCCCGAAATTGGCTTGCTCTTTCCCTTCACCAATACCCCCTCCCTCTTTCCCATCTCTTTCTACTTCTTTTCACACCCTAGGACTCATCTCCGCTCCCCATCTTCTTCTCCCTTTCTAGCTGCGGTGTCGCCTCCATGGTGTGTTGGGTCTCATGCCACCGGCCACTGGTCTACAACTCAAGGACCTGGGCATGTTCGCTGGGACAAAGCAAAGTTGGATGACACTCTTGGAGCCAGCTTTTGCATCCCCAAAGCCCTGATGATGTGGCTCTGACGAGGAGCTCGAGGGGCACCACTGCGCGTCTGACTCACAATTCCTGAGTTGGGGGAGAAGCTTTCCTATCTATTGATTGGGTAGGACCATGATGGTCCTTACCTAGTATGTAGATCCAGCCACTCATGAACCGCTCCTCCTCTCCCTTTTCTCATCCGATCAAAGCCTGTCAAATGACCAACAAGGGCCAGCCACGTAACGGATGGGGTCCCACCACTGGATGATGGGCGCCATCCCTAGGATAGGTGCACCCCAGTTGCAAGATTTCAAAACAACATCCCATGATGACCAATCAATGATGCATGGTATCACCTCTTTTTTATATAGTTTCAATTGAAATGTACAAAATTGATATCTTCCACATTCTTCGGCCAAATATGACATATTATATATGATTTTTTATACTCTTAATGAAATATATCCAGTGAACCTATTTTTAAGGCCTGATTCTACTTTAGATCCTGTTATGATGAAAATGGAATATTTTGATCTCTTCTCACATGATTAATGGTGCATAATGTGCTAACATAATATTTTATGACGCGAAATATGATGATACCTCTTGAATAGTAACCTTAATCTGCCTTGGGCTTCTTTGATCCTTGGATCATCTTGTTTTACTTATAATGTCAACCTTGACCTAAAAATGATCCCCTTTATGTATATGGATGATGTAACTTGATCAAGAAGACAACATTAGCTTAATTTATGATCATCTAACATGTTAAACCTTTAAATCAGTAGCCTCTAGTACACTTCTGCTATGACGGATGCCTTGGACTATTTATATGCATCCTTATGTCTTTTTGACCTAAACATGACTTGAATATTTTTCCTTTGTGTGATTAAGTGGTGCAACTTGATCATATGTGAGACCTTGACCTATTTATCACCATTTAACCTTTTAACTTCCAAAGTCAGGAGACTTTGTGTTCTTATATGGCATGATTAGTCTAAGATCATGCCTCCTTGCCATGAATATCTATTATGACTCAATGACCTACCTTTCCACACTAGTATGTCATATATGTGATGCTAATACATATGTTGATTGTTGGGCTCTAACCTTGTAGATCATATTGTAATGATAGATATAATATTTATTGACAAATCAGTGTAATCATCATGATATAGCTCTACATCCTAACTTGTTTTACTTAGTGCTTCTATGGCTTGGAAAAGTAAAATCATGCTTGAAAACGATCTAGAATGACTAATTATATTTTATATGATCCAATCATGATAAGTACTCAATTTTGATGATTCCCATGACCCCAAATCAGTTATGATCTCACCTTATATCTAATATAATGTGGATGTTAACCCTACAATCGAAGTAACTTTACTAATACTTGAAACTATGTTGTTATTCACATGCTTGGATGACATGATAGGACTAGGATAATATCCACACAAACTAGAACATGTTTATATTATCAATTCCCTACTGATCTAAGACCTACTATTATGTCTTTTACATCTTAGGTCCACCTTGCTTTGGGCCCTCTCTAGCAATCTTACTCATGGATCATATCTTGTTCATGACTCATAAGGTACACTTAATCTCTTGACTGTACTATGTTATTGGCTTGCTTGTATGTATGCTCGTATGAATCCTTGTCTGGTTAGTTACTTGTTTGAGCTACTTGTTCCCTATGATTAGTACATTCATTCTACTTGATATATGTTGAAAAAACCTCAGACATAATTGAACTTGTCCATTATACAAACCTTATGTACCTGACTGTATTCTCGGGGTAAGGGTACAAGACATTTTGAAAATAGGGTTATCTCAAAGACTTTGGTCTCAAGGTCCCTCATGTATAAAAGGGTTGCTAATCTTGAGAACCCTTACAGACTCTTCCAATAAGAAGTTGGATAATGGACATCATATGTTGTTGAGTATAATGGAAATACACTTAAAACATGCTATGTATAAAGAATGTCGTTAAGTGTTTCATGTCTTTTTCTACTTCTTACTTATTATGATGTTTTTAGCTGAGAAACTTTTATACTACTCTTAACTTGTGGTTACATGTTTTTCATGGTGTACTTAATGTTTTAGCATTAATATGTTTTGTTTATCGAATTTGTAGTTCCCAAATGAAGATTTTGTGCAGTTAAGACTTGAAGCTATGAAATGCGATACAAATGGGCATACTTGAATCTAGAAATGGGTACATATCTTTTATCTCAAATTTTATTATCTTGTTATATCTTGTTGTTGCTACTTTTACATATATATTGCATGTGTGACATATTTGTACCATTCTACGGACATGCACTCAAGTCCACTCACATTTGGATTCGTAGCCATTAGGAGTGTGGACTAAGGATAAGTAGTTCCATGACAATAATCAACTGAAAGAAATGAGTTATGACTTTAATATACATCAAGTACAACTATATACAAAATTGCTCTCAATCCTCACTCTCCAATTGCTAGGACTAGATAAAAGAAAAGATACCATCTTAATAGACAAGCTATTCCTCTTAAAATCTCAATTGATCTACCCCTGACATAAACTTATTTCTAACTACTCTTGCTGATATGAACTCATACCTAAAAAATGTTTCAATAGAGTGTTTGAGTTATTGGATCTGTGTGTTTAAAATCATCAAAACATGTGATAAGAAAGACATATATTGTTATTGAATTAATTAAAGAATAACATAAGCATTGGCAACTGAAATCTATAGACCATATAACATGGGAAGAGTTCGTATAATAACTACATATTGTAAATAAACTAAATTTGTTCACTAATTTTTAAATATCTTTTATCATGCCATGGGGATATATGAAGTGTACAACAAAATGTAGATGTATCACAACAAGCTACAATCTTATAGTAGACCCCGAACTTTAAGTCTGCTAAACTATCTCCCCAACCTCCAACGGAGCTTGCCACCATAATCTCTGGTTGATGTTGAGTGCCTCATTATTCTCAAGAGACCATCCTCACTAGAATTAGTCCTTGTACCTATATGGTGTGCTTTGGCTACCTCATCTCAGACTCCACCTATTTGTAGGCATATTTCCTCCTTTGTGGATTGGACTTCCATGATGGATTCTACAATGTTCAGGGCATTTAATGTGCTATGACTCAGGCCTTACTTTACTGGAAATTTGAGGGTTTATGATAATCCTAGTTTAATGTACATTTATTAATATTTTACAATATAATTGATTTATGTCTCTTTTAGCTTAAGCATGCTCTTTGATAAGATAAAAACCATGAATTGAATATACTATGAGTTTGAACCTTAGTTAGTATTGTAATAACCCATACATAATTACAGAAAGAGCTTACAAGATATTGTAGTAATTAATTAACAAATAAATTATATAAATATTTATTCTAATATTTTATAGAGTTTAATTGTGAGTCCAACATAAAAATAATAAACCAAATCAAATTTAAAATAATAGAGATACGTCATATTTAGTAATCACACAGAACTATCATCAGTTGGCATGCAATGGGGCATCAACTGTGGGGTCATGTCAACTAAATGACCGTCTATAGACAAGACATATATCGATGCTGCAAGTTATCGAGTTGCCTTCCAACATGCCTGCAAACTGATGGAAATGTGTTATGGTTGCTGCCCAACACAACCAATCACGAAAATGGCCATAATCTTTGATATATTTTTTGGAATTCAACAAAATTTGTTTTCCTAGATCATGTTTGAATTCTCCGCCCAAACAAAGCCATAAACCATAGAAAAACAAATGGTAAGGTGATTTCTAAGGTGATTTTTGGGGAATAACTTGAAGAAAAAAGAGAACTGAAGACCTAGCTATAGATCCATTGTGGCAAGTTCATTTTAGTCATGGATTCTTTCTCTCTTTCTCTTTCTCTTTCTCTTTCCCTTGATTGGAGTTTGTTGTATGACTCACTAGAGGTTCTCTTACCTCTCCACTTCATCTTCTTCCTCTAGTAGGCTCTATTCAAAGATGTAGACCTAACGTTAGATTGTTTGAAGGTGAATTTAGAGCTTTAAACTTGGATCCAAGCTCTGTAGGCCAAAATCCAGATATACCAGGCCTATATTTTAGATCAATAACCTACGATCAGACCCAGGTGAATGAAAAATCACCCTTTAACATTAAATTCAAAGAATATACGCCAAAAAGTGTAAATAACATGTACTATCTTGTATAATAATTATTACTTTCGATTTACTGAGCAAAAACATGATATTTTAGATGAGTCGTAAGTTTTATTTGCGATGTGTTGTTGATGTATTCAGCCCTAGAATATTAATCTATGAAAGTCTACTGAACCTTAATGGTAGAACAAGAGGAACTGGAGATTGGATTCTAATCTCTACCATAATAAATTATAGTATGAACTTTTTATATAGCTCATAATTGTTGTTGTCTAAATGAATGAGTGGTTCTTTCTAGTATATATCTATATGCTTAGTTTATTAGTTCAAGTTGTTCATTTTTTTAAGAATGAAATCTTATTAAAACTGTCTATATCAACTTCATCTTTCAGAACCATATAATATATGGAATCTAATGAAATAGGATGAATTGAGACAGTATTTTGTAAATACATAATTATCTTGAATATATCGACCATTTATTGATAAACTGAAATGGTATTGTGCAAATATGTAATTATCTTAAATATATCAACCACTAACTAATTTTTGGGTTGCCTAAAAGGAACAAAGAAACATCTTGTTTTTATTTTCTCAAAAACTTACAATGTCTAGCAGACTTCTTAGTAAGATTCGAACCTAGATGAAGTCTTGACCATTTGTAAGAGAAAAATGAATGAATTGATCTTGTAGGATTCCCAAGAAATTCTTCAATTTCTCCATGAAGCGATGATTATCCATCAGCTTCTCGTATTCTATGAATAGTATTGTGCCATTGATTCATATCAAGTTTAGTGTTTAGAAAAATATAAATAGAAGCCTTAAGTATAGAGTTAAGCTAAAAATAAACAATAGTAAGTTTATCAATGAAAGTAATAAATCAACTAGGCATTAAATGTCATGGACACCATGGATTCCACCAAGGAGGTCTATAATACCATGGAGGAGAAGTTCTTATCGACTTGTAGAGTCCAAGATGAGGTAATTAGAGCATACCATAAATATACGGGGGACTAAGTGTAGTGTAGATAGTCTTCTTAAATAGTGAGGTGTCCAACATCAACTAGAGAGTTCTGTGGTACCATGCACAGTTCAATTCTTTAGATGTTGCTCAGTAAGTCAGCCCTTGAGGAAAATTGATGTATGTAGTCAAGACAAGAGTTTTGACTGTCTGAGTACTTAGGTTTAAAGGAGGAGTCTAGTTTATCTACCAATTTTATAGTCATTGAGTCTAGACATGATGAAACCCGTTGTATACCAGGGAGTTAGTTTAGTAGACTTAGAGTTTCCTTTCCATTCTAAGTTTTATAAGGTGAGATCATAGCTTGACATGATAGTTCTACATGCCATTGGTACACTTCATGTGGATTCAGGAAAAATAAAAGAAATAAAAGTTTAGTGAATGTATTAAGTCTATTTACTTAATGAAGTTACGATCATAGCTCCTACCATGTTGGATGGTCTATATGTTTCAATTGCCAATGCTTATGTACATCTGTTCTTAATTTAATAACAATATTTATCTAGTTTATCATGTCTTTTTTATGACTTTCATGCAATAGCAGTAGCTCACACACTCTACTGAAACATTTTTTCCAGGTACTCAAAAACAAGTTTTCATCATGAGTAGATTAACTGAGGTCTTGAGAGGGATAGCTAATCTATCTAGATGGTCTCTTATCCTTCCTCTGTCTTGACAATGTGAGAGTGAGGGTTGAGAATAATTTTTAATAAGTTGTATTCGATGTATATTAAAGTAAAACTAGTTTTCTTCAGTAGATTATGTTGTGGAACTAAAACTCAGTTGTAAACTCTTAATGCTTATGCTTAAATTAGACTAGTAAATGCACATGCTTTGTGTTGGATCAAGGGCTCTAGGGGGGGGTGAATAGAGCTTCACAAATCTCACAAAATAGATTAGACCTTCAAATTATATTAAGTGTAAAAGCTTAAGCATACAACCAATTTGAAGTCCTAACTAGCAAGCATAGCAAGGATGAGAGATAAGGATAGCATACACTTTGACTAAGTGGTTTAGATTGGTTCCACACTTCAAACCATAAGTAAGTCAGTCCACTACCTAGAGGTGGTTAATCTCTAGGACTTTGAAATCTTGATGCTCTTATATTCATTCATAAGATTACAAGACAAAACCACATTCATCCAAGGACTTAATATCTCAAGCAAGGATCTTCAACCTACCAAAGGAACTTACCCACTTGAGCAAGGAGTCTTCAGCCTTCAACAAGGACTTACCCAATCCACCTTCAAGTCTTTGGCCTTCAAGGAATTACCTATCCTTCTTGAACGTCCTCCTTGCCTATCTCCTTCACTCAGAGATCTAGAATACCATGCTTTCTTCAACCTTGAAGAACAACAACTCCTTCTCCTTCACTCGGAGAAGATCTTCAAGCCTCTTCTTCAATAAGGAAAGGGGGTAGGAAGATGGAGGTGGAGAGCTTTACATGGATAAAAGGGGTAGCTCTCTTACAACAAATCATAACTCACTCATACTCACATATTTGACTTGAAGGTAGAGAGAGAAAGGGGCTCAAAGGTGTGCAACACTCTCAACTAAGTAAGAACCAAGCATATATGGAATGAGCAACCTTGGAATGAACTCCAAGTGGCCCTATTTATAGCTAGGGGTGCCCCTTTGAGTTGGGGAACACTTAGGACCGAATTATAGCCATTTTTTCTCAAGGAAACATATCTATTTTCGTCCAAACAAGTCACCAATGGTTAGAATCACTTTTTCTGCATTTTCCGTACAATACATTCAGTCGAGATTCAATAAAGATAACTCGACTGATTGGGTAAAAGACAAACCCAATTTTCAAACCATCGGTCGAGTTTTTCCCGAGGAACTCGACCGACCAATGAAAATAGCATTTGGTCAGTAACCTGATCGTTCGAGTTCTGTGAGTGCGCAACTCGACTGATGCACTCTTTAGAGAATTGATCTAGTGGATCGGTCGAGATTGTAACTTGATCGATTAGCTACATGTGATCAATTTTCTAAAGTGCTTAAAAAGTGATTAAAACTTGGTTCTAAGTGTCCCACATAATTTTCTCATCTTAGTTACAAGTCATATAATCAATACAAGTGATTACAAAATTCTTCTAAGGTCATTTACATGGATTTCCTAATTTACACACTTGCATTGCTTTTGACTTGAACTTTGACAAGCTAAGGCTTGTGTAATTTGATCCTTTTCATGTACCTAACACCTGAAATAAATCTTGTATACACATATTAGATACATATGAATGGAATGGTTAAGTCATTATCAAAATATGGACAATGTATAACCTCTAGGTCAACATTCTCCCCCTTTCTGACAATGACAAACCATTCCTCAAACATATTGAAGAGGATATAGAAATTATACCTTTGCCTTGTGAATTAGGGGGATTTAAGATTTGAACAATGTGAATTGCTCCCCCTCAATCTATGCTTACTCTAACATACATAGTTAGTCTATCTACACAAATCAATTATAGCATACATGTACTATATGGTCCTTTGCAAGTCACATGATAAAACATAAAATGAATAAGAAAAGGATCTCATAAGCAATAAACATCAGTATGACAATGAATAGCAATATGATTGAGTTTCAAGACATTGGAGTTCTCTCCCCCTTTTGACATTATCAAAAAGTGAGGGGGGTAGAAGAGCATATAATCATGTCTTCTCCAAACACAATCAAGCAGATAATCATACATGCAATCTCACATCAAATATCAACCAGAAATGAAAGAAACACATAAGCTAAATCATAATCAAAATATGGTGAAATATGACACCAACTCATAGGATATAACATGATCAAAGAGAAAGAGTGCACATTACATAGATTACAACTCAGATGCATGTTCTCATAAAAGTAGCTACAAGCTAGAAGCGATGAAAACTGAAGATAAAATAGTACATCTCAGATAATGTGCCCAAATGTTTCTAATATAAAATAGCCTAGAAAGATATATATGATCAACAAACTAGACTAAAGACTAAGAAACAACTAGACATCTAGACTATCTATGTTCACATCATCATCATCATCATCATCAGCTCCAGGCTCGTAGTCCTCATCTCCATCTGAAGGTGTAGCAACAGTAGTGGCTTCATCACCAGAATCACCACTAGAGCCATCACCATCATAAGAAGCATCCTCACCATCACCATCATCGTCGTCAACAGCAGTAGTCTCAACATCAGCTTGGTCAGGCATCTCCTCGTCTGTAGGAGGACCAAACCCACGACTGGGCTAATAAGAATTCTGCTCATCCCAAGTCATACCAAGAGCATATAGCTCATTGGCTTGAGGGAAGGAAGGAGTAGAATCACCAAGACTGGAAAGCAGAGTGGCCAAGGGTCCAGCAGGAAACGACAAATAGATGGGAGCAGAACCACTAGTAGCAGAGGGTGTGGGAGCAACAGTGGAAGGCTCGGGGGTAGGGTAGTAATGATGATATGCATAGGAAGCATAATCAATACTGGGGAAAGGCTGGTAGGTGGGGTATGTGTGTGTACAAGATATGTTCATGTTTGATATGATTGAACATAAATCCTGGTACAAGTGCTCCTGGACCTGTTGGTTGTATGCCTGTTGGTGCATCATGTAGCCCATGAGGGTTTTATTGGATACGCGAAATGAGGCATGACTAGGGTGGGGTGGCTGAGGAGGAGGAGCTTGGGTAGAGGTGGAGGTAGGGGCTGCATAGGTAGATGCTAAGGGTGAAGCACCAGGTGTGGTGGAGGCAAATAGATGCACACACTTCTAAATTGTGGTCTCACTGATACACACTCCCTTCCTTGCAAGCTTGTAATGGAAGTTGGAATAGAGTGATTTCTCAGTGGTGAATTGAAACAAACTGCAAATCAGGGTTGGATAAGGTGGATGGGTGCCTCAGGTGTTCTTACTAGAGTCAAAATAGGTCATGTGGTGCAGAATGTATCTTGACAATTTGACTCCGATATTCTGAAGAATGCAATACATTATGACCACAATGTTCTCTGCAATATCCGTTTGATTTTTCTTCAGATGGATGTTGCAGTTGACCACTAAGGCTAATATATTCTTTCTAAGATCAAGGGAGGAGGAGGGTAGGGTGCTCTTCTTCTTGTAAGGAACATTGGGTTTCTTTAGGTAGCAATGGATATCAGGATGAGTGATCTCATTCTACCTGTAGAAACCCTTAGGATCCAAAAGGCCAAAATACTCCATGTAATCCTTACGCCAGGTGTCATTCTCCTCATCTCCTGAGAAGAAGACATTCATGATATCTTCAGAGATTTGAAATCTCTTCCCGACAATCATGGATGTAAGGATCACTTGAGTATTCGGTGGGGGTACAAGCGTGTCGTAATTCCAACACAAGTTAGCGTAGAATTCATGAACTGCTTTTGTGCTTGTCATAGAATTATGAAAGCAGTCACGCTCGACAACCAGGGTAGAGAGGTGATGAAATGTTAGCAACCTTGCCACTTGGTCTATAACCGCTTGACGCCTAGGGTTAGACTCAAACAAAGCTATAAAAGGGAAAGGACTCCTAGGAATAAGGTCCTTCTACCTATTTACAGCTTCTATTGAGACAAAGGAGGTGTCATCAAAGGAAACCAAGCGAGAATACGAAGAAGATGATGGAGAATTTCTAGGGGCGGATCTCTTTCTTCTATGAGAAGCCATGGAGGTGAAAAGAAGGAGAAGAAGAGAGAAAACACACAAAACACACCACCAAAACCATTCTCACACCAAGGAAGAGCAAAAGGGAGGTCTAGGTCAGCCTATCTAGATCGAGAAAGGACTAGGATAGGGAAGGTAAGGGTTTGGGATGAGAGATTAGGGCTAGAAGAAGGGGAATCAGTCAGCTATTCTCTAGTTGAGAGGGAGAATAGTCGGCCGAACCCAACTTAAGTTGGCTTCAGCCCACTGATCGGTCGCGTTTTGAGAGTCAAAAACTCGACCAATTGGTCCATTTCAGAACAACTCTCAGCCACAAATTGGTTGAGTTTGTCCTAGGGGAAACTCGACCGATGGTCAACCTGACCTAAAGCCGTCAAACTTAATTTCTAGCCATATGAATGCTAATTAAATTCATTTTTCAAGTCTATTATGTATGTTGAACATACTTAGGCACATATCACTCATCATTGGGTACTATTTAGCGATAAAAACCCAAATTTGAGAAATGCCCAAAAACAAGTGAAATAAGCATGACAATAAGCAAAATTTAGCAATTTTAGGCAAACAAGGTGATATAAGCATGAGCAAGACATATAGAATAAAAGCAACTAGCTAGATAACATGTCAATATCATCTAAAGCAATTATGAGCAATTTAGATCTAATGAAGTTAAATTACTCTCTAGCTAGAGGTTTAGTGAAAATGTCAACCAACTGATTTTCCATGTCCACATGCGTGATATAAATATCCTTTTTGGCAATGTGATCACGAAGAAAATGATGGCAAACCTCTATATGTTTAACTCTACTATGCAATATAGGATTATAAGAAAGATTGATTGCACTAGTATTATCACAATAGATAGGAGAAGCAACAAAATGTATGTTAAAGTCTTAGAGCATTTGCTTCATCCATAGGACACGGGCATAACAACTTCCAACTACAATGTATTCAGCCTCAGTAGTTGATAATGCCACGGTGCTATGTTTCTTGGAAAACCAAGACACCAAGCATGGTCCTAGAAGGAAGCAAGTGCCACTTGTGCACTTTCTATCAACCAAACAACCAGCGTAATCAACATCACTATATGCTATAAGAGTAAAGTCCCTTGACTTAGGGTACCATAAACCAAAGTTTTGATTTTTGGCTAAGTACCTCAAAATTCTCTTAACAACAATAAGATGAGATTTCCTAGGATTTGAATGAAAGTGAGCACACAAGCCAACACTAAACATAATATCAGGTCTAGAGGCAGTTAAATAAAGTAAACTTCCAATCATACCCCTATAGAGATTTTCATCTACCTTCTCACCTTCTTCATCTCTATCAAGTTTGACAGTGTTGGACATGGGTGTGTCCATCGATTTCATGTTTTCCATTCCAAAGCGTTTGAGTAGCTCATTGGTGTACTTGCCTTGGTTGATGATGTTTCCATCTTTGGTTTGCTTGATTTGGAAGCTGAGGAAGAAAGTAAGCTCACCCATCATGCTCATCTCGAACTCACTCTGCATAAGAGAACTAAACTTCTTGCAAAGATCAAGATTAGTTCTGTCAAATATATTATCATCAACATAAATTTGAATGATAAGGAAATTGCTAGAAGTGTGTTTTAGAAATAGAATAGAATCAACTTTGCCCATGACATATCCATTGTCTAACAAAAAGTTCTTTAATTTCTCATACCAAGTTCGAGGTGCTTGTTTGAGTCCATAAAGAGCTTTTTGTAGCAAATAAACATGGTTAGGTAGCTTGCCAATTTCCAAGCTCAAAGGTTGAGCAACAAATACTTCCTCCTCAATTGTACCATTAAAAAATGCACTTTTAACATCCATTTGATATAGCAAAAAATTCTTATAACTATCAAAGGCAAGTAGCATTCTAATAGATTCAAGTATAGCAATAGGAGCATAAGTTTCATCAAAATCAATACCTTCCTGCTGATTGTAGCCTTGAGCCACTAACCTTGCTTTGTTCCTTACCACCTTGCCATTTTTATCAATCTTGTTGCGGTAGACCGATTTGGTGCCAATGATTTTTTTGTCACTTGGTCTTGGCACTAGAGTCCAAACTCGATTCTTCTTGAACTGCTCTAGTTCCTCTTGTATGGAAAGGATCCACTCATCATCTCCAAGAGCTTCCTTGATGTTCTTTGGCTCCAACTGTGAGATGAAAGCAATGTCTGCTTATTCTTTGTTGTAGGCAGCTCGTGTCTTCACTCTCTCGAATGGGTTGCCAATGATTAGCTCTTTGGGATGATTCTTGGCGAAGCGAGGAGTGGGATCCTTCTTCTCTTCATCTTCTGCTTCAACCACCTGCTTACCTTTGTTGTCGATGTTGAGGTCTTTCAAGATAGGAATTAATTCATCTACAATATCATTATCAACAACATTCTTTCGAATGGCAGGGTTAGATTCAATAAACTTGACATTAATAGATTCTTCAATTTTAGACAGTTCAATATTGAAAACTCTATAAGCCCTGGTTGTAGTGCTATAGACTAGGAAGAAAGCCTTGTACGATTTTAGATCAAACTTGTCGAGAGAATCCTTCGTGTTCAAAACAAAACAAGGACATCCAAAAATGTGAAAGAAGTCGATGGATGGCTTTCTACCATGCCATAACTCATAGAGGGTTTTCTTCAAAGATGGATGCGTAAAAACTCAGTTCTACACAAAACATGAGGTGCTAACGGCTTCAGCCCAAGACTTTTTAAGAATGTCATATTCTAGAAGCATGGTCCTAGACATCTCCTATAGCAACCTATTCTTTCTCTCTACTACCCCATTTTGTTGAGGTGTACGAGGAGAAGAGAAATTGTGCGAGTAACCAGATTTTTCAAAAAAAAGCTCAAAAAGATCATTTTCAAACTCTCCCCCATGGTCACTATGGATAAAAACAATCTAGCAAGAAGCTTCATTTTCAACTCGTTTATAAAAGCTCGAGAAAACATCTAGAGTATCACTTTTAGAAATGAGAAAAAAATGTCCAAGCATAGCGAGAGAAATCATCGACAATCACAAGACAATACTTGGAACCACAAAACGTTTGAGTTCTCATAGGTCCGAATAGATCAATATGAAGAAGCTTAAGAGCTCTTTTGGTACTAAGGACTCCTTTGGATTTGAAGGAGGACTTGGTTTACTTTCCTTGTGTGCAAGGTTGTCATTCTTCATCCTTTTCAAAATCCAATTTAGGTAGTCCCCGAACCAATTCCTTTTTGCTCAATTTCTTCATTTGATGCATATTCACATGACCCAACCGACGATGCCAAAGAGAAATATCATTTTTATCCACAACTAAGCATATATCAAGTAAGGGCTTTAGAGAATCAAGCACAATAACATATAGATTACCATTTCTAATTCCCTTATATATAACATTGTAAGTGAGGGAATCTAGAAGCAAACATTCTAAGGAAGTAAATAGAACAAGATAACCATTATCACAAAGTTGGCTTACATTTATAGAATTGTGATGTAGACCATCAAAAAGCAAAACATTTTTAATACTTATCTCATTGCCTACATCACCCTCACCTATTACCTTACCCTTTTTGTTGTCCCCGAAGGTCACCGATCCTCCTTTCTTCTTCATGAATTTGTTGAAATGGCTGATTTCACCTGTCATATGCTTTGAGTAGCCACTATCAACAATCCGTCTTCTTTTGACCTACATGAAAGAAGGATGTCAGTGCCCAACTCAAACTTTGGGATCCAAGATTAGCTTGGGGACCCATTTCATCTTTGGGTTGGTCCCCTTTGGCTTGTAAGGACAATAAGTAGAGTAATGATCATCACACTCACAATGAGCACATACCATTAGGTTCTTAGAGCCAGAAGTCTCTCTATGGAAGAAAGGAGGTTCCACACTCTTCTTCTTACCCTTACTCTTGTTCTTATTCTTACCCTTAGGAGCAGTCCCATCATATCCTAAACCACTAGTACCAATTTGTTTGTTAGAGTGTTCTAGGACAGCATTGAGGGATTTCTTTCCCGTAAGAAACTTTTGCAAAGAAGCTCTTAATTTAGCATTATCATCACTAAGGTTAATGATAATAGAAGATAAGCTAGCAAGATCATCTCTAGCATGCAATAGGTCGACCTCTAAACAGAAGACTTTAGTATGAAAAGAATCATGTTCTAGAGCAATGCTAGCTACCTTATTACTTTGCAAAATAGGTCTAGAAGATAGATCATTAACTTGAGCAAGCAACTTAGCATTTTCATATTTAAGCAAAAGAATTTCTTTTTGATAAGCATGAGTTTCTTGCTTCCTAGCTTCATCAATGAGGTTAAGTTCTACATTTTCAGTTTTCAGAACATCAATCTCATCTTGACATTTTTGGTTTTCTTCCTCAAGAGTAGTAATGGTCTTAAGGTAGACACCATTCTCAACTTCAACTCCATTTTATTGGAGCTCAAGATCAAGAAATTGCCCTTGTAAAATATCTATACTATCAAGGTGCAACTTTTCATTTTGATCAAGAATCTCAATCTTAGCATAAAGATCATCTATAATTTTTCCTAACCATTTCTTTTTAGCTTTGCATTTAGTAAAAGATGACCGACAAATATTAAACATATCAATAAGAGTTTCTTTAGACAACTCATGCACATTGACTTCACTTACCTCACCTACACCATCACTTGCAGAGGCCATGAGAGCAAGGTGGCATTCTCCATCTTTGGAGCTATAAGAACTTGAGGAAGACTCCTCCCAAGCTGTATGAGCTGCATCTTTGCTTCTTCTTTCTTTCTTCTCCTTTCTCTTGTATTTTCCTTCCTTCTTGTACTCCTTGTCCTTCTTGTAGCTGCTCTTGTGATGACTCTTCTTGGCCTTGGGGCATTCACTCTTGTAATGGCCTTTTTCTCCATATTCATAGCACCTAGGAGTAGATGAAGACAGCTTACCTTTGAAGTGTTTGCCCTTGGAGTAGTTAGCTTCATTCTCATTTGGGCCTTCATCTTCATTTGAGGAAGGAGTAGGTGACTTGAGTGCAAGTTGTTGCTGCCGAACCATCTCTTCAATTTGAGCTTTGAAGGTTGTGTCCTTGATCTTCTTGGACTCCTTCTCTTCTCTCTTTTCTTCTTCTTCTTCTTCTTCTTCTTCTTCTTCTTCTTTCTTATCAAGCCTTGGCTCATGAGCTTGAAGGTTGCCAACCAGCTCCTCAGTTGATAATTCACTAAGCTTGTACACTTCTTCAATGGATGTCACCTTGGGCTCCCATCTCTTTGGAAGAGATCTCAATATCTTTGAGTTGATTTGCCTTTGTCCATCACACTACCAAGGGCTGACAATCCATTGATGATGACATTAAGCGTTGTGTACATATCTGCCACTCTTTTGTTCTTGCCCATCTTGAAGTTCTCAAGTAGACCACCAAGCATGTAGATCTTTACTTCTTTCACTTGCTCTGTTCCCTCATAGGTGACACATAGCTTGTTCCAAATCTCATGTGTGGTGTCCCATGAGGAGATTTGGTTGAACTTGGATGGGGTGATGGCTACATAGATGATGCTCACGGCTTTGGCATTGAGCTGAGCTTGCTTCATTTGGGCTTCCGTCCATGTGGAGATTTTCCCCTTTGGATCTTCATACTTTAGGTGCACCACATTCCACATCTCGTAGCTTACTCCTTAGAGATATAACTGCATTATTCTCTTCCAATAGAGGAAGTTGGTGTTGTCGAAGACCGGAGGTCACATGGAGAATCTTCCCTCCAAGTTGAGAGATCCAAGTACTAAATCACCCATCTTCTCCTACTTGTAGAAGTAGCTTGGAGAAGACCTACTCTGATACCACTTGTTGGATCAAGGGCTCTAGGGGGAGGGGTGAATAGAGCTTCACAAATCTCACAAAATAGATTAGACCTTCAAATTATATTAAGTGAAAAAGCTTAAGCATACAACCAATTTGATGTCCTAACTAGCAAGCATAGCAAGGATGAGAGACAAGGATAGCATACACTTGGACAAAGTGGTTTAGAGTGGTTCCACACTTCAAACTAGAAGTGAGTCAGTCCACTACCTAGATGTGATTAATCTCTAGGACTTTGCAATCTTGATGCTCTTATATTCATTCATAAGATTACAAGACAAAACCACATTCATCCAAGGACTTAATACCTCAAGCAAGGATATTCAACCTACTGAAGGAACTTACCCACTTGAGCATGGAGTCTTTAGCCTTCAACAAGGACTTACCCACTCCACCTTTAAGTCTTTGACCTTCAAGGAATTACCTATCCTTCTTGAACGTCCGCCTTGCCTATCTCCTTCACTCAGAGATCTGGAACACCATGCTTTCTTCAACCTTAAAGAACAACAACTCCTTCTCCTTCACTCAAAGAAGATCTTCAAGCATTTTCTTCAATAAGGAAAGGGGGTAGGAAGATGGAGGTGGAGAGCTTTACATGGATACAAGGGGTAGCTCTCTTACAACAGATCCTAACTCACTCATACTCACAAATTTGACTTGAAGGTTGAGAGAGAAAGGGGCTCAAAGGTGTGTAACACTCTCAACTAAGTAAGAACCAAGCATATATGGAATGTGCAACCTTGGAATGAAATCCAAGCGGTCATATTTATAGGTGGGGGTGCCCCTTTGAGTTGGGGAACACTTAGGGCCAAATTATAGCTATTTTTTCTCAAGGAAATAGATCTATTTTTGTCCAAACAAGTGACCAATGATTAAAATCACTTTTTCTGCATTTTCCATACAGTACATTCAGTCGAGATTCAATGAAGGTAACTCGACTGATTGGGTAAAAGACAAAACCAATTTTCAAACTATCGGTCAAGTTTGTCCTGAGGAAACTTGACCGACCAATGAAAATAGCATTTGGTCAGTAACCCGATCGGTCGAGTTCTGTGAGTGCGCAACTCAACCGATGCACTCTTCAGAGAATTGATCCAGTGGATCGGTCGAGATTGTAACTCGACCGATTAGCTACATGTGATCAATTTTTTAAAGTGCTTAAAAAGTGATTAAAACCTGGTTCTAAGTGTCCCACATAATTTTCTCATCTTAGTTACAAGTCATATCATCAATACAAGTGATTACAAAATTCTTCTAAGGTCATTTACATGGATTTCTTAATTTGCACACTTGCATTGCTTTTGACTTGAACTTTCACAAGCTAGGTCTTATGTAATTTGATCCTTTTCATATACCTAACACCTGAAATCAATCCTGAATACACATATTAGATACATATGAATGGAATGGTTAAGTCATTATTAAAATATGGACAATGTATAACCTCTAGGTCAACACTTTGCATGTGACTGCCCTATATAACTATTAAGATGCAAAACAAGAGTCTGGTTAGAAATTAATACAAATGCATATACACATACATTTGTTTCTATCAAGTAATTTGACAAACTCTTGATTTTCTTCTTTACACCCTAAACAATAAACATTTCTTTGAACATTTTTAGTATTAATACAGGTGTGAATGCTTTTTGTTATGATATCTTTACAATTCTTATTATCATTCATATATAGTTAATCATGTTATTTATATCTAATTTTCATCTTCATTGTGTAATAATATATTCTAGTAAAATATTGGAAAATATTTTTCATGATTAAAAAAACTAAACATCTTAAAATGAACAAAACATTAGATCAAACATGAATTTTAAATATATTTCACAAGACAATATATTTATAGTTTTAATGATAGTTCATAATTAATATATAATATCAAAAAGAAATACGTCCATTATATACAAAGTATATTAGTAACTTCATTTTGATAGATTTTGTTTTGTGAACCTTTCATATTTATAAGATCTTTTATGATATTATTTGATTGCATGCACGTATATTATTATGCTTATTTTATTTGCTATAAAAGATCGAACTTTAGATAAGATATATGTCATTGTTTCACCATATTCCTAATATCTTTAGCTTTCCTATTTATTTAATCAAATATTCATAGATTCCTAAGATAAATGATATAGAATACATGTTTTCATAATAAAATAACTTAAGTATATATCTTTTGTTCCACACTATACCATATAGTTAAGATCAAATTTACCATAGCAAACTGTAATTGTAGTTTAGGATGAGTGAGAGACTTGATTTTTTCTAAGTAATCCATGTGTTGAGAATAACATAAATAGTATTGATTAAGTCTCTTTATATGCCAAATGTATTCTACCACCCTACATACCAAATTCATAGGATTATCATTTTGTAATTTATCTTGAGAATGGGAAAATGAAAACACCAATTGTTTCGAAATTGTATTTCACAGTCTTTTATTATTTGAAAGTAATATGGAACTCATGCACAATTCAACTCTCTAAGCATGAAATGAAGAAAAAAATTTCACTCTTTAATACTTAAATTTCCTGCATGAAGTAAAATATATTTGACTCAATATAAGGCTGCCTTATAGTTACATTAAGGGCATGCTTTACACGATTATAATTATAACATATAAACTGAAAGAGTTGATGTTGTATTGGGTGACATGATACAACTTTCAATAAGGGTAGTATGACATGAGGAAAATTATTTCATACTTGAAATTACTAATAATAATCATATTTGACCTTCAGTCATGTGAGGCATCCTAAATATATGTCACATTTTTAGTAATATATGTTTCTCATCAAACACTTATTATATATTAGTAAACAAATAGGAGAACAATTAAGTTAGTATCATTGTATACTTGTTTGAGAAATTGATTCTTTCCAAGTGGGGTCATTTAAAAGTTGATATCTATCCACAATCATAATTTATATTATACCACAATACTATATAATTTTGATCCAAAACAAAATATCACTTTCAATGAATGAAACAAAAAATGCCTTTTTGTTTCATTTAAATTGATTTAAAGACAATGGGAAAAATGAAATTCCATTTATGACAATTTTGTTTTGTACTCGTGTCTCTACCTTTTTTTGTTATATTATTATACATAATTTTCAACTATAATAACTATATTGGTACTACAATTATATTTTTGTTCTCTATTGTTTACTATTCCACATGATTGTTTAATAATTTTCAAATATTATGGGCTCTACAATAGTCTTTACTCACAACATTAAATCAAATAATGTGACTAAATACATGAAAATTCACATTACTCTAGAGTTTGTCCTCTTTCTGACAAGACCATTGACATCATGATGAATAGATATGTCATTGACAATATGCATTACCAATGATAGTTTTAGTGAATCTAGATATGATACTACATATTGACACATTCCATATTTAGAATCACAATGGCTCTATCATATATAAATGTCCACATCACTCATTGTATGGATATTTTACCTTCTTACAAAATGGAGCATGTATACATAATATTGATTTTCAAATAACTAAAATAAGAACATTACATCTACCACATATTTAACTTGTAATATGTGTATGTGTTTTTATAAATCTATCGAATTGATCTAAAATTTTATACACCTTAGGAAAATAAAGCCGAAGATTTTTTTTCAATATTTTGTAATCCTGTACTCTTTATCATATTAGGATAAGAGAAAAAGTTATGTTACAAAAAAGGCAAATTTAGAATGATATACCTTTTTCCTGCAACCAACCTTGCAATCTTTAGCATCCATCCCAAATAATAATTTTGCTCTTTGATTAATGGTTCTTTATGAATAGAAGTAACACCCTCACTCATTAGCTAGTGTATAAAAATAATCAATATGATCAACCACTTTATGAACATCATGTGATTTTTCATGGTTTTGTTTTGTATCTTTAAGCTCTTACATTTCACTATGTTGGATATATAAATATTTATATAACTAATCAAAAGTTGGCTAAAGATGAGACGCATATTGGATCTATTCTTTATAGCTATATTGATCAAGTTTGTTTGAGGGACTATAGAGCAAAGATTGATTCTGCATTGATAATGTACCACTGCTAAAGGGAAATGAATAGAAGAGTTCATGTCAATCGGGCTCAACGTGTGTGTAGCATTTGAAGACTGATTATTTATGAAATATAATCTATATCCTTATTTTTATGTTTTCAGTGTCTCTCCATGGTTGCTTTCAGTTCATTGTGTGTGTCATGATCTCTATTATTTTTATCCGCTAATTGGAGTATTATGCTTTTATTGATTTTTTGCTAGAATTTAGGATTCTCGATATGAGTTGGTTAATGGATTCCAAACTTTGTGTTGGATGTGTATACTGTGGGGATCATCTAATTTTAGTGTTAATTTTTTGGTTGGAGCAATGATATGACTTCGAATGAGTCTCTAAAGTCCATTTCTTTACTTCTATGAGGTGCCTAAATCAACCAATTTTCTACTCTGTGTCTCATCTTGGCTACTGATGATGATGGTATCTTAATTGGAAACAATAAAGAAAACTATAAGTTATGATGAACATCATGCCAAGAATGATGATGGAATGCACATCTTATAACCTTTATAGATTTAAAACATTACGAATTCTATACGAGGAATGATCTTAATATAAAATATTAGATAAAACAATCTTATGAAAATTGTTATTCACAAGTAGACCATCAAATTCAAGATTGACAACAAAATTATGTAAAGAAATGAATGAGGATGTTGGCTTCATCTAATTTTGTGTAAGAGATTGTTCAGTTGAAAAAGAGTTTGATTGTGCTTCTAATGTTTGGGTGGAATTCCATTACAGTCATTGATCTAATATTACAAAGCTAAGAGATAATGACCAACCATAAAAAATGTCACCATAGACATCACTATTCCTTAAGTAATCCTTTGAAGTTACTATTTGGTTTTTATGCATCTCTTACACTGTATTTTTCTTCCCTATTAGTTCATATTACCTCAAAATAGTTGTTTAAGGTATCCTCTTCAGCTATTATGATTATATAAGAGGATAAATTAATTTGGTGGCATGTGATCACCAAACTAAGAAAAAGTGTCATATGTAGAAATTGTGTATAAAAATTGCATTACATATGAGCCCATAGAATCATGCCTCATTCTTGTACATATGAGCAAGTTGTAAAGATGGGAGCATCAAAGACAAAAATATATATGAAATGATTTAATTTTTACAAGTGAAGTGCATATATACAAAAAGACACATAAAAACAAATTCATATGCATAATGCGCCCAATGTATAAGATTTAGGGAAAGAAAGAAAAGATGACATGATAAGAACCAAAAAGTAATGTTTTTCATCAACTATAGTGGAAAAAAGATTCTAAAGGTCAAGAAAATATTATTGTTTCCAACCGCAAACCATTGTTGATCTAAGCTCTAAAGGATGGACAGTTAGAGCCAAGATAGAATCCATGATAAGAACTAAAATCTAATGATTTGCATCTAATGAAGTGGCAAAATATTCTAAAGATAAAGAATATATAACTCTTTGCAACTATCATTGCATTCTAAGATCTAAAGGATGAACAGTTACAACCAAAACAAAATCCATGCTAGGCATTAAGTAAATATAAACAAATTTTTGTCAACGAAGTAGAAGTGAGTGTTATTGAGACTGATAGACAAGGTGCAATGAACATAATCAAACAGGACATGAAGATAAACCCTAGGTTTGCTAGAATGATACACAACATACAATAACATTAAGAGGTCTAGGGATGTTTCTATGGTCCATCTAGGACGTGAAGCCAACAATGTGGCAGATTGTATTGCTAAATCAAAACTGAAAACCCCTAATGAGATTATTAAATTAAAAAAAAAACCCTAGGATTCTTGTAGTCTATATTTAAATATGTTTATTTATAGTAGTAGTACTACCAAGTTTAATTTAACCTTAAATAAGTTAATTTTAAACTCACCTTCAGACTTACTTAATAAATAAAATGTTAATAACATTTGTAACATCATGAATAAGTTAAATAAGCATGATTTGAGCATGACCACATAGGACCCACATCTAACGTTTTGATATAAGAAAACTGAACAAGATGTTCAAAAGAAGACGTGCAAGACTTCTATAGGGATATGGAAAGAATGTCGTGTGGGTCTATTATTTAGAATCATATGTAATATTCAAAGTAACCTGTATGAAATGGAGAATAGAAATATATATGAATATAAATGTCAGTAACCTTAGATCATAAAATCAGATAAGCAATGATTCTAAGATTTGAGAGAAAAATTACTATCATTTTCTTCATTTTTGGTATTGCCAGTACGCCACAATGAAGAATAGATGCCCCGCAGTCCATACTCGCATAAATGACTATCATAATGTTTGAAAACATTAAAAAAACCAAGCAGAAATTAAATGACATATAGCAAAGAGAACTCACAAAAAATATCAACTTATAAGTGGCTTCATGCTGTCCCAAAAGGCTGCAATTATTTACTTAGCAACAACCTTTAAAAGTGGCCTCATGTAAAATTGTAATATCGTAGTCTTGAACAATTCATGCCTGCCTTCTTTCTATATGTCTCACGCTTAATAAGTATAAAAAAATTAACAGAGTTGTGTAAGACATTAAATAGAGATAACATGTACAATAGTTAGCATGGTCCACATGTAACATGTTTCCTTTATTTTGTTGAGTGGATACCTCCCAAGATGAGATCAAAACAATAAATATTAAAGGGACGGTAACCTGATAACATGGAGTGCATACTTGCTTCATTCTAGAACGCAACTGAAGTCTACATGTTCGCCATGAAGCTTGACAACATCTTCTCACATTACGGTATCCAATTCGATATCATAGTCTCAAAATAGAGAAAAGATCAAACCAGTCATATTAACTGATTAGTTTCTTGTTGCAATTAGTTGGTGTATCTTAAAGGGAGACTCAAAAATAGTTAGGAACAAATAAACAAAGTGGTAAATGTAACGGAACCATGAAGTGGTTTCTTTTAGGAATTTGCACAACATACAAATCCATATGGATCGTATGCAACTTAGATAATAAATTCTGCATCAAAGATACATGACGTGGCAACAGAGATATTCATGGTGCGTCTGGATGTACCCACTAACCCAAAAATTACTACCTTGTACTTTTTGTGTATCAGTCGTGGCAGAGGAAAATCCTAGCGATGGTGAATTAAATCAAAACCTTGGCAAAGACACGAAGAGTTGTTGTGTAGTAAGCACCCGGTAGTATCAAAACATTGAGCCTTGACGATGAGAAGATCAGCTATTGCAACAACGATAGTCTCTAACATCGTGGATGCATTACAATTCGCCCGATAAACCAACCTCATTACTCCAACAAAGTTGATTGCCGTAGTAACAGACGGAAAAATGTGCATGCCGCTCCCTCGTCTACACGCTGACGGCTGGCGTTTTGCTACAAGTTACATGTGGATGATCCACAAAAGAGAGGAAGCAGGACGGCTTGCAAGTTAGGTTTTTATCGCCACGAGCAATTCAATTGTAACAATACTTGCTATAATTTATTTAATAAAGAGCCCAAACCATGATCAAGAGCTCCATCATAGCCAAGATTAGGCAGAGTCCAACGATTTTATGGGAATAGGGGGACGGAGACGAGTCCTCGTGTTTAGTAGAGTAGAATAGTAGATGTTATCTGCCAAGTTAACATGATGTTTCCTTAGTTCTATTAATCTAAGGAAAGAAAAATTTAAGGCTGATTTTAGTTAGTGGTTAAAAGTGAATGGTTAGTCTTATCCCTCTTTTACGGGCTTAAACCATAGTTAGTGGGTTTGGGTCCTGACAACTCTTAAATTAGAGCCTAGGTTTGAACCAAAGGTGGTAAGAGATCAATAGGATTATGACCCTTTCCTCTTTGAACTATAATTATCGAGATGATATTTTTCTGTTTTGGATTTCTAGGTGGCAGGAAAAAGATGTGGTCATGGTGAAGACAAGTTGAAAGTCATTATGGACCTACCCTCGCTCAATGGTTCAAGGTGTAGAAGATACAGATGAGGCAGCCAAGATGTATCATATCTTTTTAGAGACAAAGGAGATATATAAGATGGACATGGGGTCTTCATGTTCTAGAAAGAACCTGATGAGAACCTACAAGCTGGTGGAGAAGCTCAGTGGACTGAGTTTTCTGGGACTACAGACCCATATGTGGAAACTGTGTGGTTCTGATAGATTTATAAGGTTTTTCACCTAATGGGATTATTAGAGGACAAGCATATTAACCATGTTATCTATCTACTTAAAGGAGATGTTGAATTCTTGTGGCATGGAGTTTTGAATATAAGAGGATAGATACAATGATGACGTGGAAGGAATTTGCGAATGAGTTCCACCCCAAGTATTTCCCTCTTACCGACCTGAGCAATAAGATCAGATAGTCAGAGAGTATAAGACATGCCAGTATGGCAGTCATTGAGTAACAAGCATATTTTATGAGATTGTTAACTTTTGTCCATAGCTTGTACCTGATGACATAAAGAAATGCAGGAGGTTTCAAGCATGTTTAAGACCAGAAATAAAAGACAACATATCAACAATTGGCTGAATAGATAGATAAAACTTTGAAGAGTGTGTGTGGAGGAAGTAAGAGGTATTGAAGAGTTTGTTAATATTTATAGGCATTATGAGGATAGAAAAATATATGGAGATTTTGTTTGAGGAGGACATAGTAGTGGTGGATACATAGGAGAGGGTGGATTATTTTTCTAAATTGGATGAGGTCTTGGTTGTTTTGGAAAGCAAGGATCTAATTCAACTAATGTGATATCTTCTCATATTAGAGGAAGATCTATCCATACTAGATGGAATGTACCACCTAGATTGTCGAGCCCTCTATTTTGGTTAACATTAATGCCAATAATTAGAGAGAAACCCAAACCTAAACCCAGATTATGCAACAAAACCAACTAATTCTTGACAAAGGTGATTAAAACAGTATACAAAAATCACAGATAAATTTTTCCTTTTTCTTTCTTCATAATATTCAGAAACCCATGTCACATAAAGGAAATCACATTAATATACTACAAATCTTATTCAACTTCACTAAAACCAGAGTAAAATCTTACTCTCATATGCGGTTCAGTTTACATCATATACATGTACATGAAAGAATAAACTCAGTATACTACCCATCCCGAGAAAGAGAGAGTACAAGGACATACTAATCTATCCAAATTATTCTATTTACATCTTTTTTTTCACGACCTCTTCATTGGATATAATTATATCTAAAACATTTGAAACAAACTCATGAGGCTCATATAGAGTCCCAGTGAGTGGATAACCCCCACTCAAGCTGAGTACATGCATCACCATCAAATTAAGTATAATGAACTTAAAAGAACTTGTGCATATTAAAAAGTCTATCAGATAGTTTTAGCAATTAGTCAAATCCAGTTTACAATAATAATATAATCAAACATATAAGGTAAATACTTAGACCAAATCCAACTTTAAAGAATCTTTTGGAACATGTATGTGAACGAACCAATAGATGCTACTTAATTCAAAATGACAATCCTTTAGTATGAGTAACAATTCAAGATCTAAACATTTAGAATCAATACATAACAATACATCATCTTTGTGACACCCCATCATCCAGACTAGGAACACATCTTGTAGTATTAAAGCTGAAGTACACATACAGCACGACTACCACAAAATACCATCAAATGACAAGCAATCAAAATCATATACAAAGTGGATATAAATCCCTATATTTACTATTTGTCAACAACATAGATCAAAATATGAAACAAATAATCTCTTTAATAGAATGATTATTTTCCACAATAATAAACATAATCAACAATGTCATATTATCAACTAGAAGTACAAGGAATGTAACAAACATTCAAATCGTATTCTACATGACTTGTCATCTTTTATTCATTTGACCTAAAACTACTTAGCTTGTACATCACCAAGTAGAAGTCGTCATGCCTGATTCTCATCTCAACAACTCACAGTCACTATCTTAGGGTTTAGCCAACCACCCTAAGATATAAGCAATAGACCATGGTCCACCACATGGTTGCCTAAAGAGACTCACATCCTCATCTCGGGTACATAAGATAGGAACCAACAAAATAATATATCACATATCATAACATCTCATATTTTCATATTTCACATATTTTACAATTTTGATTTCATCATAGTCTATTCATCATGGGTATAGACTTTCACAACAAGGATTTAGGGTAGGAGGCACTCCATCTGACTCACTCCTAAATCCTACTAGTATAACCTTTAAAGTCTCGATCCACAATATGGAAATCCTTCTCATTATACTCTGATTACTACAAGGAGATCCATTTCATTTCCCCAGTGTGTCACTCAGGGGAAACTCATGGTGTTCAGGGCACCTAATTAGATGTGTCATCATTCCACTTGTTATTAATCCTTTTGAATCATCTTAAGATGATTCCGTCATCATTTGTCACAAGTGTATATTCTCGCGCAACTAAAATGACATAAAGCATATTAAGGTTAACAAGAAAGATAAAGGCAATGATTAAAACAAGAAGCACAAAAAATTTGTAGTTTGCAACACATATGTTTCTTTCAATTTCCACATTCTCTCATAATAGGAAACATCAGTGGGCTATTATCCTGAGGCATAATCTCATTATCCAACATTTAACGTCAACATGGTTTCTCGATTATAATCAATGCGTGTTACTTCAATCTCAACATATTCCTTATTAGTTCAATCCATATCACAATTCTTTAACAAAGATTCATAGAGACATTAGAACTAGAAATAATAAAATCATGTAGATATCTTGCATCATTCATCATACTCAGAATTGATTTATCATACTACATATACTTATTCCATCCAACTTCAATAGATGCAAATAACTTTTATGCATAAACATGCGTAACACACTAAATTCTCTTCTTCTTCTTTTATTTCACATTCTTTAGTTAGGGTTACCAATCAACAAGTGTTGAATATCATTTGAATTCCTCAAAATAGTCCATTCCAAGAGTACAAGTATCTACCAAACAATTACAATCCAAGAACACATTATTGTAAATGAATTCAAATGCTCGAACCTCATCTTGTAATTGATTTCAACTACAATTATGTGCATTCCTTAGTCCCTCATTTGAGATCGATATTCATTAGCATCATGTAGCTCATCATTTTAGGGTTAGAGTTAGGTTCTTAAATTCATATACTAATATTCATCCTTTTCCTTCAATTTGTATTCATTACTCTAAACTTCTTTCATTTCATGTTCATTACAGTATTGGAACCAATCATTCTAAAAATTCACTTGATATATAATGCTTCTCTTCTCATTAACATCCATAAAAGTCCAATTTTAGTATATTTAATTTAACTTGGGTTAAGCCACATGTAATTGAAGTAAAATGACTAAAGACTTCTTCATAATAACTTCATTAGTTTCATCCTTAACTTTCCATCACGATTCAATATATGTTTACTCATATCTTTTCTTATATTCAGATAAATGTACCATTTCATTGAATTCTAATGGCATTCTTATAATCAACAATGGTTATTCCTTATTATAATACCCACTTTATGTAAAAAGAATGGATTATGGTTACATCTTCTTACACCATAATCTCTAATCATCCTTCACAATTCATTATTAAGTGACTTATATAAAATGCTCATGTTCATCTAGGGGTTTACTCTAATTCCATAATTAATACTAAAATATATGAATTTGGCTTAGATCATACTCATCAAACTTATCATCTTCGACTGAAGTAATAAAACCTGTAGTTGAGAATTTCATCACACACAAGTCTTTATACAACCTTGAGCTTTATCTCTCATCTTCAACCCCATACTAGATTTCTAGGGTTTAAGAAGTCATCTTAGTTCAACACATCATATAATTCATATTGTTCAGTAATCTCATCATGGTGCATAGGGTTTCATCAGGGTTCTTTACACACATGGAAACCCTAGTTTCCATTTTCACATTTCATTCATCAATCCTATTACATTGATTAATTGACTCATTTGATTCAATCCCTTGATGCAAACCCCAAATAGGGAATATCACCATCTCATACTAATTCATATATATATATCATATTGCTGACAAGGAGTGGCTCAAGTGGTCAAGAATGGTGTCCCCTAACAAAGGGACCCGAGTTTGAACCCCAGTTGTCGCCTTGATTTACCACCCTCCTGGGCATTCAGCATCCGCCATGGGCGGGGGGATATGTCTATCTTAATACCAAATGTATATATCATATTCAATTTCTGTAAGATACAATAATACACTTGTATAATTCATTCAAATACAATATAAATATGATTATATACATGTCAATTCAATGCCCAAGCATATTGGGCATTGGGCTGATGTTTAAGCTATGTTCACATGAAACACCATAGTCCTCTATCTGTAGAATTTTACATGGAACGTCAATCAATGTATTAGGAACTAGGCAAGTTCAATTCAATGAAAAATAATAAAAAATAGTAGAATTTAATTCCCTAATATCTTTCCAAATCAATACCCTATCACATACAAATATAAGCAGGGTTTTTGATTATTTTAATTGGATAGAATTAGGATTTAAACATGAGTACAAATCGTAATAGGGAGATAAACACCCATCTAAGGTGACAAGCACCTTAAAAACGTAGGTCAAACTCTAAATTTCTAGAAATCCAATCAAACTCCAGCAACTGAATCCATTTCTTCCTCCTCTCAACTCAGACACCCTAGAAATGGATATTAGGATAAAAAGAGTGGGAAAAGAGGGAGATTTGCTATTAGTTTGAATCAATTAGAGGAGGAATGGAATCTTAACATGTGAGAGAAGATTCACCATAAAGGACTATGCAAAGAAGTTAAACAGGCTTGATTTCATCATTTCTCAGATGGTGAAATCCTAGGCAACATCTCCACCACTTTCTCATCTCAAAACCCTAGCTCTCCTCTCTCTATATAATTTCATTTCTCTAATAGGAATAAAAAATATGAGAGCTCCTTTGGTTCTAGGTTACTCATATAGATCAATTAATGTGCTTGTGTCAATTGCAAATTGACCCGACTTTACACTTTCTTTTATATTAACAAAATTTTCTGTCATAAAACATGTTACTATAAATCATTTACTAAATAGGTCAAATATCCTCTAAAAATTATGAAAAATTATCATTTTGTGTGAAACAATATTTCAGAGCTTCAAAAAAAATATCAATCATGATTACCAATATATATAAAAAAACAAATACTAGACTATTATATCTCAGCCAAAATGTGTGGTCGGATGAGTTTATCCTGAGGAAACTCAACCGAAACCCCTCTCTGTATCAGTATAAAATCATACAAAATTATGAAAATTAAACAACATGTACAAAATGGAGTTTTCAAATTACATTAAAATTTCAGAGCAATTGTATGTACCAATAAAAATAAAATTTAAATACCAGACTGTTGTAATATAACTTGAATGCATGATCGACTGAGTTTGTCCTGAGGAAACTCAACCGACAATTAGGTCATGAAACATTCAAAATATATAATATTTTCCAATAATGATTAGTTTGATTTATTCAAATCATACCCAAATTTCAAATAAATCAGAGTTGTATATAAAACACTAAAAAGCATTTAGTGTGCCACTAAGCTTATCAGATTATGTATTCATATGCTACCAAAACCCTAATTTTGGCAGATTAAAGTTTTCAATTCTCAAACCGTAATTATTTGAAATAAAAGTATATTTATAATTTCTCATTATTCTTAAATAATCATAATTATAATACCATTATTAATCAATCTTAAACAGTGATCAATATAGTTAAGCATACACTCATCTAAGTAAACCCTAATTAGATGGAATCTGAAAATAGGTCATTACAAAATCTCCCATCCTTTTAGGATTTCGTCCAAAACTTTATGAAATAATCTGGAAGAATATCATATAATCATCGAACTTTCTCAGTGTCAAGTTAGAGTGATTTCCATTTTATGTTTCTTTCATATGACATCATTCATTTTTTTTACTGGCATTAGATGGATATTTCATCCCTTGTCATCATCATATCTCTCTTTGAGTATTAAAAACTTGTAATTTACAAATCTTAGTAATACATAATTTATCAAGATGTGATTCACATCACCTTTCATATTCTTTAATTAGATTTCGTATCTCATGGATCAAGATTATAATTTATTCTGCATTCATTATCTGCATTCACTAGTTTTCTTCATATAGAAGATCATTTCGTGGGCTTCATCCTCAATTATAAAATTTTTATTATAATTTCAGATTCATACTCATGTTCAAATCCATCAAGTATTTTCTTTATAATCCATTATACTTTTATCTTTCTCATATGAAATTTTCATCTTGCCTTAGGTTCCATATTCAATTATATAATACTTTCACTTTCTCCATTATATCCTTCTATTGCAATGATACATATTCTTATACTCTCACACTATCTTCATTTGAGTGCTGGGTCAGGGAATGTAGAAGAAGTACAGTTGGCAGTTCCATACTAACTTATCTCAATACCCAAATATGTGAACCAAGTATTTAGACACTGAGTTCAATAAGTATGCATACATATAGGTGACATTCAAAATCCATAGTATCATTTAGTCCTAGATCCTATTGTCCCTATAGACTCATCTAACCTAGGATCTGATACCACATTGCTGGCCCCTCTCTTTTGATCAACATCATTGTCAATCATTAGAGATAAACCCAAACCTAAACCCAAATTAAGAAGCAAAAATAACTAATTCTCAACAAAGGTGATTAAAACAATACATGAAAATCATAGATACATTTTTCCTTTTCCTTTCTTGACAATTTTAAGAAACCCATGTCACATCAAGGACATCACACTAAGATACCACAAATCTTATTCAACTTCACAAAAACTAGAATCAAATCTTGTTCTCATATGCGGTTTAGTTGACATCATATACATGTACATGAAAGAACAAACCTAGTATACTACCCATCTTGGGAAAGAGAGAGTACATGAACATTCTTATCTATCTAGATTGTTTCATATACATCTTTTTTATCACAACCTCTCCACTGGATAGAATTACACCTAAAAATATATGAAATAACCTCATGAGACTCATATGGAGCCCCAATGAGCGGATACCTCCCACTCAAGCTGAGTACATGCATCATCATCTGATTGAGTATATTGAACTTAAAAGAACTCATGGATATTAAAAAGTCTAACAGATAGTATAGAAATTAGTCAAAAATAGTTTGCAATCATAATCTAATCAAATATATAAGGTAATTACTTAGACCAAATACAACTTTAATGACTTTTTTAGAACATGTTTGTGAACGAACCAATAGACGCTACTTAATTTAGACAACCCTTTATTTTGAGTAACAATTCAAGATCTAAATATTTAGAAAAAATACATAGAAATACACCATCTTTGTGACACCCCACCAACCGGACCAGGAACACATCCTATAGTCATGAAGCTGAAGTATACATCAGACATGACTACCAAAAAATACTATCAAATGACAAGTGATCCAAATAATATTCAAAGTGGATATAAATCCCAACATTTACTACTTGTCAAGACATAAATCAGAATATGAAACAAATAATCTCTATAATAGAATGATCATTTTACACAACAAGAAACATAATCAACAATGACAAATTATCAACTAGTAGTACAAGGAATGTAACAAACACTCAAATCATATTCTATACGGCTTGTCATCTTTTATTCATTTTCCCTGAAACTACTTGCCTTGTACCTCACCAAGTAGAAGTCTCCATGCCTGATTCTCATGTCAATGACTCACTGTCACTATCTTAGTGTTTAGCCCACCACCCTCAGATATCAACATAGACCATCGTCCACCACATGGTTTCCTAAAGAGGCTCACATACTCATCTGGATACCTGAGATAGGAACCAAAAAAACAATATATCACACATCACAACATTTCTCATATTTTCATATTTCACATATTTCATAGTTTTGATTTCATCATAGTCTATTTCTCATGGACATAGACTTTCACAGCAAGGATTTAGGGCCAAATTCACTCCAGATGAATCACTCCTAAATCCTAGTGGTCTAACATTTAAGGTCTCGATCCACACTCCGGAAATCCTTCTCATTATACTCTGATTACTACAAGGAGATTTGTTTCATTTCCCTAGTTTGGCACTCATGGGAAACTCACGGTGTTCAGGGCACCTAACTAGGCGTATCATCATTCCACTTGCCATTAATCCTTTTTAATCATCTTCAAGAAGATCCAAATGTCATTTGTCATATGTGTATATTCTCGCACAACTAAAATTACATAAACCATATTAAGGTTAACAAGAAAAACAACGCCAATGATTAAAATAAGAAGCACAACAAATCTATAGTTTGCAATATATATGTTTCTTTCAATTTCCACATCCTCCCTTAACAATCAACATTAGTAGGCTATTACTTATCATCCCGAGGCATAATCTCATTATCCAACATTTGCCCTCAATGGGGTTTCTTAATTATAATCAATGCATGTTATTCAGTCTCAACATATTCTGTATTAGTTCATTGCATACCACAATTCTTCAAAAAATATTCACAGAGACATTAGAACCAACAACAATAAAAGCATATAGATATCTGGTATCATTCATCAGACTCAAAATAGATTTATCATACAACATATACATATTCCATCCAATTTCAATAGATGTAAATGAATTTCACGCATAAACATGCATACCACACTATATTCTCTTTGTCTTTTATGCCACATTCTTTAGTTAGGGTTACTAATGAACACATGTTGAATATCATTTGAAGTCCATCAAAATAGTTCATTCCAATAATATAAGTATTCTATCAAACAATCATAATCTAAGAATGCATTCTTGTAAATCAATTCAAGTGCTTGAACCTCATCTTATAATTGAATTCAAATACAATTATGTGCATTCCTTAATCCCTCTTTGAGATGTTATTCATTAGCATCATCTAGCTCATCTTTTTAGGGTTAGATTTAGGTTCTTAGATTCATCTACTAATTCTAATATTTTCCTACAATTTACATTCATAAGTCTCAACTTCTTTCATTTCATGTTCATTACATTACTGGAACCAATCATTCTAAAAATTCACTTGATATACAATGCTTCTCTTCTCATTAACATCCATAAAAGTCCAATTAGTATATTACATTCAATTTGGGTTAAGCCACATGTAATTAAAATAAAAAGATTAAAGACTTCATCATAATAACTTCATTGTTATGCGATTTATATAAAAGGCTCACATTCATACGAGGGTGTATTCTAATTCCATAAATTATATAAAATAGATGAATTAGGCTTAGATAAAACTCATCTGACTTATCATATTCAATTAAAGTAATATAACCTATAGTTGCAAATTTCATCACATTCATAAGACTATATACAACATTGAGCTTTATCTCTCATACTTGACTCAATACTAGATTTCTAGGGGTTAACAAGTCATCTTAGTTCAACACATGATAGGTTTCATATTGTTCAATAATATCATTATGGTGACTAGGGTTTCATTAGGGCTATTTACACACATGGAAACCCAAGTTTCCATTTTCACATATTTCATTCATCAATCAGAAGTATACATTGATTAATTGACTCATTCGATTCAATCCCTAAAAAAAAACCCTAAATAGGGAATATCACCACCTCATACTAATTCATGTGTATATATCCTATTCAATTTTAATAAGATTCAGCAATACACTTGTATAATTCAAATCTAATATAATACAAATATGATTCTATACATGTCAATTCAATTCCCAAGCATATAGGGCATTGGGATAATTTTTAGGCTATGTTCACAAGAAATAGAATAGTCCTCTATTTGTAGAATTTTCCATGGAACGTCAATTAATGTATTAGGAACTAGGCAAGTTCAATTTAATGAGAAATAATTGAAATCAATAGAATTTAATTCCCTAATATCTTTCTTCAAAATTAATACCCAATCACATACAAATACAAGCAAGGTTTCTAATTATTTTAACCTGATAGAATTATGCTTTCAACATGAACATAGATCTTAATAGGGAGATAAACACTGAATTAAGGTGACAAACACCTTAAAAATGTAGATCAAACTCTAAATTTCTATAAATCCAATCAAATCTAGCAAATGAATCCATTTGTTCCTCCACTCAACTCAAAAATCTTAGAAATGTATATTAGGAGAGAAAGAGTGAGAAAAGAGGGATACTTGTTATCATTTCAAATCAATCAGGAGAGGGATGGAATCTTGACATGTGAGAGAAGATTCACCATTAAAGAGTATGCAATTAAGCTAAACTCTTGACATGTGAGAGAAGATCCACAAAGGCTATGCAATTAAGCTGAACTTACTTGATTTCATCATTTCTCGGATGGTGAAACCCTAGGTCAACATCTCCACCACTTTCTCCTCTCAAATCCCTAGCCCTCCCCTCTCTCTATAATTTCTTTCTCTAAAAGGAATGATGAAATATGAGAGCTCCTTGGGTGCTAGATTACTCATATTGATTAATTAAGATTCTTGGGTCAATTGCAAATTGACCCAACTTTACATTTTCTTTTATTTTAGTAGATTTTTTTAATAATAAAACATGTTACTGAAAATCATTTATTGAATAGGTCAAATATCCTCTAAAAATCATGAAAAATTAGCATATTATTTGAAACAATATTTTAGAGATTCATATTTTTTTAGATCAATCGAGATTATCAATCAATATATAAAAAGCAAATACTAGATTATTATATTTCAGCCAAAATGCATGGTCGTTGAGTTTATCCCGGGGAGTCGACCAACACCCCTCTCTGTATCAGTCTAACATCATACAAAAAAATGAAAATTAAACAACATGTCTACAATGGAGTTGTCACACTACACTTAAAATTTCAGAGTAATTAGATGTAGCAATGGAAAGATAAAATTGAAATACCAGACTACTATATTTTAACATGAATGCATGGTCGACTGAGTTTTTCCTGAGCAAACTCAGTCGACAAGCAGGTCATAAAACAATCAAAAGTTCTAGCATTTTTAAAGAATGCTTACATTTGAGTTAGTCAAATCTCAAATCACATCCAATTTTCAACTAGATCAGAGTTGCATTAAAATACTAAAAATCCTTTAGTGCAACACTATGCTTATCAAATTCTATATACATGTGCTACCCAAACCCTAATTTTGTCCAATTAGAGTTTTCAATTCTCAAAGACTAATTATTTGAAATAAAACCATATTTAGAATTTATCTTTATGCTTAAAGAATCATAATTGGACTACCATTATTAATTAATCTTAAACAATGATCAATCTAGTTAAGCATACAATCATCCAAGTAAACCCTAATGAGATGGTCACCTTCATCAAGGCATTTAGAATCATCAATGTCAGTGACAGGTCCACATAGACAAGATACATCTTTACGTGACACTTGTCGTGGGGTACACTGTGGTCAGTATTGGAGAAGTAATTTTCAAGGATGACACTACTGTGGACAGATGGAACACTTCAAGAGAGATCGCATGAAGCTTCATATCACACCAACATAGAGTGCACAGTCTCAGTTTCGAAATTCATAGAGGCATGCTCTGACTAGAGGAGCAAGTTCTTTAGTGGCTTCAGGCTCTAGAGTGAGAGCACCTAGTACCAATGAAGCACATCAAGGACATTGTATAAGAGGGATATGTACATTAAATTCCTTCTATGTGACCCAACCTAAATCAATAGTCTCACCTAGAGTTGTTATAGGTGATATGCTTCTCTTTTACAACATTTTAGTTACAATGTTGATAGATCCTGATACAACACATTCTTTTATGCAAAGATTGTTAGTTAGCATATTATATCTTTAAACTCAAGTATCATCTTATGAATTCATGTTAAGAGTACTATTAGGTGAGCTAAAAGTTTTGACAGAGGTGTGTCCTACATGTCTTTTGAGCTTTGGTGGGTATACTATAGCGGTTAATCTCACACTATTAGACATTGATTCTTTCCAAACAATTTTGGGCATGTATTGCCTTGAGACATATGATGAATGAATATTCATCCTATTTTTAGTTGCATTTACAACCTAGTCTTGCATTCATTTCTGTTGTTTCATCGTAAAACTAGCTTGCATTTAGTTCCTTATTTTATGGTAATTTATAAGGTTTTGATCCAAACTATTGGTTTTAATGGTAGCATTGAGCTTCATTGCATGGTAGTAGTATAGGAGGTGGTGGTCCTGCTAAACGACTAGTGGGACCAAGAAAATTTTAGATAAATGCACCATATTCTTGATGATTTGCTTTTTCATTGGTTGTGGAAGCCATCAGTTTGTATTACACCTACCGAGCCATCGATCTTCATAGATATGTCCTTCCACCAGTTAATCATTCTTTCGGTTTATGCTTCATAGACACAGACCCTTTGACACATGCCAATAGCCCCCACCCCCACCCTAGAGTGGGTCTGCATCATTCTACCCTTTCATTTTTAACAACCAATGGAGAGTTCGTTTAGTACATGTCTTCTTATGGCCAACACTCGATGGCCCTCCTGCTCATTCCTTCAAATGGAGGCTATGTTCACTTCTAAATAAAGCTCTATATTCATTAAGTGATGGCGTTCCTATGCACAAAAAACCAAAGGAAATATTTTCCATTATCTTCGGATGGTTGTACTACACACATCTTCCAATGGTTGTCTTTTAATCAAAGTACTACACCCTCTTCTAATGGTCATCTTGACCCTTTGCCTACCGATGGTGCTACTGAAAGTTGTAAATCCTTTGTCTACCTATGTTGTTGTCTCTTCACCTTCATGACAACCAAAGATTTAGCTCTATGGAACCTAGGAGGGTTCAAAACCCTACCTTCCACTTATAAATAAAAGGCCTTCGCCTATGAAAAAGGGGATCTACCATTGACATTGCTAGGCTGATTCTATTTGCACTCACCTCCGACCTTCAACAACTTTTGACCATTTCCATCAGTATGCAGACATCAAACGAAGACCTTCCACCTCCACTAATTCTTGTAGCTTCTGACCTCAAAAGTGATTCTAAAGAATGATATCTTCTCTATCATTGATGACCTTTGCCTACATCAACATATTGCTCCCTTATCAACAACTATAGATCCATCCCATAAGAAAGGAAGAACAACAATCCAAATCCATCCATGATGAACATCTAGGGGTGTCCTTGCTTTTTCGTTGACACCCTCATCTCAGAGTCTGAAGTGCTGCTTTTGCACACCACAATAGTGACTCCTTCTTTTTCTGTGAGCATGGCCTCTTTTTATCTTTCCTTGTTGTTTTTGTTATTGCTGCCATGAGTGAGTAGTCCTCTCGCTAGGGTGTGGGGAGTTGCTGCCTGAATAAATGCAAGTATCCTCTCACTAGGGTGCAGGGAGTTGCTGCCTAAATAAATGCAAGTAGTCCTCTCGCTATAGTGCGGGGAGTTGCTGCTTGAATTTATTCTCTAATATGCATCTATTTTTGTACATACAAAATATGTATGGAAATAATCAATTTATGCTTTCATGCTTGTTTGACCAACTGTTTAAATGTTTTTTCATGATCTTTAATGTAGAGAACTTTGAACCCACGATCTTGACATGGATTAGATTCTTTTTAGGCCCTATATGATAACTTCAAATAGGTGTTTCTGATGTGATAGATGTATGATCTCTATATAATGCGACAACGAGCTTAGAGTGATATCTGTCAAGGTTCAATCCTAGCGCCGAAAGGGTGATTTTTTTGGCCTCAACATATGTATGTTCATACTTAATATGATGTAGTGAGAGAGTGAATGACAGATAACGGTGGTGAAACCCATTCCACCCTAGTGTTCCCAACCATCAACAATCGAACCTTAATTCAACCCTTTTATTATTTGCAACCTTAGTTTAATCAACAACCAAACCAAATATTGTGTTAAATAGTAGTTCTTGCATGGTTACTTTGATCAAATTTACTTCTTAAATACACTATCCTTTGGGTTTAATCCTGAACTATACTATGATAAGTTCCATACAGTTATGGATGGTGATTATTGTACTTGTTTATGTATTCTCTATGGATTTCACCCCTAGTGAATTTTCCAATGCAATATCATGCATGCCAAAAATACCATGTCTAATCAGATTGTTCGAAGAAAGAGGTTATATTTCAACAAGGTGGCTTTTATTTTGTCATCATTGAAGACATAAAAGTCTTACCCACATAGTATGAATGGTTCTAGATAATAAAATGATGAGGAAAAGGTGTGAGGCCATTTTAGCTCATGTGGTAGATGCGAAGGTGGACCAAGAACAATTAAATAGAGGATGTTCCCACAATATGCAAGTTCCCAAACATTTTTCCTAATAAATTACCAGGTTTACCTAGTGAGATATATATTGATTTTGAGATACATATTCTACTTACCTATCACCCAATAACATTACCAACCTATATATTAGAACCTGTAGAGTTAAATGAATTAAAAAATCAGTTATACAAGTTACTGGATAAGGGCTTCATTCAGCCTGGTGCATCGCCATAGGAAGCATTAGTGCTTTTTATGAAAAAAAGAGGATGGAACTATGCGATTGTGCATATACTATAGACAGATGAATAAGATAACCATCAACAATAAATATACTTTTCCTATGATTGATGATTTATTTGATCAGTTATGTGGATATATAATTTTCTCAAAGATAGATCTCAAGTTAGTTTATCATCAATTGATGATGAAAGAATCAATGGTATCTAAGTTGGTCTTTATAACAATATGCATACATTATGGGTTTGTAGTCATGTCTTTTAATCTGACATTGTAACATCCCTGACCTGGGTTATGAATTAACCCTAGGTGTTTTGCCTAAGATATGTAATTAAATCCTTGTGATTATCTTTTGGCATGTAATTAAGTTCCTAAGGAACATACATTTTCATTTCTGTCCTTTTTAAACAATGATTGTAGTATTGTTTGGTAATACAAGGACCTGTGTGCAAATTACCCAATTAGAGGGGTTAACTTGCAAATTACACAGGTTAAGATGTTCCTCTAATAAAGAGACATCATATGAAGGAATATTATGAGGTATGATGGATTTCCCAAGTTTGGGCACCAAGGTGCAGCTTGTGGAGCAATCCTTGTGCTTAAACCCTAATTTTGGTGTAAAGTGCAATTTACCCAAAATGTGGGGTGCAACTTGTACTATACACTTTCTAGAATATCTTTATGACTCTTGACATCATTTATAGAAGAAAGGATGAGAGGGGATCTTCTATTAAATAATTTGATAAGAAGGATGATCTTTGTAGTGAAAACACCTAGTATGAGTAAGAAGACCCTTCATATATATATATATATACCTTAGTGTGCATATTGGTTTTCTTTACCCTTAGATCTTGAGTTTTGATGGGATTTGATTAAGTTTTGATAGCTTGAACGTGCCTTAGAAATAAGGAGGGACTTGGATGAGAATTACATGCTTTAGAGGTCCTTATGGTGAAAATCAGCCTAAACTATATAAGCACCTTTCTTTCCAAACCAAGCAAACATTTCCCTTCACTTCCTCACTTCTTATCTTTCTCAACTGACCAAGGCAATCATTACCTTATCCATACTTCTATTACGGAAGTATTTAGCCAATCATACTGGAACAACTCTATAATATCATCAAGAAAAATTAAATTCTCAAAATCCCTCCCAACTGCATCTTCTGTTAAATTGACCAACATTTGTAATCCTGAGCTTTGGTTGGCTAAGTATCGACACAAACATTTACATTTGCTTCCCAATTCGTCGAATGTAGCTTCAGGAATGAAAGATGGCTTGGGCATAGGAGGACGACTAGTAGAATTTTTACTTTTTGGTTTACAAACCTGTTAATTAAATTACATACTTATATTACACGAGTTCATATATGCAGTCAAATATGAAAAATATGGTAGAAATAAGGTATACCTTGTCATTGATAACCAAGTGTCTAGGCCAACCCACCATAGCACCCTCATCTTCTTCGACTGTACTATATTCAGGATTAGGTATGGGTAGTGGTTTGTCCCCCATTCCGATTTGAGATCTAATTAGGGTTCAATCCTAATCAAATCAACTTAGATTTTGGTCAAACTTTGGGAAAACGGTCTCAAGACCGTTTGGAGGTCATCCAAACGATCTCAAGACCGTTTGGGCCAAGTTTGGGCCCAATTGGAGTTCAATTGATGGGTTCAATTACAATTTGTTTCACATTGTTGAGAATTGATGATTAGCCGATTGGAAACCCTAATTGAGTTAGACTTAACCCTAATTGGCTTTCAATTAAGGGTTAATTTGGAGTCCAATTGATTGAGGCTCATCCTAATTGACTCAATCCGTAAGTGGTTAACATGGCTTTGGCCAATTAAAGGCTTCAACATTGGAAACCCTATTCAAACATAACCTATGTGTCACCTTTTATGTTCATGCGGTTTGGACCCAAGTAAGTTCACACTCGTTTCACCTCAAATGGGTTCAACTCGTTTCACCTCAAATGGGTTCAACTCGTTTCACCTCAAATGGGTTCAACTCGTTTCACCTCAAATGGGTTCAACTCGTTTCAGCCTAAATGGGTTCAATTAAAGGATACCTTGCTTTATGTAAACTCTAATAACATGATAGTGGTGATTTGGTTTATGTAGATCAAAGGGGACTTAACCTAACCTAATCTAAGTGGTGTAGTCATCATCTACTAGTGAGAGGAGAGAGAAAGTACCATTTATGATGGAAACTCAAGTAAAATACCTTCAATATACATGAATGTGCATGATTAGGGTATGATCCACTTATGAGAGATCATGGAAACCCTAATTATGGTAATTGGTGAATCTTGATCTTAGCTGAGGGCTTTAATGATGATGTTTCTCATGCATGGTGATGTAATGAGATTAATTCACCATGAGGTGAATAGTAAACCCTAATTCTAGGGTGATGACATATATTGTGAATAGTAAACCCTAATTGATGAAAAATCAGGGAATCTAACCCTTGTAAGAATATAAGGGTACAACTCTTGATATGAACTGCTTACTATTATCAGTTGAATTAACCATGCAGGTTTCTATACATGATGGTGATCATATCCATGTAAGGATTATGATTTCATATTCATTGGAAGCATGTTATTAGCTTTATGAATAATGACATATGTTGATGCCTAGTAAGTGGCATCTTATGAGAATGATAGGCTGTAAGAGCCATGAATATCATCAAGGTCATGCTTATCAAATGACTTGTGATTGGATGATTGAGAAATGATAATTGATGTGAGTTAGACTTGATACATTTAGTATTCTACTTTCATAGCTGCTATGCTAATGATTAATGTTTGAAAACATGTATGATGCTAAAAGAATACTGAAATGTACCTAATAATCAAGTTTAATCATACCATGTAGAGCCCTGATCATAGATCCATCATTGTCAGAATTTAAATGATGGTGAAACAGGTTTTCCTAAGGGAACTCCTGGATCACATACTTTAGAGTATGTGGGGGAATATGGATGTGTATATCCTTACATCCTAGTGTAGGAGTTGATGTTGATGTATCTTAATCCATCAACTCTTCACTATATGTTTATACCGGGATGATGTAACACTGATCTTATGATGATCGTTAATGGAAAGAACTTTTTGTTGGTCAAAGTTCTATAGTGTCCCCATGACATCAAGAAGATATGTGAAGGCTTGAATATGTAATAAATGAATAATATTTGTATCCCTTTACTTGGGATTTCGGGGAAGAAATCCTTGTTAGAGGTTTATAACTTGTAATGACCCTGACCTAGGTTATGAATTAACTGTATTTGTTTTGGCTAAATAAGTTTCTTTGAAATTTAATATAATCCTCTCAGGTGTTTTTTTATCATGTGACACACTTATGTTTCAATTTTGGTCCTCATTGAATGTTGTTTGAGCAATGTTCCTTTGATTTGGACCAAAGTCCAATTTACCGAAGATGGGGGTTATATTGAAAAATGTCACAAGTTGAATATGCCTTAAGTGTTTTAGCATCATAAGAGAGATAATGATGCTAATTGGTGGCTTGTGGAAAGCCTAAATTCCAGGTTTGAACTTGTTTGAATAAAGATAGTACCTTGTGCACCAATTTGGTACAAATTGTAAATTACCCAAAATGTAGGGTTGATATGAAAATTACCACCTCTAGAGTGTTTCTACTTCCTCTATGTATCATATAGAGGAGAGAGAATGAATGAGATACCATGTTTGAATCATTTATGAGTGGTAGTGTTCTTGGTGATGAAAAGACCAAGAAAGGGGTTGAATGTGAAACCCTAACTTGAGTTGTATCGAGTTGTAGACCTGATATGGGAGTGTCTATAAGCCTAGGAGCCATATAGGGGGGTCTCATATCGGTTTTTAGACTCTTGGAAAAGTCCATGACGAGCTAATCACCTCAATAAAGCAATAGATATCGGCTTGCAACTTTCCTTTGGAAAGGTTGTATTGAATTGTGAATATAATAATAATGTGAGTGGAAGTGGCTTGCTCTAGAAGATAACCAAAGGGGTCGACCCTAATTCCTTGCATTATCCTCAAGTTTTCATTTTTCATGGCAAGATAAAGATGGAATGCATGCAATTACATGTTTCAATCCATGCATGGCCATGTGGCACCTCCTAGTAGTAAGGTGATGACACCTCTTACACTCTCTCCCATGAACCTCAAGGATATATACCCTTCCTTTCACCTACTAGTGAATCTTTTTGACCCCTATCACTCTCTTACTATTTGATATTGTGCTAAGAAGCAATGAGCAAGGAAGATCTAGAGCCATTAAGCTTAGGTGAAGCCATGGTAATCTTCAACCTTGGTTGAAGCATGATTCTTGGGTTACAGTTATTCCTTTCTTTTCTTCCTCACCAAATTCTTAACTATGGTGATTCCTTGTATATAGAGGAGTTGTGAACGATCTTTGGACTTTTGGTAAGCTCATCTTCAACCTTAGGAACGTGAAGCTTTAGATCTTGGAGCTTTGAAGTTGTTATTAAGGCGGTTTATATAACTTAAACCCAATCATGTTATTACTCACCAACTATCTTGCTATACTCGATGGTTTACTTTCAATTCTGAGTTTGTCTTGAATACTTTATGAATCTATGAGTTCTAATAGTTGCCTAGATCTGTTATTCATGTACTAGAACAGTTAGAACGAAGGTCTAGAGCTTGAATATGATGGTATCATGATACAAAGTGATATCAGGTTCAAGCACCCAAGCAAGCACCTCTAACCTGATATGGTCATGTACATACATCACTAACACGATATGCATATGAGTTTATACCTCTTTGCATGATATGATAATGAAGTTCACATCTTCAACATGATATGGTGTCAACCATATACCTTTTTCATGATATGAGGTCAAGCAAAGACCTCATGCACAATATAGTTTCAAGTACACACCTCTAATTGATATGCTAAACCCTAATTTTTAGCAACCCAATATGGGTGACACATACACACACCTCATGAACGATATGGTGATGATTATTCACTTCATGAATGATATGGGGATGTGGTATACACCCCTTCCACCATATGGCATCCAGCATACACCTCTTTGCCAGATATGGTGTGAAGCACACACACACCCCTCTTTACCCGTTATGGTGTGAAGCACACACACGCCTCTTTGCCCGATATGGTGTGAAGCACACACTTACCTCTTTGCCCGATATGGTGTGAAGCACACACACACCTCTTGCCCGATATGGTAGGCACACATACACCTCTAAGGTGATATGGGTAGCAAGCATACACCTCTAAACCAATATTGGGTTAAGCATACACCTCTTGGATGATATGGTGTTGAGCACACATCTCTTAAACGATATGGTGGGTGACCCAATACACTAGATGAAAAAAGTGGTAAGGTGGTTAATACCCTATGTAAGGACCCTAACCTTCATTTTGGGCTTACCTTATTTGCATTGCCTAAACCTTGTGTTTATATGCTTGTTAATCACATCAAGTGGTGATTAGGATTTGTTTGTTTGTGCTTTGTTGAGAGTTGGAGGTGCAACTTGCAAATAACCCAAGTTTTAGGGTTGATGTGCAAGTTTGACACCTTAAGAGATGTTTCTCCCCCTCCTTGCATCCTCTAGGGTTGAGAGGATGGTTTGGGCTCGTTGTTTGAGTAGTTTTGGGCTTTGTTCTGCCTTGTTGAGCCTTGTTTGGGTTTTGTCTTGCTTTTTTGGGCCCTGTGTCGGGCAAGGGTGAGCTTGGTGCCTTGTGTCGGCCATGGTGTATTGGCCAGGTGGTTGTGTCGGGCAAGTGGTGTGTCACCCATGAGGTGTATCGACCAAGTGACCTTCTTTTACCTAGCATCGTTTGTGCCACACACCTTGTGGACACTTGATGCTTGTTGCTTGCATGTGGCAAAAGCTTTGGACATGTGGTGGTGGGAGAGATAGTAGGTGGATTTGCCCCATGGACAAGTGTCCCTAGGGTGGGTGACACCTTGCCTTAGTCTCCCTTTCACCCTCTTATACATGTCTCTCCTTTCTCTTGCTTGGGATCCCTTTAGTTCCTTAGTTGCTTCCCTTCTTCCTTGGTGGATGATAACTCCCCTTGGTGAGCTTGGTGTCTGATACACTAGGTAGAGCTAGCTTGGTGGCCAATCTCCTTGGTGGAGTATTCTTCTTCCTCTAGTGGTGGCTGAATCCTAGAGTGTGTCTTGCTTCTCTTCTTATGGTGAGCATCTCCCCCTCCTTCCTTGGCACCTTCTTCTCCTTCTTGCTTGTTCTTCGGCCATGGTGGTTATAAGATTTGTTTTTCTTCTTGTGGTGGATGAAGGTGGTGCTTGGAGCTTGGAAGCTTGGTCCTAGGAGATTGGAGCTTGCTTGAGGCAGGTTACATAACTCCTAACCCTATCTATACTACTTCTTTTTCATGTTGCATGATTATATGTCATCTTGATCAACCATGCATCTTGTTAGATATGTTTCTTTCCCTAGTATGTACCCTTTTATCTTGTTATATATATAGTGGACATGTTTTTGATCTGTTCTTAGACCTTGTGGCCGAACCTTGAGTTTAGGGTTCCTTGGGCAAAACCCCTTTCTCTCCCTTTTGGTTTTGAGAAGTGAGTTCAATCTCTAGTGGTGTAGGCAAAACCCCTCTCTCTTGGTTGTTGAGAGGTGAGTCTATGATCTAGTTTCTTGGGAAATACCCTTCTCTCACCATGGATTTGAGAGGTGAGCCTTGGTTGGACGTTGACCTAGTGAAGGTTGGAAGCTTGACTGATAAGTGGATAATCCACATTGTTGCCTGATATGTGATGGAGGTTGTGCAAAACCCCTCTCTCTTGGTTGTTGAGAGGTGAGCCAACTCTCTTGATCTATTAGGGTTTGATGATGGTGATCTTAATGTTGATGATGAACAAACTGATATGGTACTTGTGCCTTGCACGATACCCTTTTGTGGTGCTTTGCACGATACCCCTTTATGATGAGTTTCCCGATACCCCTATCCTAGGGTTGAGTTTTGGGCGATATGCTAAGAAGTGTTCTTTGTCCCTTTTGCCTGATATGAACTCCTACCTTAGTTGGTGCTTGTGGGCGTTATGCCTTTGGCTGACATGATGCGTGGTAGACATCTCTATTTTGTGCCTTGGGCGATATGGGTTGGTTTCGGTGTTGCCCGATATGGTGCTTGGGTGGTGGAAACCTAGTTAGGTGCCCTAGTGTTGACCGATATGTGGTGCCTGCCTTGTGGGGTGATAGGTTACCTTGGGTGCCATGGTGTCGTTTGCTAGTTGTGTGCTTGTTGGGCGATACAGTGGTGACCTTGGGCATCAAAGCCTTGGATGATATAGTTGTGGATGACATGACCTTGCTGGTTGACCGACATAAACCCTAACCCATTATGGGCGATAGGGATCTTCTCCGATAGGGTTGTTGTGCTGCCTGATACACCATGCACTTGGGTGCACGATACACTTCTAGACCCAGTTGCACAATACACCCCTTACTCCTTGGCTGCACGACACATCTCTTGGATCAGGTTGTACGACACACATCAGGTCTGGTTGCCCAATATCCCTTGTGCATGGATGCAATGCATGGTTGGTCGATATGTGTGTCTTAGTGCACTAGTCGATAGGTTTTTGGTGAGGGATGTGACCCTGCCTGATACCTCCATTGGGTGAGGGGTGGCGCTACCCGCCACACCTTTGGTGAGGGTAGGTGGTACCTTTTGTGAGGGTTATGCCTAGCTCAGAAGCTTAGGTTGATTAGTTTGTTATCTTATGCCCGCACCTTTGTGGATGATGAGTTATGAATGATAGGTTGTAGCCAATGATATGTTTGATACCTAAAGTTGATGCTAAGTGAGATGATTAGAAACATGATTATGTTCATAAGATATAGGGCATAGTGAATGCTCGTGGTTTGATTACAATAATGGAATTTGTTTACAAGAAAAATCTTTGTGCTTCATGTCGTAGTTATAATCATGGATGTTGATCCAATCATGTATCTTCAACCCTAAATAGCATGATAATCATAAAGATCTATGTTTGGTGATTCATTTATCTCTCTTGATATGCATACTAACCATGCAGGTGAATCAAGTGAATTCATAGCTAGGTAAGAGCTATGAGGTATATGTGTTTTGAATAACACTGAATAAAGATAATCCTTGATTGATGGGATAACATGTATCACCCGTATGATGTGAAAAGGTATGTTGACCTGATAAAGGCTGAGTGCCTAGTTGAGGTGTTATCCTCTGATGTTGAGATAAGGGATTGCTATCCCATGGTGACGATGTAAGACTTGAGAGGCAGTGGCATTCTGTGATGAGGGATTGAGATCCCATGGTAATAATGTAACTCAATGATGTATATGTTTTACAACTTGGTTGCCTCAACAATCCACTTAAAATATACTAATTAATTACATTGGAACATATCATGTAGTTTGCCCTGGCCATAGATACATCATCATCAGTAGTTGGTGATGGTGAAACGGGTTCTCCTGTTGGTTAACCTGAAAGTGCATATTGTTGAATATGTGTGGTTGCTCCTAGCCAAAAATAGGAGGATTAGAGTGCAACTTCGATTGTAGACTCTAGAGTGTGGTTTCAAGCCCATGGCTCAATATGAAAGAGCTTGGTGAACAGGCCCATGGCTCAGGATGTGTGATAAGAGCATGGTGAATAGGCCCATGGCTCACTGATTATGGAGCACGGTGAATAGGCCCGTGGCTCGGATCACTAGCGTCGGTACCTGTACCAAGGTGGGCTAGGCAGAGGGTAGCCTGACCCTGTATGGATGCGGCCATCTAAGAATGAGACTACGGTCCTGCTTGTTAAGCACTCATGCAATGACCACGAGGTGGTGAGGTCATGGAGTCCGGCTCTTCCATTGACCTTGTATGGCACCGTCTTTGGGATTCACAGCTGATGGTTGGATTTGAGCGGTATGGCTCACTTCCTCAGGGCATGATAATATGTAATCCAGCCATATAGTATATACAGCTTAGGGAAAAACACAGAACAATGATTGAGGTCTTGCTTATATAGTTGATCTAGTTACACCTTGCAGTTATTTGTACGATCCTTATATTTTGTGATAAGTTATTATAAAGCTTATCTTGTCAATCATGTTCCATTAATAATATCTGGTCATATGCCTCCTGCATACCCTAGTAAGATTGCTAATGAAATAAGTTCTGCCTAGGATGTTGTTCTTATGATCTGCTGAAATCAATTATCTACTTTACCTACTTTTTCTGAAGTTTTATAGTTTCGGCGGGGAGTTATGTTTCTCACTGGGACTGTGTGTCTCACCCCGTTGGTTTACAACCTATTTAGGTGATTTTGCTAGACGTGGTGGTGGTCGTGAGGTTGTGGTTGAGCAGCAAGAAGAGTAGTAGGAGGCAAGAGATGGATATGTTGTGGTTTTGTAGTAGAGTCCTAGAGTCATCCCTGTACTCTCAGGTCCTCAGAGGTGTTTTGATGATGTTTTACAATGTATAACTAATGTAGCTTTGTATATCATGTTGCTGGCTTGACGTGGCCCGTTATGTATGTATAAATAGGTGATGAACTCTGGTGCTGACAGGACAGTTGGTTCATATAGGTTGTGGACAAATATCAAGGCTTGTAAATGTTTATATAACTTGTTTCCTTGTATGATAAGCATCTCGATGTAATAGTTCTCTTTTATCTGCTTTCCATAATCGGTTTTAATTAACCCATATTTTTGGTAATATGTGATTTATGGTGGTTCCACACGTTTTCATGTGGCATCTCGTTGTCTGTGTGATGGCGGGATGTCACATTATAAGTTTTGGTATCAAAGCTCTAGGTTTGCTGAGTCTACAGGGATCTAGGACTAGGGTTGTCTCTGTTCTTGTGAGTATTCTAGATTTTCTTACAATAACCTTCTGCCCTCAGCAGAAGATAAAGCTTAAAGATGTCTGGAAATCATGAAGAACATGCTGCCGAGAGCAGTGATGCTGCATCTGTTGATGGAGCACGAGTACAGGCACATGAAAATTGGGTGTCTGAGGTCCCCCAACTTGACCCAGCCACTCTTGAAAACCCTTCCTATCAGCAACTTATGGGGCAGTTAATGGCTACGATGAATCTCATGGTGGAAAGGTTGCCGGTGCCTCCGCCAAGAGCACAGGCTCCCCATGGTGAAGCATCAGGTATTGGGAAGACCTTTGAGCGGCTTTGTCGAGTCGAAGCTTCGAATTATGCTGGGATGGCTGATCCACCAGATGTAGATCTGTGGTTGACATGTATCGAGAAGGCCTTCCAGATCCTCGACATCCCCAAAGTAGACAAAGTTAAGCATGCTGCCTACCTTCTAAAAGGTAGTGTTGGCCACTGGTGGGCCATCGAGGAGGAGAAGCAGCCTGGTGAGGTGATCTGTTGGGAGGTTTTCCGGTGGGAGTTCGTGAGCTGATACTTCCCGAAGACGTATCTGGATGAGAAGATCAACCAGTTTGAGCATTTGCACCAAGGATCCATGAGCATCACCGAGTATGAAGCCAAGTTTATGGACCTACTGAGGTTTTTTCCTCACATGGTGACGACAGATGACAAGAGAGTCAGACAGTTTGAGAAAGGTTTGAGCGCTGAGTTGACAACACATGTTGCTACTTTAGAGAACTAGGAGCAATTTGCCACGTTTGTGGAGTCTGACCGAAGGATAGAATAGTATGTCAAGGAGAAGAGAGAGTCCATGACAAATAAAAGGCCTTCTTAGTTCCCGAGACAGAGGTTTGATGGCTTCAAGAAGCCAAGGTTTTCAGCACCTTCTTTGATACAAGGTTCTAGTGCGTCGTCACAGTGGTCTCCGAGTAAGGGAAGAGGGCATGGATTTTCACCATCCAAAGCCCACAGTACAGCTTCAGTGGTAGTGACAGGGCTATCTAGGCCACAACAGAGAGACCAGTCATGTCATCTTTGTGGTCAGGTTGGGCATTTCATGACAAATTGTCCAAAGAGAGATGTTGAAGTGACACTGCAGTCGAGGCAAAATTAGCAAGGGTCAGATAGACAGCAGTTTAGTGGGATCAGAGGGCGAGTACACGGCCAAGCGTCACAAGATGGATCATATACTCAAGGAAGCAGAGGACGTGGATGACAGCAAGCAATGACTCAATTCTATGCTATGAGTCAGCCGAAGGCGATAGTTAACCCGCGAGTGGTGGGAGGTCAGATGGAGTTGTTTCATTCTAATTTGTCTTCTTCTTACTTTATATCTGTTTTGGTTGAATCTGGTACTACGCACTCTTTTATCACACATATTATGCTTGATAGTTGTCTTTTACTTGTTATTTGTAAGAGAGATGGTATGTTGTTAGAAACCCCTCTTGTTGGACCCCACGTTGTTTGGAGAGGAGTGTCCATCTTGTGTTTTGTCCTTTTCGGGACACATTATACAAGTGGATCTCATACCACTTGATATGCATGGATTCAACATGATACTTGGAATTGATACCTTAGAAAAGTATAAGGTTGTGTTGGACTGTGGTTCCAATTAAGTAGTGTTTGATGACGATAGTGAGAAGTGGATCTTCCAGGGAGATAAAAAGATCCTTCCGACATGTTTAGTATCATCTATGGTGGCAGAGAAGTTGTTGTGGCAAGGATGTAAGGCGTTCTTAGCTCACATTATAGATACCAAGGCAAAAGGTCCTAGCCTTGAGGAGGTGCATGTTATCCAAGCATTTGCAGATGTGTTTCCCGATGAGTTTCCTGGTGTTCCCCCACCTTAAGAGATTGACTTTGAGATCAATCTGGTGCCAGGAACATAGCATGTTGCTCAGACACCGTACAGGATGGCTCCAGCTGAGATGGAAGAGCTAAAGAAGTAATTACAAGAGTTGTTGGATAAAGGATTCATCAGGCTGAGCATGTCATTGTGGGGTGCTCCAATCTTGTTCATTAAGAAGAAGGATGGGTCGATGTGGTTGTGCTAGATTATCGGCGGTTGAACAAAGTTACGATCAAGAACAAGTACCTGTTGTCGAGGATAGATGATATGTTTGATCAGTTACGAGGTGCCACAATGTTCTCAAAGATCGGTCTACGGTCTGGATATCATCGGTTGAGGATTAACAAAGAGGACATATCAAAGTCAGCTTTTAGGACAAGGTATGGTCACTTTGAGTTCGTGGTTATGTTGTTTGGGATAACCAATGCGCCTGTTGCTTTCAAGGATTTGATGAACAAGGTGTTCCATCCATTTCTAGATCAGTTTGTTGTGGTCTTCATAGACAACATCTTGATCTATAGTCGAGATAGTCAAGAGAATGAACAACATATTCGACGAGCCTTGACTCTTCTTCTCTGACACCAATCGTATGCCAAGTTCAGTAAGTGTGAGTTCTGGTTGGAAGAAGTGACTTTCTTGGGTCATGTAATATCTGCAGAAGGAGTCAGAGTGGACCCCAAGAAGGTGGATTCATTTGCAGTCTGGGATCAATCGAAGATGCCAACAGAAGTTCATAGTTTTCTAGGTTTAGCACGATACTACCAGAGGTTTATAAGAAACTTTAGTGTGATCACATTGCCATTGAAAAAGTTGACCGGGAAGGATGTACCTTTTGTTTGGGATGATCGTTGTCAAAAAGCTTTCCAAAGTTTGAAGGAGAAGCTGACTAGTGCTCCAGTGTTGGTGTTGCCAGAGCCTGGGAAAGGCTATGTGGTTTTCTACAATGCTTCCAAGAATGTCCTAGGATGTGTGTTGATGCAGGAAGATCATGTGGTTTCTTTTGCTTCGTGATAGCTTAAGAAACATGAGGAGAATTACCCAACACATGATTTGGAGCTGGCAGCGGTGGTCCATGCATTAAATATTTGGAGACACTATCTTTATGGGGAAGTGTGTCAGATCTTTACAGATCATAAGAACTTGAAGTACATCTTCTCACAGAGTGAGTTGAACATGTGACAACATCGGTGGATGGAGCTGATCAATGACTATGATTGCAACATTGAGTATCATCCTGGTAAGGAAAATGTGGTAGCTGATGCGCTTAGTAGAAAGTCTTCTTCTCTTCCTATGAAAAAGGCACAGTTGAGTTCCTTGGTATGTCATAAGCGGGATATGTTTGTCTCTTTGCTGTAGATGAATGTACGGTTGGAAGTTTCCTTGTTGGTAGGATTGTTGGCACAGATGCAAGTAAAGCCTACGTTGAGATAGTAAATCAAAGATGCACAATAGGCAGATGCTTCAGTTCAGTTAATCAAATTAGATTTTGGCAGCAAAAAGTGTGATGGCTTCCATGAGTCTGAGGATGGACTAGTTTGCTATCATGGTAGGATGGTGGTCCCCGATGTTGATGATCTGAGAAAGCTAGTGCTTGAGGAAGAACACACATCGATGTATGCCATGCATCCATGTGTCACCAAGATGTATCATAATCTGAAGGACCTATATTGGTGTCCTGGCTTGAAGAGAGATGTAGCCCAGTTTGTGGCTAGGTGTGCAGTATGCCAGCAAGTCAAGGTTGAGCATCAGAAGCCAGCAGGTACGTTGCAACCCATGTCGATACCGTAGTGGCAATGGGATCATATAATCATGGATTTCATAGCTGTTCTATCGAGGACAGCTAAGAATCATGATTCCATCTGGGTGATAGTGGACAGATTGACAAAATCTGCTCATTTCATACCTGTGAAGACAATGTATACAACAGAGAAGCTTGATCAAGTGTATGTGGATGAGATAGTGCATTTTCATGGTGTGCCCGCAATGATAGTCTCTGAAAGAGGACCCCAGTTCATGAGTCTTTTTTGGGAACAGTTGCACAAAGTGTTGGGAACACAATTGAGGTTTTGTACTACATTCCACCCACAGACAGATGGACAGTCTGAAAGGACTATTCAGACTTTGGAGGATCTTCTCTGAGCTTGTGTTTTGTAGTTCCTAGGAAGTTGGGTCATGCATCTCAGTTTGATAGATTTTTCCTACAACAATAGTTAACAACAGAGCATCGACATGGCTCCTTATGAGGCTTTACATGGCAGGAAGGGTAGATATCCTTTATGCTGGTATGAGTTGGGCGAGTATCAGCTTTTGGGTCCTGAGTTAGTGCAGCAGACAATAGGGAAGATCAAAGTGAAAAAGCAACAGTTGAAAGTGGCATAGGACAGACATAAGTCGTATGCAAATAATCGTCGATGACCCCTAGAGTTGCAGGTGGGAGACAAAGTGTATCTCAAGGTCTCACCATGAAAAGGCGTGTTAAGGTTTGGCCGGAAAGGCAAGTTGGCACCCAGGTATATGGGGCCACATCCGGTAATAGCACGTGTTGGCAAGGTAGCTTACAAGTTAGAACTGCCGCCAGAGTTGCATAGGTTACATCTGGTGTTCCATGTCAATATGTTGAAGAAAAGTCATCCAGACATAGGGACAGTGATACATCCAGTTGAGGTTGAGCTTGATGAAGACATGACCTACGAGGAAGGTCCAGTGATGATTCTTGACAGAAGAGTAAAGAAGTTGAAAAGGAAGGACATGGTGCTTGTTAAGGTTCTTTGGCATCATCGTGGCATCAAGGAAGCCACGTGGGAGCTCGAGGAAGAGATGAGGAGGAAGTATCCCTCGCTTTTCTCTTCGGATTTCGGGGGTGAAATTCCTTTGTAGAGGTTTATGGCTTGTAAGGACCCTGACCTTCATTTTGGGCTTAACCTATTTGCTTTTCCTAAACCTTGTGTTTAGATTCTTACTAATCACCTCAAGTGGTGATTAGGGTTTTTTTGTGCTTTGTTGAGAGCTGGAGGTGAAACTTGCAAATAACCCAAGTTTTTGGGGTGATGTGCAAGTTTGACACCTTGAGAGATGTTTCTCTCCCTCCTTGCATCCTCTAGGGTGAGAGGATGGGTTGGGCTCGTTGTTTGAGTAGCTTTGGGCTTTGTTCTGCCTTGTTAAGCCTTGTTTGGGCTTTGCCTTGCTTTGTTGGGCCTTGTGTTGGGCAAGGGTGAGCTTGGTTCCTTGTGTTAGCCATGGTGTATCGGCTAGGTGGTTGTGTTGAGCAAGTGGTGTGTCGCCCATGAGGGGTATCATCCAAGTGACCTTCTTTGACCTAGCATTGTTTGTGTCACCCCCCTTGTGGACACTTGTTGCTTGTTGCTTGCATGTGGCAAAAGATTTGGACATGTGGTGGTGAGCGAGATAGTAGGTGGCGTTGCCCCATGGACAAGTGTCCCTAGGTTGGGCGACACCTTGCCTTAGTCTCCCCTTCACCCTCTTCTTTATATGTCTCTCCTTTCTCTTGCTTGGGATCCCTTTAGTTCCTTAGTTGCTTCCCTTCTTCCTTGGTGGATGATACCTCCCCTTGGTGAGCTTGGTGGCTGATACACTTGGTATAGCTAGCTTGGTGGCCGATATCCTTGGTGGAGTCTTCTTCTTCCTTTAGTGGTGGCCAAACACTAGAGTGTGTCTTACTTCTCTTCTTGTGGTGAACATCTCCCCCCTCCTTCCTTGGCACCTTCTTCTCCTTCATGCTTACTCTTCGGCCATGGTGGTTGTAAGCTTTTTTTCTTCTTCTTGTGGTGGTCGAAGGTGGTGCTTGGATCTTGGAATCTTGGTGCTAGGAGCTTGGAGCTTGCTTGAGGCGGGTTACATAACTCCTAACCCTAGCTATACTACTTCTTTTTCATGTTGCATGATTATATGTCATCTTGATCAGCCATGCATCTTGTTAGATATGTTTCTTGCCCTAGTATGTACCCTTTTATCTTGTTATATATATAGTGGACATGTTTTTGATGTGTTCTTAGACCTTGTGGCCGAACCTTGAGTTTAGGGTTTCTTGGGCAAAACCCCTTTCTCTCCCTTTTGGTTTTGAGAAGTGAGTTCGAGCTCTAGTGGTGTAGGCAAAACCCCTATCTCTTGGTTGTTGAGAGGTGAGTCTATGCTCTAGTTTCTTGGGCAATACCCTTCTCTCACCATGGATTTGAGAGGTGAGCCTTGGTTGGACGTTTACCTAGTGAAGGTTGGAATCTTGACCGATAATGGGATGATCCACCTTGTTGTCTGATATGTGATGGAGGTTGACCAAAACCCCTCTATCTTAGTTGTTGAGAGGTGAGCCAACTCTCTTGATCTATTAGGGTTTGATGATGGTGATGTTGAGATTGATGATGACCAAACTGATATGGTCATTGTGCCTTGCATGATACCCTTTTGTGGCGCTTTGCACGATACCCCTTTGTGATGAGTTTCCCAATACCCCTCTCCTAGGGTTGAGTCTTGGGTGATATGCTAAGAAGTGTTATTTGTCCCTTTTTCCTGATATGAACTCCAACCTTATTTGGTGCTTGTGGGTGTTATGCCTTTGGCCGACATGATGTGTGGTAAACATCTCTATTTTGTGCCTTGGACGATATGGGTTGGTTTTGGTGTTGCCCGATATGGTGCTTGGGTGGTAGAACCCTAGTTAGGTGCCCTAGTGTTGACCGATATGCGGTGCATGCCTTGTGGGGTGATAGGTTACCTTGGGTGCCATGGTGTCATTTGTTAGTTGTGTGCTTGTTGGGAGATACAGTGGTGACCTTGGGCGTCATAGCCTTGGACGATATAGTTGTGGATGACATGACCTTGCTGGTTGACCGACATGAACCCTAACTCATTATGGGTGATAGGGGTCTTGGCTGATAGGGCTGTTGTGCTGCCTGATACACCCTGCACTTTGGTGCATGATACACTTCTGGACCCAGTTGCATGATACACACCTTGCTCCTTGGTTGCACGACACAACTCTTGGATCAGGTTGCACGACACACATCAGGTCTGGTTGCCCGATATCCCTTGTGCATGGATGCACTCCATGGTTGGTTGATATGTGTGGCTAAATGCCCTAGCCGGTAGGTTTTTGGTGAGGGATGTGACCCTATCTGATACCTCCTTTGGGTGAGGGGTGGCGCTACCCGCCACACCTTTGGTGAGGGTAGGCGGTACCTTTGGTGAGGGTTATGCCTAGCTCAGAAGCTTAGGTTGATGAGTTTGTTATCTTATGCCCACACCTTTGTGGATGATGAGTTACGAATGATAGGTTGTAACCAATGATATGTTTGATACCTAAATTTGATGCTAAGTGAGACGATTAGATACATGATTATGTTAATAAGATATAGGGGATAGTGAATGTTCGTGGTTTGATTACAATAATGGAATTTGTTTACAAGACACAGCTTTGTGCTTCATGTAGTTATAATCATGGATGTTGATCCAATCATGTATCTTCAACCCTAAATAGCATGATAATCATAGAGATTTATGTTTGGTGATTCAGTTATCTCTCTTGATATGCATACTAACCATGCAGGTGAATCAAGTGAATTTATAGCCAGGTAAGAGATATGAGGTATATGTGTTTTGAATAACACTGAATAATGATACTCCTTGATTGATGGGATAACATGTATCACCTGTATGATGTGAAAAGGTTTGTTGACCTAATAAAGGCTGAGTGCCTAGTTGAGGTGTTATCCTCTGATGTTGAGATAAGGGATTGCTATCCCATGGTAATGATGTAAGCCTTGAGAGGAAGTGGCATTATGTGATGAGGGATTGAGATCCCTTGGTAATAATGCAACTCAATGATGTTTATGCTTTACAACTTGGTTGCCTCAACAATCCACTTAAAATATACTAATTAATTATAGTGGAACATATCATGTAGTTTGCCCTAGCCATAGATCCATCATCATCAGTAGTTGGTGATGGTGAAACGGGTTCTCCTGTGGGTTAACCCGGAAGAGCATATTGTTGAATATGTGTGGTTGCTCCTATCCAAAAATAGGAGGATTAGAGTGTAACTTCGGTTGTAGACTCCAGAGTGTGGTTTCAGGCTCGTGTTTCAATATGAAAGAGCATGGTGAACAAGCCCATGGCTCAGGATGTGTGATAAGAGCATGGTAAACATGCCCATGGCTTAATGATTATGGAGCATGGTGAACAGGCCCTTGTCTCAGGTCACTAGCGCTGGTACCTGTACTAAGGTGGGCTAGGCAGAGGGTAGCTTGACCCTATGTGGTTGCGGCCACCTAAGCATGAGGCTGCAGTTGTAACATACCAGATCTCAAATCCTACCCTAAAACTGTGACCTTTTGAGTTTGACCAAATAAGGTTAAGGTTAGAGAGATCCTAATAATATAATGCATGAATAATATAATATAATATGTCATATAATTCATTTGGTAATAATAAAATGATAAATAACTTAATTACATGCATGATATGGTTAATGGGCCTCTAATGGGCCATATGACATAACCCATGTAATAAAGCCTCAAAATAAAGAATAGACTTCAAATTCGTAATCTACACATTAAAATAAGTTTACATGTCAATTTTCATTTAATTTGGACAACCACAAAATAATATGGTTAGATAGGAGAGAGAAATTGCCTAAAAGGTGCAATTAATAAATAAATATAGTAAATAACTCCAAAAGAGGAAAATAATTTTAGATTCGTGATCTTCATAATAAATATAGCCTTTGGGTGAATTTTCATCGAATTTGGAGAAAGTTTGCTTAAAAGGTAAAATCAGGAGAGAGAAAAGTGTGTAGAATCTTCAAAGTATTAAATAAATAAATAAGCAACTCCAATATGAAAAATTGATGGCAAATTCGTATTCAACACACTAAATATAACTCGTGGGTCAAGTTTCATAAAATTTGGATAATCCTTATGCCATTAATGAAGGAGGAAAGAGAAAATATACTTTGACTTATTTAACACATTAAAAGTTTCCAAAAGGAAAAACTAAGTGCATAATCGAAACCTACATGCATTAATTGATCTCTGTGCAAAATTTTACTAAATTTAGTTAATGTTTGGACCCTCAATTTGCTTAGTAAAGAAAGTTAATCAAACATTATTTAAGTGCATAGTATTTTCTCAATTTCCTTGTCACGCTATTTGATTTCCTTTAATTTTCGGGCTTTAACCTGGACCCTCTGATTTTTGATCGACGACGCTCAGCTCATCTCCCACCTTGGGTAGGAGTCTAGCGTGACCCGTCATGTGCAGGGTCCCGACTGCGATCTCCGCTCGGGTCTCTCTCCCTTTCCTTTCTTCCTTTCCCTCCGTTTTCTTCTCCTTGACCTTTCCTTCTGCTTCCCGAACCCAATGACCCGATAAAGGTAGGGTTGTGGTTGCCCCTTCCCAGCAGTGGCTAGGCGCCACCTTCCATCCCCTGTTTCCTCTCTGTTTCTGTCTTTCTTTGCTAAATCCTAGCAGCGCAGACGATCGGACCTCATGAGTTTTTGCCCAATCGATCGCCGCCTCACTGGCAGGTCGAGCCTGACTCCTTTTCAGAGTTCTGTGAATCGAGGCTTCCCAACCTGTAGGCCAGTTCCTACCGTCAGTCGTAGGGTAGCATCACAGGTAAGCGCTTGTGCCTCCCTCAACCGACCTTCTATTAACCCACTGAGGTTCGTGGCGGTACTCTGAAGACATCCCTATCCTTGGTTCCATCTGATTTGAGGTATTCCAGTTTTCCCTTTTTTGTTGCTTTTTTCTGATCGGAGTTCAAGTCCCTCGCTGGCTTCTGGCATTTGAAGCGAAGAAGATGGTTCAATTCCTTCTTACCTATATACCCTTCGTTTCCTTTATGTTTTGTTTCTCGCCAGGGGTACTTTCATCGTGTTGTATTCTTTTTCCTCGGCTTTGGACGAGTCAGAGCGGGCCATTGGATCGCGGACCTGGTGGCCCTTGATTGGACCAAGCTAATAGGACTCTGGCCCACTCTCCCTCCTCTCTCTCGCCTGAAACACTGACTTGGCTTTTTGCTAATTTTCTGATTGGCTGCTTTTGTAAAATTCGTAGAAATTAACTTACTAGTCAGAAAAATATGGATAAATACTCGTTGGAATCAAGAAAATAAGATCTATCTAATGATATCAATTTTGATGGATAAATACATGTTTAGTAATATGTGTTTTCAATGGATTTAATCAATGATGAATTAACTTGTATAATTCATAACTAAATAATTATAAGTCAGAAAAATATAATAAAATATGTTTTGGAATCATAAAAATATAACCTAAAATATGGCATAGTTTTTATAACTTAATTCACATATTAATAAAAAAGTGGTTTTTAGGGTTTCTGAAATTAATATAATCTAACCCGAATCCCACATGTATGCACTATAGGTTCTTTGGATGCCTAGGCTTGGACCTAGATGTGACTTTGGACTTAGACTCTAATGTTGAGGTATGTTTGCATCCCCGATTATTCTTCTTGAGCAATTAGCCTATTTTTGTCTTACTTTTGGTCCTTTGGACATTAGCCTACACATTATCTTGTTCTCTTGAAATCTTGCTTCATGTGAAGTATTTTATTTTGTTATTGATCTTGTGATCATAGATATTTACTTGGAATCTTATCTTGTTGCCTTGGTGCAATTTGGACTTTTGATGATATATACCCACTGTGATGTGGATTTTACTTGTTGATATATGTCCACTATGATGTTGATGTTTATATGTTTGTGTTGTCCATTGTGTGATGGAAACCTTGATAATTCTGACTATACTTTGTACTTGACTCTATATTAAACATGCTATGTGATTCATTAGAACTAGAGTAGTGTAAATTGCATTGGTTTGTTTATAGCAGATTTGATATTTCCTGCTCTTTTTGGGACGACAAGGAACCTCATACCCAGGGCAAGATGTGTGTCTTGACCCGTTTTATATATTTGGAAGATTGGCAGTATTCCTTTCTCCATCAGGCTTCAGCTTTAGGGGGGTTGGCCGTCAATTGTGTTTATTTTGTTCTAGGGCTATGCTTATCTCACATACATGCAGGTTATTGACGTTTATTGTGGGGTGTGTGCCCTACTCTCCTTATGTGTCAGTATTGCACATTCTTTATGGTTTTGTTTTATGGCAAGTATCCCTTTTGTTATGATCTTATTCTTTTATGCCTGATTGGGTGGTACTTATCTATTGTATGGGAAGCCTTTTATTTTGATGTCCTTTATTCTATATATATTGCTCAATTTGCTTTTAGTATGCACATACCAGTCTTTGCTGATGTCTCCTGTTGTTTCTCTTTTGTTGGGGTATGCTTCCAAGCCTAGGTGGAGGACATGGATGGCTTGACATGTGGACTCAGACTTAGTTTGTGATGATGAAGGTTGGAGACAATCTTGAGGTGGTTTAGATTTCCTCTACATGGATCCTTATGATGTAAGTTTGTAACTCTTTGTTTTAAAATTGAATATAGTCAAATATTATCTTCCGCTGCTATACTTTGGTGTTTTGATTACCATTATATAAAGATTTGAAAATTTTACACCCACTCCATCATACCTTTTGAGTATGTTTGGACTGGAGGTTCTATTGTTCAAATTTTTAGTAGAGAAGTGTTTTCACTTCTTTACAACATGGTATCAGAGCCCATGGTAGTCGGAATCGACTATTTCAATTTTGTCTCCCTATAGAACACTTGACTTAGTTAGTTATCTCTAAGTGACATGTTGACCCTAGATTTGATCTATGATGATCTTTTATGCAATAAGGTTTGGTTTGAGGTCAAGATTAGGTTATGAGGAAATATTCATATGGAAACATTGTGACTTGGTTTTCGTATTGATTTTGTGCCGGCATATGTTGCTTTTACCTCGTAGAGTTTTCATCTACAAAAATTATTTTCATTATACAACTATATGTACAAAACTTTTCTCTGGTTTGTCGATGTTTTCTTGAACTAAGTCACAATGAAGAGAAACTCTAGTTGTTTAGTATATAACCCTAGTTTTATGACTAGGAATGATATAAAGGTGTAGTTGGCCTACCCAATGACTTTTGGATGTTCATGTAGGGTTGATAGGTTGGAGACATGAGGACCTATAACTCAACCCTAGATGGTGACTATTAGTTGGATACATGAGAAATATTAATCTCCAAAAACTTTGATAACTAAGAGATGTGGGTAGCTCTAAAAAGTTGTTTAGTTTGACTGGTTAGGTTGAACCCTTTAAGGTGTGGAGAATAGTTAATAGTTGATGTTTGGATCAATAGATTTCGAGGAAGAAATCCTTTTTAAGGGGTGGAGTGCTGTAACATACCAAATCTCAAATCCTACCCTAAAACTGTGACCTTTTGAGTTTGACCAAACAAGGTTAAGGTTAGAGAGATCCTAATAATATAATGCATGAATAATGTAATATAATATGTCATATAATTCATTTGGTAATAATAAAATGATAAATAACTTAATTACATGCATGATATGGTTAATGAGCCTCTAATGGGCCATATGACATAACCCATGTAAGAAAGCCTCAAAATAAAGAATAGACTTCAAATTCGTAATCTACACATTAAAATAAGTTTACATGTCAATTTTCATTTAATTTGGACAACAATGAAATAATATGGTTAGATAGGAGAGAGAAATTTCCTAAAAGGTGCAATTAATAAATAAATATAGTAAATAACTCCAAAAGAGGAAAATAGTTTTAGATTCGTGATCTGCATAATAAATATAGCCTTTGGGTGAATTTTCATCGAATTTGGAGAAAGTTTGCTTAAAAGGTAAAATCAGGAGAGAGATAGTGTGTAGAATCTTCAAAGTATTAAATAAATAAATAAACAACTCCAATATGTAAAATTGATGGCAAATTCGTATTCAACACACTAAATATAACTTGTGGGTCAATTTTCATAAAATTTGGATAATCCTAATGGCATTAATGAAGGAGGTAAGAGAAAATATGATTTGACTTATTTAACACATTAAAAGTTTCCAAATGGCAAAACTAAGTGCATAATCGGAACCTACATGCATTAATTGATATATGTGCAAAATTTTACTAAATTTAGTTAATGTTTGGACCCTCAATTTTCTTAGTAAAGAAAGTTAATCAAACATTATTTAAGTGCATAGTATTTTCTCGATTTCCTTGTCATGCTATTTGATTTCCTTTCATTTTCGGGCTTTAACCTGGACCCTCAGATTTTTGATCGACGATGCTCGGCTCATCTCCCACCTTGGGTAGGAGTCCAGCGCGACCCATTCTGTGCAGGGTCCCGACTGCGATCTTCGCTCGGGTCTCTCTCCCTTTCCTTTCTTCCTTTCCCTCCGTTTTCTTCTCCTTGACCTTTCCTTCTGCTTCCCGAACCCAATGACCCTATAAAGGTAGGGTTGTGGTTGCCCCTTCCCAGCAGTGGCTAGGCGCTGCCTTCCCTCCCCTGTTTCCTCTCTGTTTCTATTTTTCTTCGCTAAATCCTAGCAGCACAGACGATCAGACCTCACGAGTTTTTGCCCAATCGATCGCCGCCTCACCGGCAGGTCGAGCCTGACTCCTTTTCAGAGTTTTGTGAACCGGGGCTTCCCAACCTGTAGGCCAGTTCCTACCGTCTGCCGTAGGGTAGCATCATAGGTAAGTGCTTGTGCCTCCCTCAACCGATCTTCTATTAACCCACTGAGGTTCGTGGTGGTACTCTGAAGACATCCCTATCCTTGGTTCCATCTGATTCGAGGTATTCCAGTTTTCCCTTTTTCGTTGCTTTTTTCTGATCAGAGTTCAAGTCCCTCACTGGCTTCTGGTATTTGAAGCGAAGAAGATGGTTCAATGCCTTCTTACCTTTATACCCTTCGTTTCCTTTATGTTTTGTTTCTCGCCAAGGGTACTTTTATCGTTTTGTATTCTTTTTCCTTGGCCTTGGACGAGTCACAACGGGCCATTGGATCGCTATCCTGGTGGCCCTTGATTGGACCAAGCTAACAGGACCCTGGCCCACTCTCCCTCCTCTCTCTCGCCTGAAACACTGACTTGGCTTTTTGCTAATTTTCTGATTGGCTTCTTTTGTAAAATTCGTGGAAATTAACTTACTGGTCAGAAAAATATGGATAAATACTCGTTGGAATCAAGAAAATAAGATCTATCTAATGATATCAATTTTGATGGCTAAATCCATCTTTAGTAATATGTGTTTTCAATGGATTTAATCAATGATGAATTAACTTGTATAATTCATAACTAAATAATTATATGTCAGAAAAATATAATAAAATATGTTTTGGAATCATAAAAATATAACCTAAAATATGGCATAGTTTTATAACTTAATTCACACATGAATAAAAAAGTGGTTTTTAGGGTTTCTGAAATTTATATAAATCTAACCCGAATCCCACATGTATGCACTATAGGTTCTTTGGATGCCTAGGCTTGGACCTAGATGTGACTTTGGACTTAGACTCTGATGTTGAGGTATGTTTGCATCCCCGATTATTCTTCTTGAGCAATTAGCCTATTTTTGTCTTACTTTTGGTCCTTTGGACATTAGCCTACACATTATCTTGTTCTCTTGAAATCCTGCTTCATGTGAAGTATTTTATTTTGTTATTGATCTTGTGATCATAGATATTCACTTGGAATCTTATCTTGTTGCCTTGGTGCAATTTGGACTTTTGATGATATATACCCACTGTGATGTGGATTTTACTTGTTGATATATGCCCACTATGATGTGGATGTTTATATGTTTGTGTTGTCCATTGTGTGATGGAAACCTTGATAATTCTGACTATACTTTCTACTTGCCTCTATATTAAACATGCTATGTGATTCAGTAGCACTAGAGTAGTGTAAATTGCATTGGTTTTGTTTATAGCAGATGTGATATTTCCTGCTCTTTTTGGGATGGCAAGGAACCTCGTACCCAGGGAAAGATGTGTGTCTTGACCCGTTTCATATATTTGGGAGATTGGCAGTATTCCTTTCTCCATCAGGCTTCAGCTTTATGGGGGTTGGCCACCAATTGTGTTTATATTGTTATAGGGCTATGCTTATCTCACATGCATGCAGGTTATTGACGTTGATTGTGGGGTGTGTGCCCTACTCTCCTTATGTGCCAGTATTGCACATTCTTTATGGTTTTGTTTTATGGCAAGTATCCCTTTTGTTATGATCTTATTCTTTTATGCCTGATTGGGTGGTACATATCTATTGTATGGGAAGCCTTTTATTTTGATGTCCTTTATTCTATATATATTGCTCAATTTGCTTTTAGTATGCACATACCAGCCTTTGTTGATGTCTCCTGTTGTTTCTCTTTTGCTGGGGTATGCTTCCAACCCTAGGTGGAGGACATGGTTGGCTAGACATGTGGACCTGGACTTAGTTTGTGATGATGAAGGTTGGAGACAATCTTGATGTGGGGTTAGATTTCCTGTACATGAATCCTTATGATGTAAGTTTGTAACCCTTTGTTTTAAAATTGAATATAGTCAAATATTATCTTCCGCTGCTATACTTTGGTCTTTTGATTACCATTATATAAATATTTGAAAATTTTACACCCACTCCATCATACCTTTTGAGTATGTTTGGACTGGAGGTTCTATTGTTCAAAATTTTAGTAGATAAGTGTTTTCGCTTCTTTACAGCAGTCCTGCTTGTTAAGCATTCGTGCAGTGACCATGAGGTGGTGAGGTCATGGAGTCTGGCTCTTCCATTGACCTTGTATGGCACCTGCTTTGGGCTTCGCAGCCGATGGTTGGATTTGAGCGGTACATCTCACTTCCTTAGGGCATGATAATACATAATCCAGCCGAATAGTATATACTGCTTAGGAAAAAACACGGAACAATGATTGAGGCCTTGCTTGTATAGTTGATCTAGTTACACCATGCAGTTATTTGTATGATCCTTATATTTTGTGAAAAGTTCTTATAAAGATTATCTTGGAAATCATGTTCCATTAAGAATATCTGGTCATATGCCTCCTGGATACCCTGGTAAGATTGCTAATAAAATAAGTTCTGCCCAGGATGTTGCTCTTATGATCTGTTGATATCAGTTATCTACTTTACCTACTTTTTCTGAAGTTTTATAGTTTCGGAGGGGAGTTATGTTTCTCGCTGGGACTGTGTGTCTCACCCCATTGGTTTACAACCTTTTTAGGTGATCTTGCTAGACATGGTGGTGTTCGTGAGGTTGCGGCTGAGCAGCAAGAAGAGCAGTAGGAGGTAAGAGATGGATATGTTGCTATTTTGGTTATTTTGTAGTAGAGTCCTAGAGTCATCCATGTACTCTCAGGTCCTCAAAGGTGTTTTGATGATGTTTTACGATGTATAGCTGATGTAGCTTTGTATATCCAGTTGCTGGCCTGATGTGGCTCGTTATGTATGTATAAATAGGTGATGAACTCTAGTGCTGACAGGACAGCTGGTTCCTATAGGCTGTGGACAAATATCAAGGTTTGTAAATGTTTATATAACAGGTTTCCTTGCAGGATAAGCATCTGGATGTAATAGATCTCTTTTATCTACTTTTCGCAATCTATTTTAATTAACCTGTGTTTATGGTAATATGTGATTTATGGTGGTTCTGTGCATTTTCGCATGGCATCTCGTTGTCTGTGTGATGGCGGGATGTCACACCCTAGAACATGTGATGGCCAATACACTAATGTATGGTGTGGCCAATATCTTCAACTGAGGTGAGGATGTTACACCCATGAAAGGTGAAGGTGATAAACTATATGATTGGTAAGGTTGATACCTTGATAGGTAAGGGTATGAGGGATATGATGATGCCTAGCCCGATATACACCTAATCCAATACATGTGTTCAAGTTGACATACATGAGTCAACCTGATACACTTTGTAAAGGTGAGGGCAAGACTTTCTTAGGAGTGATGAGTGTAACACCAAGTAATGGTATGACTAATACCTTGATTGGTAAAACACATAAAGTGGTTGATAATGGTCAACCCTATATCAACAATGCCATAACCTAAGATGAGTCCATATCACTTGATGATAGTTGGGTAATTTAAGTGTGTGAATTATGGCCAATACACTACAGGATAAATGTGATGAGTTAGTGCATAAAGTATTAGGATGGTAAATACCCTAATACAAGATAAGTTGATAAACTTAAGTAAGTTAAAAGTGATGAGGGAAGTGATATACCAAGGCATGATAAATATCACATCCAACACCTCAAGGTTGATATACCTTGATGCACCTCAAATCCAATATACTTGGATGAGTAACACATGAAGTGTGTCATGTCAATTGTTACATTAAGATGTAATGAGTTTAATTCACTTTGATAAGTGTAGGCTAACATACCTTGAGAAAGGGTTAAGCCAAGTTAATAAAGTCTGATGTAGTCAATATCCTAGTGGGGATGAGAGAGAAACTCATACTTTTTGTTGAAAATCATTTAATGATAAATGATGAGAATAAATATGTATGATTGAATACTTATGATATCAAAGTATTCTCCGAGATGTGTGGAGCAATGAATTAGGGTTTAGATTGATAATATGAACTTGAAACCCTATTCGGCTATAAAGGGAATCCCTAACTCTAATAATGGGAAGGTTGTATTTCTCTTATTGCATAAGCCTTGTGAACATGTTAAATACTTGTATAACAAGTATAATGTTTATATGGTCTAATGACCTAAAAGATAATTGTTTCCTAGTAAGGGGTGACAAGATGTTTAATGGGCCTTGTGAGCCATGTTAATAGTTGTTGCCTTATCAGAGTTGACAGCTGTTTAAATAGCCTTGTGAGCCATGTGAATAGTTGTTGCCTAGTGAAAGGTGACAAGATATTTAATGAGCCTTGTGCACTATGTGAAATACTTGTACAACAAGTGTAAATAATACCTTGGTCTGAGGACCTAGAGGTAACAATTACCTGATAATAGGTAACAATGTTCAGTGATGAACTAAGGGTTTGAATACCTAGATCTAGTAATCATGATGATGATAATGTTAAGGGGTGAGAATTCCTAGTAATGTGAAGGGAATGAGATCCTGAGTGTTATGCATTCAAAGTGTTCCAAAGGTTATAAAAGTACTTGATAAATGTATTACACCTTTATTTGTAGCATCTATTATAATTCATGTTTGAAACATGGTTGATGCTAAAAGATATTGTAATGCACCAATTAATCAAGTGGAATCTTATAATGTATTGCCCTATCCATAGATCCATCAGCGTCAGTAGCTGTTGAATGGTGAAATGGGTTTTCCCACAAGATTACCTAGAACGCATATTTTTTAATATGTGGGGATGATGGGTGCCAATATCCAGACATCCTAGTGAGGGATTGATGTGATATCTCCTTCATTATAATCTGGGATGTATGTATAATCTCCCGATGAAGATGAATGTCGGGGATGGATAACTAAAATCTCCCTGAAGAGAGTTCATGTTGGGACTATAGCTCTATAGTGAAGATACCAGTATACCCTGGTAAGCTAATTGTAGCTGACACGAGATGTCCTGCTAGTGGTCTCACACTGACCGATACAGAAGAGGTCTTGGCAGCCAGCTCTTCCATTGACCTTATATGGTACTGATTTTGACTTCATATTGGTCGGTTGGAGGATGAGTGGTATACCTCATCTCCTTAGGGCATAAGTATGATTGTAAATATGTAATCATTCGTGTAGCTTATTTGCTTAAGGATTAAATACAGAAAACATTGGTTGATGTTACATTTCTTTTACGCTGCTTAAATAGATAGATGTTATACATGTTCTTCATATTCCTTATAAAATGAATAGATTATTTACTTCTTTATCATATATAGTTGTAATGCTTCAGAAGACGATATTGCTCTACTCTGCTTAAATAGTGATTAAATCCTACTTATTAATGTAAAAGAATCTACTGCCCAGTTTTATACTATTTATCTATGATAATAATATTATTGACCGAGAGTTATATCTCTCGCTGAGACATGGGTCTCACCCCGTTGGTCACCAACATTTTTAGGTTGATGCGGATAAGGAGGTAGAGACCATATTGTAGAGGGGGGACAACAACATCAGGGGAACCAGTAGCATATCAGGTTGAGTGTATTGTCTGTCTTGTCTTGTAGATAGAAGTCATATGTGTCATCTCTGTACTCTCAGGTCCTTGGAGTCAGTACGTAAAGGTTTTATAAAAAATTGGAGATTTTGGCTTGTATGCCACAAAGCTTTATGATGCTTCAATATATGTTTTGACAAAGCAACTGTTATATGTTATCCTCGAGATGAGATGGTACAATGTATGTACAATGTGAACCTTGATGTATATAAAGTTGTGGTTCTTTTAGTAAGAGTTTCCTGGAAGAGGATCTCTTTGCAAAATGGTTTTAATTTTTAGTGATTTTGTTAATCCACTTCTTATAGTTATTCCACAATTATTTACTGGTGATGACTCGGTTTGATGTCTGGTCATCACAATATATATATATATATATATATATATATATATATATATATATATATATATATATATATATATATATATATATATATATATATATATATATATATATATATATATATATATATATATATAAAGGTAGGGCCGCATACAAAGTAGCACTTCAAATTTTCTTAACCTCTAAGACAACTCAGAATGGTTGTCAAATCATGATAATTGAAATCAAGTGTATATATTCCTAAAAAGGATAACATAGAATTTCTAATCACAAAATCAACATGGGATTTGTTACATAGAAGTTTGACATAAATCTTGAACATGGTCTCCCAAAATTTGTTATATAGGAACTCAACCTTGGATCATAACTTATATTTTCATTGCTGAAATCTACTCATCTTTTTTTATCAAAATGTCTCTTATTAAAATTGACAATTGGTTATGTTTTGTATTGTAGCTTCTTTAGCATGGATAATATGTATATGTCAATTTTATTATGAATATGAATAAAATAACATGAAAGACACCTCCCTATTTTTTAGTAAAGTAATTTGCAATTTTGAAAATCATTCACATTATGGTTGTATCCATTTCCACTAGTGTAGGCCATGTTCACATCCCTAACAAGGAAATAAAAAGTAAAATTTTCTCAATAAATTGTGAAACTAAATTTAAAAACTAATCAAAGTTTAATTGTGTTTGAAGCAAGCATTGTTTTTGCAAAATATTCTTATTTCCTATTCTATTCAACAGCTACAAATCCTAAAGGAGTTTTAGGAAGAAAAAAATAGTTTATTGTTTATTGTATAAAAATAATCCAAGATAGGCAAGAATCTCATGGGTTTCTTAGTGCTAATCAAAGATACAATAAAAATGATAGGAATTGGGGGAGATAATTTTCTTCCTAGAAGGCACATCAATGAAAATCGCTATGAAGAATGATCCATATATTGTTACAAAGATTATTCATTGTGTAATATACATTTGATACATAAGTTATTTTAAACACAATGGTAATCCTTTTTCAAGAAGATAGATTTAATTTAATACATGTAGTGTTTGAAATGCGATGGCACATAGGCGTCATTCGTGCTTCATTCGATTCATTTGTATAAGAGGATAACGTGACAAGACTAAAGAAATCACTAAACAACGCCATCAACCAGAGTTCCATCTTCTGCCGCAACTATTGATGATTTGCCAAGCAGAGCAATATATACGACATGTCTTCAAAGTGAAAGAGGATTAGAAAAAAAATATTTATTATAAAATGATACTCGTCAAAGATAGTAACTGAAATATTGGAGATAGAAAAAGGTAACAAAATATTTTTATCAGAAGCTACATAACCCATTAGAACTCATTGAAATGAGGTAGGGCATCAAGCTATTTAATGTTCCAAATTTTTATGAGATTTATTATTGATATGTGTGTATTGTTGGCAATGGGTAAGACATGTGCCTACCCATTCATCAACATGGTTTTTCCATATATATATATATATAATCAAAATAGTACAGTTTGATATAAATAATTCTGGGAATAGAGCCTCCATGAAAATAATTCCCAAACTAGCCCAATTTTATGATAAAACACCGTTCGAATTGGCATTTTTCTGATCAAAATTGAGAAAACGCCACTGCATTTATAGCTTTCAATCAAAAATGAAAAAAAAATGCCAAGAAAGTTGGCACTTTCATCCAACACTTTTAGGTGAAAACAACAACTCTTTTGGCTTTTTTATTTGCTTTTTTTATTATTAAAAGCTCCAATTACAGCGGCATTTTCACAACCTCGATCAGAAAAATGCCAATTCATGTGGAGTTTTCTCAAAAAAGTGGGCTACTTTGGGAATTATTTTCACAGAAGTGCTAAACCGAAATTATTTTTATCAAACGGTCCCATTTTGGGATTTTTCATATATATATATACATATATATATACATACATACATATATATATACATACATACATATACATATATATACATACATATATACATATATATATATATATATATATACACGCACACACACACACTCACACAAGTACACTGACAAAAAGTGGTTCAAGTGATCAAACACAATGTCTCCTAACAAAGGAACACGAGTTCAAATCCCAATTTCAGTCTTAGTTCACCACCCTTCGAGATATTCAACCTCTTCCATAAGAATGTGAGAGGGATAGAGAATAACTCTCATGTTTCTATACACACATACTCTCAGTCTCCCTCATTTTTGTTCGTATGAAACTGGGGTGATATGAACGTTATAATGTAAACATAAGAATATAGTTATTAAATATCTCTATTATATTTCTTTCAATCCAGACTCCCACCCAGATGCTTGCTGGACAAAAAATTTAACGCCCTTGGTCTTTTTAATTTAGGTTAAATTTTAAGACAATTGTGGTGGTTGAAGCAATGCATGACAGAGTGCTAAAAATGCATCACAATGGTAAGTATCAGCAACATACAACAATGGAGCACAATGATCGACATCACATGTGGTAGCTCAATATTTTCCGACATCACAAGAAATGCTCACACAACAACAGACGGAGGAAAAACACAACAACGACATGTCATGGACATTGAAATTAGTGTGTTATAGGAAATGACCATGCCTTTGTATCAAATATAAAGTAATTCCTAATTGAGCCGAACTAAACATGACTCAACTTGTCCAACCAAAGCCAATATTCATAGGCAAGTGGATGTGAAATCTGAGCATTTGACTCACGTTCACTGTCAGCTCTTAAAAAAACTGATATTGTTTAGCAAATCCTATATGACTTTAGATAATTCATTTTGGTCCTGAAAAAAATTATTATGATGTTAACTGAACTCCGATAAGTACCCTATCGATTTCTTATAATTTGTAGATCTAAAACGTAGCATCCAAAGGCAAATATGAATCAACCAGATATAAGTATTTTCTTCAAAAAAATTGAATGTGAATGCCTATCGAATGTTAGAATTTTAGGCTCCCATTCTTAGCTTAGTTGCATTCGTCATTCGTCTTCTAATTTTCTCATGTAATTCTATTACTTAAAGATATAAATTTTGTAATTATTAGGCTACATATGCATGTACACAAAAATATTGTCTAAAGTGTTAATTTTGGTTAGAGAAGTTGAGTCAAGTTTGGTTCATAGTAAGTGATAAGAAAAGATTTTGGGGTGATGAAAATTAGATCGGATCCAATACCTTACTTAGACATAGACATATCAAATGGGATGGCGAGTGTGATTAGTAAAACACTATATTATGTTTGATATAGTAATTACATAATGCAATAGATGTACCGTAAAAAAAGATAATGTGGTAGATGTGGATTCATTTTTTGTTTCATTTCTCTTGCTCATATATCACTTTTTTTCAACAAATTTGAGTTTAGATGAAATTTCTTAACAATTAATTGGTAGTAGTAAATCATCATATTTGTTCCTCAATGTGAGACTATTTGGATACAAAAGAAGTGCACAGTGAAGTTGATTGCCCCCAATGTGAGACATTTGTGCAGGTCTAGTGAGTCTTAGTGGGATTGACTACATAAAAGGGGTCAATAAATTTGATCTATGTTCAAAGCATTATTCAAGTAAGACCCATTCGACCCATTTTATTTCGGTCAAGAGTGACTAGTTTAGCATAGGTCTGGGTGCGATGGGTATATTTACCATCGGACCTTCTAGGCGCAACACGTATGGGCACTCTATCCAATATACAATTGCATCAAGTGATCGGAGTATGCGGTCCTTTTTACATTCCTTCTTGTAGTCCATATTTATGGATACCAATTCGTGTTTTGTCAAAATTGAGTTTAGGGCTCTCTCAAGAACCATGCAACATATCATACATTGTTCACATGCTGATTAACATACATATAAGTTCAATGAGGTGTTTACCCTATGTAGTTTAATAAGTAGATGCATATAGTGTTCTATATTGCAAAATGATCTAGAATATGTGGTTCTATTTCTTCTCCAACTTCTTGGGGAATTTTGAAAAATCTCTTAGTTAACTTCTTCTTCATCACACAAACACTCATCAAACTAAAAATATTTTGGTCAATTTGCCATTGATAAACACGACACTCACAAAATATATCACTAACCCACTACACTAACCGATGTACACACTTTAGAAATGTCTTCTCATGAAGGATAATGATCTACCACAATCTACAATCTAGAAACAACCCATATAAAATATTTTTTATTGATATATTGTGTAAAAAAAACCATCACCAAAGAGGGGGTTAACTTTAACATGATTTTGATCCCCATAAGAATTTCTATGGAACCAGTCCCATGTGTCCCAATCTCATTATACCTTTTGAAAATATTTCTATTATGAGGTCATCTTCTAAAATTTTCCCTATACCAAAGTTGATGGACAACATGTCAGGATAGTTGGGTTTCCATTTGATCAATGTAAATTGCTTCTATATAGCTAAAAATATGGTAGTGACGGCTGCCATGAGATTGGTCCATTCAACCAAGTGGTTGTTGAAAGTCCATGAGGCATATGAGGAAGGGACGCTACTATAATCAACCTTGGCCTAGGACCAAATTCTTTAGAGCCACAAAGCGTTAGGAATTTACTTACCCAAACTCTATCTAGTCTCCATGATCTTGGGCAACATGAATGACAAACTATGGTTGCAATAGATTGTAATGAAAGAGCACTTATCCATAACGAATAGACGAAGAAGGTGATGTTCTCGTATCTCTAGCCACCATCTAAAAACTTTAGCGGAAGCAAGCATGCATTTTAGGGATCGGGTTTCTCGCTCCTGGTGGATTCTCCAATGGATGTAATAAGTTGGTTATGGATAGAATCCCATGGAGAAGGATCAAGCCTTTTTTATCAAATATCCAATGTCTCTCTATCAATCACCAAGAGACATGACAATTATGGGATCTACACTAAAACCCCAACGGATGCATCCCTTCAGGAAACCCTCATAATAAATATAATTTTATTAATTTTGTGCCACACTAGAAAGGATACTTGACATTTTTCCACTTGCCCCAAATTATCATGACAATACTATTTATTAATTTTCAATTGATATTTAAAAATAAACACTTCCATATATGAGAATAAGATATGAGTCATATAGGTTTTTACACAATAGATAAGTACTACCTACTATGCATTGTCATATCTAAACATCTTATATGTAGGGGTACACTTTATAAATAGGTCGACCTCAAACATATTCCTTGGTTCAAATTTATATCAAAACTGACATTATGTTATAACTAGTATTAAAATAGAAATATCAAGTCAAATATGTGATCACATAATAAATATTACATTGTCAAATCACATTTAATGTTACACATTAAATAGTTTTCCCAGACCTATATTCTTTACATGAGATGTATACAATCAAGAGCTAGTCCTTTTATAAGAGGGTCTATAATTGTATACAATGTACCAACATGCTCATTCATTATCATTTTGTTATCAACTTGCTCATTAACAACATAGAGATTTATGTCTAGGTGTATGCATGTTGGGGTGCTTGTATCATTTTTAGAAAAAGTGATTGTGAATTCATTATCACAATATATTTTTATAGGCATCATAATTGAATCAACAACTTTAGAATCTTGTATCATATTCTTAATCCAAATCACTTGTGATGATGTTTCATGACAAGCTATAAGGTCATCTTCCATGGTTAATAAAGTTGTAGTCTTTTTCTTGACACTCCTCCATGACACTGCACCACCAGCTAGTAGGAAGCTATAGCATGTTGTAGACTTCCTATTGTCTAAACAACCAATAAAATTTGTATTTGAATATCACGTAACCTCAAGGTGGTTTCTCCTTCTATATGTAAGCATGTAATCCTTTGTTCCTTGCAAGTATCACATCACCTTCACGACCTTCCAATGGTGAATGCCTAGGATACATTTGTAACAAACAAGCAATGTCAGATCGCATGCCTATCGAGAGATATTGTAGGCTCCTAACTATAGATTCCTATGGTATCTTACTCGTTTCATTCCTTTCAATTTCATTACTAGGACACTGCTTAGAGTTAAACTTATCTCCTTTAATTGTAGGTGCAAGTCTAGGTGTACAGTTTTTCATTCCATATTTCTCTAAAACTTGTGATATATAGGCCTTTTGTGATATTCCAAGTATGCCCTTAACTCGGTCTTGATGAATCTCCATGTCGAGTACATATGCGGCTTCACCCGTGTCTTTCATCTTGAAATTAAAAGATAAAACTCTTTGTTTTCATGTAATATGACAAATTTATTACTTGCTAGTAGAATTTCATCCACATAAAGAATCAATTATATGAACTTATTCCCACTAACCTTAAGGTACATACGTCGATCAACGATATTAGGCTTAAACCCTAAAGTTGATATAATGGTATTAAATTTTATGTAGCATTTTCGGGATGCTTATTTAAGTCCATAAATTTATTTCTAAGTTTACAAACCATATGACTTCTAATATCATCAATAAAACCTTCTAGTTGTTCTATATAGTTTTGTTCAGATTTATCCTCATTCAAAAATGTTGTTTTCACGTCCATTTGGTGTATCTCAAGATCAAAATGAGCTACTAAGTCCATGAATATCCTAAAGGAATCCTTTCATGAGACTGGAGTAAAGGTCTCTTTGTAATCAATGCCTTCCTTTTGTGTAAAACCCTTTGCAACAAACCTAGGCGTGTGTCTCTCAATTTCACCATTTGAGTTTCTTTTGGTCTTAAAGACCCATTTGCAACAGATAAGTTTAACACTCTTTAGCGAAGGTACAATGTCCCAAACTTTACTCTTATCTATATATGCTGGTTCTTCCTTCATGACATCAAGCCACTTATAAGAATTTTCACAATCCATTGCTTGAGTAAATCATAAGGGGTCAATATCTTCAAAATCAATGTTTGACTCTTGAAGGTATACAACATAGTCAGATGGGATGGTAGACCTCATGGTCTTGTGGATCTTCTTATTCAAGATTAGATTTTGCATCTTCTGCAGGCTCCTCAGGTTGTTCTTCATTATGAGTGTTCAATTTCTTCAATTACAACATAACTAGGAGCATGATCTACTTCTATTGTCTCATCTACTTGATAATTGTTCATAGGAACAATAATTGGATAGACTTTGTGACTTTGATTACATGTAGGTATAGGAGAACTATCATGCATTTCATCAAAGGAAATGTTCTGGAGTAGTTCATTCCCACTGAAATGATGATCCTCCAAAAATCTAGCCTTTTTCCATTTCAATTATTTTTGTCGGTGACTTGGATAGTAAAATCTATATCCCTTTGACCTTTTTCGATAACCAATAAAGAAACCAGTAGTGCTTCTTGGGTCAAATGTCTTCTCATGTAGATTGTAGATTCTAGATTCTACATGACATCCCCATGTGTGCATGTATTTCAAGGACAGTTTCCTTCCCGTCTAGAATTCATATGCGGTTTTCTAGACAGACTTGCTAGGAACCTTATTCAATACATGCATTGTTGTCTTTAAAGCCTCACTCCACATTATAGAAGAAAGGGATGAATTATAAAGCATTATAAAAACAATTTTCTCTATTCTTTGATTCCTTCGTTCAGCTACACCATTTTGTGTTGGTGTGTCTAGAATTGTTTATTGAGGTACAATACCCTCTTCTTGAAGGAAATGTGTAAATGGTCCCTTTATTTGTTCCATCTCAGTGAACATTCCATAATATTCACCTCCCCATCAGATGTAACTATCTTAATCACTTAACCTAATTGTTTCTCCACTTCAACCTTAAAGTCCTTAAAGGCTTGAAAAACCTAACTTTTGTCATTCAATAAGTACAGGAACATATATCATGAGTAGTCATTGATAAAGGTTACAAAATACATTTCCCATGTTAAACAAGGTGGAAAAGGTCCACTAATATCTGTGTGAATTATTTCTAATGTTCCATTACTCCTCATGACACCCTTTTTAGAAGTGTTGGTTTGCTTAGCCTTTATACATTCAACACATGTTTCAAAATCAGTAAAGTCCAAAGGTCCTAAAATACCTTCCTTTACTAATCTTTGGAATCTTTCTTTGGAGATATGTCCCAATCTACAATGTAAAATAAGTGAAGATTTATCATCCAATAGTGTGTGCTTATTACCAATAATATTATGTTGGACTGTTAATTTTTTTTTTGAAGTTAATGTTGGACTATTAATGATTACTCCAAATTGGGGCTTAATTTAACTTGATAAAGAATATTTATTAGAACAAAAATACCAATAATTAGAATTTTATACAATGATAATTGTCCACTTTGAAGAATACAAGCATAGTTCAATTTATCTAATCTAGAAATAGAGATGAAATTTCTAAATTTGTTTGATACATAAAGAGTATATTCTAAGTCCAACAACTTTCCATTGTCAAGGATTAATCTACATGTGCCAAAAGTCTTTAGGAAAGAGTCCAATTTATTTCCTTAATATAGGACTCTTTCATGGCCTGTTAGCTTCTTTTGATTCAAAAATCCCTACAATGTACTAGAAATGTGCACCGTGACACCAAAGTCAAGCTACCAACTATATAATGAACATTAGAAAGATAGCATTCATATAAAATAAGAAACATAGTACCTTTCTTTTCCAACCATTTCTTGCATGTGAAGCACTCTTTTCTTATGGCAAAAGAAGCATTTTATATTAGCCTTGCTTACTCTGGTGTTTCCATCACTAGGCTTGGACACACCACATGAGATCGGAACATTTACTTTCATTTACCTTTACCGTTCTGACCATGCTTGTCGTTGGTGCTTATATGTACAATAGGAATCCCTTCATTCTTAAGTCTCTCTTCTTCTTGAACACACATGGTGAATAGATCATTTATTGACCTTTTTCTTTTTATGTATTGTAAGAAACTTTGAATGATCAGTACTGACTAGGTAAGGAGGTTAAAATGAAATGAACAAGAAATGTGTCAGAGGTGGACAACTCCATCTTATTGAGTTGTGAAGTGATATGTCACATTTCCATTATGTGTTTACAGATCCCACGAGAACCATTGTACTTCATAGAGCATCTTAACCATTAAGGTTCTGGCCCTAGACTTACTAGAAGAAACATATTGCTCGTCAACTATTTTTAGAAAATATTTTGCCAATGCTAAAGTAGGAATGAACTGCCTAATATGTTTTCCCACATGTATTTATATAAGTAACAAACCAAGCCTATTAGAACGTTCCCACTTATCATAATTGACATATTCTATAGTAGTAGTTCCCTCTTTCAATGGTTGTGGTTTAATCACTCTTAGAAAACTAAGTCTAAGTCTATACACCCTAATGTAAACATAATTTTTTCTTTCCATTCATTGAAATTGGAACCATTGAAATTTGGAATGCTATTTTTACCAAATAAAGATGATGAAACAACTACAATAATTAAAATATCTATATCAAAACCACAATAAATTTATAAAAGTAAAATGAAGTCTACTTTAATTTACTTCTATAATATGAATCACAATTAGTCATTGCAAACTATTTGGGATGAATTTTTGACAATGAGTAGGATTTCACTACTACAGAAACAGCCTTTGGCGTCAGTTGTTTAACCCCCTTTGGCGTCGGTTTCTGAATGACGCCTATGTGGGCACCGCTAAAGGTCGAACACTTCAGCGTCGGTTTTTTAACCGACGCCTATTTAACATATAGACGTCGGTCTTTTAGTAGATAACTGACGCCAAAAGGGTTCGCGCCACAGAAAACGGCGTCATCTAGGACACATTCTGCGTCAGTTATCTACTAAAAGACCGACGCCATACTTCAAGACGACACGGCCGTGCTTCCCTGCACGGCCGTGTTTAGTACTATAGGCGTCGGTTTTATATGAATAAGCGACGCCTTTTCCACCACGACCGTGCTTTCCTGCACAGTCAGGTTGTTTGTAATATTAGGCGTCAGTTTTTATCCAATAACCGACGATGTAGGTCTTTGGTGACGGTTTTCTGTAAATAACCGACGCCTATATCTATTTTTTTTTCATATCAGTTTGCATGCCTGTTGTGGCTGGTCAGCAGGATGAGAACCTGCAGTTCAATTTTCTGAACTGCAGGTTTACGACATCCATTGATATCAGCCTACAAACAGACCACAAACCTGCAAAAGTCCCAAGAAAAATTTCACACAAGTAGATACATTCAGACATCAATTCAATTCTCACATTCACATATATAGAAACATTCAAATACATGTATTAACATTCAGAAATATTCATTTACAAAGTATCATTCATTATCGCTATCAACATCCCAATTATATCTTACAGTTTCCACTGCTTGTATGGCTTTTGCCCATTCTTCTCTTATTTCATTTAATCCTTCCATCGTATATGGAGCATGTATATTTTTTAAGCATTTACCTATAGTGTGGTCAGTTTTAAACACCTGCAAAGAGAATGATGTATATATATAAGTAATAATATAAAAATATGATTGATATATGTCATACTAACTAATGAGACTATATATAATACCTCATGTATGGTATCGATGTCCAATGCGGCATGTTTGATAATCATCTGCATAAATCGCATCACATAGTATGCGCATGCCCAGCCATTGTCTTGTGTAGCGCACTATAAATTGAAACATACAAAATAATACAACTAAGCACAATTCACATCAATAATATATACATTGGAGTCGGGAACTTACTTGTACGTTCTGCCAATTTATTGGCTGGTTTTTTTTCCTTGGGACCGTTCCTCCAACCTTTTTGAATGCATCTAAACCCCTACATGTTAATATAACACAATAAATTACATAAGTAAATAGTAATGTAATAACATATGTTAACAGATACAAAAATGAAATATTTCTCACCAGAATAATGGCATTCTCATTACGTGTCCAATTTTAGTGTTTAATGTACTTCCTGCGGGATCTAGATAATAAACAGTGAACGTCCCGAGGACAATAACTAGTAACTCCCAATGTTTACCGCTAGAGGTAAAAAGTTAACAATTAATAACTCAAAATGCACAATAAAAATAGAATTTTCTTAAGTCCAAATTATAAATAAAGTAAACTTACTTGACATTGAATGGAGCTATTATTATCGTCTTCTTTTACTGACCAAAAATTGTAAAAGCATCTATACTGTATTGTTGAACATTATCAGGGTCTTTAGCTACCATACTAATCAATGATGGAATAAAAAATCCCACATGATCAAATGCAAATTATTTGCAATGATCTTCGACTAAGTAGCTACAAAACATGTATTACGTATGTATTAATATATAAGAAACCAGATCACCGGATCTTACACAAGGTATATGGATGTATAAATAAGATCTCACCTTATCCATGTCTCTATCATTGATGTATTCAGCCAATCATACATAAACAGCTCAATAATATCTTGCATAAATAAAGAGCTATCGTATGATTGACCTGCATAATCTGCATCTAAAGAAACAATTATCGGGAATGTATATTATGTGCCCGTAGCCAACATGCCATTCCCCTACAACCAGGACCTAACGGGTATGTTAGGTCAGTTGGAACCCAAGTTGGTAATGCGGGAAGTGGAGGTGGAGGCCTAGGTGCTCATGGTGTCTTCTTTTTAACATGTATATATAATTTCAGATCAGTTGACATCATATATACACATTAACAGTCTAAATCAATGTAAATTTATCTTACAATTTAAGTAGTGTAGACGACATCTGCTTTGGGCCACAATATGACCCTGCCTTCTGCCTCAGCAAGTGTATCAATATCCGGGTGGGGATATGGCAATGTAGCTTCCCTCCAATCGGGTAACACACATAATGGGCCCACACGAACGTAGCCATGTGGCATTGGAGTCCCGTGAAACCTTTCCCCAGGAAGGGACGGGTAAGCTTGCGCCTCTACAACAACATAGTCTTGTATTCTTAAGCGGCATGGCTTCAATGCCTACAAATTTACGTAAAGAATGTTATACATATATACATATCATCTTGAAAACATATCATCTTGAAAAGACTAGCTACAATGTCATAAACAATACTTACAACAGACGTGTTAGGCGATGGGTCTCCAGGATTACTCGCAGTCTGTGCATCAGGAGAAGAGTGGGTCGCCATAGGCTGATTGGAAGCCTGAGATGCATGCCACCGCAGCAATTCTTCCTTGACCTTCTCAACAACTACATCGTTGGCCTTCTTAGCAACTATATCCTTGACTCTCTTATTCTCCTATACATGGATAAAAGAAACATTAGCTTCTTATTATTGAATTTCCTTTTGCAGTAACATTCTAAAAAAAGAATAGGTTACCTCTTCTTGAGAAAGTCCCGCTCTGGGTTTGCGCTGGGATGGCCCAAAGAATGCTTTGATGCCCACACCAGCACCTGCACCCCTAACACGTCCAGGATGCTCTGGGTTACCCAGAGCAACTGTCAATTCATCCCTTGTGCCATGAGGGATGAACGCGCCTTGTTTCCTCTGCTCGTGCAGCTCCCGCTAATCACCATCAACAGAAATTGGTAAATTAACACCACAAATAATCAATATTCAAACGATTGCTCTAAGAGTTGTATTTTACCATTTTCGCAGCCGCCTCAGCAGTTACGGGCTTCTTTATTTCACCCTTCTTGTTTTGCCTCCCAGCTATCCAGATATCATGGCGAGGCATGGGTGTGGCAGAATCCTGAGCAGGAGCAGACTCCTGAGTAGCCGCAGACTCTGCATGTAGTCTTTGGTGAACGCTTGCATAGCCTTTTGGACCCATAGTGTGGTCATGCACATTCAGTGCACGCCTTGCTTTTTGTGCGTCACTGAGGGCCTAGTTAGTATGCACATTAATAATTTGGTTAGTATCACTAAATGTTAATCTTGAATAGGTGAATACAATGTATATTAATTAAATTGGGAGTGACACCTAATACCTTGAATTCTTCAGATTTTCTTGAAGCAACAAAATTGTCCCAATCTTCTTTGTCCAAGAAGTTCCATTGTTCAAGGGCTGACTTCTTTTTCTTATCACCCTCTTTTATGTATTCTCTGTTTAGATTTGTTCTATAATTCCTAAGCATCTTTCCAGCGCGTTGCATCACACTTTTACGATGCAACTTCTCATCCAATGCAAACAGATTCTGTAAAATAGAAATGTTATTAACTAGTATCCAAAATAGAATTGTAAATAATAGAATTTGTAATCTACAAAATAGAATTGCAAATAATAGAATTTGTAATCTACAAAATATAATTGCAAATAATAATAACTCACACATAAATCCTTCCATATCAAGTCTTTTTTCCCCTGAGGAACTTTATGCCAATTATCATACTTAACACCACAATGGCTCCGAGTGGTACACCCAAGATAGTTTACAAAATTATTGCGGTTCACTCCAATTGCATTTCCTCCATTATCAAACTCCACAACCAATTTGGATCCACTGCCACTAAGCGCTATTAACTCCTTCAACAGAGTGATGCCCCTTTTCTTGTTAAGTGTTTGGTGCTGCGCATCAAGTTGCTCTAGTGCTTCAGTGGGTACATGTGCATCATCAACCTAAAATTTGACAAAAATAAACACACTGAATTAGCCCAATATAGAAATATAAGATATGTGACATAACTAGAAGATAATGAATTTTATAGAAATACAGGATATGTTTTTAGAACTTACATTGGTATCCTCGCCATGCTCGTCATGGACAGCATGCTCATCATGGGCTTCATGCTCATCATGGACATCATGCTCATCATGGTCAGCCATGTGAAAATGTCATTAAAAAGGAAAACATTTAGCATTTGTATTAACTAGAAAAAGGCAAACATTTAGCATTTGTATTAACTAGAAAAAGGCAAACATTTAGCATTTGTATAAACATACATGTCTCTAAAATTGTGATCTTTTATCAATTAACAATCCTTCATTGTGATCTCCACGCACATATAAGTCATCATTAGCTTCAATATTTTGTGGAGTTGGAAACCCAACTGAGAATGGACTGGAGTCATCATACTTATCATAGTACTCTTCTTCATCTATAGGATCTTCAATGAACTGTCTTTTACCATGAAGAACAACTGACCATTTATCATTTGCATGATCATCGATATAGAATATTTGTTTTGCCTGTGATGCCAATATGAATGGTTCACCCTTCTCGCCAATCTTTTCAAAGTTCACCAAAGTGAAACCCAATTCATCCACTATAACTCCTTTGGTGTTATCAACCCGATTACATTTAAAGAGCGGAATTTTGAAATCTATGTAGTCAAACTCCCAAATGTCTTCAATGACACTGTAATATGACATTTTAGCTTCACATGGACTCTTATCCTTTGCACTTGCAAAGTACATAGTCGACGCTTGAAGAGTAACCCCACTATTTTGGACGACACTCTTATCATCTTGGCGCTTTGTGTAATATGTGAATCCATTAATGTCAAACCCTTCATAAGACATAACATTCGGTTTTGGTTTAAAGGCGAGGCATTTGATAGTTTCTGTAATATCATTTGGTGTTTGAGATAGTTGATGTAAGACTTTATCTTCAAACCACTTAGTAAAAGTCTTATTATGCTCTCTAGCAAGCCACATTGAACTTGCTCGAGGATGTTGTCTCTTTATGAAATTGGTATGTTCCTCGATATAAACACTCACTTCGTCCATATTGTGTAAAATATACAAGTGAGCTTGTTCCAACTGCTCACGGCTGATTACTTTCACCCGTGATCCCAAAATTCCTTTACCCTCCTCAATATTCTTGTCATTATCAGGAGTGTCATTACCACTGAGAAAGTCATTGCAAAAATCCATAACCTCTCTCGCCACATAACCTTCAATAATACTCCCTTCAGGCCGATAACGGTTTCGAACATCACCTTTAAAAACGCTCATGTATCGTTCAAAGGGATACATCCAATGCAAGAAAACTGGTCCCAACATTTTCACTTCCCTAGTCAAGTGGACAACAAGATGTACCATGATATCAAAGAATGAAGGAGGGAAATACATCTCAAGCTGACATAGGGTAACAACCACTTCTCTTTGCAAATTATCGAGAGTATCAGGGTCAAAAACTTTGCTGCATAGAGTGTTGAAAAAGAAACAAAGTCTGGTAATTGCAAACCTTACATGCTTCAGCAATATAGATCGAATTGCCACGGGCAATATTTGTTGCATTAGAGTGTGACAATCATGAGATTTAAGACCTATCAAAATCATGAGATTTAAGACCTATCAACTTCATATCTTTCATTGATACCAATCTATGGATGTTGGATGAGTAACCATGTGGCACCTTAACATTTACCAAGCATTCACAAAAAGTTTTCTTCTCCTTTCTAGACAACGTGTAACAAGTGGGAGGTAAGTATGTTCTTTTATTACCCATTTCACGTAATTCTATTAATTTTGACCTTATTCCCATTTCACGTAGGTCCAGTCTAGATTTTATCCCATCTTTAGTCTTACCTGGTATATTTAACAGAGTACCAATGATGCTATCACAGACATTTTTCTCAACGTGCATTACATCGATACAATGCCTGACTGTCAAAGAACTCCAATAAGGAAGATCCCAAAATATTGACTTCTTCTTGAATGAAGAATTGTCACTCCGTGTGGCCATACTACATTGTGATTTCTTACCAAATTCATTGACAATGTCTTTTACTCTTGCATAAACAACATCCCTTGGTATAGGTTTAGGTGCACTCCGTTCATCATTCCATCCATTGAATGCTTTGCGCTTCCTACGATACGGATGAAATTTTGAAAGAAACCTTCGATGACCAAGATATACAGTCTTGCCGCCATGTTTTAGTCTTATTGAATCAGTGTTTTCTTCACACATAGGACACGCTTTAGCTCCTTTGACACTATATCCAGACAAATTCCCATATGCTGGAAAGTCATTAATAGTGCAAAATAGCGTGCAAATGAAATGTCTCTCTTGCTGAAGCATCATAGGTCATCACACCTTCAGCCCAAAGTTTCTTTAAGTCATCAATCAAAGGTTCAAGATAAACATCGATATCATTTACGGGTTGTTTAGGGCCCGATATCAACAACGACAACATAACGTACTTATTTTTCATACACATCCAGGGAGGAAGATTGTATATAACAAGCATGACTGGCCAAGTGCTATGTTGGCTTCTCAATGTCCCTGTTATGACCCCACCTTCCGATAACCCCCAATTAAGGGAGACCAGGAGGTTGAAGCCGCACCCATAAAATTTCGGATCAAAGGTTCAACATATAACCAATAACAATTATTAAATTCTAACATACTATACTGAAAATGGTAATAAAATTTTTCTTAATCATACCTTTGAAAAGTTGGAAGTACTAGACTTCTAACCACAAGAGAACTACTCTAACTAACTCCTCCTTATTCTTTAGTTCTTGAATTCACAATGTGTCACTTTACTGTTTTGTACTTTGGAATATGTACCTAAAACGCCGACAAACAGAACAACGGTCAGTCGGTATGTGGAGGATCCAATAATCAAGAAACTATACTAACAATGTAATCAAGCAATTAATCTTTTTAACAATCAAGATTACATTTTAATATAACATCAGCGATCCACAAGTTCCATAACCTCTGTGCTATCCCTGCAGTGGACCTGTATACCAAACTACAACCCCTCATGATCCACCAAAATGGTAAACCAGTTTCTAGGATTGAGTTACATGGTAAACCGAAGAGTCTCATGAACGCACAAGGCAATCCAGTTTCTAACTCTCGGTATGCTGAAGAGTCTCATGAACGCACAAGGCAATCCAGTTTCTGACTCACGGAAATCCTAGACCTTTCTCTAGGTATTACCCCCTTTTCAGCCTTTTTAAAACACCAGAGGTGAACAAGGATCTAGCCATTTATATGCATACTTATGATGATAATCATAGTCACTTTATAGTTGCATGAAATAAATAAACACTCAACAGTTATTTCAAGAAACCGGTAAATCATTCGGGAATCGCCGGGAAAGTAAAGCGATTATTCATAAGCGTAACCACATACCTTTCAATTGCACTTTCAAGATAGAAATAGAAATCCAATCAACAAGCAAAACCTGAAATAAAAGGACAGTTTCCTTTTATTAATATTTATCCACTTCCATTATTCCAATTAGGATTCCAATTCCATAATTAGGGTTTCTTTTAGAAATTAGGGTTTTTCTTCTTCTTTCATCATTAACATTCTTAATTTATCAATCCTCATAAAACTCCTACTTTCTCATTAAATTTCCTTTATTAGACAATTGATTTCCTTATTTCATGGAAACATGGTTTTTATCTTTCTTTATCTCAAATTAGGGTTTCCATACAAAATAACCTTCTTTTGAACATTATAATTCCAAGTTAAGCATTTTTGCAATTAAATAGCAAAATAAACTGCCATTAACATTATCAGGGTCAAACTTACCGATTTGACTTGCTATATTACCAAAATACCCTTTCAACTTCCAATTAGGGTTTCTTATCCAATTTTAATAAACTTTATAGCCAATTAAAGTACTTTTGTAAAACCAGGAAGATTTAGGTTCTTGAATTATTTTTATCGTGTTCCTTGCATTTTTCTGTACAACTTTCATATATTAAGTTTTCTCATCTGATATTCCTAGCTATTATTACGAATTTAGCAAGAAAAGGCATTTTTCTGATTATTTGTCACAGAGAGGGAATTACCAGAAATTCTATGGCCGTTCGATCGTTAGACCCGTGGTCCGCGCCTCGATCGGACGATCCTCGCGCGTGCCTCCTCTCCACTTAAGCGCCTCACACCATAGCCATTGGATCTTGCTGGTCCACGGTGGTCCACGATCTATCCGTCTCCGCCTATCTTTGATCCCAGCGTTCGATTTCAAGCGAACGGTCGTGGCCGACGTCACTTAACAAAGTCGCGTCCTCTCCCGGGTCAACTGTTAGATTCCGATCTAACCGCCACAGAGCTTCGTCCTCCTTCGACCCTGCCCTTTCTAAATGCGGCGGAGCCGCGGCGGCGTTCTCACCGGAACAAAACCAATCACGAGCCTGGGCGAGCGAGGGAGGGCAGGAGCAGGTCGTTCAAGTTCGTGAGGTTCCCAGGGATCAAATCATCCCTTTATATAGACCGTGGGAGGTCCCCTCTGGGATTCCCATACCGAGCCAGGATCACAGTCCGAGCCCAATTGGGCGTTTCCTGAATACACCTCGAAAGGTCGCAAATCCTAGGTCAGGAACCTTCGCCAGGATCTCCCGATCCCAATGGGACTCTTCCCATGATTGCTCGTGAACTGATAACATTAGGAAAGCTCGGAGAAAAAATCCCTGAGACGCGCTACAGTCCGAGTCCTTTTGGGACTCTGGACGATGACCGCTCATCGTTGGATTCAGATCCAACGATCCGGGTTATCCGCGTTCAAACCAAAATAGGAAAACATTTCCTAAATTATTCAATTAAGCTTATTTCCAATGGAAACTTAGAAATTCCATAACTCCCAATTGGATTGACATTTCCTTCCCAAATTTTGAGGGAAAATCGGATATTGCATTATCCTTCACTCCTCCAAATTTGGTTTCATAATGATATTAATTCGATTCCTTTTCTTGTAATGCAAGTTATTATTATATTATTCACATTTCTCCATCTTTTCATTATTTCTTTCATTATTAATCCCTGATTTTGAGTTCCTTGCTCTCCAAGGTATCAATCAACTCGAATTCTTATTTTTAGGGAAATATGTCATATTCTTTTCCTTATTTTAGGGGATTCTCTATGTATTTCATTGTTAATTTCAATTTGGGCTTCCAATAAAGCAAGGCCCAATAAGAACTATACAACTAATCATCTATGAAATACATTTCAATTAATCATGGAATCCATTCCAAACTACATCACATCAATCAAGAAAATTCATTTATCTTTAAATGATATTTACAAAAGTCATTACATAGTTTGGAAAATTGAGATTATAACATCCTCCCCTCCTTATAGGAATTTTGTCCTCAAAATTTACAATCAAACAAACAAGTCAGGATATGCTTTTTCCATGTCCGTCTTTAGCTCCCATGTGGCTTCATCCTCTCCATGGTGTTTCCAAAGAACCTTTACCATCTCTATATCCTTATTTCTGAGCTCTTTTACCTTAGTATCTATAATACGCACAGGTAACTCAGGATAAGACAGCTTCCCTTGAAGCTCAATAGGTTCAATGCTCAACACATGGCTGGGATCTTGCACATATCGCTTCAGATTGGACACGTGAAAAACATCATGCATCATACTATATTGTGGGGGTAACGCCAAACGATAAGCCACCTCACCAATCCGTTCTAATACCTCAAACGGACCCACATATCGGGGACTCAACTTTCCTCTATTCTTGGCTATAGCTCGGAGTGGTCGGATTTTCAGAAAAACATGTTCTCCCACAGTGAAATGCACATCAGTCCTCTTTGCATCAGCATACGACTTTTGTCGATCCTGGGCTCTCTTTAGCCTTTGCTTGATCAAAGCAACTTTATCAGCATACACTTGGAGCTCATATGACCTCAACAAGGTCCTCTCACCAACATCATCCCAGTGAAGTGGTGACCGACACAGTCTCCCATAAAGAACTTCATATGGAGGCATCCCGATACTGGCTTGGTAACTGTTGTTATAAGCAAACTCTGCTAAAGGCAAGTACTGCTCCCATGATCCACCCCAATCGAGCACACAAGCTCTCAAAAGATCCTCTAAGGTCTGGATTGTCCTTTCTGACTGTCCATCTGTCTGGGGGTGATAAGCTGTACTGAACTTTAACCTTGTACCAAGTTCCTCTTGAACCTGCTTCCACAGTTTGGAAGTGAACTTTGGATCTCTATCAGAAATGATGGAACTAGGTACTCCATGCAAACGTATTATCTCTCGGATGTACAACTCAGCTAAATCTGACACCTTGGCAGTGGTTTTCAGTGCAAGGAAATGTGCTGACTTGGTAAGGCGATCCACTACAACCCATATTGCATCATGACCTCTCTTGGTCCGGGGTAAACCCACTACGAAATCCATGGTGATCTGTTCCCATTTCCATTCTGGAATCTCTATAGACTGTAAAAGTCCACCGGGTCGTTGATGTTCAGCCTTCACCATTTGGCACGTAAGACAACTGGCCACATAAGCTGCAATGTCTCTTTTCATTCCTGGCCACCAGAAAAACCTCTGCATGTCCTTAAACATCTTAGTAGTTCCTGGATGTACTGTATACTTGGAACCATGAGCCTCTTGCAAGATACGTTCTTTCAGTGGTGAGTCTTCAGGAACCCATATACGATTCTCAAACCTGATTCCTCCATCCACTCCCAAAGAAAGACGAGTCTGCGGTTTACTCATCAAACCTCTCATCTTGTCAAGTTCCCCACTGACCAACTGTGCTGCAACAATCTCACTTAACAAATCAGACTGTATCTGAATGTTGGCCAATCGAACTCGATCACTTAACGGTTGAGGAGACCATTTCACCAACTCTTCTAAGCTCTTCCACTGGCTAGACAAGACAGCTGCACACCTGAGTTGTTTCCTACTCAAAGCATCAGCTACCACATTTGCTTTTCCTGGATGATAAGCTATGGTGAAGTCATAGTCCTTCATGTACTCCATCCATCTTCGTTGTCGTAGGTTTAAGTCTTTCTGTGTCAGAAGGTACTTCAAGCTCTTATGGTCGGTGAAGATCTCAAATGTAGCACCATATAGGTAATGTCGCCAAATCTTCAAAGCATGAATAATGGCTGCCATCTCTAAGTCATGTGTAGGGTAATTCACTTCATTGGGCTTGAGTTGTCGAGAGGCATATGCAACCACATGTCGATTCTGCTCCAACACACAACCAAGTCCCATTTTTGATGCATCGGTGAAGATCATGAAACCCTCATTTCCTGATGGTAGAGTCAACACTGGTGCTGTGGTCAACTTCTCCTTCAACTCTTGAAAACGAGCTTCACAAACATTAGACCACACAAACTTTGTATCCTTTCGAGTCAACATGGTCAAAGGCAAGGCAGTCTTGGAGAAGTCTGAAATGAAACGTCGGTAGTATCCTGCTAACCCCAAGAAGCTTCGGATCTCGGAGGGGTTCTTCGGTGTAGGCCAGTCTCGAACTGCCGACACTTTAGCTGGATCCACGGCGATCGTTCCTCCTGAGATGATATGTCCAAGGAACATGACCTGATCTATCCAAAACTCACATTTTGAGAATTTTCCATAGAACTTCTGCTTTCTCAGGATATCAAGGACTATCCTTAGGTGGTCTCGGTGTTGCTCTAGGTCATTGGAATAAACCAAAATGTCATCTATGAACACAATGACAAAAGAGTCAAGGTAGGGTTGGAACACACTATTCATAAGGTTCATGAATACACTAGGTGCATTGGACAACCCAAAAGGCATAACCACAAACTCATAATGACCATATCGTGTTCGAAAAGCTGTCTTTGGAATGTCCTCACTCTTGACCCTCAACTGATGGTAACCTGATCTTAAGTCAATCTTGGAAAAGACTCGGGCAGACCTCAACTGGTCAAACAGGTCATCTATACGGGGTAAAGGGTATTTGTTCTTAATGGTCGCTTGGTTGATCATCCGGTAGTCTATGCACATTCGAAGTGACCCATCCTTTTTCTTTACAAAAAGAACTGGTGCTCCCCATGGTGATGTGCTAGGACGGATAAAACCCTTGTCTAGCAATTCTTGCAATTGTTTCTTCAACTCAAGCAACTCTGCAGGGGCCATTCTATAAGGTGCTCGGGAAATAGGGCTTGTTCCTGGAGCTAGCTCTATGGAAAAGTCCACCTCTCTTTCGGGAGGAATCCCAGGTAGATCATCCGGAAAAACATCAGCATAGCCCTTTACAACCTCTATCTCCTCTAAGGGTTGCACCTTGGTCTCGGGTTTGGTAACAACTGCTAGGAAAGCATGACAACCTTTACTTATCATCTTTTCTGCTTTTAAGGATGACACATATAGGCTGGTGGTGGCATCTTTTCTACCTCTAATGACAAAAGGTGGGTGACCTGGTTCTTTAATGATCACTTTCTTTTCCCTACAGTCAATATGGGCTCTATAGGTATAAAGCCAATCCATTCCAATGATCACATCAAAATCATTCATGTCAAGAAGGATAAAATCTGTAGGAAACTCATGATCTCTATATTTCACAGGTAACACCAGAGTTTTCAAAAGAGAAGTAAAGATACGGCCACTCGGGGTTGTAACATCTAAGACATATCCTAAGTCCTTGATATCCAAACAAAGCATTGTTGCAAGATTTCTCGAAATGAAAGTATTAGTAGATCCAGAGTCAAACAAAGCTTTTACATTATGTCCCATGACTTCAAGCATGCCTACATCATGTTCATCATACATTAGATCATTACATGCTTGACTTTCAAACATAAAGAAAAACTCTAAGGATTATTACCCTCAATCAACCGGTTAGCATTCACTTGAGCTTCTTCATTGTCAATGGCGAACACTCGAGCTTGTCTTCTGTCTCCTGCAGGTGGTGCCACAGCTACAGGTGGGGCTGCTACTGGTGGTGCTGCAACTGGACCTGGTCCTCTGGGAGCAGGTAGAGGACAAGCAGCTTGGACATGTCCCTCTTGGTTACAGCGGTAACAGACCTTCTTCTTGTGGCGACACTCACCAGGATGCCATCTTCCACAAGAGCGGCATCGGGGTCGGTTGCTATCTGGTTGGGGTTTCCCTTTTCCTCCATACTTTCCTTTGGCTTGATGACGTCCTTGTCCCTTCTTGTGATGGTTCTTCTGACTCTGAGTTCCTTCAGTGAAACCCAAATACCCCTTAGGTGGAGGTTGAACAGGCATCACAGTCCTCTCCATATCCAAAGCTGTATTGTAAGCTTCTGCAAAGGTCTTGGGCTTGCTTGCCATGACATGAGGCTTGATGGCAGGATGAAGTCGCTCTATGAAGTGATCCACCCTCCTTTCCTCATCCATCTTGTACCCAAAATGTTCGAGGATGCAAAACTTCCGCCCAAAATCCATCACAGAGGAATTTCCTTGAGTCAGATTGGTGAACTCTCTTTCCTTTTCCTTTTTAGCAGCAACAGGGACAAATCTGGCATTAAAGGTGGTCTTGAAATCAGCCCATGCCATAGGTTCTTCTGTCAGGTCTCTTCCAGAGATGTGAGTCTCCCACCATATCTTAGCTGCTCCTTCCAGGAGGTGAGCAGCAAAGAGAACCTTCTTGCAGGGTTGCACTTCAAGCATGCGGAATCCATTCTCTATTGCAAGCACCCATGCTTCCGCCTTGTCAACTACCTCAGATTTTTTCTTCACCCCAGAACTTCTCTATGTTCAGCTTGACAAAGTCTAGAATGGTGGCTCCAACACAGGGACGAACAGGATGTGTTTCACCATTCTCAGCTCTAGCTAAGTCTCGAAGGGCCAAAGCATTTATAGCTTCTGTCAACTTCTTTTGTTGCTCAATCCACATGACCTCAGGTGTAGGGATCATCATGGTTGGTTCATCAACCTGGTCTTCTTCCATCCTGGCTTCTTCCTCAAACACATTTTGTTCCTCATATCCTTGGTCCTCTTCCTGGTCAAGGTTGCTAAATGGAACTGGGTTAGGGTTAGGGACCTCATGAGTGGTTTCTTCATATCTCTTCCTCTTCTTAGATGACCCACCCTCATGGTTCCTCTTCCTCTTCTCAGAAGATTCCTTAATCTTCCGGGGAGGCCAAACACTCCTAGATTGGTTCCCAGAACCCACCGGAATAGCAACAGTCTTGGTCCGAGCCATCTACATAAGCATAACAAACAAATCTTTAGTTTATCATTTAAACTAGTTATACTTATGTTCAATGATATCTCATTACATATCTTTTATTCATTTGATGGAGGACCCTTAATCCTTATCTTATATGCGCATACCACATGAGTGTGGAGAAGAGAGAGAAAATCCTACTCTTAAAACCTTAATAGAATATGAGATGAGGAGTGATGAAATAAGATGAGAGAGTCCTAAAGGTATCTTATTTCGATTCGTACCCTAAGACTTTGGCCAGGCGGTCACACGGGTCCGGGAGTCCTCGTATTCCGACTAGCGGTGCGGAGGAAAATCTTGCCAGCCCCCGGTCGTGATCCCTTTCTAGACACCTCCGTCTTTCGGATACTCCTCTAATAACTCCCTTGGGTTCTATGGAGTTTGTAAAATTTAATAATTATTAATGGTTAAATGAGGAACCCATGCTCTGATACCAAATGTTACGACCCCACCTTCCGATAACCCCCAATTAAGGGAGACCGGGAGGTTGAAGCCGCACCCATAAAATTCCGGATCAAAGGTTCAACATATAACCAATAACAATTATTAAATTCTAACATACTATACTGAAAATGGTAATAAAATTTTTCTTAATCATACCTTTGAAAAGTTGGAAGTACTAGACTTCTAACCACAAGAGAACTACTCTAACTAACTCCTCCTTGTTCTTTAGTTCTTGAATTCACAATGTGTCACTTTACTGTTTTGTACTTTGGAATATGTACCTAAAACGCCGACAAACAGAACAACGGTCAGTCGGTATGTGGAGGATCCAATAATCAAGAAACTATACTAACAATGTAATCAAGCAATTAATCTTTTTAACAATCAAGATTACATTTTAATATAACATCAACGATCCACAAGTTCCATAACCTCTGTGCTATCCCTGCAGTGGACCTGTATACCAAACTACAACCCCTCATGATCCACCAAAATGGTAAACCAGTTTCTAGGATTGAGTTACATGGTAAACCGAAGAGTCTCATGAACGCACAAGGCAATCCAGTTTCTAACTCTCGGTATGCTGAAGAGTCTCATGAACGCACAAGGCAATCCAGTTTCTGACTCACGGCAATCCTAGACCTTTCTCTAGGTATTACCCCCTTTTCAGCCTTTTTAAAACACCAGAGGTGAACAAGGATCTAGCCAGTTATATGCATACTTATGATGATAATCATAGTCACTTTATAGTTGCATGAAATAAATAAACACTCAACAGTTATTTCAAGCAACCGGTAAATCATTCGGGAATCGCCGGGAAAGTAAAGCGATTATTCATCAGCGTAACCACATACCTTTCAATTGCACTTTCAAGATAGAAAGAGAAATCCAATCAACAAGCAAAACCTGAAATAAAAGGACAATTTCCTTTTATTAATATTTATCCACTTCCATTATTCCAATTAGGATTCCAATTCCATAATTAGGGTTTCTTTTAGAAATTAGGGTTTTTCTTCTTCTTTCATCATTAACATTCTTAATTTATCAATCCTCATAAAACTCCTACTTTCTCATTAAATTTCCTTTATTAGACAATTGATTTCCTTATTTCATGGAAACATGGTTTTTATCTTTCTTTATCTCAAATTAGGGTTTCCATACAAAATAACCTTCTTTTGAACATTATAATTCCAAGTTAAGAATTTTTGCAATTAAATAGCAAAATAAACTGCCATTAACATTATCAGGGTCAAACTTACCGATTTGACTTGCTATATTACCAAAATACCCTTTCAACTTCCAATTAGGGTTTCTTATCCAATTTTAATAAACTTTATAGCCAATTAAAGTACTTTTGTAAAACTAGGCAGATTTAGGTTCTTGAATTATTTTTATCGTGTTCCTTGCATTTTTCTGTACAACTTTCATATATTAAGTTTTCTCATCTGATATTCCTAGCTATTATTACGAATTTAGCAAGAAAAGGCATTTTTCTGATTATTTGTCACAGAGAGGGAATTACCAGAAATTCTATGGCCGTTCGATCGTTAGACCCGTGGTCCGTGCCTCGATCGGACGATCCTCGCGCGCGCCTCCTCTCCACTTAAGCGCCTCACACCGTAGCCGTTGGATCTTGCTGGTCCACGGTGGTCCACGATCTATCCGTCTCCGCCTATCTTTGATCCCAGCGTTCGATTTCAATCAAACGGTCGTGGCCGACGTCACTTAACAAAGTCGCGTCCTCTCCCGGGTCAACCGTTAGATTCCGATCTAACCACCACGGAGCTTCGTCCTCCTTCGACCCTGCCCTTTCTAAACGCGGTGGAGCCGCGGCGGCGTTCTCACCGGAACAAAACCAATCACGAGCCTGGGCGAGCGAGGGAGGGCAGGAGCAGGTCGTTCAAGTTCGTGAGGTTCCCAGGGATCGAATCATCCCTTTATATAGACCGTGGGAGGTCCCCTCTGGGATTCCCATACCGAGCCAGGATCACAGTCCGAGCCCAATTGGGCGTTTCCTGAATACACCTCGAAAGGTCGCAAATCCTAGGTCAGGAACCTTCGCCAGGATCTCCCGATCCCAATGGGACTCTTCCCATGATTGCTCGTGAACTGATAACATTAGGAAAGCTCGGAGAAAAAATCCCTGAGACGCGCTACAGTCCGAGTCCTTTTGGGACTCTGGACGATGACCGCTCATCGTTGGATTCAGATCCAACGATCCGGGTTATCCGCGTTCAAACCAAAATAGGAAAACATTTCCTAAATTATTCAATTAAGCTTATTTCCAATGGAAACTTAGAAATTCCATAACTCCCAATTGGATTGACATTTCCTTCCCAAATTTTGAGGGAAAATCGGATATTGCATTATCCTTCACTCCTCCAAATTTGGTTTCATAATGATATTAATTCGATTCCTTTTCTTGTAATGCAAGTTATTATTATATTATTCACATTTCTCCATCTTTTCATTATTTCTTTCATTATTAATCCCTGATTTTGAGTTCCTTGCTCTCCAAGGTATCAATCAACTTGAATTCTTATTTTTAGGGAAATATGTCATATTCTTTTCCTTATTTTAGGGGATTCTCTATGTATTTCATTGTTAATTTCAATTTGGGCTTCCAATAAAGCAAGGCCCAATAAGAACTATACAACTAATCATCTATGAAATACATTTCAATTAATCATGGAATCCATTCCAAACTACATCACATCAATCAAGAAAATTCATTTATCTTTAAATGATATTTACAAAAGTCATTACATAGTTTGGAAAATTGAGGTTATAACAGTCCCGTACGGATTCATCCCATCTGTACAAAGCCCAAGTCTTAGATTCCTATCTTCTTCACCAAATTTGGGGTACAATAGATCAATCTTCTTCCACTGTGGGGAATCAGACACATGTCGTAGGATCCCATCATTATTTTTCTTAACATCTGCATGCCACCTCAAATTCTTCGCATCTTTCAGATTTACAAACAAGCGTTGAAACCGTGATATTATAGGTAGATACCACTACACCTTGGCAGGAGAACCAGTTTTGGACTCCCCCGAAGTCGTCAATTTATACCTTGACGCACCACATTTTGGACAATCTTTCAAATCTACATAGTCCTTTTGAAATAATACACAATCATTCGGGCATGCGTGTATCTTCTTGGCCTCCATTCCCATTGGGCACAACATTTTCTTTACCTGGTATGTTGAGATTGGCAGCTCGTTTCCTTTAGGAAGCATTTCTTTCAACAAAGTCAACAATGAAGTGAAGCTTTTGTCGCTCCATCTATTGTTAGCTTTCAACTTATACAATCTCAACACAACGCTAAGCTTCGTAAACTTAGCACAACCTGTGTATAATGGTATCTCAGCATCATGCACAATGTTTCTAAAGATAGGAGGTGGATTGGTGTGCTCTACCCTACAACTATCCAGCATCGCATCAACGATGTCTACTGGAACTGGTTCGTTCACATTTACGTCATCGGAGGCAATTTCTTCTTCCACCCAAGCACTGCTATCGACATCTACTGGTTTTGATTTTGAAATCTCTCCATGCCAGTGCCATTCTGTATAGCCTTGTACAATCCCGTTGCACATGACATGACTTTTGATTTCCTCACCAGTGTTGACTTTCAAGTTGTTACCGCAATGCCTACATGGACAGTAGAACCTATCTGTAGGTTTTTTCCTATGTTCCTCGACAAATCTAATAAACTGATCAAGACCAGATATAAACTCTGGGGTGCAACGATTACGAATGGACATCCATGATCTATCCATTCTATGATCAGAGAAAACAAGTATATATTAGGAAACAAGTATATGTTAGGAAAAGATTAGGGTATACACTTACATCCTAAGTGTATAATGTGATGTCATTCTTATATATAATAAATGTGTACCACCTATCCCATCCTTGAATACCTAATCTCACTAGTAAGTGTATAATGTGTATTGGGTTTTCAAGAAAATTTCGACAACATTTCCCCGCTGTTCTCTAAGTACATATGTACTTAGAGAACAAACGGGGAAATGCTACCGAAATTTTCTCAAAAACCCAATACACATTATACACTTACATCCTAAGTGAGATTAGGTGTTCAAGAACAGTCCCAAACCGGGGACTATCCAAGATTTACTCCTAATGAGTCAATCTTGGACGGGTTTCTAGGCCAACAAACACAATAATAGATATCTACAATGAAGTCGGACTCCATACAAATAGTATATAATTTAGTGATTGTTCATTCTAATTTATACCAATGTACAAGTAATATAAAGAACAATGATTGTTCACTTTCTAGGCCAACAAACACATGTGATGTCATTCTTATATATAATAAATGTGTACCACCTATCCCATCCTTGAACACCTAATCTCACTAGTAAGTGTATAATGTGTATTGGGTTTTCAAGAAAATTTCGGCAGCATTTCCCCACTGTTCTCTAAGTACATATGTACTTAGAGAACAAATGGGGAAATGCTACCGAAATTTTCTCGAAAACCCAATACACATTATACACTTACATCCTAAGTGAGATTAGGTGTTCAAGAACAGTCCCAAATCGGGGACTATCCAAGATTTACTCCTAATGAGTCAATCTTGGACGGGTTTCTAGGCCAACAAACACAATAATAGATATCTACAATGAAGCCAGACTCCATACAAACAGTATATAATTTAGTGATTGTTCATTCTAATTTATACCAATGTACAAGTAATATAAAGAACAATGATTGTTCACTTTCTAGGCCAACAAACACATGTGATGTCATTCTTATATATAATAAATGTGTACCACCTATCCCATCCTTGAACACCTAATCTCACTAGTAAGTGTATAATGTGTATTGGGTTTTCGAGAAAATTTCGGCAGCATTTCCCCGCTGTTCTCTAAGTACATATGTACTTAGAGAACAAATGGGGAAATGCTACCGAAATTTTCTCGAAAACCCAATACACATTATACACTTACATCCTAATTGAGATTAGGTGTTCAAGAACAGTCCCAAATCGGGGACTATCCAAGATTTACTCCTAATGAGTCAATCTTGGACGGGTTTCTAGGCCAACAAACACAATAATAGATATCTACAATGAAGCCAGACTCCATACAAACAATATATAATTTAGTGATTGTTCATTCTAATTTATACCAATGTACAAGTAATATAAAGAACAATGATTGTTCACTTTCTAGGCCAACAAACACATGTGATGTCATTCTTATATATAATAAATGTGTACCACCTATCCCATCCTTGAACACCTAATCTCACTAGTAAGTGTATAATGTGTATTGGGTTTTCAAGAAAATTTCAGCAACATTTCCCCGTTGTTCTCTAAGTACATATGTACTTAGAGAACAAACGGGGAAATGCTACCGAAATTTTCTCGAAAACCCAATACACATTATACACTTACATCCTAAGTGAGATTAGGTGTTCAAGAACAGTCCCAAACCGGGGACTATCCAAGATTTACTCATAATAGTCAATCTTGGACGGGTTTCTAGGCCAACAAACACAATAATAGATATGTACATGTTAGGCTTTCATCACAATTGATGTTAGGCTTTCATCAATGTTAGTGTTTAATCAAATCAAATTAGGATGCTAGAATGGACAAGTTTAAATCAAATTAGGGTTTAAATCAAATCAAACACGGTTGTGGCTGTGTTGGCCTACCACGGCCGTGTTGGGCAGCACGGCCGTGGTAGGCCATTCTTCTCAGTTCTTAGTGAAAGAAGTAGAACACTAACTAGTCTTAGGTTTTGAAGTCAGAGCAACAAGCAGAGCAGAGCAGCGGGCGGCAAGGAAGAAGACAAGGAAGAAGGTGCTACGGCTAATACCTTGTGAGCAGCGGAGGCAAGCAAGAAGACAACGCCGTAGTAGGGTGTGAGCAGGGAGGAAGGAGTGGGCGGCGGCGGCGCAAGGAGAAAGGCGGCGGGCGGTGGCGGCGACGCAGAGCAGCAGCAGGGATCGTCGGCGGCGAGCGAGAAGCAGCAGGCACCAGGAACCAGGCGGCGATTTTGGGTGAGCGCACAGGAGAATCGACGAAACAGGAAGAAAGGGGGAAGAGTCGGGTGATCGGGCCTCTATTAAGTTGGTCAACGGTGTCGGTTATCTAGGACAACCAACGCCTATTATCTTCAGCGTCGGTTGATCGTAATAACTGACGTCCAATTAGACAATCTTTACCCCAAATTAATTGGCGGGAACTATTATCACCGTCGGTTATCCAAGGATAACCGACATCGAAAGTGGAACTTTTCGCGCAAAATTTCATTTCACATAGGCGTCGGTGAATTGTTAAACAACCGACGCTATATGTGACCCAGATTTTTTTCGCTCGAAAATTGGATTTTGCGGGCGCCTTTAGGCGTCGGTTGGTTACACTCAGTCGACGCTGAATACAAAGCGGTACCCGTGTCTGGCTGGTCTTTGAATATAGACGTCGGTTTGTATAAATAACTGACGCCGAATATTATAGGCGTCGGTTGTCCGAAATAACCGACGCCCAGAAAAGCGACACTGAACGCTATTTCTGTAGTAGTGTTTGTACATAGTACAGATCGCACTCATATAAAACAAGAAGAAAAAGTGTGCATTAATGAAAAAGAATATGTTCATCTTTAGATAAAGTATTATATATATATATTTTTTGAAAGGTTAGCATCATATATTACTAATCAAGTCCTCTTTTACATCCATCAAACAAAAATTGGGGAAATCGTCAACCCAGCAACGGGAGACGTTCTGTTTGTTGCCCCATTTGGCCAAATTGTGGGCAGCCACATTACAGACCCTGTTGACAAAGGAGAATTTACAGAACTAAAAAAGGGCCTTGGTCACCTTGATCTTCTCAATGATTTTCAGATAGGGAGTACACCCGGTTGATAGAAAATTGATATCATCAGCAACAACACTAGCATCCGTCTCTAGCTCAACATAGAGGAAACCCCACTCGATCGCTTTTCTTAGGGCCAAAAGGATCGCTGTAGCTTTGACCTCTTTACTCTTCCATTTCCCGAAACAGTTCCAGTAAGACACACCCAGCAGCTTTCCATAATGATCCCTGAAGATGGCTCCAGCCGTGACTTTGTTCTCCGTCTCAGAGCAAGCCGAGTCCGTATTTATTTTGACTTTGCCGCTATCCGGCCTCAGCCAAAGCTTAAGCATGTTCTTCTTAGTAGTCATCAGCCTGCAACTATCTGTAATATTGCACTAGGTTGACCAAGCCATCAGGTTGGTGAACAAATGGATTGGATCGACCTTCTTCTTGCAGAACGTCATCTCGTTCCTGACCTTCCAGTTTGTGGCACAGGCTAAAATAAACTTAACCTCAGTACTCTTGTCCAACTTCCTGAAAATCCAGCTCCATCTCCCTTCCATATCTCTTCTTGGTATTTGGTTTATAGTCGGCAGCAGTCTAAGGTGCATCCAAATTACTTTAGCCCTTTTACAGTCAAACATAATGTGGTAGCTGTCTTCTTGATGGTGGTTGCAAAACTGTCAGGCCCCATCAATTTGCATGTGACGTCTGGTCAGGCTGGACCCGGAAGCTAGGTAACCTCTACACATCCTCCAAACAAAAGCTTTATACTTCGGCGGGACTTTTATTTTCCATATTTCCTCCCACACAGAAAAACCCCCTGAAGGGTTTGCATTAAATTCAAAATCGCTGAAACCCATCCAGTAAGCAGTCTTAATAGAGAAAGAACCATCCTTCATTGGATACCAGTAGATAGTATCTCTCTCATCGAAACAGGGAGGATTTCTACTCAAGGCTTCACTATCATCATCCGAGAAGAGTTCCATAATGTACTCCTCCTTCCAAGAAAGCATATCTTTATCAATAAAATATGTCACCAACCATTCATCTTCATCACTGATGAACTCAGGTTTGTCGCAGTAGCCCTTTCTGTTCGGTAACCATAGATCGCCCCAAAGCTTCACCTTTGAATTATCCCCAATGCACCACCTCATGCCTTCCTTCATCAGAGATTTTGCCCCCCAGATACTATGCCACGTATAATTAGGGTCGAAACCTCTATAAGCATCGATGATAGATCCACCACCATAGTACTTCTTCGATATAACTTTGGCACACAAGGAATCCCTGTTGGAGTGCAAACGCCACACTTGCTTAGCCAGTAAGGCTAAGTTAAACGTTTTCAGATCCCTAAAACTGAGGCCGCCTCCTTTTTTAGACTTGCAAAGTTTGTCCCAAGAAGCCCAATGTATCCTCCTTTTTGTTTCTGTGGTGCCCCACCAAAAGTTAGCAATCATTCTCGTAATGTCCTCAATAGTGTTACTCGGCAGCTGGAAAACACCCATCATATAGGTTGGAAGAGCTTGCACTATGGATTTGATTAGGACTTCTTTACCAGCTTGGTTAAGGACCTTCTCCTTCCACCCATTCAGCCTATTCCACACTCTATCAGTGATGGCTTTGAAAGTAGCCTTCTTAGACCGCCCTATGACAGTAGGCAACCCCAAATACTTGGTGTGTTTATCAACCTATTGCATCTTCAGTATCCCTCTCACCTCATCCTTCTTAGATGTGTTCACATTCCCGCTAAAGGACACCTCTGACTTTGCAATGTTAATCTTCTGCCCTGAAGCTTTTTCATAGCAGCTAATAATGTTAGCTATTGTTAAAGCTTCCTGTGGTGTAGCCCTTCCGAACAGAATGCTGTCATCAGCGAAGAACAGATGAGATATGACCGGTCCTATATGGTTAGCCTTGGCACCATGAATGAGGTTCAGATCAGCAGCTTTCCTAAGCATGTTGGAGAAGGCATCGGCACAAAGAAGAAAAAGATACGGAGAAATTGGATCCCCCTGTCTTAGTCCCCTTTGTGGTATAATGTACCCTTTCCGCCTCCCGTTAATGATAAAAGAGAAAGAGGTACTTGATATACATTCAGATATCTTCTTGCACCAGTTTCTGTCAAAGCCAAAGGCCATCATGACTTTTGAGACGAACTTCCATTCAACCCGGTCGTAGGCTTTACTCATGTCCAGCTTGAGAGCCATAGTGCCTCTCTTTCCTTTCTTCTTCCTTTTCATTTTATGAAACATTTCGAAAGCAATCAAAGTGTTGTCAGTGATTAAGCACCCAGGTATGAAAGCACTTTGATTCTCCGTCACTATATCATCAAGGAGGAGTTTCATTCTGTTGGCCATAACTTTTGAGATAATCTTGTATAACATATTACACAAGCTGATTGGGCGAAAGTCATTCATACTTTTAGGATACCTGCACTTAGGAATCAAAACAACGTTAGTTTTGTTAATGCTTCTAATATCCTCCTTATCCCTCCACCAACTCTTCACATAACGGACCACATCCTTCCCACATATAGACCAAAAAGTTTGGAAAAAGCCCGCATGAAACCCATCCGGGCCAGGAGCTTTAGACGGATTCATGTTGTTTAAGGCCTCCCACACTTCCTTGATATCAGGCTCCCTCATAAGGATTTTGTTTGTGTCTTCATTGACCAGAGTAGGAATATCGTCAGTAGCTTCCTTGATATTGCTGGCATTCAAGGACAAGAAGAGATCTCTGTAGTAATCTAAAATCACTCTTTCCACTTCAGCCTCCCCCTCCACCCACTTCCCTTCTTTGTTCTTAATTTTGTCAATGTTGTTTCTCTGTCTTCTTTGGATAGCAGCTTTATGAAAGTAGGAAGTATTGCGATCGCCGTCCTTCATATAAGTAGTACGATCCCTCATAAACCAGTAGGTCTCATTTATCCTGTGAAGATTGGCCAGCTCCTCACTCAGCTTTCTACATTTTTCAAAAGACAAAAGATTGAAAGGTTCAGTTTGGGCACTCAGAAGCTCTTTTTCAGTCTTTTTAATTTCCTTTTTTGTATTCCCGAACTTGAGCTCAGCCCATTCCCTAAGCCTCTTCTCACAGTTTCTAATACGATCAGTTATATGTTTGTAACGGTCCTATCCCCAACCGAGTTCGACGACAGCTTTACAATCTGGGTCGGTGAGCCAGTAGTTCTCGCACTTGAAATCCCTTCTGCCATAGAAGTTAGATTTCTTCTGCTGTGTATCCAGAATTAACGGCGAATGATCAGAGCCCAACCGCGGACAAACCCGGACCCAGGCATGTGGAAAGCAACCACACCAATCCGAACTCCCCAGTGCTCTGTCAAGCTTTTCCTTTATCAAGGTTTTCATAGATTTCCCTCTTTCCCAAGTAAAAGGATCACCCACACAGCTAATATCAATTAGGTTACACTCAGTTACAGCCTCTCTGAACTCATTTATATGTCTATGAGCCCCCGCCACCCCCCGCCTCTTTCTCCTTGTGGTTCAAAATCTCATTGAAGTCCCCTATATACAGAATAGGGCTTTGGCATTCCTTCTTAATATTTTGCATCATTCTCCAGGTTTTATATTTGCTTCCATTATCCGCCCATCCATAAATGCCCACACAACGCCATCTAGGATGGTTGTTGCTCGCATCAATATCAACCACAAAGTGGTGTTGTGATTAAGATATAGCAGTAACCTGAAGCTCTCTCCACCACATACTTATACCTCCAACTCTCCCTTCCCTTCCCAAACTGATGCCATTCGTATGTCCGTTCTTTGTTCTAATCATTTCCATGTCCGTGTGCGTTAGCATGGTTTCCATTAAGAAAATAAGATCTGGTCTATCCTCCCTAATCAGTCTGCAGAGGTTATTTGAAGTGTCAAGTTTGGCCAGCCCTTGACAATTCCAACTTAAAATCTTCATTGCTCTTCACGACGCTGGTCACAGCCAGTCGTCGCTACTTGGGGTAACTCCCCTTCCATGGTTGCTCTTTCCATCCGAGCCATCTTGCCCTGTCTGCTACTGTCCTCATATTGGTGTGAAGAATCGTCACTCTGGCTTCTTGTTTTCCTCTTTGTGCCTTCTTTGGTTTTCACTTCATCCGCAGCAGGCTTCCTACTGATTTTTCTGAACCTTCCTTTCTTTTGTTTCTGTGTTCTTTCTCCTCCCTCAGTCATTTCGTCGAACACATTGGATGCACTTGAAACTGCTGGTTGGTAACTGTTTCCCTTACTATTCTTGTCTCCTTCAATAATCTCCTTCATCCCCTGTATGACTTTACTGGCATTTAATTCCTTTTCACCCTTACCCTAGCTGCTTTCAATGTTCTCTGGCACTGTATCCACTGTTGTTTCTTCTTCCTCTGTCGGTTGCCTGGGCCCCTCCGTATTTTTAATTGCTTCTTTAGCTGCTTTGTTTTGAGCTCTCCTCCTGTCCGGCGCCCTGTTCCGGGTTGCCCCATTTCTTTGCTTTTGTTTCCTTCCTCCTCACGGGCCAGGTGTTCTTTAGCCCTCCCCTTTTCCCTTTCCTTCTTAGCTTTCTCCCTTTCTTGGAATGACTTCCTAGCATCTTCATATGTACTTCCTTGTGACAGTGGATTAATCGTCTTCCTGGGCGATGCCCTTAACCACTGGCCCCACATTCTCTCTGGTTCTCTTTCTTCATTCTCCTCTTCTTCTCATTCATGTGTTGTATGGCCCACCAGTCCGCAAGAAAAGCAGAACAAGGGCAATCTTTCGTATCTGAGCTCTACTTCCAGTACACTTCCATCTGTAAGCTTTAGCCGTTGTATCTGCTTTATAGGCTTGGTGATGTCAACTTCTATTCTTATTCTTCTGGCCCTTGTCCAATCCCCCTTTCTGCTTCATCCACTTCCAGCACCTTCCCAATATTTCCTCCGATCCTCTTTATGGCATCATCGGACCTATACCCCAACGGAACGTTGTATAGTCTGACCCAGAAATTACATACTTCAAAGGTGATGTTTGATGGTTGCTCTCCCGCTTTGACCTCCTTCATTATCAGTAGACTCCCGTCGAAGCACCACGGGCCCCCTTTCTGGACTTTCTCCTTGTCCTTCTTCTTGTTGAAATGGATCATTATTATTTTGTGCTCGACTTGCTCAAAAGATGTGATATCCTTCAGTCCCCACGCAATCAACATAGTCCTCCTCAGAGCCATAAAGTTGTAGCTCTTCCTTGTTAGCAGCTTAGCCGCTATGGTTATGTCTTCCTTAATTGTTATCTTGGTTCCTCCGTCTGTAAAATCCACCAGATCCTCATCCTCTGGTATAGTGAGACCACGACACCTCCTTAGAACCTCCTCCTCCATCAAGACTGGATCTCACTGGGAGATAGAAAGCTTCCGCCGTCGGGAGAAGAGACAGCACCCTACACGTCCGCCAGATCGCCAGAGCTCACTGACCTAACGCGGGTGAGCTGAGAATATCCAACTTAGTAAGTATTATATATATTAAGTCATGTTTATCTTTGTCATGTCATATTTAATGCCAAGAGAGTAGTACACCTTTGGCTGGTATTTCTCTTACCTAAATTAATTACAACTCGGCGACTTTTTCCTTTATAAGATTATTTTCTCAATTACACAAATATGATTACTTTACAACATACTGCATTTAGCAAAGTTTGAGAAATATCTTTATGAATGACTAGTATAATAAACATGAGTCAGTTCAGCAAAGACAAATAAGTTTGGCATGGATCTTGTTTATAACTCTGTCGATCAGACAATACATTCAAGTAGTTGAATTGTCAAAAATTTCATATGTCATATATTCAATGGCCTTGATCATACACTGGTTTAGTAATAAACTAGTGATATGCGTTCCAACACATGACCATAGGTTGGTAAGAAACAATTAGTACATATGTCAACACAAAAATGAATATTCATCAAGACAATCAACCACGATCATGTTGCTGCCAAAGTCACAAGGATTTGATCCAATGCAAAATGCATGTGCGTAGGCATAAACGCAAGCAAACATGCAGACGGGGGTTATCGACGAGTAAGTATCCGATATAGGTGGTTTTGATGCCACTATACTGCGATAATGTCTTTCTTCGCAGTGCAGACGGTGGCCCAAAGGTGTGAAGTCAAATGCTCTTCTGCCGCCAGCGAAAAAAAAAATGACACGCGAGAAGTAACCAATCCGAAACTATGATCATCGGTTCTGTCCGATACCATAATATCCAGATCTAAAGACCAATTTCGAAGAAGATCGAACATTGTTCTGATACCAAAAATGTTAGGGATTGATATACTCGAACTCTGTCCAGTCTCCATAATCTTGGCCAACACGGATGATAAACTGCGGCTGGAACGGGTTGTATCGAAAGAGCACTAGTCCACAACGAACAAACGAAAAAGACGACGTTCTAGTGTGTTTAGCCGCCATTTAAAAATTTTAGAGGAAGCGAGCATGAGTTTTGGGACTGATTTTCTCTTTCCTGGTGGGTTTTACAACGGATAGAATCGGTTGGTTACAGACAGACTCCCATGAAAAAATGTCAATTCTGTATATAAAATATTCAATGTCTTTCTATTCATCACCAAGAGACGTGACGGGTATGAGATTTACACTAAAACCCCAATGCATGCATCCCTTTAGAAAACCTTCACAATAGATATATATCTATTATTTTTTTGGGCTACACTAAAAAGGGTATTTAACACAAAGTCTCTTGCTTTCAGTTGCATGGTCTCAGGCAAATAAAGAAATTTGGGCTTGATACCCCTTGCTTCCAAGTTGTAAGTCCCAACTACAAACTTCGCAGAAACTTTGTGAAACCACAAAGTACTCTGTGAAACCACAAAGTATGTGGAGGCGGAGGCAGGGAAAAAGCAGCCGCAGCAGCCGAGACAGTTCCCACCAAGATAATGGATTAAACTAAAATAAATATATATATTGTTAGGATTTTGTTTCTTATCCTAATTGGATAAGAAAATAATATCTAACAATATTAGGAAAGTCTAATTAATGTTAGACTTGGAGTCTAAGACATTATTTCATTATCCTTTTGTATTGTCTTTTCCTAATCTCTATAGAATTGTCGTATCCTCTTATATTGTCTAACCGGGAGTCCCTATCTATAAATATGGATAGACACCGATGTATATGGTGTGCCAAGGAGCATTGATGTGTGGGGGTTCCAACGTGTGGTAACTTCGGGTGTGCCAACGTAGGACAACATCGTATGTCAAAATGGGAAGCCACAAAGGATAGCCAAAGGGGAGAGAGAACGAGAGTGGGTTACGAAATTCTATTGCGGAACGAGATTGTGAGGAAGCGACAATCCTTGTAATCTTCTTGGAGTTGCTTAATAGAATTATGCGGTCTTTTTCGCCAATCATGTTCTCTGCTTGGTTATTTATTTGGTAGTTATTGGCTTTGTCGACGTAGGCGGTCGTGACTTTTGTTGTGCATGCTTGGGTTGTATCTCGTGTGGGGTTTTTTTTTGGCTTGAAGATTCCGCAAATCTCTTCAAGTGGTATCAGAGCATGATTCATGCGAGATGATCAGAAAGCGTGGGAGGCACCAGAAAGCATGACGATGTCGACAACTACCGTTGGAGGTCATCCGGTAATAAATCTTGATGGCAACATCATGGAATCGGGAGGACGCACATCTACTGGTTTTGAAATATCAACGCGAGGTGGAGTCGTGCAATTCACTTGCAAGGAGCAAGCGACAACAGAGGCTACATGGTTCCATCGACTGGTTAGATTTTTTCTAACCAAAAGAGGAGCGGCTGACGAGAGGTCTATGAGTATGGAAGGTGTAGATGAAGCAGTAGTATGGGTTGCGGGTGTCATGAACCCGAAGATTGCTACATGTATTCAACTCTCACGGGCAGTCTGGTGTGAGATTGCAAACTCGGTTATAAATTTCAACAGATGCAGAGGTGAAGCTGTCAACTGTTGGAAAGAAGAAGTCGTTGTTGGACCGACCACATAGTGTTTTCAAGTGGGTGTGACTAAAAGAAGACACAACCCTATGGCATGGGGGCCAAAGGTGCGAAGGATGCGGTTCTTTCAACTACAGGTGGAGGTGGTGCATTTTCTCAAACTGTACAATACGAGGAGCTCTCACATGAAGGGTCTAGACGGTCATGTCTGGACACACACTCCATGCAGGTGTGCATGGTGATACGCTTCTGGGAACAGGAGCAGCTTCCGAGGGTGGAAGCATAGAAGAAGAACGGGAGTAGACTTCTTAGAGGAGCAACTTTAGCGGATAAGATTCAAGGTGGAGATTGTTAGGATTTTGTCTCTTATCCTAATTGGATAAGAAATAATATCTAACAATTTAGGAAAGTACAATTAATGTTAGACTTGGAGTCCAATACATTATTTCCTTATCCTTTTGTATTGTCCTTTCCTAATCCCTATAGAATTGTCGTATCCTCTCGTATTGTCTAACCGGGAGTCTCTGTCTATAAATAGGGATAGACACTGATATATATGGTGTGCCAAGGAGCATCGATGTGGGGGGGGGGTTCCAAGGTGTGGTAACTTCGGGTGTGTCAACGTAGGACAACATCGTGTGTCAAAACGGGAAGCCACAAAGGATAGCCAAAGGAGAGAGAGAATGAGAGTGTGTTACGAAATTCTATTGTGGGCACGAGATTGTGAGGGAGCAACAATCCTTGTAATCTTCTTGGAGTTGCTTAATAGAATTTTGCGGTCTTATTCGCCAATCATGTTCTCTGTTTGGTTATTTATTTGGTGGTTATTAACTTTCTCGTGACTTTTGTTGTGCATGTTTGGGTTGTATCTCATGTGGGTTTTTTTTTGGACTTGAAGCTTCCGCATATCTCTTCAGGTATGAACTGAAGAAGACAAGTTCGAATAGTGTAAAGGCTAACGTTGCTTGAAACTCGAACTATCTTGATGAGGCTCTGCCAACTCCTACCTTCTAGAGGATCCGAAATGCTCCGCAGTAACTAGTTGTTGGCCTATGTTTTGAATTGCCACCCGTCACACTGGTACGCTCATGTATACTGTTATTATACTTGGTGGTAACTAATGAATAGAAGTATGTAATCACTATCCACCCACACTTTTCTATTAACCAGTCTGAGACGGGCCCTAGATTTCTCCTAAAGATAATATAATTTAAACACAATATATTAGACATGATTTAACAATGGACCATGTAAGGAGGAACAACACACTGGATAGGTCACAGCATTTACAAGGATAAATGGATAGCGAACATCACCACTTCTGTTGTAGAATATGACATTGCAGTGGCTAACGACCTAGTATGTGTAGTCTTAGTAATGTTGACATATTTTGCCGAAGAATGAGATCGTCTCTGAAGTATGTCAATCTAATATAACAGCACAAATCCCTGTGACTCCTTTTACTGCCTACTTATTAATGGATGGGCACACAGGTTATCAAATAAGCATGCAAATTATCCTATATGATCAACCTATTGGTTTCTAGTATTCGGAAAAACACCACATTGGTAACCCCACACATATACTAAATAGGAAACTTTAAAATCCATGCAGAGAACAAGGTGGCCTCCATAGTTATCACTCCATATATAGAGTGCGTGTACATGAAGTCTAGCCACTAGAGGAATACAATATGACTGATGTTGTGTACATAATTTCGCTTTCAAAACTGCCTCTAGCCCAGATGAATCAATTGCACATAATTTAGTTAACTACCAACACATGGTAGGAAAAAACCTGCATGGCATAGCTATCATAAATTTACCTAACTCTCTATTTGCAGAGCTTCTTAAAATTCACAGAAAGCTAGATATTGAAGAAGTAGTATAGACCACATGGTCCATTTTGACAGCACTTTCAACAATGTTGTCCATTATGTCAGGTGCATGCAAACATTCAAGGGGTTTTAAGAGCATGGTTGACGAGTTAGAAACTACTTATGTGGATGATACAACAAATTATACAACACCAGCAAATGGATGCCCCATCATGGCATTCCCAATGCCAATTTCCATGAAAATGAAACACGATGTTGTTCTTAATGGTGCTCAAAGCTTCAACATGGGTGTTATGATTAGGGAAAAGAATGGAGACACCTATGCTAAAGTAGAGAAAACAAGACATAATATGTTAGTGAAAATTTCTAAAGCCAAAGCAATTGTAATGGAAGTTGTATTAGCACACGAAGTCTCCCTTGAAGAAGTTCACTTGAAAGAGGAGTCACTACTTTTGACAAATATGATAAATGGTCTGACAAATAGGTGTGATCACTTGGGGTTAATATCTCAATAAACCCTAAACCCTAATTGGAAAAGATCACAAAAAGCACCACATGTGGCCATTTTCTTACTCTTCACTATTTTCCAGGTGTCATACATCTCACAAATCAATCAATAAAGGATTTTGGTGTGTGTATCAAGGTGAAGCTCAAAATTAGCAACTTTATGCCATGACATCTTTTTACAAGTAAATAGGTAATCACCAAAAAAAATATCACTATAGAAATTAAACACAAAAGGAATATAAGATTCATGGATATTAAGAATAAATGTTATCCGGAACATTAGAAATGTGAGGTCCTATATGCTTGGTTTTAATGTAAGTAAAGTTTTGAAAAAAATATCAAACATTATCTCAAATCAGTAAAGCAAAATATGTTATAGGAGTAAAATGAATAGATAAATGAAAGAAAGATATATATCTCATGAATTCACATAATTGATTTTTCAATTCTAACTCTACACCCCTTTGAACTATAATGTAGTGAAATATTTGGGAATGTGTTTCCTAGAGGTGAGAGTAGTGAGTCTTAGTAATTAGAAATTGCAGATGCTAGATAAAATGTTGTCTGGTTCATTTTACATTATGATTTTCATGACAATAATTGGATTGATATTGTCAATTACAATTTTCAACTTTATTATTATTTATCGAAAAATCCATAACTTGGACCTTTTCTAGTTTATAAATAAACAATTCCACTCCTTTAGAACCCCAAATATCAAACCTTCTCTTGCAAAAAAATCACTTAGTTATCTTAAGAGGAAACGACTAACCTTTATTTCCATAAAAAATAAAAAAGAAGGATCTTTACACAAAATAACAGTTTAAATAGTTGAAGAAATAAAATGAATAGTGTTATGTGCAGATTCTTTTGGATAAAGTTTTGATGTAGATTTGGCTTCTCAATGATGTATGAACACCACTTGCAACTACTTCAATCCCCATCAGAATCTCATATACCAAACCTTGACTCATAAACAATATCATAAAAAATCTCTTAAGAGCAGAAAAAACTCACTTATATGTCCATAAACAACAAAAATGGGCTCTTAAGGAAATAAAGCATAATTCACTAAAGAAGCAAAAGAATCACTAAGGGATCAACTTCTTCACAAAATCTATGTTGTGGATAGATATCCACCAAGAACATCTTCAACACTATCATCCCAATTGTTATACAAGTTAACTTCATCTAGGGTTAGAATTGAGATAAAAATATGGACTAATAGATATAAATTAATAAAAATTAGGCAATTTTATAGATGGTAGTATGAGCTATTAATAATCTTGTCAATAATTGTAGATGATAACACTTGAGATCCAACCATAGAGTGATTATGGTGCTTGACTCAGAAAATTGCTTGCCATCAATTTATTTCAATTTTTTTGTATTCCAATTCATGTAACTTAACATTGAGAGGTGAAACTAATGTTCCACCCAAAATCCTAATCCTAGGCATTCTTATATATTATATGTAAGTTTCTTGTGACCCAAACAACACTTTCGTTATCATATATTATTAAATAAAAAAATTCAATGTATCTAATCAAGGTTGTGAGATATTACCATGAAATTACTCACCTTAACACTATACCATCACAAACCATATTTACCCTTGATCTTAAAAAATAAGTCACACTTGTTGACCTAGAGGTTATACATTGTCCATATTATGATAATGACTCAACCATTCCATTCATATGTATCTAATATATGTATTCAAGATTGATCTCAGATTTTAGGTACATGAAAAGGATCAATTTATACAAGCCCTAGCTTGTCAAAGTTCAAGTCAAAAGCAATGCAAGTGTGCTAATAAGGAAATCACTTCAAATGACCTTAGAAGAATTTTGTAATCACTTGTATTGATGATATGACTTGTAACTAAGATGAGAAAAATATGTGGAACATTTAGTACCAAGTTTTAATCACTTTTTAATCACATTAGAAAATTGATCACAGATTGTTGATCGGTTGAGTTTCAATCTTGAATGATCCCTTGGATTAATTTTTTGATGATGTGCATTGGTTGAGTTGTGCATTCACAGAACTCAACCGAATGGCTTACTGACCAAATGTGATTTTAGATGATCGGTCAAGTTTCCCAGGACAAACTCAGTCGATAGTTTGAAAATTGGGTTTGTCTTTTAGCCGATCGGTTGAGTTACCTTTATTGAAAGTAAGCTTCATCGAGTGAAGAAGGAGCTGTAGATGGCCCTCTTCAAGGATGTTGAAGAGGTGGTGATCTTCTCCAAGTGAAGGAGAAATAAAGGTTGAAGATCCGAGAGAAGCAAAGTCCTTCAAGGCGGAAGACTTGAGCTTGAGTGGGTAAGACCTAGGTGAAGGCTGAAGAATCAAGCTAAGTGGGTAAGTTCCTTGTTAAGGTGGAGATCTCCTTAAGTCCTATGGTGGTCTATTGCTGTAAATCTCTGTGGTGATATAATAGAGAAAATCACTTGCAAAGTCCTAGAGGTTGATCTCTCTAAGTAGTGGACTGACTCACTTCTAGTTTGAAGTGTGGAACCACTCTACATTCCTTTGTCAAGTTCTTTCTATCGATCTCTCTCATCCTTGCTATGCTTGTTAGATAGGACTTCAAATATCCATTAAGCTTTTGCTCCTAATTAATATAATTTGAAGGTCTAATATGTTTTGTGAGAAATTTTGTAGCTCTATTCACCCCCCTCTAGAGCCCTTAGATCCAACAAGTGGTATCAGAGCTAAGGATCTTCTCCAATAATCCATGAGACAAGAAGATGGGTGACAACCTACTTGGTTCACTCAACTTAGAGGGAGGCTTCTCCATGCGCCCTCCGATCTTTGATGGCACTAACTTCCTCTATTGGAAGAGATGAATGCAGTTCTACATTCAAGGGATAAACTTTGATATGTGGAAGGTGATGGTCACACCTTACAAAGAGCCAACTGGAGCTATTGCAACATGGAGTGAAGCTACTCTTAAGGAGGCTCAACTCAATGCAAAGGCCATTAGCATCCTCTATGCAGCCCTCACTCCCACAGAGTTCAACTGGATCTCATCATGGGACACTGCCTATGAGATTTGGGATAAGTTGTGCATCACATGTGAAGGCACAAAGCAAGTCAAGGAAGAAAAGATCTACATGTTGAACAACCTCCTAGAGAACTTCAAGATGGGAAAGAAAGAAGGCATTGTGGAGATGTATTCAAGACTAAATGTCATCATCAACAGGCTGGCTGCTTTGGGAAACACTTTGGGTAGAGGCATCATCAACTCAAAGATCTTGAGAACTCTTCGAAAGAGATGGGAGTCAAAGGTCACCTCCATTGAAGAAAGTGAGGAGACTTGGTGACATCCCAACTGAAGAACTAATTGGCAATCTTCAAGCTCATGAGCCTAGACTTGACAAGCAAGAAGAAGAAGCTAAGCAAGAAGAGAAGGAAGCCAAAAAGATCAAAGATAGTGCTTTCAAAGTACAAGTGGAGGTTGTCGTCCTTCAACAACAACTTTCTTGCCAGACTTCTTCCTCCTCCTCTAGTGAAGATGAAGGCCCTAGTGAGCATGAAGCCAACTACATGAAAGGAAAGAACTTTAAGGGAAAGCAAGCCTCCTTCTCCTCTACTCTGAGATGCTACAAGTGTGGTCAAAAGGGGCACTACAAGAGTGAATGCCCAAAGTCAAGAAAGTCTCACCACAAGAGCAGCTCAAGGAAAGAAGAGGATTACAAGAAGGAGAGCAAGTACAAGCGGAAGGACAAGAAGGAGAAGAGACATAAGAATGTAGCTCATGCGGCTTGGGAAGCTTCATCTTCAAGCAGCTCTAGCTCCAAAGAAGATGGAGAGTGCCACCTTGCTCTCATGGCCTCTACAAGTGAAGACATTGGTGAGGTAAGTGAGGTAAGCGAGGTAAGTTTGTATGAATTTCCTAAAGAATCTATTATCGACATGCTTGTTACTACCCATTCTTCTTTTGCTAAATGTAAATCTAAAAGAAAATGGTTAGGAAAAATTATTGATGATCTTTATGCTAAGTTTGAAATTTTGGAATTGAATGAGAAAACCAACCTTGAGAGTATTGATAATTTGCAAGGGCAATACCTTGATCTTGAACTTCACTACAATGGGGTTGAAGTTGAGAATGACATCTACCTTAAGAACATTGAAAATCTTAAGGAAGAGAACCAAAATTGCCTAAAAGAACTTGAATTGCTTAAAAATAAAAATGCTGAATTTAAGTTACTTATTGATGCTCGTAGAGAAGAGAGGGATGTTTATCTTAAAGAGATTCAAATGGTAAATCTGAAAATGCTAGTTTGCTTAATCAAGTAAATGATATATCTTCTAGACCTTTGTTGCCTAGTATTAATGTTGCTGCTACCTCTCTTGAAAAGGCTTCATATCTTACTAAAGATTTATGTCTTAAGGCTGATCTTGTACGTGCTAGGGATGACATGTCTAGTTTATCTTCTACCACTGTTTCTTTGAATGATCATAACCATAGATTGAGAGCATCCCTATAGAAATTCCTCAAAGGGAAAAACTCCCTAAATGAAATCCTTGATCATTCTACTAAACAAAGTGGTACTAGTGGTTTGGGATTTGTAGGGGGAGCCTCAAAAGGCAAGAGTAAGGCCAAATGTAAGAAAAAGAGCAAGGAAATCTCTTTCTTTGTAGGAGAATCTTCAGGCACTAAGAATCATATAGTTTATTCTTATTGCAAATGTGATGATCATTATTCCACTTATTATCCTTACAAGACTAAGGGGACCAACCCAAAGATGAAATGGGTCCCCAAGCTAACTCTGGATCCCAAAGTTTGAGTTAGGAACCGACATTCTCCTTTCTTGTAGGGAAAAGACAGATGGATTGTTGATAGTGATTTCACAAAGCACATGACCTGTGACATAAGCCATTTCAACAATTTCACAAAGAAGAAAGGAGGATCAGTCACCTTTGGGGACAACAAGAAAGGTAAAGTCAAAGGTGAGGGTGATGTAGGTGAATCCTTATGCATCAAGAATGTTCTTTTTGTGGATGGCCTACATCATAATTTAATAAGTGTTACTCAACTTTGTTATAATGGTTACCTTGTACTATTTACTGTGTTTGAATGCTTGATTCTAGATTCCCTCACCTACCAAGTTATATATTAGGGAACTAGAAGCAGTAATATTTATGTTATTGTTCTTAGCTCTATTAAGCCTATAGTTGGTAGATGCCTTGTAGACAACTCGAATGATATTTCTCTTTAGCATCGCCAGCTTGGTCATGTAAATATGCATCAATTAAAGAAGTTGAGAAAAAAGGACTTTGTCAAAGGACTTCCTAAATTGGATTTTGAAAAGGATGAAGAATGTCTACCTTGTACACACGGAAAGTAAACCAAGTCCTCCTTCAAATCCAAAGGAGTCCTTAGCACTAAGAGAGCTCTTGAGCTTCTTCATATTGATCTATTTGGACCAATGAGAACACAATTGCTTCATGGTTCCAAGTATTGTCTTGTTATTGTCGATGATTTCTCTAGATATACTTAGACCTTCTTTCTCATTTCAAAGAGAGATACGCTTGATGTTTTCTCTAGTTTTTTCAAACAAGTTGAGAATGAAGATTCTTACCAGATTATTTCCATCTGTAGTGACCATGGGGGAGAATTTGAAAATGAGCTTTTTGAGCATTTTTGTTAAGAATCGGGTTATGCACACAACTTTTCTTCACCTTGAACACCTCAACAAAATGGGGTTGTAGAGAGGAAGAATAGGTCACTACAAGAGATGGCTAGGACCATGCTTCTTGAGTATGACACTCCTAAGAAGTTTTAGGCTGAAGTTGTCAATACCTCTTATTTTGTACAAAACCATGTTTTCACTCACCCCTCACTTAAGAAAATCCCCTATGAAGTATGGTGTGGTAGGAATCCTTCTATCGAGTATTTCCATGTTTTCAGATGTCCTTGTTTTGTTTTGAATATAAAAGATTCTCTTGACAAGTTTGATCCAAAATCGTATAAGGCTTTCTTTCTTGGCTATAGCACTACTAGCAAGGCATATAGAGTTTATAATGTTGATCTTGCTAAGGTAGAAGAATATATTAATGTAAAGTTTATTGAGACTAACCTCTCTATTTCCAAAGATATTGTTTCAAATGATGATGTTGCAGATGAAGTAATTCCTATCCTTAAAGAACTCAACATCACCCAAAAGGGAAAAGAGGTGGCTTCTCAAGAAGAAGCAAAGATGATGAAAAGAAGGATCCAACTCCTCAGTTTGCAAAGAATCATCCTAAGGAGCTGATCTTAGGTGATCCCTTTAAGAGAGTGAAGACACAGGCTGCATTAAACAAATAACAAGCAAACATCGCCTTCATCTCACAACTAGAACCTAAAGATGTCAAGGAAGCTCTCAGGGATGAAGAATGGATCCTAGCTATGCAAGAAGATCTAGAACAATTTGAGAAGAATAAAGTTTGGACCCTTGTGCCAAGACCAAGTGATAGAAAGATCATTGGCACCAAATGGGTCTACCACAATAAGCTAGATGAAAGCGGAAAAGTGGTAAGAAACAAAGCAAGGTTAATGGCTCAAGGCTACAATCAGTAGGAAGGTATTGACTTTGATGAAACATATGTACCCATAGCTAGACTTGAGTCCATTCATATGTTGATCACTTTTGCTAGTCATAAAAACTTTCTTTTGTATCAAATGGATGTTAAAATTATGTTTTTGAATGGTACAATTGAGGAGGAAGTGTTTGTTGCACAACCTCTGGGTTTTGAACAAGATAGTCTACCTAACCATGTTTATTTGTTGCAAAAAGCTCTCTATGGACTCAAACAAGCACCAAGGGCTTGGTATGAGAAATTAAATAACTTTTTGTTAGATCATGGTTATATCATGGGAAAAGTGGATTCTACCTTGTTTCTAAAGCACACTTATAAAAAATTTCTTATTATTCAAATATATGTTGATGATATCATTTTTTGCGGAACTAACCTTGATCTTTGCAAAGAATTTAGTGATCCTAAGCAGAGTGAATTCGAGATGAGTATGATGGGTGAACTCACATTCTTCCTTGGATTTCAAAATTAAACAAACAAAAGATGGGAACTTCATCAACCAAGGCAAGTACACCAATGAACTACTTAAGTGCTTTGGGATGGAGAATACTAAGTTGATGGACACAGCCATGTCAAACACCGCCAAACTTGATAAAGATGAAGAAGGTGAAAAGGTATATGAGAAGCTCTATAGAGGTATGATTGGAAGTTTACTTTACTTAACTACCTCTATACCGGACATAATGTTTAGTGTTGGCATCTGTGCTAGATTTCAATCAAATCCTAAGAAATCTCATCTTATAGCTGTTAAGAGGATTCTAAGGTACCTAGCCAAAACTCAAAACTTTGTACTATGGTATTCCAAGTCAAGGGACTTTACTCTTACTGTCTATAGTGATGTCTATTATGTAGGCTACTTGATTGATAGAAAGTGCACAAGTGGAACTTGTTTCCTCCTAGGACCATACTTTGTGTCTTTCTTCTCCAAGAAATAGATAACTCTGGCATTATCAACCACCAAGGTTGAGTACATTGCAGTCGAGAGTTGTTGTACCCAAGTCCTATGGATGAAGCAAATGCCCCAAGACTTTAACATTCATTTTGATGCTTCTCCTATCTATTGTGATAATACTAGTGCAATTAACTTGTCTTACAATCCTATATTTCATAGTAGAGCTAAACATATAGAGGTTCTCCATCACTTTCTTCATGATCCCATTATTAAGAAGGATATTTATATCACACATGTGGACACAAAAAATCAGTTGGCGGACATTTTCACTAAACCTCTAGCTAGAGATAAATTTAATTTTATTAGATCTAAATTGCTTATAATTTCTTTGAATGAATTTGATATGCCTTCTAGCTAGTTTTCATCTATCCTATATGTTTTGCATCTATCTTGATCATCATTGAGTGCTAATATGCTTAATATTGGTTTTTCATGTTCTTTTTTCCTTGTTTTCTGGGTATTTTTCGCAAACACTTGTTTTATCACAAAATAGTACCCAATGATGGATGATATGTGCCTAAGTATGTTCAATATACATAATGGACTTGAAAAATAAATTTAATTAGCATTCAAATGGCTAGAAATTAAGTTTGATGGTTTTAGGTCAGGTTGACCATCGGTCGAGTATCCCCAGATGAAACTCGATCGATCCATGGCCGAGAGCTTTTTTAAAAAGGACCAATTGGTTGAGTTTCCACCTCACAGAACTCGACCGATTGGCGGGCTAAAGGCAACTTCTAATCCCCTCACAATTGCAGTTGGGTTTGTTCGACTATTCTCCCTCTCAAGTAGAGAATAGTTAACTGATTCATCTCCTTCTAGCCATAAGCTCTCAACCCTTGACCTTTCCTTCCCTAACCTAGCCCTAATCTAGCCTAGGGAGACCTTCCTAGACATTCCCCCTAGCTCAACCTAAGTGTGTGAAAGTTTTTCGTGGTGTGATTGGTGTTTTTGATCTCTTCTTCTCCTTCTTTTTGCCTCCATGGCTTCAAATAGAAGAAAGAGAGTTGTCCCTAGAAATGCACCATCCTCCTCCTCGTCTTCCCACTTTTTTCCTATCTATGAGACCCTCTTTATCTCAATTGAGGCTGTAAATCGGTATAAGGACCTTCTTCCTAGGAGTCCTTTTCCTTTTAGAGCCCTTTTTTAGCCTATCCCTAGGCATCAAACCATCATTGATCAAGTGGCGAGGTTGCTTTCATTTCACCACCTTTCTGCCCTGGCTGTCAAGCGTGACTGATTTTTCAATTCCCTTATAAGCATAAAAGCAGTTCATGAATTTCTATTCAAATTTGCGTTGGAATTACGAATCCCTTGTCCCCCTCCAAATACTCAAGTTATCCTTACTTCTATGATTGTCAGGAAGAAATTCCAAATCTCGGAGGATATCCTAAATATCTTCTTTTTAGGAGATGTTGAGAATGATACCTGACGTAAGGATTATGGTGAGTATTTCGACCTGCTAGACACCGAAGGTTTCTACAAGAAAAATGAGATCACACTTCTTGATATCCATCGTTACTTGAAGAAACTTGACGTTCCCTATAAGAATAAGAGTAGCGTACCTTCCTCCTCCTTAGATCTCAAGAAGCATATATTAGCCCTAGTAGTTAACTGCAACATCCTCCCAAAGAAAAATCAAATGGATATTGCAGAAAACATTGCGGTGATAATGTGTTGCCTCTTCAAAAATGTCAAACTCAAGTGGTCTAGATACATCCTCTACCACATGACCTGCTTTAACTCTGGCAAGAACACTCGTGGCACCCATCCTCAATATCTTGCCCTGATATTTGGTCCTTTCCAGTTTGCCACTGAGAAATCACTCTTCTCTGACTTACATTATAGACCTTCCAGGAAGGGAGTGTGTATCAGTGAGACCACAATTTAGAAATCCATGCCTATACTTTCCTCCACCACACCCGGTGCCTCACCCTCTGCCTCTGCCTCAACTGCACCTGCCTCTACCTCCACCCGAGTTCCTACATGTCCTTATCCTACTCTACCTAGTCGTGCCTCATTCTGTGTGTCCAATGAAGCCCTCATGGGTTATATGATACACCAACAGGCATACAACCTCCAGGTCTAGGAGCATCTGCACCAGGATTTATGTTCAATCATGTCTAACATGAACTTATCATGTGCACACCCATACCCCACCTGCCAGTCATACCCCAGTAGTGATTATGCATCCTATGAATACAATCGCTTCTACCCTGTACCTGAGCCTTCTGTTGCTGCTCCCACACCCTATGTTTCTAGTGAACCTACTCCTGTCATCCTGCTGCTACCTACTGGCCCCTTAGCCACTCTGCTTGCCAATCTTGGTGATTATGCTCCCTCCTTCCCTTAGGCCAATGAGCTCCATGCTCTCGGTATGACTTGGGATGAGCAGAATGCTCGTTGGCTCAGTCATCACTTCGGACCTTCTGTAGATGAAGAGATGTGGGACCAGGCTAATGACGAGACTGTTGATGCTGATGAGGATGTTGGTGATGGTGAGGATGATGGTGATGGCTCTGATGGCTTTGTTGGTGACTCCGGTGATGAAGGTGTTGTTGCTGCACCTTTAGATAGAGATGATGACTACGAGCCTGATGCCAAGGATGATGATGATGATGTAGATGATGTAGATATATATGACCTATATGTCTAGATGTTCTTAGTTTTTAGTCTAGTTTTCTGATGATATATATCTTTCTAGGCTATTTTGTATTAGAAACATTTAGGCACATGATCTAAGGTGTACTATTTTTAGCATTCATCACTTATCGCTTGTAGTTGTTTTTATGAGAACATGTATCATGGGCTATAATCTATCTTATGTGCACTCTTACTCTTTGATTTGTTATATCTTATGAGTTGGTGCCCTATTTTACCATATTTTTATTATGGCCTAGCTTGTGTGTTTCTCTCGTCTCTGTTTGATATATGTTTATGAGATTGCATGTTTGAATATCTTCTTGGTTGTGTTTGGAGAAGACTTTTTATATGCTCTTCTACCCCCTTATTTTTTGATAATGTCAAAAGGGGGTGCGAAATTCAATGTGTTGAAACTCAATCATATTGCTATTCACTGTCATATTCCTATTGTTTCTTATGTGATCCTTTTCTTGATCATTATATGCTTTATCATGTGACTTGCTAAGGGACCATATAGTACATGCATGTTATATTGCCTTGTGTAGATATACTAACGATGCAGGTTAAAGTAAGCATAGATTTAGGGGGAGCAATTCACATTGTTCAAATCTTGAATCCCCCTAATTCACAAAGTAAAGGTATAATTTCAATATTCTTTTCAATATGTTTGAGGAATAGTTTGTCATTGTCAAAAAGGGGATAATTTTAACCTAGAGGTTATACATTGTCCATATTTTGATAATGACTCAACCATTTCATTCATATGTATCTAATATGTGTATTCAAGGTTGATCACAGGTTTTAGGTACATGAAAAGGATCAATTTATACAAGCCCTAGCTTGTCAAAGTTCAAGTCAAAAGAAATGCAAGTGTGTTAATAAGGAAATTACTTCAAATGACCTAAGAAGAATTTTGTAATCACTTGTATTGATGATATGACTTGTAACTAAGATGAGAAAAATATGTGGGACACTTAGTACCAAGTTTTAATCACTTTTTAATCACATTAGAAAATTGATCACAGACTCCTGATCGGTTCAGTTTCAATCTCGACCAAACCCTTGGATTAATTTTCTGATGATGTGCATCGGATGAGTTGTGCATTCACAGAACTCGATCAAATGGCTTACTGACGAAATGTGATTTAGCTTATCAGTCGAGTTTCCCAGGACAAACTCAACTGATAGTTTGAAAATTGGGTTTGTCTTTTAGCCGATCGGTCAAGTTACCTTTATTGAAAATCGACCGAATGTATTATACAGACAACACAGAAAAAGTGATTCTAATTATTGGTGGCTTGTTTGGACAAAAATAGATCAGTTGCCTATAGAAAAAATGGCTATATTTCAGCCCTAAGTGTTCCCCAACTCAAGGGAGCACCCCAGCTATAAATAAGACCCCTTGGAGTTCATTCCAAGGTTGCTCATTCACTACATTCAAGGTCCTTGCTATAGTTGAGTGTGCTACTACTCCTTGAGCCCCTTTCTCTCTCTAGTTTACACAACATTTTGTGATTTGTGAGTGAGTTAGGATTATCATAAGAGAGCTCAACCTTTGTGCATGTAAAGCTCTCAATCTTCCACTACTTCCTTATCCCCTTCTCTCATGAAGAAAAGCCGAAGCAAGCTCCATCGAGTGAAGAAGGAGCTATAGCTGGTCCTCTTCAAGGATGTTGAAGAGGTGGTGATCTTCTCCAAGTAAAGGAGAAGGCAAAGGCTGAAGATCTAAGAGGAGAAGCAAAGTCTTTCAAGGCGGGGGACTTGAGCTTGAGTGGGTAACACCTAGGTGAAGGCTGAAGAATCAAGCTAAGTGGGTAAGTTCCTTGTTAAGGTGGAGATCTCCCTGTGATTGGATGGGTAAGTCCTGTAGTGGTCTATTGTTGTAAATCTCTGTGGTGATATAATAGAGAAAAGTAATTGCAAAGTCCTAGAGGTTGACCTCTCTAGGTAGTGGGATGACTCACTTCTACTTTGAAGTGTGAAATCACTCTACATCCCTTTGTCAAGTACTTTCTATCAATCTGTCTCGTTCTTTCTATGCTTATTAGATAGGACTTCACATTTCCATTAAGCTTTTGCTCCTGATTAATATAATTTGAAGTTCTAATCTATTTTGTGGGAAATTTTGTAGCTCTATTCACCCCCCTAGAGCCATTAGATCCAAAAACACTAACCTCTTTCTTTCATATTAGATAACATAGTATCCCAACTGTCATATAGAGAATCATACTAACCACTTTTACCTTCAAGACCTCCATTCTTAAATCCTATCTTCTTTATTCATTCAATAAGTTTTCTAGTTTAAAACTATTTGTACATGATGAGTACATATAATCCATATTTAATTTTTTCCACATTAGGATCTGAGGAATATTTTTCCTCCATGTTGATGCATTAAATATCACACCTACGTGAATATGTCTATTTTTTATATTTGGTGTTGTTCCATTGATGTCAAATTGTATAGAAATTATATTCATAAACATATAGTATTTGAAAAAAATAATTAGCCAATGTCATCGATCTTAATCACTTCCATTCGTGTATTGGGATTAACATGGCTACCACATTCTATATTCATCTACACATCCTCTACTCAATCTCACATGTGTAAGTTATTTTGCTATCAATGTATGGAATATTTTTTGACTTATTTTTATTGCAAAAGGCCCTATTGAGTTAAACTGAGTTCATTGTTTAAAAATCCTTTTGGAGTTTGATTATTTATCCTTATTTGTCTTTGGAGGAGACTATTATCCATTACTAATAGATCATTCATGGATCCCAAAGACCAACCCAAGTATGCACTTGAGTATGGTGGAGCATGTGTAGTCATCCTTCTCCAACTCTAAAAGACTTATATCCATATACCAACACTAAAAAACTTCATTCAATACATTTATGCAATTTGACATTACAAGAACAATTTTCAAAAGAATGAAGAGTACAATATGTTGGATAATCAAAAGTTATGAATGAGAAAAGGTATTTATAAAAATATAAACAACTTCCTACCATTTATTGCAAATAAATTACTTCATATATAAACTAGATTATATGTGATTGAATTGTTAAGGATATCATTTCTTTTAAAAAAACCATTATCAATAGTAAAATTAAAAAATTATCCCACTAAATAATATGTTCATAATTTAACATGAGAATTGATGTGTGATAAGAGAATCTTTTTGGACTTTAACCATTCCTATTACTTGTTGCATCCAACGTTATCTATCATTGTCCACATAACTTATAAGTAGGATGGAAAGGAACTTTGATTGATATTTTTGTATGAGAAAGCACATAACATTTTAAAACTATATTTTATAGGAGAAGACCAAAATGTATTTGGTTATTACATGTTATAATTCTAAATTTTATTCATAGTGCATCTTAATGTTTGATTTTATTTGTAATTCTCTTATTGCAAGAACAAACCGGGTGATGTGCCTACTTTTCCTTCATGATATGTAGTTTCTTTTCTTGTATATGTGGTTGTTTCTTTTGCCTACTACACAAAACATCTCAACATGTGTTATGTTCATCATATGTGTGTTACCATCAAGAGAATAGTATGCAAATTTTACATGATAGATGGAACCTTTATGTCATATGAGGAAGTCACCTCTCGTGCCTAGTCACTAATACAAAATTGAGGACAAGTCATTGATGCTTTCCATGGGATGAACATGCTTAACCATAGAGTTCTTTAGTAATGAAATGTCTAAAAATGAGGTGCACCTTGGTGATATAGGTAGTCCAATTGTTCCTTTTATGATCATTTTATCTGAGGCCTCAAATCATGGGACATTTCAATCTCTCCCACGTCCTCGTCAAGACTCAACTATATGGCCTTAAAATATTTCCCCATTTCAGTCTAGACCCAAAATGACATGTGGACAACCATCTCCCAATCACAAAATACCAGTGCAAGGGAGACTATGTCATCATGGACAACCCTTTCTAACATGTCTGGCCGCACGACTCAAAATCGGCATGCCAAATGCCCATCTGGGCCCCACCTGTTGGAAGAGTTATGGCTTTGATACCATTTGTAATGTATCGGCCCACCATTCTTCTTATATGTGTTTGTACTCCATGATGCGTGGACCCACCATGCTCAAGATTGGCATGCCACATTCCCATGTGGGATGTAACAAATAAACATCTAGATAGTACTCCATGTAAATTTAGTGTCTTCCTTAAATTACTTTTTTCATAAATGAAAAAGTACATCTTTCTCATATTTATATCATCTCCATCGTCTATCTTCATTCCTCACTTTTCATCTCAATTTCCCAGGATGGATTCTAACATGGGAGATCATGAGGCAATCGGGATCCCAAAACTAAAGACTTAGTGTTTTGGTTTGATGGTGGAAAGTCATGATCATCTTGAGTCCTGAAATACTCACTCACTTTAGCAATGTTTTTCTCTATGTTTTCTAGGATTACTTTCATTAACCAAACCCATTTCAATAATTTTAGGAACTTGAGATTTTTGAAATGTAACACCTATTTTTCAAATAGTACAAGGGTGCCTAATACCTTCCCTAGTAATAATCAAATCATCAATCCTAGACACTTGGCCACATTTTTATATTTTATCTACACTAAGATGGGGTTAATTTTTTTCCTTTTATGTTTTCATCGGATTTAAAAGGTTATCGTATATTGATGTTTTCACTTAAAACATAGTGGTGAATATGAACATATATTTTACTTTTTTTCCTTTGAATTTTGTATCTACCTTCAAGATCAGATTTTGTGTATATTTTTCTCACGGGTAAAACAACACCAATGTCATGAGAGTCAATTCTCACAACAAGAGAGAGAAAAAAAATCATGGAGGACTTCTATGCCAAGGCAGTGTAGGGAAGAGTGGACTTTTATAATTAACGATAAAGCTCCTTCCCTCATAAGTCATCGAAACTACACATGAGATCAATTTAGTCACGAGAGTGCCCTCTCATATTAGTACTATGACAGATTACATAGCATGCTTAAGGGTTTGTGTTGGTATCTGGTACTAGTATTAATTCCTACTTGTTTACTTAATCCTTGAGTTATGGGTATCTGCAATACAATAATAATTGGATGTTTTATATAAGTTGAGATCATTCATGTTTACATGATAGCTATCAACTTATTTGGAAGTACTTAATGAATTCATCAAGTGAAACTATCTTTTCCTAAAAATAATTTATATAAATATTTGCATATTAAAATGGTGATGCCCTTTTCCAAACAAAGAGAGATTATTCAAAACAAAGAATGGAATTAATACAAATTGTAGAATAACCATAAAATAGGGTAAATTAAAACCATTTGTAAGTGAACATTTAAAGCAAGGTTATTTAATAAACAAGCCTTCAACATAGGCCAACTATATTCATTATGTGCCAAAAATGTTACATATCATGGTCAAAGGTTGTCAATCCTCAACAGTTACATATTCCAACCTATTTATATGTACATGCCACTTATATACTATCATGGCATGAACCCAAATTCTATGTGTCGATATACAAAACACAAAATCTCCCCAAAGATTTAAGAGTATAGGGACGACATATAGGAATTCTACTACAAAACACTAAATAGTAACATGTCCAACCTCTGATAACTACTATTCACTTTGATATTCTGCTCACGCACCATGACCTCGACCTCCTTGTCCACAACCACCTAAAATTTTGTGGAACCCACTGAGTGAGACTAAACATTCGAGCAATACATATAACTCTTCACCAACATCTATTATAAGCATAATACTATAAAGAGCAGTAAATAAAGTAGTTACTATTGTTTGAGAAGTTTAAGCAATTACAACTGAGCAGAAGAACATCTTATGCTTTTAGAAGGAACATGAAGAACATGTATAACAGTTAATTTCTCTTATCATATTATAATTCAAGAAATAAGTACAAAGATTAGGCATGGGGTCATCCAATGTGATTTGCTTTTCACCCTAAACAAATATACTATATGGTTGTTTAACCATTTTTATGCCCTAAGGATTTGAGGCGTACCACTCAAATCCATCTGACCAGTGGTAAGTCGAAATCAGTACTATACAAGATCATCGGAAGAGCCATAATCCATGATCATCACAATAACTACTTCATGAGTTCAAGTTTGTAGTGCGGTGACATATAGTCATACTTCTAAAAGATAGCAACTTGTACTCAATGCGATAGTCCTGTAGAGACAACAACTCATAATCCATCTATGGTCATGTAAATAAATAGTCTGCGTTGGTACATGGTACAACACTAGATAACTGGCTCACGCGTGGTCATTCAATAATAGACAATATATCACTATTACAACAATTTAAGAACACAAGGCAATATATCGCTTGCACCCTGGATATTCAACAATACGCACTCTGAGTTTTCCCATAGGAATTACTCGCTTCACCATCCAGGTAGATACTGACATTGTAGATGGATCTATGGTATAGGAAAACTACGTGATTAGGGTTTCACTTCATTAGACATGCCAATCGCGTATCTTTTAATGCATCAATTAAGTTACAATGTATTAACCCTAAACAAATTCTACACAAATAAGGTAAGATGCAACTAAAGAAGATATAAAATGTATTAATTGAGGACTTGTCTCATCATTACATGGAACTTGTAATATTGCTATTTTCAATGTCATCATTAACAACACATCACTATGGGATTCCAATCCCTCAATTATGCACAAATCATTTGCTAGGTCATTAGACCAATTCATATACCCCTGCAATATTCAATATCACAAAAAGCCTCAACATTACTCATAAATCATCACTTTATATTGTATAGGTCTTACCATATCATTCACTTAAATATGTCATTCATTTCCTTGAAGGTAGTGTTGAACAAGTAGGAGAGAGAAAATACTATCCATGAATAACAATCTTCAAATATAGTGAACACACTTATCTTGTAATTATCAGATTAGGGTTAGGTTTTATAAGTACTAAATTAGGGTTTAGTAGCACCATACCACCTCAAAACCCGAATTTCTTCACTTCCCATATTGTTGGAGAATCAAGTATCATTGTTGATAGTTAGCCATTCATAATCACTTTTCCTTTATATAAATCATCACCATATGTACTGACCATGTATCATATTTACATTTGTATATCTTAACCGCCTTCAACACATGGGTGTCAATTATCCTTGACACATGAGTGTCGACCTGATCAGCAATGGGGCATCCCGATCGCAGCCCATAAGTGAGTCCCGACCTGACCAAGTATGGGTGTCACGACCAACCATCTGTGGGATGTCACGGCCCTAACCAACCTCACAAGGCATTGCATTTTCCACCAATTTAATGCATCATGACCCTTGTAACACAACGTCACAACCCTTCAACAACTCAACATCACGTTTGCATAACACCACGATATTGTGATCATGTCACAAGAACAACAACAACATGACATTATGACCGTGACACCATGGTCATGCAATGTGACATCGTGAATGCTACAACATGCATCGTGACCGCGACACGTAGGTGCGTCGGGACCGTAATGTAATCAGAGTGTTGCGACCAACTCAAATAGCAAGTCATTTCCTTTTTTATAAACCAAGAGTTATAACCCAATATAAGCATGTTGTAAAGCTCGAGCACACTTCCCAATGGTCTAGAAGGGTTTCAAGAATGACGACTGGCCCCACAGACCACCACTAGCCTTAATTGTGCACTTTTTCCTCACTCATGCGCAAGCCTGGATAAACTTCTCGACTGGTCACACATCCTAGTACTACTCCAAGCTGAGCATGCTTAACTATGGAGTTCTTTAGTGATGGGATCATAGAAAAGGAGGTGCACCTTGGTGATATGGGTAGTCCAATCATTCCTTTTGAGATCATGTTATCTGCGGCTTCAAATCCTAGGATGTTACAATCTCCCCCACTTAGACTCTTGACATCCTCATCAAGGCTCAACTATGTGGCCTCGTAACATTTCCCCATTTTAGTACAGACCCAACATGGCCATGTACCCATCTTCTGACCATGGCTACCAGCGCAAGGGTGGCTCCATCACCACGGATAGCCCTTTCCAACATTCCTATACCACACGGCTAAAAGATTGGCATGTCACCGACCCATGTGGGCCCCACCAACTGGAGGGGTTACGGCTCTGATACCATTTGTAAAGCCTGAGCACACTGCCCAAGGCTCTAGCAGGGTTTCAAGAATGAGGATTGGCCCCACAGACCACCACTAGCCTTAATTGTGCACTTTTTCCTCACTCATGCGCAAGCCAAGATAAAATTCCCGACTGGTCACCCATCCTAGTACTACTCCAAGTCGAGCATGCTTAACTATGGAGTTCTTTAGTGATGGGATCCCAAAAAAGGAGGTGCACCTTGGTGATAAGGGTAGTCCAATCATTCCTTTTGAGATCATGTTATATGATGGGTCAAATCCTGGGATGTTACACATGTATCATCTGCAACCAATCTAACCTTAACCTGATAGAACCTATAGACCAACTAATAAGCGTTGTCACCATTAAACTTAGTCATCTTGGCCACAATGTCAGCCACTAACAAAAATTGATCTTGAAGCAATGATGTGTCGCAACCAAACTAATAGGTAATGATTAGTCTAGAGTTAAGCGGTGTGTTATGACTGAAACCACCCTACTAAGGGATGTCGACCGCTACAGAAGTCCAAGGGTTGTCTCGACCACCTGCACCACCCCATACTAGATCGTAACCAAGGTCTAACAGATGGATAACAACTGGGTAACCCATCATAAAAAGAGTGAGTATCACTCTAATTCATATGGAACATCAAACCCTAAATGTGATGATGAAAGATCAACCAAAGAAAGATGTTTAGAGGGAGATAATAAAAAATCTTAAGCATGTGTAACAGATCAAAACCTCCTGCTATCACAAGTATAATGAACCATATAAAAGGTAGTATGAAATAAGGTTAAGATGAACATAATAGAGGTAGGAAGAGTTATAAAACACGCTAGATTTTTTAAGAGAAACAACTCATAAGATTTAAAGCTCCAAAAGCTTTAAATAAGCTTCAAAACCTTGTCTAAGGGATCACCTCCAAGAAGAAGAAAACCATGGTCACAAGGTAGTTCAAGAAAGGGTGAAAACAGACCCTAATCAAACCATATGAGAAGGAAGAAAGAGATGGAATCATCTTCTCAAACGGTCACCAAGGATGATCCACATCTCAAGACCGAGAAGGAGGAAGAAGATGAAGGTTTCAAGAGAGAAGAAACATGATCGAGAGTAAGATCAATTACCAAGAAAAGAAACCTCCATAAAATCACTACCAAGATGTTGATCTAGCACAAGATTCCTAAAAGAAAAGAAGATGGATTGGCCACCCAAGGTCCAAGTTTCAACCTTCCTTGCTCTTTAAGATCCAAGGCAATCTCAAGGTAGAAGAAAGAGTTGTAGGTCAGAAAAGTTTACTTATGTGTGAAGAGGATGGGTTATATACCCAAAGAGGAGAGAAGTAGAGGTGTTTGAGGAGTCAACATATTAGATCATCATGGGGATGCATGTCCTTCAAGTAGATCATCTTTCCTTCACTCACATGCAAATATTCAAGGTCATATTTATCCAGCAATGTTACGACCTACTAGGTCAGTAGCCCTCTTGTCTCAGTCAAGACATCACCATCTTCTTGACTCGATCGAGATAGTTCAAGGTGAAAACCCTAGGTTACTATTGTACATGGTCGAGTCACTAGAAGAGAAGGTGTTTTGATCCACCTCTCACAATGTAGTCTCAATCACGACCATGAATCCCAAGCATGTAACTCAATCACAACCCTCACCACAAATGGTGTAGTGGTCACAACCCTCAATCTTATCTTAGTCACCATGTCAACTAACCAACCCTAGAAACCCTAATATCACATGATGATGTCACACCATCAACCACAGTTCAAAAAAGGTGACCCATATCATATTATATTCTCTATCTTGACACCAAAGTACAAAGAGCACTCTTTATGTGACATTTTGCAAGATAACCCTCACTTTATGGGTTGAAAGCTATACCAAAACAATCATATATATTTCAAATATAGTTCAAATATTAATCAATTTGGACCAAAATGAAAATATAAACTTTCCATAATATATTAAGACATCCCATGAGGTTATCTTAAGGTTTAAGCATCTCATAATATAAAGAAAACATAATTAAGCATTAAGTTAGGTCAGGAGCCTTACATTTATAAACCCCTAACAGGGATTTCTCCCCTAAAATCATGCATAAAAAGAGATGAATACTTCTACCGCATCTCTTCTTCAAGCTCCCATATGGCTTCTTCAACACCACGTTGATGCCACAAAACCTTAACAAAAATGATGTACTTTTTCTTCAACTTCTTTATCCTTCTGTCCAGGATCAATACAAGTCCTTCTATATAAGATATATCATTTTCTACCTCTACCTTAACACGTTGAGTCAACTTTGTATTAGGGTGACACTTCCTCAACATAGAGATGTGAAACACAAATCCACCCTCCCAACATATGCAATTACATGATGAGGTCCCATATATCTAGGAGCTAGCTTACCCTTCCTTCCAAACCATAAAACACCTTTCCAAGGAGATACTTTAAGAAACAAAATTTCTCCCAATTGGAACTCCAAAGGTCTATGACAATTATCAACGTAAGACTTTTGTCTGTCCTGTGTTGCTTTCAACTGTTGTTGAATGACTTTAATCTTTTTTATCATCTGTTGCAGTAGTTTAGGACCTAAGGGCTGATATTCCCCCACCTAATACCAATACAAAGGAGATCTACAATGTATCACGTACAATGATTTATATGGTACCCTACCAATACTTATGTAGTAACTATTATTATAAGAAAATTCTACTAGACTAAGGTGAATTTCCCAACTGCCCAGAAATTGAAACACACAAGCTCTCAGTTAATCTTCCAAGGCCTGAATTGTCCTTTTAGACTATCCATCTATTTTTGGGTGGAATGCAGTACTGAATCTTAAATGTGTAACCATCGTTGTATGTAAATGCTCCCAAAATCGACTAGTAAACTAAGGACCTCTATCGACATTATAGTAACTGGGATACCATGTAGTCGTACTATCTCATCAACATACACTTTTGCAAGTCTCTCAGTTGTATGCATTGTCTTTACTGGCAGAAAGTATGTTGAGTTACTCAATCTATCCACTATCACCCAAATGAATCAAGACCTTTGGTTGTTCTTGGAAGTCCAACCACAAAATTCATTGCAATATGATCCCACTTCCACTGTGGTATAGGCAATGGTTGTAAAGTCCAGACAGGCTTCTGGTTCTTAGCTTTAACCTGCTGGCACACTGCACACTTGGCTACGAACTCAGCTACATCACATTTCAATCCTAGCCACCAGTACAAATCTTTCAGATTCTGATACATCTTAGTGCTACCTGGATGCATAGCATACATGGATGAGTGAGCCTCTTCTAGAACTAATGTCTTTTGATTATCAATATCTGGTACAACTGCCCTATTGTGGTAACATACTATTCCATCCTCAGATTCATGGAAACCATCATTTTTCTCACTGCCCAACTCTATCTGAATCTGTTGTACCGCAATATCATTCTATTTTGCATCTTTGATTTGTAGATTCAATGTTAGTTTTATTTGTAACTATGCCAATAGACTCGCTAACATGAACACCTCCAACTCTACATTTATATGTCACAAGGAGATCAACATATCTCTCTTATGGCACACAAAAGCACTCAACTATGCTTTCTCAGAGGATGATGATGAAGACTTCCTACTTAAGGCATCTGCTACTACATTCACCTTCACTAGATTGTAATCTATGGTGAAATCATAGTATTTAATTAATTCCATCTAGCATCATTGTCTCATGTACAATTCCTACTTCAAAAAGATGTATTGCGAGTTCTTGTGGTCAACGAAGATCTGACAATTCTCACTGTATAAATAGTGTCTCCAAATCTTCAAAGCATGGACCACAACGGCTAACTCCATATGCATGGACCATAATGGCTAACTCCAGATCATGTGTGGGATAGTTCTCCTCATTTTTCTTAAGTTTTCGTGAAGCAAAAGAAATCACATTCTTATCCTGCATAAGAATACAACCCATACCATTATTGGACGCATCATAAAAGACAATATACCCCTTTCCCTACTCTAGCAGCACTAACACTAGTGCACTAGTCAATCTCTCCTTCAGGACCATAAATTCTCATTGACATTTGTCATCCCAAACAAATGGCACATCCTTTCTGGTAAGCTTTGTTAGGGGTAAAGCTATTGCACTGAAGTTCTTAATGAACCTCATGTAATTTCTTACCAAACCCAGAAAGTTGTGAACTTCTATAGGAGTCTTTGGCTGATCCAATTCTAACCTTGACTCCACCTTCTTTGGGTCTACACAGACTCCTTTGGAAAATATCATGTATCCTAGAAAAGCTACCTCATTTAACCAGAACTCACACTTACTAAACTTTGCATATAATTGGTGATGCCTCAGCAAAGTTGAAGTCTATCATAAGTATTGATCATGTTGCAGACCATCTCTAGAGATTATCAGGATGTCCTCTATAAACACAACTACTAACTGATCTAGATGGGGTTTGAATACACTATTCATCAGATACATAAAGGTTGGTGGTGCATTGCTAGCCCAAACAGCATAACCACAAACTCATAATGATCATACCTTGTCCTAAAGGATGACTTGGGTATGTCATCTGCCTTAATCCTCAAAGGATGATAACCCGACCTCAGATCTATATTAGAAAAGATTGTGGCACCTCATACAAAATCAAACAAATCATTTATACATGGCAACATATACTCATTTTTAATTATCATCTTATTCAATTGTCGATAGTCAATACATAACCTCATTGATCCATTTTTCTTTTTTACAAACAGAACGGGAGCACTCCAAGGAGACATGCTCCACCTAATGAAACCTTTCTCAAGCAGTTATTGCAACTATTTCTTAAGCTCTTACATTTCTTCTGGTGCCATCCTATATGGTGTTTCTGCTATGAATTGAGTATCTGGAACTAGATTGATTTCAATGTCAATCTCTCTAGAAGGAGGTACACCTTGAAACTCATCGGGAAACACATCCTTGAATTCTCGTACAACTGACACTTCTTGAATACTTAGACCCTTTTTCTTGGTATCCACCATGTGTGCCAAAAATACTTCACAACCCTATCTCGTCCACTTCTCTGGTGTTAGAGCTGAAATAAATATGTTGGAAGATTTCCCCTATCACCCTGGAAGACCTATGAAAGATCACCATATACAAAGGTTCCCATATTGTCACTACATTCCAAGATCACCTGATATTTTTCCAAAATATCCATTCCCAAAATTACATTAAACCCATGCATATCAAGTGGTAAGAGATCTGCTTGAATGTTATGTCCTAAAATAGATAAAACACATGATGGACACACTTCCCACAGATCGGATGAATCAACTAATAGAGTTTCTAGATGAATACTATCTTGTCTACAACTAAAAGGTAAGAAACAACTAGCAATCTCCTCTCTAGTGATAAAATAATGTGTCACTCTCGGGTCAATCAAAATGGATACAAAACATGAAGAAGACAAATCAGAATGAAATAATTCCATATAGCATGTCACGACCCTTGGGTTGATGACTCCCTCCATTTGACTCATCTCTTAGAATCTAATCCATCATATATTGTCGTCCCCTTCCTCTGCCATCTTGTCCTAAAGAACTAGCTTGTGACGCCTGACCGCATCCTTTACTACAGTATTGTTGTTGTTGGTGTGACCCTTGGTGATTTTTCCTCACCTGCTGAGTCACTTCTTCATCCTTCAAAGGGAAATACCAGTTAGTATACCCCACCTATCCACACTTGAAACATTTTTTACCCTCATACCACGACCTAGATGGCCCAGTCCCAAACATTGATGTTACACTAGGAGCACTTGCAGATGGAAAACTATGGCCTCTGCCTCTGCTCTGTGTCCACTATGACTGAGTTACAACCATTGTTGAGACTGAGGTATTGAGCACATGGGCATCTTGAAGCCTCCAGAAGATTGTCCTTGGTACTGTACATGCCTCTTCTTAGCTTGTGTCTCATGTTTCTCTATCACAGGCCTCTCTACTCTCCTAATTGACTCTACAAAAGTTGCAAACCTTTCTCTATTCTTTAAGGATGATACTGAGGTTGACAACTCAGTTATCAGACCCTTCTTAAAGTGTCTGATCCTCTCCTTGTCTATTGTTTCCATGTATGGAAAAAACCTAAGAAGCTCCATAAACTTAGCTTCATAAGCACTGATTGACATGGTTCTCTGTCTAATGTTCACAAACTATACAATCTTCTCATCTAAGTAAGTCTCAGGAGAGTACTGACTTACAAACTCTTGTCAAAATTCTTCCCAAGTAATCACAACATTCGGCCTTTTCTCTTCTTCAATGGTCCACCAGTGACCAACACTTCCTTTAAGTAAATACACATCATGTTTTACCTTATCTTCCTCAGGGATGTTAAGAATCCTAAAGGCCTTTTCTAGCTCAGTCAGCCACATGTCTACAACAGTTGGGTCAGATGTACCCACGTACTCCAATGCTTCTACATGTTTAAGTCTCTCAAAAGTATTCCCCAAACATTGGGTTTCAGTACTTGGGACGGTTTCCCTAGGTTGATTTACAGGCATCCTATCCACCATGGCTATCATAGTGGCCATAAGTTGCTAAACATATCCCTAAAAATAGGATTGGCTACATCAACTAGTTTGAGTTGAGGCAACTTAGGCATAGCATCATCCCTTTCTTGCCTCCTTGCACCATCTCTTGGTGCGGCAACTCCACTTTCCACAACATGTTCTTCATGTTCTCCAAACATCCTTTCTCTTCTTCTTCTTCTTCTTCTTCTTCTTCTTCTTCTGCATAAGCAGAAGTGACTATAAGATATACTGGAGGACACTAGTACAGACACAAACCCTAGTCCTATGTCCATGTAGACTCAACAAACATGCGGATGTGATACCACAAACTTGTGATGCCCTTCGCCACACAAAGCGAGATTACTCAAAATATAGCATGAATTAATTCTAATTATACAATGACCATAAAATAGGGTAAATTAAGACCATTTGCAAAAGAACATTTGAGGCAGAAGTATTTCATAAACAAGCATTCAACACAGGCCAACTATATTCATTATGTGCCAAAAAAAATACATATCATGTTCAAAGGCTATCAAGCCTAAACAGTAACAGATTTCAACATGTTTATATGTACATGCCATATATATACAATCATGGCATGAAGCCGAATTCTACATGTCGATATACAAAATGCAAAATCTCCTCAAAGATATGAGAGTACATGGATGACACATAGTACTTCTACTACAAAACTCTAACTAGTACCATGTCCAACCTCTGACAGTTACTGCTCACTCTGCTGCTCTGCTCCCACACCACGACATTGACCTCCTCATCCATGACCACCTAAAAAGTTATGGAACCCAAAGAGTGAGAACAAATGTCCCAGCAAAAGATATAACACTTCCCCAACATTTATTATAAGCATAGTACTATAAAGAGCAGTAAATAAAGAAGGTATTATTGTTTGAGGATTTTAAGCAATCACAAAAGATAAGTAGAACATATTATGCTTTTAGAATGTATATGAAGAACATGTATAACAATTAGTTTCTCTTATCATATTATAATTCAAGAATTCAGTACAAAGATAAGGCATGGGGTCCTCAAATTTGATTTGTTTTTTACCCTAGACAAATATACTACAAGGTTGTTTAACCATTTTTATGCATTGAGGATTTGAGGTGTACCACTCAAATCCAACCAACCACTAGTAAGTCGAAATAAATACCATACAAGATCAATGGAAGAGATGGAATCCATGATCATCACCAGTATTACTTGGTCAATTCAAGTCTGCAATGCAGTGACATATAGTCATACTGCTAAAAGACAACAACTTATATCAAGGCTACATTCCAATAAAGAGAGCAACTCATAGTCCAGCTATGGTCCTATAAACAACTAGTCTACCTTGGTAAATGGAACAAAACTAGATAATTGGATCACACATGGCCGATCAATAATAAACAATATATCACTATTTCAACATTTTAAGGACACATGGAAATATATCACTTGGACCCCGCATATTAGCCAATATGCACTCAGAGTTTTCCCATAGGAATTACTCATTTCACTATCTAGCTAGATATTGATGTTGTACATGAATCTATGGCATAGGGATACTACATGATTATGGTTTCACATGATTATACATGCCAATTTAGTATCTTTTAATGTATAATACAATGTAATAACCCTAAACAAATTCTACAAAAATAAGGTAAGATGCAACTTCAGAAGATATAAAACATATTAAGTGAGAACTTGTCTCAACATCAGATGGCACTTGTATTAGTGCCATTTTCAATTTCATCATTCACAACACATGACTATGGGATGTCAATCCCTCATTTATGCAAAAAGCACTTGCTAGATCATTAGACTAATTCATATACCCCTGCAAAATTCAATATCACAAAAAGCCTCAACATTACTTAGAATCACCACTCTATATTGTATAGGGCTTACCATAGCATTCACTATGTTATGCCATTCATTTCCCTACAAGTTAGTGTTGCACAAGTCAGAGAGAGAGAAAATACTAACCATGAAAAACAATCTTCAAATATAGTGAACACACTTATCTTGTTATCATTAGTTTTGGGTTAGGGTTTATATGTACCAAATTAGGTTTTAGTAGCATCATGCTACCTCAAAACCCTAATTCCTTCACTTCCCCTATTCTTGGAGAATCAAGTATCATTGTTGATGGTTATCCATTCATAATCACTTTTCTTTTAGATAAATCATCACCCTATGTACTGACCATGTTTCATGTTTACATGTGTTGATGTTAATCGCCTTCAACACATGGGTGTCTATTATCCTTGATGCATGAGTGTCGACCTGATTAGCAATGGAGCATTGTGACCATGGCCCAAAGGTGCATCACAACCTGACCAAGTATGGGTGTCATGACCAACCAGCTGTGGGATGTTGCAACCCTAACCAGCTTACCAAGATGTTGCACTTTGCATCAATTTAGTGCATCACATCCCTTAGTAACACAATGTCACAACCCTTCAACAAGTCAATGTTGTGCCCTCTTAACAACACGATACCGTCATCGTGTTACAAGAACAACATCATCATGACATTACGACTGCAACACCATGGACATGCAATGTGATGTTGTGACCGCTACAACATGTGTCACAATCACGGCCCATAGGTGTGTTGCGACCGTAATGCAATCAGAGTGTCACGACCAAGTCATATAGCAGGTCGTTTCCTTCTTTACAAACCAAGAATCATAACCCAATATAAGCATGTCTCATACGCAACCAATATAATCTTAACCCGTTACAACCTTCACACCAACTAACAAGCATTGTCACCATTAAACTTAGTCATCTTGGCCGCAACATTAGCTGGTAACAGAAACTGATCCTACAACAATGCTACATCGCAATCCAACTAATAGGTAATGATTATTCTAGAGTTAAGGGGTGTGTTGCAAACAAAACCACCCTACCAGGGGATGCCAACTGCTACAAAAGTCTAAGGGTTGTCTCGACCACCTGCATCACCCCATAGTATGTCTGAGCCAAGTTCTAACAGATGTATAATAGCATGGTAACCCATCATAAATAGAGTGAGTATCACTCTAATTCATCTGGCTCAACAAACCCTAAATGTGATGATGGAAGATCATACAAAGAAAGATGTTTATAGAGGTAACTAAAAATCTTAAGCATGTATAACAGATCAAAACCTCCTGCAATTACAAGTATAACAAACCATATAAAAGGTAGTATGAAATCAGGTTAAGATGCACATAATAGAGGTAGGAAGAGTTATAAAATGTGCCTGATTTTTGGAGAGAAACAACTCCCAAGATTCAAAGCTCCAAAGGCTTTAACTAAGCTTCAAAACCTCATCCAAGGGATCAACTCCAAGAAGAATAAAACCATGGTCACAAGGTTGTTCAAGAAAGGAGGTAAATAGACCCTAATCGAACCAAAAGGAGAAGGAAGAAAGAGATTGAATCATCTTCTCAAACGTCCACCAAGGATAGTCCACATCTCATGACCAAGAAGGAGGAAGAAGATGAAGGTTTCAGGGGTGAGGAAACATGATCACGAGTAAGATCACTTGCCAAGAGAAGAAAACTCCTTGAAATCACCACCAAGATGTTGATCTACACAAGATCTTCAAAAAAAAGTAGATGGATCGGCCACCCAAGGTCATAGTGTTGACCTGCCTTGTTCTTCAAGATCCAAGGCAATCTCAAGGTAGAAGAAAGAGTTGTAGGGACAAAAATTTTACTGGTGTGTAAAGAGGGTGTGTTATATACCCAAAGAGGAGGGAAGTAGAGGCGTTTGAGGTGTCAACAAATTAGATCATCATGGGGACACATGCCATTCAAGTAGATCATCTTTCCTTCACTCACATTCAAATATCCAAGGTCATGTTTATACAACAATGTTGTGACCTACTAGGTCGGATGTCCTCTTGTCTCGGTCAAGACATCACCATCTTCTTGTCTCGGTTGAGATACTTCAAGGTGAAAACCCTAGGTCACCATTGTACATGGTTGAGTCACTAGAAGACAAGGTGTTTTGACCCACCTCTCACAAGGTTGTCTCGGTTGCGCCCATATATCCCAAACATGTATCTCAATCGTGAGCCTCACCAAAAATGGTGTAGTGGTCACAACCCTCAACCTTAACTTTGTCACCATGTCAACTAAGTAACCCTAGAAACCCTAATATCACATGATGATGTCACTCCATCAATCATAATTCAAACTAGGTGCCCCATATCATATTATCTTCTCTCTCCAGATGTCAAATTACAAAGAACACTCTTTATGTGACATTTTGCAAGATATCTCTTGATTTATGGCTAAATTGCAAGATAGTCCAAAATAAACACCTATATTTCAAAGGTAGTTCAAATATTTATATGTTTGGACCAAAATGAAAATATAAACTTGTCATAATGATATTAAGACATCCCAGGAGGTTATATTAAGGTTTCAGCATCTCATAATATAAAGAAAACATAATTAGGTAATAAGTTAGGTCAGGGGCCTTACAAAAACAATTCTGACTCACATATAAAAGTACATTTTGGTAAAATACATTAACTATAATAATAAATATGGAATCAATACCACTAAAACTAATATATTCAGTAACCTAAAATATTACCTCAAAAGTGGAAACAAATGGTGAATTTTGCTTCTATATTGCCTTAGACGAATGTAGTTAGGAGGATTTTGTGCATGGACTGGAGTTTGTATGGATATGGGTGTTTCAAAGGGGTGGGACTTACATTTGGTGGTAGGCAATCATAAATTATGTGTTTTCCAAGAGTGAGTACTAGAATTGACTCAGACTCAAATTTTCTTCACCCCATCCATAGTGGGACCAAGATTTATTGTTAATCTAGAACTTGGAATAGACAAAGATCTTGATTTGTTCAGGCTATTTAGTTCATAATCTAGTCATGCCATGATTTCATTCACTTTGATCTACCTAAGATCAATCATATTGTTAAATTTACAACCCTAAACCTACTTGGACCAATTTTGAGCAACCTAGTGAGATGGTATTAGTTAACGTTAATGACCTTAACTATTGTAGTACATTTATACGTTTACAACTAGTTTATGGTTAACTAATAACATGCTACATATTTAGGGTTCTAAGTATATGCTTCATGATTCACAAGGAAACATTGAATTAACATGTTCGAGATGCTTATTGGCTTGTTACATGGATACACCAACTGTCAATGAGTCAAATCCAATTAGCAACATGGGTGAAGAACTATATAGCTTCTACATGAGGGTCTATTTCAATAGATATATATGAAAGAAATTGGAGGGGTGATGTATTTACTGATGGGTTCTTAGGGAGACCATAATTATTTTGGAAGTATCCCTTAATACATGTTAGGTCACAAGAGTTTCCTCTTCTATTTTGAAGATCCTACTAGAGGATTATATGTAGTCTATATTTTTTTGGAATAATTATTTTTCAATTTTGTAACAATTTAAGATATGTTTGAATAATTTGATATGGAAAAACTTGAGATGGCATGTTGTATGGATGATATATACTGAATAAGGGGACATAGGAAGGAGGAAACTAGGTTTGGTAGATCCTATTTCGTGGAGAGTAAGGAAGTGGAACAAGGAAACCAAGTTTGATAGATCGTTTCTCATGGAAAGGCAGTCAAGGGAAAAGATATTGTAACCATAGGATGAATTTAGCTCACTAGTGTAGTTGGTACCACTTATCTAGCAATCTAATATGTGTTTCAAGTCACAAAACAAAGATTAAGCACACATGACATGGGAAAATCATATGAATATAGAAAAGTCAGGGACATTGGTTAAATTCTTTACAGTTTTTAGGTATGAAAAAGTAACCTTATTTCCTCTTTTAGTCTGATTGTCAAACAAGGACAAAAAGATTTGAATTTCAATCATATTCTAAATTAGATTCCACTTTTGATAAACATTCAGTTAGGGTTTAATCAAGGGATCCCCTAAAACTCTATTTCTAGTGAGGGATCACAATCACCTCAAAAACTCCTATACTAGAGTCCCATGTGGTTCATTGGGATGAGATGTAAGAAGATAAAGAGAGGAATGACTAGAGGACAATTGTTATGAGAAAGATGTACTTTCATTCAATAAATCAAGTAGAGGACAATTGTTATGAGAAAGATATACTTTCATTCAAGAAATCAAGCAAAAGTGTGCCTGAGGTAACTAGATTGGTTTGGTAAAGAGTTAGGTATGCAATTTGTAATTGAAAAATAACTAGACTAGAAAGGCAATATATAGTTTAATTGGTCATTAAAATGGTCACAAGATTAACAATTACTAAACAAGTTGATAATTAAGGAACTTGAAAAGTAGTTAAAGCATGTATGATAAGAAAACAATGAGTATATCACAATCCCCAATTGTGTTCGTACTGTCTCCACATCATCCCAACATATGGATTCAATGTCTTAAAAGAAGTATTTTTAAACACTAGAAAATATATTGTGGATAAGAAGAGATCATTTCTCTCTGGATTTAGGAGAATCAAACTAGGATAAAATTTATGGCAGATGTCGGGATTATTTGTATTTGGTGATGATAGTTGAGAATTCAATGTCGAAAAGAAGTTTGGTGAGCAAATTAATGTCGAGTCTAGAAATAAAAAATTGATATAAGTGATGAGGACCCCTATCGATTTCTCTACTCTAGGTGAGGGACCACTCTGGATCACTATGTTCTTTTATGTGGCATAGTAGAAGAATGTGGATTCCACTAGGATATCCCTAGGTAGGAAACAAGATATATTCCTTATCGAAGTCACTTCTAGTTGTGTCTCTGATAGAAAATCCATTTTGGATTGTAATTGTGTCATTAAGGAATAATATTTTAATTAGAAAGTATAGAAGAGGTAAGAGAAAAACATGACGAACAAGTCTTATCTTTTCTTCTTTTTTTGTTATAAAAAGGTTGTGATTGGATTGAAAATCACATTCATGAAAATAATGACAACTTTTTTGGGAGATAAAAAGGAGAAGTTCAATTTCCAAATACAGAGTAAATGAGTATTCTATTTGAGATAATTCAACTTGGTATTTGATGGATGGTTGTGAAAATCTCAACTAATGGAAAATTGCACTTAAGTCCAGATAAAAATATTCTATCTAAAAACCCTCTACCTGTAGAAAATACGTGAAATAGAATGGATAAAAGAATTGAAAAATATGAAGCATATGATTAATTCCATAATTAGCCAGAGAGATAATTTGGTCTTGATCATTGATTGAATAACCAAAAATGGGGCATCTACAATGCTTCTACACACACACACACTATATATATATATATATATATATATATATATATGCATATATATATAATAGAAGTACCATAAATACATTATATAGTTAATCATATTTCATATTTTAGAATTTACATGTTTGTATTTCACACGTAATTATCCAAAAGAGATATATTTTATAGTAATTTAGATCTCAGTTTAATGTTAGCAACACCTAAAAGGATCCAAGATGTGTTTATTCTTAGTTGGGAAGTGTTGGGTTATTGACATGCTTATCAACTAAATGTTGGGTGACTTGCATGCCTAGAACCTAAAGGTTGGGTGATAGAACACATACCACTTCAATCTTGGTGACTAACATGTCAATCCCTTAGAGAAAATACCCCCTCCAAGAGCACATGCGACTAAAATATAGTCTCCCTTTAGAATGTACATGACCCAAATTCATGTCACCTATAGATTGTCATTATCCAAAATTTTCAAATGATTGCCATATATTTGATACATATATTTACATATTACATGTGATGTATATGTTCTCCCATAAAGTGTGTGACCCTTTATATGGTTTTCACCTATAATGCTTTTAGTATTTTAATGATGGTCCATCCATGTAGAATTCAATTTGTAGGTGGTGATCTTCAAAGGCTCAACCTACATGATAGCTAGGTGAGTTTGGTAGGAAAAATATCCCTATGAGACATGGGGGATGATGTGGAAGTGTTAGCTAGTTGATAGTATTATTTTATAGTATGTTGATGAGTAGAGATTTTGGGACTTCATCCTAGTGGACTGGAGTTTGAGTGACTAGGGTAGACGGTTCTTGATTTTAAATTGGTCAAGACCTTTGTTGATCAAACATGAAGGTTCATTCACAATTTCTTGTGTGTGGGGGGGGTTATTTTTTGTGAATAATATAAGGATACATATGGAAGATATGTGCGGACACTTTACATGTTTTGTTTGAATTCTTTTTTTGATGTTATTGGATAGGTTTTCTCTCCTTGTGTTTCTACATTTCCAGATGATGGGATGGTAGGATGATTTGGGATTCTAAATTGTGATGTGTTTTTCCAATATGCATACTTCTTTTGGCATGCTTGGGGGGTACCTGCAAGAAAAGATGCCATCACTATGATGAATCAAAATGGACCATCAAGCTAGGGAACACTTAACATAACCGGCTGAGATAAGATGATTTGACAACCTTCATGTAATAGTTCTGGAACCTACCATGCTAAACGAGATTATTCAAAAACAAACCAATGTTTCAACACTAAATAACCATCCTACTAGAATGGTGCATAATTAAACCTAAATAAAATTTTCCAAACATATCTAAACAAACATTTTCACAAAGATCCAAACTCATATATATTTTCTTATCATGTAACTTTAGTTGAGATCAGAGGCCTCAGTCACAACTTGTATACAAAAAGTGTAGTCAAAATATTACAATGTTTACATTTTCCACGTCATATGGCCAAAATTACAAGTTGTCATATACGATATACAAATCACACTACCCAGATGTGAGAGTAAAGGGACAACTCTAGAACTATATACCAAACCACACCAACCTCTCGAGCTCTATTGGTCTTTAAATTGGGCCTCATCAGCACCACGAGTTTGATTGTGCTGCTGATCACCAAAAAGGGTGTGGAAACCCATGTCCCAACAATATGATATAACCTATAATAGAATTAATTTCATTCAAGCATGTTATATAATTAAAGTCGTTAAGGAAGATAGTCTGATAGATTAGAAAAATTGAGTTGTGTGTATATAAAATGTTCAAGCATAATTAAAGGATACATGCATAGGTAATTACACTTAAAAGATTTGAATCATATATAATGCTAGTAGGAAACAAAGGCATTGATCATCATCCAATATCATGTTCTAAAGAAACCTACCAAGTATACTACATGGCTGAGTAACTAATTTTATTAAGCCATGGGTAGTTTGACGTGTACCACTAAAACTACTAGCTGACAACTATAAAGTCCCAATCAACTCCGCATAAGATCTAGAATGTCTTGAATCCTATGAACTCTTCCCCTTGGTCAGTACGATTAACAAATTGTAGTGACACCATGACCCAACCTAATAAAACTTAACCCATTTTATCTTGGGTACATAGACCATAATTCCTAAACTAGGGTATAATCCCTCAAGTCAGATTTATGGCTGTGTAAACTTTCAATCACTTCAAAATTCAAGATATGACCTCAACATCTCTCTAAACCATAAATTCAGGATCATAATAATATGCCTACCCCAACACCTGTATATAATCACAATATACTGTTGGGTTTTAGGGGAGAGAGAGAAGGCATCGGAAACAAAAAATTTCTCCCCCAAACTCGGAACAAGGAAACGCGTCAACGTCTATATAATAGGAAAGGATGGTTTGTGGAATCATACCTTGTCCCGAGGCTTGCTCGGTGACAATACCTCGCGGCTTGCGCGGTCTTCACCACTTGTCTTGGACGGTGTCTGTGCAGCTCCTGGTCTATCCGGGACTGACAGGATTGAAGGTTGTCCTCCTGAGTGGTAGAAACCTCCTGCCTCTGAAGTAGTCCACACAGACCACCTGGAACTCCACACTCCTTATCCCACAAGGAAGTGGAAGGAGTCACACCCTCCTGTTGACGTACTAGTCACCAACACACTCTCCTGCCTCCAGTTGCAACTGCAGTTGTCTTTCCCTTGTTGCACCTCCCTTTGCAGGTAGCACTTGCTCGGGCTCTCTCGGTTACTAAAACCAGAGAACGACAACTTTGCAGAGAAACTGGTTGCACTGAGTTGTACTTTGAGAAGCCCCCAATACCCCTATATATATAGGAGGGTCATGGGACAGGGTTCTCTATCCCGGGCAATGTGGGACTAAAAGCAAGAGTAGAAGGGTTTGAGATTTTCCACAAAAACAACCAACTCGCAACCTGAACCGATCGTTTCACAACTGAAACGGTTGGTTGGTGACCTGAACCGGTCGGTTGACACTCAACCGATCGGTTGGGACCCATGAGCCGGTCGGTTCACTTTCTGAACCGATCGGTTTGTGGTCCTGATCAGTTCCCGATCAACTTTCCCTCTTTTGTTTCTAATTGGTATCAAATACCAATCCTTGTTCCAATCAAATTGGGCAAGTGAAACGCAAGGAAAATTCTCACCAATCTGACTTTCCCAACTTGCTTGGTTGCAACAGTTGAACCGATCATTTCAACACTTGAAGCAATCGTTCACCCTGTCCATGAGCCTGTCGACTCAACACTTGAGCCGATCGGTTCACCAAGCTCAGCTGATCGGTTCACCAAGCTGAGCCGATCGGTTGGGAGTGCAGATCGTGCAGAATCAATCAATTGCAGATTTTGTCATCAACCAACACCACAATCTAGTCTTGTGTGTCATTGTTGTCTATCTACCTTCCACAATGACATCCAACTAGGGACATAACAAGAATGTACAAACTCTTAGCATCCGTATGATCTCATCGTTCAGGTCATGAACCTGAAGGCATACGTCATTGAGTATTGTCATTCTCTAGACATTCAATCTGTTCTATCACTATCTCATATGACTGAACCAGAAAGAATTGGAAGCTCACCTTTGTTGTTTATCAAATCAATCTTAATGTATCCCACCAATCATCCCATGATTGGCTCTCAGGGCATATATACCAATAGACTCCCACTTGCACTGCGAGCCAATCACCCTTGAATCATATTCATAGTGATCTTCAAACATGTCCCACATGTTACTGTGCTCTTGTGCTATCATAGTGAGTAATGGCAACACCTTGCCAAAGTCAGTATAAATTGCATGTCTCTCATCTCTTCGCTGTACGTCACACGTATGAGATGGAGTTTCTGTAATATGTGATCTAGTATTCCTTTGCTAACCTTTAGCCACATTGCATGATCAAGGATTCCATACTTGTCATCAATGACCGAAATATCTATAAGTTCATCGCATGAACTTCCAGATCCATATAGTATCCATTTTTGTTCTCTAACACACAGATACTCAACATTTCCCTTTTAAATGGTTTTATTGGAACACTTCCAATTATCAACAAACTTTCACTTTTATATATCCTATATATATTGGGATTAATTTTCTGTCCTTTCAGAAGTTCGCATCAACGTAACTCTTTACATTGAACTCTTCCTTATCTCCATATAACTAGTACTTCCCAAGTACTTATCAAGTTCTCATGGTTTCCAGTAACCCTTACTGAAAACAGACAGACATCCACTCATCATGTCTCACATATGAGTTATCAGAATGAGCACATCATATTGCCATGGCATACATACAAGATGATGAATGCATTTTATTCTTGCCATGTCCATACATGCAAGATAATGGGATGATTACATACATGATAGATCCATATCTATTCTTAGTGTTCCCATTCTTCATTAGAATTGGACACTTGGCCTTGGGATGCTAACTCCATGTAACATGGACAAGTTTTCTCCCACTGAATCTGTGCATACTGAACCCTTCAGTACAGATTGCCAATGTATGCTTTCTCTTTTTAGGTCAAGAGGTTTTCGAGAACTATCTCTATAGATCTCTATTCCTATCACATAGGAAACATCTCCATCTTCCTTAAAGATAATTTCCACTTTTGGATTTCCATTCTAGAACATTTCCATTTCACATCAACATGTGGAATGTGAACACGCTCCCACTAAATCACAGATCCCTTCTTTATCTTTGACATATCAGTCAAACCCTTTGGCTATATCATCAAAGTAAAGATCCAATTTTGAGTTGCTTGTACTCAATCAATCACATTGATTAGTCCATTGTAACTTATAGACTTCATTTGCACTAGTGGATTCATAAACCTTATAGGTTGTGTCATGTACACATCCTTGTTTTATTCCTCATAGGAATGTGGTTTTAGTATCCATATGCTAAATGTCTTAGTCATTAAGTTGCAATCAACAAGCATAATCCTTCTCAAAATGTTATCCACGTGTCTTAACACTTAAGACTTATTCGCACTTATGGATTTCATCCTAATGAGTGCTACCATCAAGGTCATACCTTATGGTTTACATGGAAGTCATTTAGGATGTAATGGTCATCTACCATAACTCAAAATCTGGTTCCTCATATTCATCTAGATAGTTGACTCATCACATGAACAACTCATCACATAGATAATTGAGGTGTATCTGTCAAGGATATAAGAACTCACAACTCCTTGTGATTCTCAATGTCCTTTATTAGTGTTGGGTATTCTTTATTTAAGAAGAATTCAGTTATTTGATAATCATTCTATAACTCCTTAGAGTATGATTCCTTCTTTATTTAGACATCACCATGCCTTAATCACGAGTTCACTATGATACACTATCATAATCACTCATAAGGATCTCAAACATTTGGTCCAAGTATTTCATTCATTGATCTCATCAAGAATTAACACTTTACCAAATTTGTACTTCATCTATGATATTCTTGAACACTTCAAGATATTCATATTGGTATTTCTCTAAACACCTTTTGAAGTATTAGCATTTGTTCCAATAGGTATGTAAATACATCACATGTATTATACCTAATAGGATAATCATTCTCCCACTACCTTTAGTGAAGATTGATTAATCATGTCCAAGATATTCATGTCTCTTACTGGTTCTCTAACCAAAAGAGTCTAGATTCATCCATCATATGGAAACTAGAAGTGAATTTCTCATGATTAATGCTAATTTGATTATTTGAGTTATCTATAACTTTTAGGTATCATTTTATCTTATGCATATCAAATACCACAAGATAAATAAGGCATTGCCACAAAGATCATATCTTTAAGATTGAAAACTCAACTTTATTAATTGCCATCATTGTCATACAATATGCAAAAATAAAGTGTTTCTATCTATTGGCAAATATGAAATAGCAGTTCATAATTGTATTACATGCCTTGTAGGCTGAAAATAAACTAAAGTACTCCTTTCTATGGCGGCAACACTTGCCCCAATTATGAGTGCTTTACACTTTACATCTTGGTATCATATACCTCAAAAAGTGTTACAAGTTTACTTTCATGACACCTTTAAGTAGAGACGTCTTTAGCCTCCTTCTTCTTTTGTCCTTCCAGATAGAGAGGACAATTCCTTTTCCAATGTCCTGGCTTTTGACAATGGTGGCAATTTCCTTTCTTGGTCACGCCTCCCTTGGCCTTGAGAGTTGAAGACGTCTTGGGCTCCTGGCTAGCATCAGAACCTTTCTTAGCTTTGCCCTTGCCCTTGCGCTTGGACTTGCCTTTCTTTCCCATGATCACCATCACAGACTTAGGCTTGTCCTTCTTCATCTGTATCTCAGCTGTCCTCAACATGCCCAACAACTCTGATAGTGGCCTATCAAAATTGTTCATGTTGTAGTTCATCACAAACTGACTGTAGGATTCTGGCAACGATTGCAGTATCACGTCAGTAGCCAACTCTTGGCTCAGTGGAAATCCCAGTCTCTACAGGTTCTCCACATACCCAATCATCTTGAGTGTGTGAGGACCAATTGGATCTCCTTCTGTCATGACGCACTTGAACAGTGCCCTTGAGACATTGTATCTCTCTTGCCGTGCCTGATCTTCATACATGTTCATGAGATGCTGAATCATCTCAATGACACCCATGTTCTCATGTTGTCTTTGCAACTCATGGTTCATAGAACATAACATCAAGCACTTTGCATCAATGGCATCATCAAAATGCTTCTTGTAAGCATCCCTTTCTGCCTTTGGTGAATTAGGAGCGGGTTCCTCTGGAATTGGAGTATCCAGGACATAGAGCTTACGCTCTTGAGTGAGAACAATTCTCAATGTTCGATACCAGTCGTGGAAGTTTGTCCCATTTAGCTTGTCCTTGTCAAGGACCGATCGCAAAGAAAAGTGATTATTGTTTATTGTCATTTGTGCTACAAAAAAGAAAATATGCAATTTTAGTCCAAAAACTCATTTTTGACTTATTTGATTGATTTGAAATTTTGACGATATAATTAGGCCTTTAATTAATTATCGCTCCCACTATTTTACTTCAAATTGATAGCCCTAACCATCAATTCGGAAGATTGCAGCGTACAACCTTCTAGTGGGCAAGATCTTGAAATCCTCTAAGTCATGGACCAGCTAGGGCTGTCACCCACAACATAGATCTCTCATGTAGGCAACTCTTCCCAATTGCATCATATGCAACTCTTGATAAGATGTCATATGCAACTTCTTACCATGATCATCTCCATGCCTCAAGGTGCTAGACCCTATCTAGGTCACCTTGTTAAGTCCGACCCAAAGCAAACACGATGAATATGCACCCTGCTAGGGCAGACCCACATATTCATCCTTCATGCTTCCACGAGATAGACGGTGCACCACGCTAGGGTGTGCCCACACTTGTTCGATCAATCTTTTCACGCGTGTCACATTTGGAAGGCATCTAAAACTTAATATTTTAATGAGGGATTTGGTTTTTATATACATATACATATCCAATCACCACAATACATAGTACGTATCATATACATGCTATATCCTACAGAAAACATGCAAAATGATAAAAGCGATGATTATGGCCATCCTAATGTGATCCCTCGAGCCAAGAGGAATCACGGTCATCTAGGTCAACATCACATGCAACCTGTACAAGATGAACTATGTGCTTTGCCTTTCGAGTTGATCAACTCATCATATGAATGATCTGCTCTCTCTGGCCGGTCGTCTGGATGCCACCAGCCGATCGGTTGGCTCTTCCAACCGATCAGTTCACCTGGTCATCGTGCATCTCATCATGGTCGCCACCCACTCGTCTTGCTCCTAGAACTGGTCATCAACCGATCGGCTCACTCCTTGAACCAATCGTCTGGAACGTCAACCGATCGATTCACGCCTTGAACTGATCGTTTCAGCTATCGTCTCGATGTCCTCCATTCATTGACATAATAGGAAATAAAATCTATCCTATTTTACATTGTAAAAGAGAAACCTTGAGTTACATTTGAGGGGAGCAAAGGTAGGAAAGAAATCTCAAATTATTTCTAGTTACATCAGGAATAGGAGAAGGAAGATCGGTGCGCAGACCGATATGCATACAACCACACACAACCATTCACAGATAGGGTTTATTGGCCATAATCACGCTATACATCCACCACAAAACTTGTTTAAGGGTGACGCGTATCGAGTGCATTAATAATATATATCATATATGTAATTTGGGATTTGTGGATTTAGGATTGGACATGCATAAAGCCAATTTTATTCGCATCGTATGCAATATATTAAGGCGACAAACCAAAATCGATCATATCGATATTCCTAAAATATAGAGAACTTGACGTGGCTTTGATACCACTATTGGGTTTTAGGGGAGATAGAGAAGGCAACAGAAACAAAAATTTTCTCCCCCAAACCCGGAACAAGGAAACGCATCAACGTCTATATAATAGGAAAGGATGGTTTGTGGAATCATACCTTGTCCCGAGGCTTGCTCGGAGACAATACCTCGTGGCTTGCACGATCTTCACCACCTATCTTGGACGGTGTCTGTGCAGCTCCTGGTCACACCGGGACTAACATGATTGAAGGTTGTCCTCCTAAGCGGCAAAAACCTCCCGCCTCTGAAGTAGTCCACACAGACCATGTGGAACTCCACACTCCTTGTCCCACAAGGAAGTGGAAGGAGTCTCACCCTCCTGTTGACGTACTAGTCGCCAACACACTCTCATGCCTCCAGTTGCAACTATAGTTTTCTTTCCCTTGCTGCACCTCTCTTTGTAGGTAGCACTTGCTCGGGCTCTCTCGGATACCAAAACCAGAGAACGACAACTTTGCAGAATAACTGGTTGCACTGAGTTGTACTTTGAGAAGCCCCCAATACCCCTATATATATATATGAGGGTCATGGGATAGGGTTCTCTATCCCGGGCAATGCGGGACTAAAAGTAGGAGTAGAAGGGTTCGAGATTTTCCACAAAAACAACAAACTCGCAACCTGAACCGATCGTTTCACAACTGAAATGGTCGGTTGGTGACCTGAACCGGTCGGTTGACACTCAACCGATCAGTTGGGACCCATGAGACGGTCGGTTCACTTTCTGAACCGATCGGTTCGTGGTCCTGATCAGTTCCCGGTCGACTTTCCCTCTTTTTTTTCTAATTGGTATCAAATACCAATCCTTGTTCCAATCAAATTGGGCAAGTGAAACACAAGGAAAATTCTCACCAATCTGACTTTCCCAACTTGCTCGGTTGCAACAGTTGAACCGGTCATTTCAACACTTGAAGCAATCGTTCACCCTGTCCATGAGCTGATCGACTCAACACTTGAGCCGATCGGTTCACCAAACTCAGCCGATCAGTTCACCAAGCTGAGTCGATCGGTTGGGAGTGCAGATCGTGCAGAATCAGTCAATTGTGATTTCAATCAATCTAATACTCTAATCAATCTTTCCAACACCTTGAACAATATGATTTTGAGCTATCAATCAATTGAGTGTTTAATTGAACTACTAAACTCCTTTAGTAATCAATCTAAACATTGTTTGTGGACAAAACTCCTCTTCCAGGTTAAATCCTATGTGTGTGACCCTGCAGGTCCATTTCACGTTGGCAGTGAAAGTCCATAACACTTATGACTTCACAAGAAAAGAGTGGTGCCTAGTCATACATCAATGCTACCCAAGTGAAAGTAGAAAGTTGGAGAACAACTTTCAATCCTACAATCCGTGAATGGTGTTACAGCGAATGTATAATTCCTTTGTCACTGATATCCCGAATGAACTCGAGGCATGGAACAGTCATCCTGTCAACGTTCATTCACTTTCTTGATCTCAGAGTAGATTGGAAGGGATATGTATGACATCAATATCACATATTGATTCACACATGTGTGCACGCCTTTCTCAATCCTACTCATCAAGTGGCCATGGATATCAAACTCCCTCAGGACGGACAAATCCCATATCTATCACTCACCCCTCAAAAGCCCCATGTGTCAAAGCCACCCAATCATCACCTTTATAACAACCCATGTTTTAGGACTGCGTTTGATGATGTCAAAGTGTGCCCAACGACATGTGTTGAGTGCAGTGATTTCAGGTCTAAGAATCACACTCACCACCATCACTGTGAGTACTGACTGTGACTACCATGTCATGGTTCCATGTGTCAAACTCATGGTGGGTCTGTTCGGTACACTTGTTCTCTAACAAGTACCTATGTGTTTGGTTTGATATCTCTATATCATGACTAATGAGATTCGGTCATCAACCAACACCACAATCTAGTCTTGTGTGTCATTGCTGTCTATATACCTTCCACAATGACATCCGACTAGGGATATAACAAGAATGTACAAACTCTTAGCATCCGTATGATCTCATCGTTTAGGTCATGAACCTGAAGGCATACGTCATTGAGTATTGTCATTCTCTAGACATTCAATCTGTTCTATCACTATCTCATATGACTGAACCAGAAAGAATTGGAACTCGCCTTTTTGTTTATCAAATCAATCTTAATGTATCCCACCAATCATCCCATGATTGGCTCTCAGGGCATACATACCAACATATACAACTTTGAGATCCCTTTGGGATTACTCATTTCAATATGCAACAAGTTCTGACACTAAAGTAGCTCTACAGTTTCAGGGAACTACATCATTAGGGTTACACTTGATTAATTATATCATTTAAGTATTTTGACTACATCAATGAAGTTACATACAAGCTCCTAAATAATTATTGTAAAATAAATTGTCCATTACAACTTCAGAGTATATAAAACATATGAAACATGTCCATGTAGAGGCCTAAACATCAAACTAGGGTGCATAACAACCCAAAATGTCACTTAGACAAAAATAGTAATAGCACTCTATAGGAACATAATTATCCATCATAATCTTATAGAAAGCCAAATGAGTCATATCCAAGATATCACCCCAAAATTCATCAAAAATGCTCATCAGACTTTGAAGATATAAAATTATTAAGATTAGGAAATCATATATTCAAAACCTAGCATACATGAGAACCTTATTGTAGTACATTTCATTTAATAAAAATATTAGCAATATAAAGATCGTCATACTACAAGGATCATTATACATGTCAAGTTTCATCTTCATTAAGTACTAAAGCACCATGAAAAAGACATATTTAGTTGACATTGTACTTATATAATGAATTGTAGTCCTTTATAAGTCCAAGGGAACACTCCCCTTACATCAGAAAACATATATGGAGGTCAAGTGAGGTTCAAAAGTTTGAATTGTAACCATACACATGCAAAACAGCATGTAAAGAACCATCTTTTGACATAATACATACTTTTGAGACTAGGATTGAGGTCATGCATGCATTAAGTGGGAAAGAAATGCATTAATTGTTATCTCACTTATCTAAAGGGTGAAGGAAGACGTCCAAAGAAAAATGAGTCATGAAGAAGAGAAGGAAAGGCCCAAGATCTATTCTCAAAAAGCTCCAAGATAGCTCATATCATCAAGAATGGGGAAGATCTAGAGAAAAAGTGAGAAAAACAAGGGTTACGCATACATATGCTCAAGTTTCTAGCTCGGAGCATTGTGGATTTTGTCCATGGAAGAAGAGAGAAGAAGGGGAAAAATAAGAAAATTAGGTTAGGAGGGAAGATCTTATGTTTAACAAGCAAGGAACTAAGAAACAAATCTTTGACCCATCCTAAGAGATCAAGATACCAGGCTTGCACCCACATGAAACCACGATCTCACAAAGCTTTGACCTTAAGAAGCTTTTCCTCCATCGACTGATAGCTTCCAATGGTATCCAATAGCAAGAACTTGGAAAAAGGTTCTTTTAAAGAAAGAGAGGTGGGTATTTGTAGCTAGGACAAAAGAGAAAGGAGGTAAAAGGTTGAAACTATGCTTTCATACATCAAAGGTTAGGTTTTCCTTTGATTTGTACGTCCAAAACCTCCATTGGTTTGCAGCCATCCAAGAAAATCATTGATTTACAAACTATAGAACTTCCATTAGAAGGAACATCTAGATCAACCATTGGAAAGCACGCCTAGAACAACCATCAAAAGACACACCCAACACAACCATCAAAAGGCACACCTAGAACAACCATCAGAAGGTACACCTAGAACAACCATCAAAAGGTGCATACCATCATTTCCACATAAAGCCAACATCAAGGGTTAATATCTTAATGCAACTAGGTTTGAAAGTATTCAAATAAAATGAAACCTATACATATTTTATAAAGAATACAATGAAGAAATATACATGTGCTAAAATTCTAGTAAGATCCATGGAAAATGAAAAATTGCATATCAGTCCATAGAAGAACATCAAATTGTAAACTTGAGAAAATAAATTCAGATTTGGTCCAAATTGGAAATATAGTCTTGTTAACTGATATCAGAACATAATATAAGGTTTAATTACAAAACTAAGTACCTAATTAAATCAAACAAGTATGTTCAAGCATTACACTAGGTCAAGGACTTACAACCATAAATCTCTAATAGGGATTTCACCCCTGAAATCCTATGCAAACAAGGATGGGTAATTTGTACACATATCCTCCTCTAACTCCCATGTGGATTCCTCTACACCACAGTGATGCCACAACACCTTCACTAAGGCTACATTCTTCTTCCTCAACTTATGCACGCATTTATCTAAGATCAAAGTTGGATCTGCAACATATGAGGCATCATAATCCAACTCCGCTTCCACTTGTTGCATCATCTGCTCTGAATCGAGATGACACTTCCTCAACATAGAAATACAAAAAACATTGTGTGAAACGTTCAACTCTGGTGGTAACTCCAGCTTGTACTCCACCTTTCCAACTCATGCCATGATAGGGTAAGGGCCCATAAACCTAGGTGCAAACGTACCCTTCTTATCAAACCACTGAACACCCTTCTAGGGGGATACTTTGAGATACGCATGGTCTCAATCTCAGAACTCTAATGGACTATAATGGTTATTAGCATATGAATTTTGTATGTATGGATTTGTTTTTAACTGTTGTTTGATCACCTTGATCTTCTCTGTAGTTAGCTAAACTAACTCATGAACCAATAGCTGATACTAACATGCCTCACACCAACAAAGCGGCAGTCAAAAAGCCTTCGGTATAGATCCTTAGATGCTTTCATATCTATAGTCCTTTAGTTGTTGTTATTATAGGAAAACTCCTATCAGACTCAGTTGGATATTCCAACTCCCAAGAAACTGAATAACACATGCCTTCAAAAGATCCTCTAACATTTGAATGGTCCTTTATGATCAGCCAAATGTTTGTGGTGGAAGGTTGTACAAAATCTCAACTGCATTCCCAATGTTGTATGAAAAAGTTCCATAAATCTACTAACAAAGTTAGGATCTCTATTTGGTACTATTGTAGCTAGTATGCCATGCATACATGCTATATCATCAAAATATATTTGTGCTAACTTCTCTACAGTGTAGGTGGAGATGACTGGAAAAAAAGTAAGTTGATAGCTGTCAACCGATCAATGATTACCCAAATTGAATCATGACCTTTGCCTATCTTAGGAAGACCAACCACAAATTCCATGGTTATATGATCCCATTTCCACTATGGAATTGGTAAAGGTTACAACATCCATGCATGGTTCTAATGTTTCACCTTAACCTATTGACAAACTAGACACTTGGCAACAAAATTTTCAACATCACACTTCAAACCTGGCCACTAGTACAAATCCTTCAGATTATGATACATTTTTGTAATGATAGGATGCATCATGTATTTTAAGGAATGAGCTAACACAAGTACCATCTCTCTTTGGCTGCTAATGTTTGGAACTACCATCCACTTGTGAAAGCACATTGTCCTACCATATGTCTCATGAAAGCCATCATGCTTCCTACTACCAAACTTTAAGTTGATGTTTTGTATTATAGTATCATCCTTCTGTGATCCATGATTTGTGGTATCAATGTCGTTTTCACCTATAAATGTGTCAACAAGACTGCCAACAAGGAGACCACCAACTGTACATTCTTCTTCCATAACAATACTAAGATAAACCTCTTGTGATGTGCCCTAGATTACAACTGTTCTTTATTTACAAATAATGATGAAGATGACTTTCTATTCAATGTGTCAACCACTATATTCACCTCTCTTGGATGATATTCTATTGTACAATCATAGACCTTGATCAACTCCATCCATCTCCTATGCCTCATGTCAACTCTTTCTTTGAAAATATGTATTGGAGAATCTTGTGATCATTGAAGATTTGACACTTTTCTCCATACACATAGTGCCTCCAAATATTCAAGGCAAGATCCACAATTGCTAACTCCATGTCATGAGTTGGGTAATTTTCCTTATGCTTCTTAAGATTTTGAGAAGCAAAAGAAATCACATTCTTGTCCTACATCATCACATATCCCAACCTATTCTTCAAAGCATCATAGAAAATGATGTAGACTTTTCCAGGATCTCAAAACTTGAACAATATATCACTCAAATTCTCCTTCAAACAATAGAAAATAATGTTGCCACTTGTCATCCCATACAAAAGCAGAACCCTTCCTAGTCAACTGGGTCAAGTGTAATGCTACAACATTAAAGTTCTTGATGAACCTTTTGTATTAACCAGCTAAATATAGGAAGCATCATATCTCAATTGGTGTGTTGGGATGTTCCCACAATGACACTGACATCACCTTCTTAAGGTCTACACAAACACCCTTTGCATAGATAATGTGTCCAAGAAAAGACACCTCACTCAGCCAAAACTTGCACTTACTAAACTTAGCATATAACTGATGTTGCCTCAACAACTCAAACACTTGACGAAGATGAAATCATGGGATTGAATGTTGCTGGATTACATCAATATATCATTGATGAATACCACCAAAAATTGATCAAGATATGGTATAAACTCTATGTTCATCAAGATCATAAATGTTTCCATTGCATTGGTTAGCCCAAATGGATAACCACAAACCCATAATGACAATACCTAGTCCTAAAAGCAATCTTTGGTTTGTCATCTTCTTTGATCCACAACTGATGATACCCTAATATTAGATATATCTTTGGAAACATTTTAGCACCTCTCAATTGGTCAAATAAAACTATCTACAGAAATGGGTACTTATTCTTCACTTTGACCTTGTTCAACTGTCGGTAGTCTATGCAAAGCCTAATAGAACCATCTTTCTTCTTTACAAACAAAACTGGAGCACCCCAAGGGTATGTGCTCAGCTGTATGAAATCCTTCTCCAACAACTCCTACAACTGCTTTTTCAGCTCATTTATCTTAGTTGGTTCCATCCAATAGGGTGCCTATGCTATGGGTTGCATACTAAGAACTAGATTGATTCTAAAATCTTTCTCTTTAGGGGGTGTTTGACCTGGAAACTCATCAAAAAAACATCCTCAAACACACACACCATAGGTACATCCTAGATACTAGGACACATCACATTGGTATCCACTATATGAGCTAAGAAAGTTTCACATCCTAGTCACATCAAATTTTCTACCAACACCGCTAACTCAAGACATGTAGGAATAATCTTCCTATCTCCTTGGAATGTCTAAGATACATCCCCATAAAAAAATATCAAAACTTTAGAACCACAATCCAAAACAACTTTGTACTTCTCCAACATTTACATCACAAGATCCACTTGAATGTTGTGTTTACAGAAAGAAAGAACGCAAGATGGACACACTTCTTATAAAAATAGAACCAACCAAAGGGGTTTCTAACAATAGATCATCGGTTATACTACGAACATGTAAGTTCCAACAATTTATCACCTCTTTGGTGATAAAAGAATGTGTCATACCTGAGTTAAGTAAAATAGATACAAAGGTTGAAACACATAAGTCACAATGAAGAAGTCTCATCTGACTTGTCACGACCTATAGTTTGACCATTGATGTGTGTTGATTTAGCACCTCTTTTCATAGTCTTTTAAGTCATGTCACATGAAAATTCTTATCTTTATCCATCTAAAAAGAAACAAATTGCTATTTGCTTCCTTTTATCACAATTGAACTTGAATCTCACCCAAATTTGTGAATTTCTTGCGGACTCGGAACACCAGACGAGCGGCTCACCTATTCCAGTCGATCATCTAACCTGTTTTGGATGCTCGGCTCACATGTTCCAGTTGATCATCTCACCTGTTCTAGATGCTCAGATCACCTATTTTGGTCAATCAGTTGATTCCATCCCTCAGTTGTCGAGCCTAGTCCAAATGTTCAATCTAGATGGCGCACTGTTTGAATATCGAACGACCATTTCAGTCCACAAAGTGGGAGTTTTCCCTCCCAAACTGAGCGGGTCAAAGAGCATCGCCACTCAGGACTTAGGGTTGCTAACTACTACCCCAACTCCCGCCCTTACTAAACATCCAACTGACCGACTCACCACCCAACTGAATGGTTGGCAGTGTGTGGCCAGTTCAAATGTGCAGTTGCCAGCCCCATTTGTCCACAACCCTAGTTGTAAAAGTCTCCTCCTTCTCCTATAAAAGGAGGGGCACTTCCTCCTCACAAAATCATATGTTGTATCATCTTTTGTATGGAGGATTTCTGAGAAATCATTCTTGTGTTTTTATGTTCTTGTGTTCGATTCATCAATAAAGATTGGTTATTTGCAAGCTAAGTGTTTTCTTTCAATTATTGTTCTTTTACCTTGCTCATTTAGATCTAGTTTACTCCTTCTTCTTCTTCTGTGGACTGGAGCAACGAATTAAGTGTCGACCATTTCATTATCTCTAGCCTAAGGAACTAATCCTTTGATTAGTCTATACTATGGCTAGAACACTTCTTTGCTCCATCTCCCTTTTCTCCACAAGCATGAGTGAGTAGTTCTCTATCGAAGCAAGGGGAATAGCCCCTTAGCCTTGGATTAAATCAACTACTCCTTTAGAATGACTTATAGATGGATTTTAGTTCTAATAATCGTTGATCTATCAAAGTAATTAATTGGTTTGATCACATGTTAAACCAGATAGAAATGACCATGGAAATCTGGATTTAGAACAATAGAACCAATCGCATAGGGGTTTTGAAATGACTGTGGATCTTCCTCTTTTGGGATGATAAACAAAGAAACATGAGCACCAAGACCAATGGGCTCATGTAGAGTCCATCTTTTGTGGATTTTAATTAATTTGCATGCCTTCATCGTATTCGTCATTTTAAAGGATTTAGCTTATTCTCGCCTAGGCTAAGGTGGTGAAAACCCCTAAAGCCTCAATTCTCCATCTCTTGATTTATTCTTGTGTTTGATCTGCTCTCTTTACATTCTAGTCTTTCATTTATAATAGTTTACTTGTGCTAACAATCATCTCAATTTTCCTTTTGACATGGTAAATTTATTTCTTATTAAGTGCAATCTTGTTCTTATATTTTCATTATGCTTTAGTGATAATCACCAAAACCCCAAATCTGATCTTTACTTTCTATTCCAAAAACAAAATACCAAAAAGAAATAAAAAGTTCTTCTAAATCATTGGGATTAGAGTTAACAACCTTAAAACCTTGTCCTTTGGGATCGACCCTTTCTATACTAACCTTAATCGGAAAGTAGAAAAAGCATTAAAATCTAGGATAATTATCTTAGTGATTGTAGTGCACTTCAACGCATTAACAACCACTCCTTTTGGATGACTCATGTAATATAATCTAACCATTGTTTCTTGTCATCTCAATCTTTGCTTGATAGTACTAAAGTCATTGCCTACAATGTTTGTCTTAGACCTCCGCTGCCACAACTACTATACTATTGTTGTTGTGAGCCCTATTGACTCTGCCTCTTCTTATATGTAACCAATTGGTTCTTCATGGGGGGAGACCACCTCACATTATTGACCTAACCACACTTGAAGCATGTGCTTGTATCATATTGCAGCCTAGATGGCCTTGTCACGTACACTGACCCATAACTCTTTGCCCCATCTGGTGGAAAACTATGACCCCACCCCTTTCTAAGAGACCACTATGATTGTAATTGTGTCCTTGGCTCAGAAACTTCCAACCTTTGTTGTGTCTTTTGTTATTGTAGCATAGAAAACCTCTGCTTCGTGAAACTACCTGACTACTATCTGTGGAACTGGGTTGACCTCTTCCTTTCACTAGCTTCTCTCTGATCCACTATTGTCCTCTCTATCCTCCAAACTGACTTCAAAAAGGTGGAAACTTCTCTCAAGACTCCAAGAAAGATGTCACCCTTGCCGACTCAGTGTTCAAATCCTTCTCAAACCTTCTAATGATCTCCTTCTCTGTGGTTTCTATATGAGGACAGAACATCAAAAACTCTAGATTTGGACTTGTATTCATTCACAGACCTCAACCCTTAGTGCAACCGCTCAAACTGAGACATCTTCTTCTCTAGGTAATTTTCCAAGAAGTAACAAATAATGAACTCCCACAATAGTCAATCACCCCATCATGTCTCTTCTCTTCTAATGTGCCCACTAGTGGCCAGCATTGTCCTTCATGAGGTAAATTGTATGCTTCATTTTTTCCTCCTCATATATATTTAGGATCATGGTCGCCTTCACTAACTCCTTCAACCACATATTTTCATCTGCTAGGTCAGTTGTGCTTGCATAATCTATAGCTCCCACTTGCTTTAGCCTCTTAAAGATCTTCCCTAGACCCTATGACTCATATTTTGGACAATAGTCCTTGGTTGAAGTGCAGACACCCTATCAGGAAGATGTGTGATTGTCACCATATGTTTTCTGAAAGCGGACTAAAAAGTTGGATCAATTATGGTTGTATGGTCTAATGGAGGTGAGAGGGTTGTTCTGGATCCATCTTGGGTACTTTTCCATCTTATACATGTCTCCTATCGCCACCTCCCAGTGCCACAAAAATACTCTTAACATGTACTTCACGTTCTCTATAGATATATAACTACATTCTATGTCCCTTTAGACTCAATGAACCTAAGACTTTGATACCATCAAATGTGTCAAGCCTCCATGCTAAATGAGATTACTCAAAACAAAACAACATTTCAACACTAAATAAACATGCTACTAAAATGGTGAAAAATTAAAATCGAATAAAATTTTCCAAAAAAAGTCAAAAGAAACATTTGCACAAAGGTCTAACTACACGTGTTTTCTTACCAAATAACTTTACATGAGATCAGTGGCCCTGGCCACAACTTATATACAAAAATTATTGTTCAAATATTTAGAGTCCATGGCATACAACCAAAATCTTGAGTCTATAAACACGACATATAAATCCCCATATTTGGACCTAAGAGTACATGGATGGCTCTAGAACTCTGAACAAACCACACCAACCTCTTTATATCTACTAATCTCCAAACTAGGTCCTCACCATTATGAGTTTGACCACATTATCGATCACCTAAAAAGTGTAGAAACCCATGAGGTGAGACCCATATCCCACCAATATGATATAACCTCTATAACATTTATTGCTTACAAGAAGGTAATATAATTCAAGAAGTTAAGAAAGATAGTTTGACATATTAGAAATATAGAGCAATATGTATATATATTTTTCAAGCATAATTAAAGGTTACATGTATAGGTAATTATGCATAGCAACATATGAATCACATATAATGCTTGTAGGTAAGGAAGACATTGATCATCATCTAATGTGATTCAACAAAGAAACCTAACAAGTATACTATGTGAATGAGTTGGTGATCTTGTTAAGCTTTGGATAGTTTGAGGTGCGCTCAAACTACTTGTTGATCATTTTGAAGTTGCAATCAACCCCATATAAGGTCTAGGATGTCCAAAATCCTACAGACTTCTTCCCCTCAATTAGTAAAATTAACCAAATGTAGTGGCACCATGGAGAAATCTACTAAAATATAACCCAGTACCTCTTGAGTACACAGGACATGAGACCAAAAGTGGGGTATAAACCCTCAAATCAAAGTCACAGTCACAGGCTCTCTAAATCACATCAAAATGTGAGACACAACCTAAACCACTCTCTCAACCTTCAAATTAGGATGACATGAATGTTCCTACCCAACACCTAAATATACTCATAATTAAATAACTTTGAGCACTAAATGAGATTACTCATTTCACTATCCCAATAAGTTATGACACTAAGACAGTTCTACTATCTTAGGGCACTACATAATTAGTCTTACACTTAATTAATTATGTCAGTTAAATGTTTTTACTGCATCAATCAAGTTATTCAAAAACTCCTAAATAATTCTTTTAAAATAAAATTGTCAGTTACACCATCAGAGTATATAAAACATATGAAACATGTTCTATTTTCTTCTATCATGGTATATTGAACCACCCTTGACCAAGTAGAGGCCTAAATATCAAACTATGGCACATAATAATCAGAAAGGTCACCTAGAAAAATAAAATAATACAATATTTTAGGAACATCATTATCCTATGAAATCTTACATAGAGCCTAATGAGTCATAGATAAGATATCATTCAAAATTTCATCACAAAAATCCATCAGACATAAACGATATAAATTTTTTAAGGATTAGGCAATCACATATTCCAAACCTAATAGAGGTGAGCAATCTTATTTTAGTATATTTCATCTAGAAGAAACTTCAGCACCATAACAATAAAAAAAACCTAGAATTTGTAAAGAAATATCATCATACATCAAGGATCAATGTACATGTCAAGTTCCATCTTTACTGGGTACTAAATAACCATGTAAAATAAATATTTAGTGGTCATTGTACTTATATTATGAATTGGAATTTTTATAAGTCCAAAGGAACACTCCCCTTATAGTAGAAAACATATAAAGAGGCTAAGTAAGGTTCAAAAGTTTGTATTTTCATCATACACATGCAAAATAACACCTAAATAATATCTATTGACATATTACATACTTTCTAGAGTAAGATCATGGTTGTGCATGCATTAAGTAGGAAAGAAATGCATTATGTATTATATCACTCGCCTGAAGTGTGAAGGAAATATCCTAACATCATGAAGTCATGAAGAAGATAGAAAAAAAGACCTAAGCTATATACTCCAAAAGCTCCAAGATAGATCATATCTATTGGTTATGTATGCTCGAACGAATCATGTAATGATTGTAAGTGTATATCATGTAAATGATTGGATTATTAATAAAAGGGAAAGCTTCCAATTTATTCTATTTAATTCAGTTATGAGATAATGATGTAACATTGTATATGTCTAGAGAATTATATTACTCGATGACGTATGTCTTTAAGTATTAGACTTGAGAAATGAGATCATACGGATGTTAAGAGTACATATACATATTATCCTTATGTCCCTGATCAGTTGTTATTGTGGAAGGTTGATAGACATCAATAACAGATACGATTAGAGTGTGAGTTGGTTGATGACTGAGTCTCATTGGTCATGATATGGCTATATCAAACCAAACACACAAATACATGTTAGAGAACAGTGTATCAGACAGACCCACCATGAAACTGACACATGGAAGCCATCATCATGGAAGTCATAGTCAGCTCTCATGGTGACGGTGGTGGTTGTGGCTTTTAGACCTGAAATCACTACACTCAACATATGTCGTTCGGAAGACTTTGACATCATCAAGCATAGCCTTGAAACATGGGTTGTTATAACGGTGATGATTGGGTGGCTTTGACACATGGGGATTGACTATGAGTGATGGACATGGGATTTGTCCCTCATATTTGGAGTGTGATATCCTAGGCCTCTTGATTAGCGAGACTAAGAATAGCATGTCCATGCACATGTGAATCAATATGTGATATTGAGCTTACATATATCTCAAACAGTCTGCTCTTGGATCAAGAAACAAGATTGAATTATAATGAGATGACTGATCCATGCCTCTAGTTCGATCTAGACATTAGTGACAAAGGAACTATACAAACACTACAACACCATACACAGACTGTAGGTTGAAGTTGTTCCCTATTTTTACCATTTACTTGGGTAGCAATGTTGTGCGACTAGGTACCATTCTGTGCTTGTGATGTCATAAGTTGTTATGGGCATTCCCTGTCAATGTGATATGGGTCCTATCGGGTCACACACATAGGAAACCATCTAGAAGAGGAGTTTGATCTTGAATGATAATTGAATTAAGTACTAAAGTGTTTAGGTACTCAATTCACACAACAGATCGATGGATTGGCTGACTGAACTGCCAAACCACCATCTCATTGGGTGAGATGGTTGTTTGGGTAGCCAGACAGACATATCAAGTTTTGAGACGGTTGTTTGGGTTGTTAGGCACATCAAAAATTAAATTAGCTTAGTTCTGCCCTATGAACTGATCGGTTCAAGTTGTTGAACTGATCGTCTTGACTCAAACTCACCAGATGGCCGTCTCGATGAGTGAGACGGCTATCTTACTTGTGTCAGACGGCCCAGTTGGGATGAATGAAAATTCTAGAGTTATCCCAAACTTGTTTCAATTGCACATACTTGGGGTGCAAGTAAATTAATGTATGACATTAATTAGGAAATGACTTACCAATTCATATCTAACTGGGAAAGCATGAAATGGCCGTCTCACTTAGCGAGATGACTGTCTCACTTCCCAGATTACCATTTTTCTTAGCTAAATGACTGTCTCTCATGCGAGATGACTATCTCACTTGGCGAGATGACCGTTTCGTCACATGCAGGTTGAGAAACTTATAGAAATATTGTGAAAATTCAAGATCTACTTGTCCTTTCCACTTTCTCTTTAGTTCCACATTGGTTGGGGACTAGAAACCCTAAACATACCCCTATTATATATAGAGGGGTACTGGGGGATTCAAAAAGTACAACTACAACATAGATAACTAAGAATCAGTTCCTCTAACAATTGTTATCCTCTCTGGTTGTGGTAACCATGAGAGCCCCCAAAAGTTCTACCTGACAGGGGAGGGATAGCAACAGGAGAGAACAACTGAGAGTTGTCATTGTGGGAGAGCAAGTCGGTGACTAGTACACTGATGGAGAGGGACAACTCCTTCTTGTCCAGTCCAATAGGATGATAGGAGTTCTAGGCGGTCTGTGTGGACTACCATAGAGGCGGGAAGCCATTGTTTGCTGCTTGGATAACAACGTCAACCAACAATTCATGACATGAGGAGCTGCTGAAGAAGACGACATTCATGGCTACAGTATGAGGTGATGACCAGTAGAAGTAGCACTCAGATGTGTCCTTATGCAACTAGGATTCAGAGTTTTGCATCTATAATGACAAGGATTGTCATTGGACTTGCTCCAGGACCAAGTATATCCCATAAACCATCCTTCCTACATTATAGTTATTGACCTGATCTACTATTTATGGGGAATATAGTAATCAATTTCAAATTCTACTGCCTACTATGTATCATATTTCCCTTCAGTGGTATCAGAGCCAACGTCAATTTACTATATTATGGGATAATCGATATGATCATATTTTGGTTTTTTCGTTCTATAATTGCATGCGATGTGAATAATATCTTGTCAAATCCAAACACCACAATAATCTCAAAGTAATATATATATGATATATATGCAGTTTATATATATCATCCTAAAATGGTTTTGATGGTGGTTGTGTAGCATGGTTTTGGCCAATAACCCCTATTTGTGCATGGTTATATGTGGTTGGTTTACCCATTTATCTCGGTCTATGTACCGAGCCTCTATCTCATCTTCCCAATGTAAAGTTAATTCTCTTCTACCTTTTCTCTCCTCAAATGTAACTCGAGGTTTCCCTATAATCATGTAAAAGTAGGATAGTTTACTTTCCTATTATGATGAAGATGAAGGCATCCTGAAGATAAGTCGATCGATTGAAGGTCCTTGGAGGACATGGTGGACAAGCTGGACCGATCACCTGGGGGGGCGAGCAATCAGCTGAAAGAGCCATCTGATGGTGGATGGAAGGACCAAACAATCAGTGAGATGACCTAACAATCGGCTAGGAGGTGAGTCGATCAGTTCAAAGGTTGAACCGATCAACCTAGATTGTCAAGAACAGATCTTCATCAACAACAAGTTTTTGCATATGATGTAGACCTATATGACATAATTCTTTGTGGCTCCAAGGGATTACATTCGGACTGTCCATAACCATCACTTTTATTTATTGCATGTTTTTATTATGGGATATAACATGTATACGATATGTACTATATATGTGTTGATTGGATAAAGTATATGTATATACTTATAAAACAAACTCCCTCAATTAATTATTAAGTCTTAAATGCTTTCCATAAAGAAGCACACATGAAAAGCTTGATCAACCAAGCGTGGGAATGCCCTAGCATGGTGCACCGTCTATCTCGTGGAAATGTGATGGTACATATGCGGGTCTGTCCTAGCAGGGTGCATGGGTCAGGCTTAACTATGTGATCTTAATTCGATTAAGCACCTAGAGGCATACAGACAATTATGGAAAAGAGTTGCACATATCTATCAAGAGTTGTATATGATGTAATTGGAAAAATATGCCTACCTGATATAATCAACTTGAGGGTGACAACCCTAGCTAGCTCATGATTTGGATGAAATTGGGATATTGTCCCACTAGAATATTGTACGCTACAATATTTTGAATTGATATTGAGGTCTATCAATTTGAATAAAATAGTGGGAGAAATAATTAATTAAAAACCTAATTAATATCAACTTTTCAAATAAAATATAATCAAAAGGGTTTTTGATAAATGCAAATTTTCTCTTATAGAATCAAATGACAAACAAATCTGCATTGCGGTTGGAGGAATTAAATGAGATTTATTTCCATAAATAGTTTAGGACATTGAGAAGTGTTCTGGGTGATCCTAAAATACCAGTGCCAGTATCCACTCCAAATTTTCCTAAGACTATAATGGATGCTTCTTTGAAGCATGCCAATGATGTTGTGTACATCAAGAACCTTATGTTGGGTTGTATGAACTATGAGTTGCATAAACAACATGATAATCATGAAAGGTATAATGTCTCTAAGGCTCTATTTGAGTGCAAACTGATAGAAGGATATCTAGTAGAGCCTCATGTGCTCAATATGATTGGACATATGAAGAATATTGAGAGATTGGGATTTCCTTTAAGTCAAGAGTTGGCCATGAATATGATTTTGCAATCTTTGCCTAAATCATATATCTAGTTTATCGAGTGCTACCACTTGAGTAACATGGTTAAACCGCTGCTAGAGTTGCTTGACATCTTGATTAGTATTGAAGCACAAATGAAGAAGGACAAATCCATGATGATGATTAGTGGAGTTGAGTCTAAGAACAAAGGCAAGTCCAAGAAGAATTTTGTGACTAAGCAAAGGTCCAAGTCTTCAACACTCAAAATTAGGAGATGGATAAGGGAACCTAGGAAGAAAGGGATTGAGATCTCTACTTCTGGTGTATACGTTATTGAGGTTAACTTCACTACTTCCTCATCATGGGTGCTAGATATCAGATGTGGATCACATATTTTCTCAAATGTGAAGGATCTGAAAAGAGTAGATAGAGAAAGGTGAGGTTGAACTGTGTGTTGCAAATGGCGCAAGAGTTGCAGCCAGCGCACGTGGAACCTATGAGTTATCTTTTCCTAGTGGACTTGTAATAGATTTGGATAACTGCTATTACGCACCTTCCATTAATAGGAACATCATGTTTGTATCTTGTTTAGACAAGAATGGATTCAAATTTCTCATAAAGAATGGAAGATGTTCTATTAGTAAAGATGAGATCTTTTATGGAAGTGCCCTTGTCTTATGGTCTATACTTAATAGATCTACAGACAAGTGTATATAACATAAATACCAAAAGACAAAGACTCAATGACTCAAACCAAACATATCATTGGCATTTTCTTCTAGGACACATAAATGAGAAATGCATATCCATACTCCAAAAGGATGGTTATTTGGACTCTTTTGATTTTGAATCAATATAGACATGTGAATCATGTTTGTTGGGCAAGATGACCAATACTCCCTTTACTGGAAAGAGTGAAAGGGCTAGTGGTATATTAGGACTCATACCTTTATTGATGACTTTAGTAGGTATGGCTATGTCTACCTGATGAGACACAAGTTGGAAACTCTTGAAAAGTTTAGAGAGTTTATGAATGGAGTACAAAACCAACTTGGAAAAAGTATTAAGGCTCTTCATTTTGATCGAGGTGGAGAATACTTATGCCAAGAGTTTGAGGACCTTCTGAGAGCTTATGGAACTGTACCCAATGGACTCCACCTGGAACACCACAACATAGTGGTGTATAAGAAAGAAGGAATCGCACATTACTTTATATGGTGCGATCTATGATGAGTTTTTCTAATCTTCCGACAACCTTCTGGGTTTTTCTCTATAAATGGTCACGTTTACACTTAACCATGCACCATCTAAATCGGTTCAAAAGACACCATATGAGATATGGTATGGGAAACGTCTCAATGTGTCTTTTATAATTGGGTATGTGAAGCTTATGTTAGGACATTGTTTCCTAAAAAGCTTGGCCATAAGTCGTATAAATGTTATTTTGTTGGATATCCTAAGGAGACAAGGGGATACTACTTATTCCACCCAATTGACAACAAGATAGTTTTTGCAAAAATGTTGTATTTCTTGAAAAGAAAATCATTTCCAAAGGAATTAGTGGGAGGAAAGTGGAACTTGAAGAAGTTTGAGACCAACAAGAGAACATATAACTGATAGATGAACTAGAGGAACTCATAGAATCACAAACTATTGTAGAGACTCTAATTCCTCAGGTGACACAGGAACCTCGTAGATCTAATAGGCCATGCCTTGAACCTGAGAGATTTGGATATCTTGTGACTTTGGAAGGTAGTGAATTGGTCCTAGATGATGATCCAATATCCTATAAAGATGTTATTGAGGGATCAGAGTCTAAGAAATGGCTTGATTCCATGAGATGTGAGATTGAATCCATGTATATAAAAAAAGTATGGACTTTGGAGGATCCACCTGAAGGGGTAAAACCCATAGTGTACAAGTGGGTCATCAAGAAGAAGATTGACATACATGTATCATTTCCATTCATTACATCATCAATACCAAAGTCACATGTTATGGGATATCAAACCCTCCACTCATCATTCTTGTATCACAAGTGTTTTAGCATGCCTCTTGAAGCTCATTCAACATGTTTCATGTTTAATCACCATAGAATACACTAGCTATGATAATCAAGCTCATAACACCTACATGGTTATAAGTTCATAAATAAGAGATATAATCACATATCCTCATAACCATTCCATGAGAGAGAAACAAACAAGCCTCATTGCACATTACTAGGGTAGGGTTTCTTCTTAGCCTATTAGGGTTTACAAAGCTAGGTTCCACCAACAACCCCAGATTCACAACCTCCCATCATCTTGGAGTATATTAGCATTAATGAACATCACCAGTTTACCATACAAGTTCATCATGTCAACAACACTAGGTGACACTATAATATACGTATATATGTAAACAATATCATGGTGTTATATGAACATCACAACCTCACACTAACTAGGCATTGTGACCTCACACTGACTAGGCATCGCGATCCCATACTGACTAGGTGTCACGATCCCACACTGACTAGGCGTCACGACCACCAACCCACCTAGTGTTTTGATCACAATATGGCATGGCATTATGATTAGCACTAACTCAGATGTCCCAACCAGAAACATTACATGGTGTCACGACCCCAACATGACATAGAGTCTTGACTGCTACTACATAACGACATGGTGCCCACGACAGAGCATGGAACAAACAGTGTCAAATCATGGTGTTGCAATCAGTGGTTTCGGCCATCATCATGGTCAACACAAGAACACACAACCAAGCCAGAACTAAAAATAAGGAATCTTGACCAAAAAGCAGCAAGAAAGCACATGAATCAACCCTAAACATTGAGGCTTAAAATTATCTTGGTCGAAACAAGATCCAACAATGAAAGATCAAGCGCCATCAAAGTTAAAAACTCAAGGATCCAAGATTAGCAAACCCTAAAACAAACACTATGGAGATCATCTAATATAAACCACTTAGAAAAGATAAATACAAACCCAAACATGTGAAGGAAACATCCAAAACACTAAGGAAAACATAAAGGCAAAAACTTAGCATTGAGATAAACCAAGCTTATATTTCATGTATCAAGTTTACCTCAACTGATACATCAACAAATTGGTTACATGAATTTAGTATTTAAGAAAAAGAGTAATCTACATGAGAATACTACAAAGTCTTAAACCCTAAATTCATGATAACATAATCAAGCTCACTAACATCATATCTAGGGATTAAAATAGTATATTACAACAAGGAAGACCACCATCCTCAAGGAGAGGAACTTCACTCAAAATCGGTAACTAAGAACCATAAAACTTGTATCATAAAAACATCATGAAAGGTCTTTGTGCAAGAGAGACAAGACCACGTTTGACACCTCCAAAACAGAACCTAGATTCCATGATCCTCATGTATGTGACCAAAATCAAGATCAAAACATGGGAAGTAAACCACCATAACACATCCATCCTCTAATTGGGGTACTTAATATTAGATTTTTGTATCATAAAACATCATCAAACGCAAGGTGTATTGTTTCCCACTTTCTTAGATCATATAAGGGTCAAGTATTAAGTTTAGGGTCAAGAATTATGTTATCAAAATAGTATCATACATGTAGCATCATGTATTCAAGTACATGTGTTGACCACATATCATGTATAGGTGTTCATCCATACCACCTACAAGTGTCGCGACCCGCTAACATCTTGGTCACAACCATACATATAACTAAGGGTATAGACATGCCCTATCCATTTGTTATGACTATAACACACCCCATTTTTGTGATCTCAACCTCTCTTATACTTATCACATCAACAACAGCCTAACTAGTGTTAGGTTTAGGTCAATATACAAAGCCTAAGTGCCACTTTCATCATATAACGACCACCCAAGAAACTACGGTCACAACACTTCACCTTTACTACTGTTTCGACCTGCACCCAATAGCTATAAGGTCAACCACCTATGTGGTGTCATGAATGCAACAAAATCTAAGCCAAACTGGTCCATAAGGATATGATTTTGACTGCTATAAGAAAAGGTATCGACCTACCACTCAAGAGGCTAACATGTTATGACCATGTTGACCCAAAGCTAAAGTATCAATCACAACACTCAAGGGGTAGCGACCCACAAGGTCAACACCATCCCCAACACATCCCCAAGGCTGAAAAAGGAAGGAAATATATCTATAACAGCGAGGAACACCATGGAACACCTCCATCATCAAGGTGGAAAACTCCACACAAGATGATCACCAAGAACCCTAAACTTTCACCAATAGAACTCCATGAAAGCACCACATGCAAGGGTGGAAAACCATGGATATCATACTCAAATAGAACCTAAAACACCCTAAGGTATCAAGTCACATGAAACCCCAAAGAACATGCTCGAGATCATAGCCCAAAGATGGAGAAAAACAACCATTATCTCATATTTATAAAAAATTGGGTATACAATTAGAGTTTTTGTTTCTTATCAAACCAAACAAGATTTTCTTCACCAATCAGATCTAGAGATCATCATTATCTATTAACATGATAAGGGAACGTTTCAAAGATAGAAAATAGCAACATGAAAATAAAATTAAGAGTGCTAATAATAGAGGAGGGTAGAAAGTTATAAAACCCGTCTTAAGGAGCTCAACACCAAGGATCCTCAAGCTTCAAGGTTCCAAGCTCCAAGCACATGATCCAAAGGTTGAATAAGATCCATAAAAGGTCCCACTTTTGGCCACAACAGAACCTCTAAGAGAATAATGTGTCAACATTAAGATAGCCCAAGAAAATAATAAAGAAAGGAAACTCTAGCCCAACCAAGGAAGAAGGAGGAAAAGTTGAAAGAACTTCATCCCACCATGGCCCGAGACCCTAGAGATGAGGGCTTCTTCCTCAATAGTGACCATCACATCCAATCATGGTCCATGTCTGAGGAAAGGGAAGAAGATGAAGTAGAGATTCCAAGGAAAATGTTGCAAAAGAAGAGGAGATACTTACCAAGGTTGAAGATGAGCAAGAATCACCACATGTAAGGGATCCAATCATAAAAGCTCCAAGGATCAGCCCTTCTTTACTCCACCAAGCTCCAAGGATGAGTAACAAAGAGGGAGGAAGAAGGAGGACTAAAAGGTTTTCTTGAAAGAATAAGAAAGGGTTTATATACCAAAGGAGGAGGGAGGTAGGGTGGAGATGAGATGTCAATGCCTAAAAGCACCAAAGAGACACTTGTCCACCCAACAAACCAACATGCAACCACTTCAACCTTGCATGGATGAGATGGTGATAATACCTATGTTGGGTATCGACCTACTTAGGTCCCCAGCAGGTGGTCGAGGTTGCAACACCTCCTAGAGGTAAAAACAAGAGTGAAACACCAAGGTTAGGTCAAAATAGGTTCATCACCTTTAAGGAGGTCGAAACACAAAAGAACAAGCCCCTAGTTCGAAACACATGGTCCCAAACCATCATGGTCAAAACAAAATCACACCTAGGAAACTATTTCAGTCATAACACAACCAAAACAGCCCCTAGGTAACTAATTAGGTTTCTACCAAGACCAAGACTCAAGCAAGGACGAAACAAAAGGTCACCATACATGTAAGGTTGATACACTTCACAAAAGGACAAACCATTACAACCTAACCACACACTAACCAGGCTTTGCGACCTCACACTGACTAGGCATCATGATCCCACACTAACTAGGCGTCGTGATCCCAAACTGACTAGGCATCGTGACGACCAACCCACCTAGTGTTGCGACTGTGACAGGGCATGGCGTTGCAATCAGCACCAACATAGACGTCTCAGCCTGAAACACTACATAGTGCCGCGACCCCAACACAACACAGCATCACGACTGCTACTGCATAACGGCATCGCACCCGTAATAGAGCATGGAACAATAACATCAAAGCACAGTGTTGCAATCAGACATTTTGGCCACTGTCATGGTCAAGACAAGAACATGCAACCTGACCACAATTGAAACAAGGAGTCTTGACCCCAAAGCAGCAAGAAAGCACATGACTAGACTATAAACATCAAGACTCAAAACTGTCTTGGTCGAAACAAGATCCAACAATAGAAGACCAAGTGCCATCAAGGTTTAAAATTCAAGGAACCAAGACTAGCAAACCCTAAAACAAACACTATGGAGATCATCTAATAAAAACCACTTAGAAAAGAGAAAATCAAACCTAAACACATGAGGGAAACATCCAAAACACCATCAAATTCCATGCTAGATTTTAATTATGTTACAAACAATGTATTGATAAGATCCCACAATTTTCTTGTAAGTCCTCTGTCAGATACTATGTATTCAGAATTCCATGTAGGTGTACTATCTCATCAGTATAGATTTGTGCCAACTTCTTTGCATAGTAGGTGGTTTTGACTAGGAAGATATGTCATGCCTTCATCAATTCATCAAAAACTACCCAATTGAAATCATGACCCTTAGCTATCTTAAAGAGTCTGACCATACAAGTTATAGTCACAAGATCCATTTCCATTCTCAAATATGTAAATGTCAACATTCTTGTGCATATTTGATGCTCTACTTTGATTTTCTGACAGACAAGATGCTTGGTCACAAATTCTTACACTTTCTTTTGTAATCATAGCCACAATGCAAATCCTTGATATTATGGTACATATCTGTGTTTTTAGGATGCATTGTGTATATTGAAGTGTGTGCCTCCTCAAGAACCATCTTCCATAGGATACTAATAGTCCACCCTTTTACAAGCCAATGAGTACAACTATTCTAACCTAATCAAATATCAAAAAGATGAAGTTGGCATTTTGTGAGTGCATCAACCACCACATTCTCTGTACTAAGGTTATCTTTTTCAACTCAAGCCATATCCTCTATAACATCCTACATACAAGATTATCTTAAAAGAAATTATTGGACTACCCATATCACCAAGGTGAACCTCCTTTTTAAGGAGCTCATCACTAAGAACTCTACATTTAAGCGTGATTAGTCTAGAGTAATAATGGGATTGGTGACCTATCAAGAACTTGATCCCATGTTGCTCATGAGTGAGGACAAAGCATGTAACTGAGGCTAGGGTGGTCTATGGTCACCATTCCAAAAACTCTACTAGGCGCAGGCATTATAAATGGTATCAGAAACAATTCCCCTTCAATATGTGGGGCTTAAGTAGGCATGGAACACCTCAATCTTGAGTTGGGTAGTCCAAGCGTGTTGAAAAGGTCTATCTAAGTTAATGGATCCACCCTTTCACTAGTAGAATCGTGACATGTTGGAAAGGGTATGTTTAAGTACCTCCTTAGTGATATGCAAGAGTGTATCACCTAGGTCAACCAAAACAAATATATATATCAAGGAATAGACAAGCCAAAGTGAAAAGTCTCCATCTTACCTTTAATCACATGATGGTTGAAAACTCCCTCAAATTGACTCATGGTATAGTAACAGGTTGTCACCTAAGATATTCCTTATCCATGGCTTCTTCCCATAGATTAAGATGATCCTAGTTGTGAATATTGACCTTGATTTTTACCCCACCACCCCATGTTAGTGTGAGACATGTAGGCTCCAACCTTAGTCTTGGGATGACTCTTGATTTAAGTATGGATAGAATATCCTCAGGTGATTAGGTCAATAGAAGTAGAAACATGTCTTATGTGGTGAGGGTGCAACCCAAATGGCCCTGTCACTCATGCTAACCTCATATTGTATGGTCTGGTCGGAAAAAGTCATCTTTCTATGTCCATACCCAGTGAACACTATGAGTATTATAGTGCTTTAGGTCTAATGTGGTTTTCCTCTATTGGGACTGTCAAAATTATTGCCTTGGCACCATAAACCATTCTCCTAGATACTCCACAGAATTGTCTAGACAATTCCATGACTTCCTCTTTGGTATCATTTCACAAATGCCAAACAATGTTCTCTCTATCCTCCTCACTATCTCCACAAAGGTTCAAAACTTCTTGCATGAATACAAAGTTGATTCCATCCTAGACAACTTTACATTCATCCCCCTATCAAACCCCTCTATCCTCAACTTTTATGCTTGTAAAACCATAATGGCTCCAAAAACCATGCTCCTTCCTCATTCACCATTATCCTTCTAGATATGATCTGCTTAAACTGTGTAATTTTCTCATCTAAGTCAGACTGAGGGAAGTAACACTTTCTTACATTCCCTCCTAAACTCCCCAAATGATGACCTCACCATCCTATTCCTCCTCTTCAATGGCCTACCAATGGCTAGAATTCCCTTTCAACAAACTTATAGTGTGTTTCACCTTGTCCTCATCTGGTATGTCCAACATCTAGGGAGTCTTCCACAAATCTATTATCCACAAATACACATTCACCTAATATGTAGTACAAGAATACTATGTGACTCCCACCCACCATAGCCTCTCAAATGTCTTACTTGAGTATGTAAATGGATGTTTGAGGAGTGAACCATGCCTACTGGGGATGGTATTTTTAGCAAACTAGGCAAACATGGACATCATTGGTCCAAACATAGCCTAGAAGGTTGTATGGAAAGTCATAGTTGGGTTCAACGGTGTTGTCTCTGGTTGTTCAGGATCTAGTTCAACTATTTCCGTATGGGTTGATCTTTCCTCTCATCACCTTCTACAGGAACATAACTTCTCCCCAATTTCTCTTCACAATGTTTAGACATATATACAAAATTATAGACAATGATTAGATATGGTGAACCTATAAGTATATACACAAAAACTTAATCATATACCTTTGTAAAATCAGCAAAAGTAGGCTCCAATACCAAATGATTGTGACATTCAACTGATGTATGTATTTTAAATCATATTTTGGGCAACTTTAGGTTGTATTACCAAATAAATTTCACCCAAAAACACTCTTAATCATGCTAGATTTTTCACCCTTTTAGTCTTTAACTTGTTTCATGGTTTGAATTGTAGGTACAACATTTTGGCTCAAAATAGAAAGATAAATACCATCATATCATCCAATGACTCGTCCCCAACAATCCACATTTTTAAAAGACCAATGTTGTAGAAATAGTTAGGAACACGCTGTGTTGAGATATTGACACCGCATGTTTTTAGAAACACACTATGTAGTGTTGTAGAATCTAAATCCTTAGAAGTTAGGAAGTTACTGAATCCAAATGACACACAATGTTGACATAACAACTCATTGTGTCCACTCATTCCAAATTTTTTGCAGAAGTTACTACTTCCAGCAACATGCTATGTTGCCAAATGATATGTCATGTTTCTCTCAATAAATCAATTAAGATTAAAGGAATATGCAAGTAAGACATTGTATAGCTCAACCTAAATGTTGTGTCACGTTTACATTTCACTTAAATGTGAGTGTAACTGGACCAAACATATATAAGACCCCCAATCCGTCTTGGGATAACTATCATGGAAAATTTTGAACCATTTGTAGAAGGAATCCAGAAATGGAAAGACAAGTGCAGTTGGAGGTATTCCAAGAGAGAAAAGTTGATTTTTAAGGAGAGAAAAATCTTCTTCTTCTTTCTTCTTATCTGACAATTACAGTTGCAATCTCCACCATTCTCTTCACTCCACTCTGAAGTGAAGTTTTGTGGAGATTTTTCATTAGCAAGGATAGAGTTCTAGCTCTTTGACCAGAGTTCCAACTCCATCCTATGGACATTCAAGTTCATTTCCCTTTTTATGATGTATATCCCTATTTTCTATTGCATGTATCTACTTTCTATAGACATGGACGAGTAGAACTCTTTATTTTTGGGCATGGGGGGTAACTTTCATGTCATAACCTTGATGAACACAACTTCCATATAGAATTCAAGTTATTTCATTATTCTGAGGTGCATCAGTGTAAATTTTTACTTACATGCTTGATTGGTCACCTTGTGTGTATGTTTCATTCTTATTGTATAATTTGGGAAGACATGTATAGGAATAAGGAGATGTTACCTTTGATGGAATGCCTTGACTACAGGAGTGGTTGGGAAGTGTTGGGGAACCAAGTTTTGTAGTTTGAATCTAAGTATATGCACGAGAGTGCTATATGAAGATAAGGCTTTTCTACACTACCAAGAGGGGTGTAGGACACAATACTCTCTTTTTTATTACTGCTAATAAGTTTGAATTTCGTTCTTATTCATATTTTAATATGCCCTATTCTTAAGAATCTCCAATCTAATTTGATTTTGATACATGTGATTTTAAGTTTGTTTTCTTCTAAATTTCTTAGTTAACATAACAAAACTTCTCTTAATAAAAAGATCTATATGTTGAAGTTTATTGCTATTGTGTTTAATAATACCTTGCTCCTTGGATGATCTTGAAGATAGTACAAGCACTCATATACTCCTAGGGTAGTGATCAACCTATATATTTAAGACTTGTGCACACGGATAACAAGTTTTTGGCATTCTTGTCAGGGACCATTGGTATTTTTGTTAGAGTAAGAAGTGTTGATTAGTATGCAAGATTAGATTATGCCACAACTCATTATATACACCGTCATTTCTTTCATAATAATGATAATCATCATTATCATATTTTTGTATCTTCTATTTTCATTTTTGTACTTCACCCGCATTCTTTAGTTGCAGGATTGTATGCACCGATCCAAAAGGGGTCTTGAACCCTTTCACATTTCTAGACCCTGAAATTGAGAACACTACTAGAAGCTTTTGAAAAGTAAGGAGGAGTGAACCACAATTAGATTTGTAGAAATCAAAATCTTCATCACCACCATCTTCACTGAACATACGGCTCAACAAAAAGAACGAATCATGGAAAATGATTGTTACCTTAAGGATTTCATTGTTCTAGATGCTATAAAAATCATAGGGGCTATCAATACCCCCACAAACTGAGGCAAATAATTTTTTTGTCATCCCATGATTATAAGATGATACATAACAATAGATTTAGAGGGACAGTAATGGAGGATCCAAACCTCCACATTGATGAATTTTTGTAATATATAAGAACTTACAAGACAAATAGTGTTCCCATTGATGCACTTTGTTTTCTTATTTTTGTATTCTCTTGGAGAGATAGAGACAATATGTGGCTCTCTTCTTTCTCAAGAACCTCCATTAACAGCTGGGAGGAAGTCCTCAAAGTTTTCTTAGCCAAATATTTTTCACCAAGCACGACTGCCCAATTGAGGAGTCAGCTCACAACTTTCCTCAAAGGGATGGAGAGACATTGTATGACACATGGGAAAGGTTGAAAGACTTTCAATGTCTTTTTCCATACCATGGTTTAAGAAACTATTTGCTATTGTAAACTTACTATAATGAATTATTCTATTATATAAGGATGTGTGTTGATGGTGTTGCAAATGGTTCTTTAATTAACAAATCATACAAGGAGTTTTATGTCTTTATTGAAGAAATGGAAATTAATCATTAGCTATGGATCACTAAAATGAAAAACCAACCTTCTTCTTCTTCTATTGCTTCTGAGAAGCAAGTTGTCATACACATTGTTGATGTAATGAATTTAATTGTAGAAAAGATAGACATTGTGTCTCAGAAGCTTGAGAAGTTGAGCATCCAACCCATTCAACCAGTCCACCTAGTTTGTTAACCAAGTGAAGTTCTTGGGGAGAATCGTCAACAAAAACTAGTGTAGAAACATCAACTATAGTCAAAGTCCAACCTATAATCACTCCTAGAGAACTTTGTTTCATCTCAAATGAAACAAAATGATGAATTCTGCTAACAAACATAGCTCATTAAGGATGATATTCATCAACTTTCTTCTGATGTGGATGAGATTGCTACTCACACTAGAATGTTTTATAACCAAATTGCTCAACAAACCCTTTCAAATGAAGAACCCCCTTTTAATTATGTGCCAAGTTAATTGGAAATGTGTGATGGAGTGAACTTTTAGATGTCTAATCGCATAAGTGAATTCAATGTTTGAGTGGCACTAAGAGTTCCAAGTCTGCTTTGGAAAACTTTAAGTGTTTGATACCATGATTAAGATCTCTTATCTTATGCCTTTTTGAAGTTTTTAATTGATTGGTTAAATATCGATATATTAGGACCAAGATTTGGTGAGATGTAGCTTGGATGATAATAAAGCAATTGCTTAAAGTTCATAATCAATTAAGGTTTCAGGTTTATGGGGCTTAGGCATTGATCACCCATGACATGTCACGTGACTGGGCTAGTCCCACGGATCGGCTTTTAGCTGGGATCGACCCAGGCCATTGGTGATGGATCCAAGGACCAACACCTCACCTTCAACGTTTGAGTTGTAGGGGATGAGACGTGGAAGAGTGGTGGTACAGCCTTTAAGCCACGACCTAGAAAGAGGGGGCGATGGAGAGAACCAATCCTAGCAGTTTTTCTTGACTTGTTGAGAATTGTAGTTCGACAGTTCTTTTGGGGCGTGATTGGTGAGGAGGGTTTGGGCCCTTCCTCTCCATGGCTTGCAGTCGGTTTAGATATGGGAGAAGCCAGAGACTGCTAGCCATGATGGTGATCTCACAGCTGCGGCATGGCAGCATATGCTAGACTCACGTAGGCTTTGGACGACGAGCAACGTCTGATCTCTATTGATCTCGTGCCGAAGAGGAGGTAGCACGTGGGTCCAGGCATCAGACCCAGCCCCAACGGTGGTGCTCACGCACGGCGGTGTTCATTGAGGAGTCCAAGAAGCACGAGAAGCTACAGAGGATGACCGAGCAACGTCCACGAATCCTGAAGAGGCACTAGCACAGAGAGGAGGAGGAGATCGTGACTCGCTCGCCGGAGATCGTCCTCACCGCGGCGGATTAGTGATGTGGAGCCACCAGTGCATCTGTTTCCTGGAACTATCCTCGCGGAGGCGGCGCCTATAGGAGAACGGGGCGGTGGACAGAGAACCGTGTGCTGGCATCATGGCGGCGTTGAGAATAGAGAGAAGAGCTCCGTAGTGACGCTTGAGAGCAAGCAGGCGGTGGCGCTCAGGCAGACTCGCAAGGAGGAGAACCACCAGCGGCAAGCCTGAGATGGCCAGAGGTGCGATAGAGGATCCATGGAAGGTCTTGGGGGTAGTAGGTCCTGTCGAGGATGAGGCGTTGGAGAAGGATCTATCGTCAGAGCCCATAGTCGCATCGGTGCTTATGGGCGTCGGGCGGACATCGCGTGCGTTAAGCGAGAACACAGAGGGGACTCGGGAGAAAGAAGAGTGGTTCAATGTGTGAAGGACAGTAGGCAAGCCGAATTGGAGCAATCCAGTGAACCGAACCAGTGAACCGCAGCCCTAAAGGCCACATGGCGAGGGCCGATTGGCCAGGACAAGGTAATAAACTCGAAAATCCCAAAAATGCTTAGTTTTTTGTATAAATCATAACAATTAGCATGCTTGTCAGAAAAATACAAATAATGTACCGAAATGTTTAGAAAAATAAGTAGAAAAATATGGGACCATAATATCAATCTTTTGTTGCACTAATAATAGTGATATCATGTAAGATGTGAAATTCTTGTTTAATAGATAATAAATACCAAATGATGATATAAAATGTTGGGGTAATGTCATTAAACCCATAATTATGTATAGAATGCATATGATGCCAAATATGGTCATATTGATGTATGAAACCATGTAATTTGCCCTATATAGCTAATTAGGGATAATAACCCTAAATAAAATGTAATAAATATAGGCATGCTCAATAAATGATGAAATTTACATAGTAGGTTTATATCAGTAATCTAAAGCTAATATGTAAATTAGATATCAGTTAGATGCACAAAATTCATGTTATATGAAGAGCATCCTTAATACATGTGATATAACCCTAATATGGTTAATGAATGTGACATAATGTTAAGTATGTTCACATAATAATGTGATACATGAGTATATCCAGTTGATGAACTATAATCTGGAATATGACATCAGTAAGATAAATATAAGACAAGGATACAAGTAATAAAGTATATATCCTTATGAGTTGAGTGAAACCCTAATGAACATGTGTAGGGTTAAGATGAGATGTAAGACGATGAGAACCTGATGATAGTATATGATCTTGTCTTAATCAGGTTTGACCAAGGACATAGTTTACATGAGGAATATGTGATTAAGATGTCTCTTTAGAAGGTATGCCATTACCTCTTACTTGGCTTATTATACAATATGCTTGTGTTATATGTGTAGTAAAATACTTGGCATATGATATTGGATGATATGATTGTTCTTGCATGATATGTTGCTTGATTTTCCGTACCTATGTCTATGAACACATGAAATATAAAATATTTGATCCATCATATGACAGCACTAAACTCTTTGGTAGTACAGTGCATTGACAAACATCAAAGCCCTAGGGGCAGATGTAACATCAAAGCCCTAGGGGCAGATGTACAATTTATATGACAAGGCCTAAAGACATCAAAGCCCTAGGGGTAGATGCACGAGATATATGTTGGAAATAAGCTTAAAATATGTGTTCTCTTTTATTAATGAATATCTTTGTGCAAGTATACGCTTTTCTTATATTCTTCTATTACTGCCAAGTATTAGTTTTATCTTATTGCCAAGATATGATGAGAGGTATATAAAAGACACGTAGGCATACTCAGTACAATATTCTTGAATATTGTGCTAACGTGTACCGCATGTAATCTTTTGTTTAGGTTGTGGTTATGCTTTTGAAGATCCAGATAGTTGAGAGTTGTGTGGCGAGCTGATGTACAGGTGGACCTGTTGTCTTAAGATCCTGTTGTTTAGTGGTAGTACATGTATATGTATAAGTTTTCTATTCAATATGTAATATCAAATGTTGTAACAATTCATTTTGTAATTATATGTTGAATGGTGAACATGTGTGTATGGTTTTATTATTGTTCATGTACATGTGCTACTGATTGTTTCCTTATGACTTCCTCTGATTTTCTTCTTCTTAGCCTAGTGTGGGATGTTTAAATTGGGATTCTCACTGAGGTGAGGGTTTCAATTTGGACATCACACATTAGATTAAGTTTTAGAAAATCCGGGGACGTCACAGGTGGTATCAGAGCATGAACAATAGAAAAGCCTGACATTTGCTCATTATGAAACTCAAAACTAAAGAACCTTGAACTTAATAACCTTTTAGGGTTAGATTAGTTGTCCTTTAGAGACTAGATCTGACCTAGCCTCTAGGTTATCACCTAGATGTTCGAGAACTAGGTCTAGACTGGTGCTTGTTGAGTAGCAAGTCCTTAGATGTCGTTCTTTCCTTATAGTGCAGTAGTATGGGACGTTGCACCATTTGGAAATGACGTGCATCAAGGGAAGAGAAACCCTAGACATATGGCACTCGTTGTCTAGTGTAGATACACTAGTCTACCCCTTGTTCTCACCCTTTTCACTAGTTTTCATGACACTGTACTCTCTACTATGTGTGGGACACTCGTTTTTAGGATTTGGTTTTTGATTCCAAACGGATCGAACCTTGATAGTTTTCTCTGACGCTTGTTTTATCGGAGAAAAACTATATAATATTTTATTATGTATATGTATTACAAAATGTGTCCCCACACATGTACGAGTAGGAGGTGGTCATGCAACCTAAGTGAAAGTGAATGACATCAGTCTAGAAGAGAGAGTAGTTCTAGATTAGATGTCTAGAGCCTTGTTTTGTATATGTGATAGTTGGAATAGACGAAATAAGTTTTGATGATATGATGTAAGTTTGATAGAGATGATATAAGATAGTTTATGATGATGTATGTTTGTCTTTGAGGACTTAAGTTCAGTTTGAGGATGCAAGATGAGTTTTGATGATGCAATTAACTAGGATTTTATGTGATAAGTTATGTTAAGTTAAGATAAGTGTGAGTCAGCATGAGCCTCAAGCTCTTTTACAAAGGAGGACCTCTAGTGTTAGGACCAGTTTTGGGGTTAGCTCAAGAGAGAGAGAGACCCATTGGGAGAAGGTTAGAGAACCTAAACTCCAAGATATGAGAATTATGAGATATGTGATACGATATGTCCTAAACTAGAATACTCCTAAGTGATTGAGTTGAGTCACTTTATGCATGATTCCTATAGTCTTGTTGAACCCTAGATGTCCTTGGGAAGACCAAAACCCTCGAGATAGAGAGAGGCTAGTTATATATGTGCATGTGAATATGAATTTGAGTTCCTGCCATCTGGGTGAGGGAGAAAGCCCAAAACCCTGGAGGAAGTAGCTATGCTAGTTTCTATGAAGCCTCATGCTCAGGTTGGTGGTTTCCCACATAGGAATCTAGTGGTGTACATAAAGTTTTGTGTAAGAATGTTTCATGGTTAGAGATCTATGAAGAGTATATCATGTCGTGTTTTGGTTTTTGCTTATGTGGCTAGAGCTTATAAGGTTATCACTAGTGCCAATGAGGTAATCTAAGAACCCTAGACCAGGAGAGGGAAGATAAAGTATATGCATATGAGATACTCATAGGGTTGAGTTAGCTCAGAGAGACTGAGCACGATACTACCCTCGTGGTATGGGTTAGAAGAACCTCAGTTGGACTAGATAAAATTTTTGATATATGTTTAACGAGCCACTCACATAAGTTTTTTTAGCACAACTATGATATAATAATTGTAAGGATGAGATCTAATCTTAAGATATGATAGTAGACATGATATGATGAAAACCTAGAGATGGTTTAATTGATATCAATGTATAAATGGCTAACCATATACATGAATAATGATGACAATGTTATATCGTTGGTTAATCTTGTGATAAAATCACTAGTAAATGTTGCAATTTATTATGAACAATAAAATAAGATCATATGAATGAAACATGTTACATGAGGTGTTAATCTAAGTTCTCAATAAAGATGAAATATATAGTTTGACAATTAGCTCAACATAAAGTTTATGGCACCTTGATATAATGGGATTACTTTGGTTAACTCCTTAAGAACATGGTAGTATGATGTGGGAACCCGAATGAATGGGTAAAGATAATGATGCAACCCCAACATATGAGATACGTCATGACTGAACATGAGTTTCCAAACCCTTTTAAAGGGGTAGTTCACCCTAGATGAGTTAATAGCCTCCTAGGAGTGGTACATATATGTTTTGGACATGATGCATATGGGAATGTTGCACCTAGAGTAGTGCCCTAGTTGTGTATGAAGACCTTTTGGTTTTTCCTAGGAGTACATGAATGGCTTAATTTTGAGGATGAATTTTCTTTTAAGGTGTGTAGGATGTGATGGAGTGAACTTTTAGATGTCTAATCGCATAAGTGAATTCAATGTTTGAGTGGCACTAAGAGTTCCAAGTCTGCTTTGGAAAACTTTAAGTGTTTGATACCATGAATAAGATCTCTTATCTTATGCCTTTTTGAAGTTTTTAATTGATTGGTTAAATATCGATATATTAGGACTAAGATTTGGTGAGATGTAGCTTGGATGATAATAAAGAAATTGCTTAAAGTTCATAATCAATTAAGGTTTCAAGTTTATGGGGCTTAGGTGTTGATCACCCATGACATGTCACGTGACTGGGCTAGTCCCACGGATCGGCTTTTAGCTGGGATCGACCCAGGCCATTGGTGATGGATCCAAGGACCAACACCTCACCTTCAACGTTTGAGTTGTGGGGGCTGAGACGTGGAAGAGTGGTGGTACAGCCTTTAAGCCACGACCTAGAAAGAGGGGGCGATGGAGAGAACCAATCCTAGCAGTTTTTCTTGACTTGTTGAGAATTGTAGTTCGACAGTTCTTTTGGGGCGTGATTGGTGAGGAGGGTTTGGGCTCTTCCTCTCCATGGCTTGCAGTCGGTTTAGATATGGGAGAAGCCAGAGACTGCTAGCCGTGATGGTGATATCACAGCTGCGGCATGGCAGCATATGCTAGACTCACTTAGGCTTCGGACGACGAGCAACGTCTGATCTCTATTGATCTCGTGCCGAAGAGGAGGTAGCATGTGGGTCTAGGCATCAGACCTAGCCCCAACGGTGGCACTCACGCATGGCGGCGTTCAGTGAGGAGTCCAGGAAGCACGAGAAGCTACAGAGGATGATCGAGCAACGTCCACGAATCCTGAAGAGGCACTAGCACAGAGAGGAGGAGGAGATCGTGACTCGCTCGCCGGAGATCATCCTCACCGCGACGGCTTAGTGATGTGGAGCCGCCAGTGCATCCATTGCCAGGAACTATCCTCGCGGCGGCGGCGCGTATAGGAGAATGGGGCGGCAGACAGAGAACCGCGTGCCGGCATCATGGCGGCGCTGAGAACAGAGAGAAGAGCTCTGCAGTGACGCTTGAGAGCAAGCGGGCGGTGGCGCTCAGGAAGACTCGCAAGGAGGCGAACCACCAGCGGTGAGCCTGAGACGGTCGGAGGTGTGATAGAGGGTCCATCGAAGGTCTTGGGGGTAGTAGGTCCTGACGAGGATGAGGCGTTGGAGAAGGATCTATCGTCGGAGCCCATAGTCGCATCGGTGCTTATGGGCGTCAGGCGGACATCGTGTGCGTTAAGCGAGAATGTAGAGGGGACTCGGGAGAAAGAAGAGTGGTTCAATGTGTGAAGGACAGTAGGCAAGCCGAATGGGAGCAATCCAGTGAACCGAACCAACGAACCGTAGCCCTGAAGGCCATGTGGCGACGGGCGATTGGCCAGGACAAGGTAATAAACTCGGAAATCTCAAAAATGCTTAGTTTTTGTATAAATCATAACAATTAGCATGCTTGTTAGAAAAATACAAATAATGTACCAAAATGTTCAGAAAAATAAGTAGAAAAATATGGGGCCATAATATCAATCTTTTGTTGCACTAATAATAGTGATATCATGTAAGATGTGAAATGCTTGTTTAATAGATAATAAATACCAAATGATGATATAAAATGTTGGTAATGTCATTAAACCCATAATTATGTATAGAATGCATATGATTCCAAATATGGTCATATTGATATACAAAACCATGTCATTTGCCCTATATAGCTAATTAGGGATAATAACCCTAAATAAAATGTAATAAATATAGGCATGCTCAATAAATGATGAAATTTACAGAGTAGGTTTATATCAGTAATCTGAACTAAGATGTAAATAAGATATTAGTTAGATGCACAAAATTCATGTTATATGAAGAGCATCCTTAATACATGTGATATAACCCTAATATGGTTAATGAAAGTGACATAATGTTAAGTATGTTCACATAATAATGTGATACATACGTATATCCAGTTGATGAACTATAATCTGGAATATGACATCAGTAAGATAAATATAAGACAAGAATACAAGTAATAAAGTACATATCCTTATGAGTTGAGTGAAACCCTAATAAACATGTGTAGGGTTAAGATGAGATGTAAGACGATGAGAACCTGATGATAGTATATGATCTTGTCTTAATCAAGTTTGACCAAGGACACAGTTTACATGAGGAATATGTGATTAAGATGTCTCTTTGGAAGGTACGCCATTACCTCTTACTTGGCTTATTATACAATATGCTTGTGTTATATGTGTAGTAAAATACTTGGCATATGATATTGGATGATATGATTGTTCTTGCATGATATGTTGCTTGATTTTCCGTACCTATGTCTATGAACACATGAAACATAAAATATCTGATCCATCATATGACAGCACTAAACTCTTTGGTAGTACAGTCCATTAACAAACATCAAAGCCCTAGGGGCAGATGTAACATCAAAGCCCTAGGGGCAGATGTACGATTTATATGACAAGGCCTAAAGATATCAAAGCCCTAGGGGCAGATGTCCACATTATGATTCTTCAAGAAAGCAAAACGTCCTTTTTCCACACAGCCTTGGCACATCTCTTAATGATGAGGAAACAACTGAAAAATCACATTTTGTTTATTTTTAAGAGGAGCATGCAAATACCAACAACATTGATGTTTAAAAGACCATTACTTTTCCAAGTCACAAGAATAGATATTTTGTCTGAATTAAAGATATATTAACAAAGATGCATAGATCTTTAGCACAACAATTTCCTGCTACAGATCAGAGCACATACCATGCACTTTAACATCTCCTCCATGATAGGTTCCCAGTTGCAATCCTCTTGAGTTTAATTTGTATAGTGAGTACAATGTATATTTTATGCTTAGGGAAGAGAAATTGGCCTATAGTTGTAGTTTTCTATTTGTATTTCTTTCCAAAATCTATTTTTATATTCTAGTTAAGTGAAAATTTAAGCACCACTATGAATATGTGTTCTTGTTTGGGTAAAAATTGATTACGTTTTGGATAAAACTTTGTAATCATTGAGATAATAGTTAAAGAACTCTAGCATGTACATTCAACAACTCAATAAAAACACTTGTCCAATCCCACATGTTGCCTTGATATTCTTTCTCTAGAATGTTATTCATTCCTCTCACTCAAGATTCGAAACATGTAATGGTTCTACTAGATTGGTATAATGAATATTATAGCCTTGTGTAGCATTCTTGATGATTTTTTCAAATCTGTAGTGTGTTTTCTACCACCTTTTTGATGAAATTTTTTAAAAGTAAAAGAGATCTATTTTAGAATCACCATTCTAAATGACTCTTCTACTTTTTGGACAAAGTAACTAGACATAGGTTGTGAGGTTCCAAAGAGGGAACCAAATCATGTTAAAAATGGTATCTCAAATAAAAATATAGATTCCTACAGAAGATGGCTAAGTTAACCATAGAATATCCTACCCAATAAAGGTTAGGAATTATGTTAGAAGGAGGAACAATAAACCCCAAACAACATTCCATGTCTACAAATGTCTACATTAGAATCCAAGTGCCACACCTTAAACTATTAAGCTTAAATTTTAATTCTTATGAAGAAGTCAATGCATGATTTTTAATTTCAACCTGGAACTTAGATTTTACTATTTTTTATACATAATGGTTTGGATGCATATTCACTATATTTTTGGCTTTTTCATCATTCCACTAGTCATTTCTATATTGTTGATTCTTTCAAAGTGACTTGAGCACTTTGATAAACTTATTTTCCAATCTAGAGTGTTAAATAATTTAATATTCAGTTGCAATATCTTAACAATGATTGACATATTATGGTTAAATTCTTTCATTTAATTAAATTGATGTATGTGTTATTCTAATCCTTCAGCTATGTATTTTTTTGCTTGAGGACAAGCAATGGATTAAGCTTAGGGGGAATTGATGTGCATATTTTATATAATCTTTTGGACAACATTTTGTTGCATTTCCAAATCAATTTCACCAAAAGACAACTCTTAATCATGCTAGATTTTTCATCCTTTTAGTTTTTAACTTATTTCATGGTTTGAATTGTAGGTACAAAATTTTGGAATAAAATGTGGAGAGAAAGACCATCATATCATCAACTGACTCATCCCCAACAATCAATATTTTCAAATATCATTGCTGCAGAAATTGTCGTCAAAACACCGTGTTGAGCTATTTGACACCCCATGTTTTCAGCAACACAATGTGCCAATTTCAGCATGTTGTGTGTAGTGTAGAATCTGGATCTAGAGATGTTAGGAGTTATTGAATCCCATCAATCGTGTTGACATAACAACATGCAGTTTCCACTTATTGCAGAATTTTTGTAGAAGTTACTAATATCCAACAACATGTTGTGTTTCCCAATGAAACATTGTGTTTCTCTTAGAAGATAAGTTATGATTGAAGGTATAAACAAGTAACACATCATGTATCTCAACCTACATGCCATGTCACCTACATATTTTACTTAAATGGGAATGTAACTTTCCTACACTTATATATATGACCTTAATTCGTCTTAAGATAATTATTACATAATATTTCAAACCATTTGTACTGGGACTCAAGCAAGGGAATGCCAAGTACAACTACAAGCATTCCAAGGGAGTAAATTTGGCTTTTGAGAGAGAAACTTGTTCTTCTTCTTTAATAATTCCAATAGCCATCTGTGTCGTTCTCTTCTCTATACTCCAAAGTGAATTTTTCTAGGAGAGTTTCCATCAGCAAGGATAGAGTTTTGACAACTCCATCCTAAGGACATTCAAGTTCATTTACTCTTTTATGATGTTTAGCCCATATTTTCTATATTTTTACCTACTTTCTATATCCATGGATGAGTACAACTCTTTTTTCTTGGTCATGGGAGAGTAAATCACATGTCATTAATCTTTGGAACAAGAATTTCTTATATATTTCTACTTTTACACGACTATGAGGTTCATCAGTGTTAATTTATATTTACAATCTTCATTGGCCACCTTGTGTGTATGTTTTATGCTTCTTTATAATTTGGGAAGATATGCATACAAGTAAGAAAATGTTACCTTAATTGTACTATCTTGAACACGGGAGTGACTGTGAAGTATTGGGGGAAAAAGGTTTGTAGTCTATGTATAAGTATATGTACGGGAGTGCTATATGCATTTAGGGTTGTTGTACACTACCAAGAGGGGTGTAAGAAACAAACCTCCCTTTTGTGTCATTGATAGTATGTTTCAATTTTGTTGTTCTTCATGTCATGATGCGGAAGTGAAACTGTATTCTCAAGAATCCCCTATCTAATTTTATCCTTAACACATGATTTCTTTTCAATTTTGTTTCTTTTAAATTGCTTAGTTAACACAATAAAACCTCTCTCGATAAAAAGATATAGACAGTTGAAGTTCTTCACTCTTGCATTTAATAATATCTTTCTCTTTGGACAATCTCAAATATACTACACAGACCTATATACTTGTGGGTAGTGCTGAAGTTATAAATTTAATACTTATGCATACAACTAACACTCACCACCACAAAGCGAGATTAAGAAAAATCATAGTTCAAAATCAATGATTATCATCATTGTATAAACTAGATCTAAAGAACATGCTCCAAAAAAATTTATTATCAAAAGGGATGATGATAACAAGACTTTATGTATGTAACAAAAATTTTATGGGTTATATACATCATCACAACTATTTAAAGATTCTATGACATTTACATAAACATGCACAACTCGAAGAACAAGCATTAAACATCACAACTCGTGTAATTAGGGATTTGGAGGCCATGTGCCGATAACCAAATAGACCAATCATATATCAAAAATAAAGAAAATGAGTAAACATGAATTGATCTAAGAGGAAATGGCGAGGTGAGGGAGAGGAGGACGCGGGCGAGGTGGGGGGTGACACCCTAGCAGTGGTGGTGAAGCGGGGAGAGAGTGTGTTCCAGAGTCGAATACGACTCCTCCGATTGGCTCAAGGGAGGCCAACGGAGCAATTTTGCCCTCTTCTCCTCATAAGTGTGCGAATCCAAAGGGGAAGTCACCTACTATCATTCGCTCCCCGTCCCCTTCTTCCTCAACACCTCTTCCAGAGAGGAGCGGCGATGCCTCATCACCTCTGCCCGATCCCGACTGGATTCAATCCACCAGGTTGGGGAGAGTGAGTGATGGCATTCCCTTGCTCAAGTATGTGGAGCCAACCATCAAGGAAGGCAAGAAAATCTACTCGTTCTCGTACCGGAAGGATCCTGCTCCCAGTTGGAAAGAGTTCCTTTCACTTCGATGCACTGGGAGGAAGCCTTTCAAAGGTCAAGTTTAGGGGTGGATAAAGTGGAGATGGAGGCCGAGTGGAGAGTTCTAGATCATGGTGGAAGAGCCCGAGGGATTCATCATCAAACTCCCGACCGAAACAAAAAGAGAGAGAATCTTGAACGAAGCCCCATGGATGCTTGACGGCGCCCTCATCATCGTGCATCCGTGGGAACCCGACAAGCCCCTTCAGCCCCTCTTGTTCAAGAAGCTCCCAGTATAGACCAAGTTCACCAACCCAGGTGTCCCCTAGACGATGGATAGACTGGAAGGTACAACAAGCCTCCTTGGGTGCCCGATTGACTTCGATGAGTCTGCATTGTCAGCCAACTACCTCAAAGACAATGTGGTGTGTGTGGAGCTTGAATCCAGTGCTAGTTTTCCTAGAGAAGTCTCGATCGAGGTCGACGAGGTCCCTAATAAACTCGGCATCGAGTTCGTCTCCAAGCCTATTTTATGCTCCAGATGCAAATGTTTTGGGCATAGGTTTACTTCTTGCCCCCTAGAGCCTAAGCAGAAGGTGCTTGGCAGTGACCTGCAAATCCGCTCAGGGAAACCAGGAGGCACTCAACCTGTTCGACATAATGCTGGTCATCCTAGCAGTTCCGTCGACAAACCAGAGAAGATAAATAAATATCAGGTGCCGATCGGGGAGTCAGACATGCATTGCGATCCAGTCTTCTCTCCAGCAGCTGGATTAGATTTAGAATGGGAGCTTAATCTCTCTAATCTAAACCTAACTCCGCAAAGCAACAGGATCTTTCAGGTATCAGGAATTTCGCTTGAATACTGTAAGGCCTATGAACCAACATCGGTCGTTGAGTCCACAAGCTCATATGAACTAGAGCCAGAGTTTCTTGAGTTCAAACTCAGTGAGAGCCCAAAGCTAAGAAAGAAAAAGAAGAAATTAAGAAGGGTCAGAAATGATGAGATACGATGGATTGATGACTCTGCCTAATCCTCCCTGGTTTCCTCTTTATTGTTTCTTAGTTAATCTGGTGCAGTTAGTTGCCTTGATGATGTCCAGTGTTTTGGCCTAGAATATCAGGTGCCTTCTACCTCCCTGACAATGATAGTTGTCTCTACTCCTTTTCTGTGACAACTTTAGAGAGTGTGGTTAATGCTAGCTGGTTGGACTGGGTGTGGTTGGCTGCTAAAGTCCATGGGTGGCAGAGTCCCCTATTTTCCTGTTTCTGAAATAGAGCTCAACTTTGAAGGCAAATGATTCTTTTCGACAGCTATCTCTTATGTTTCAAGGTCGTAGAGATGTCCGTTCCCTGTGGAAATTCTAGTTCGAGTAGCGGGTATTGAATATTGTATGCAGGACACTCAGAATTGCATGTGGTGTTTTGATGGCGCCTGGAGCTCCCCTTAAGGAGGCATTTATCTTTCAGGGATGTGGTTTTTATGCTAATGTCTTCTTGTCGGGGTTTGGGTGCTTTGACATATGTCATCTGTTCTTATGCTTGGGTTGTGTTTGTTCTTCTTGATCCTCCTATTCCTGGATTTGAGTGGAAATGGTGCAACCATCCATGGCTTGCTTCCATTTTCCATGTGTTTGTTTTGTTTTTTTGTCTAGGGGTTCTGTCCTTCTTGTACATGTAACCCAAAGTTTTTTGGTTTTTATATAGCAACAGAAGTTTAGCCGACCAAAAAATGAATTGATCTAAGAGTAAGTGGACTACACTAGAACACTAACCCCTATACATAATATTCTATTAGTCCCAAGAGGAGGTCACGTAAATATCACCTGCCTCTAGGACCTATTCATGCAAACATCACCAACCTCAAAACTAAGATCCGCCTTATCTAGAATAATCTTTGTATGTGCTGCTTAGGAAGCCATTTGGAAAACCACAAGATGAGACCTCAAGTTCTATATATATGATATAACAAATGAAAAACATTTGTTACTTATACAAGATAAAGAAAATGTTTAATTATGATAGTATACTTACTAATATGCTCTTACCATGTTATACATATCTCAATGATATACATGAGAAACACATGATTTGATATGTTTATCTTAATAAATAAAGCACATAACATAATTACATAAATTTTTATTATCAAATAAACCTAAGTAGATATGCTATACAACATATTTACATATTTGGTTATACCCTAGTAAGTTCAAGTCACACCATTCAAAATCTAGCTAGATGCTACTTAAACATAATACTATACAATATCTTGGGGTATCTAGATTCCACTATATCTCTCCACATAACATCAGGCTAAATCTAGGTAATCAAAAGGTATAGTGCATGGGCCACGTCTATTGTGAATATTTACTTAGAAGTGACTCGAAAGACACAAGCTTAGGCAACATTATCTACCATTCCTTTTAGTACCAGTAGCCTTTGCTAAAGTTTATCGCCTACAAATATCATGTCTAATATGGAGATGTATTGGAGGTAATTGGACTTTAAATTTATATGTGATACCTTAAACATAGACAACAATAATACGGGTCATGTATAGTAAGTGGGATTGGACATAGAGACAAGGGTGACAATCTATTTAGTATTTGAGGTTGTAGTTAGCTAAGTCAAATGAAGGGAAAATTTGGTGTTCCCTACAAAACATGGCAACCAACAAAGACAAAGAGAGTAAAGTGAATGACAAATAACTTAATAAAGCAAAAATTAGTTTTAAATCATTAACATGGGCTAAGGAGCATGGATTTGGTTTCACCAATTAAATCACCAACATGGAAGCACTCACACCCATTGTATACCCTTAGCATACTTTTTGAGAAACCATCATTGATGTCGATTACCTCCTCCTTTGTGTTTGGATACGATCTATATTATTATAACATCTCTCTCAAGTTGACAAATAAACAATCAAACATATAGATAAATAATCATTAGTCAAATTTGTAACATCCCTGACCTGGGTTATGAATTAACCCTAGATGTTTTGCTTAATAAGGTTGAGTAGATTCTTAATCTTATCTTGGGAAGAGTAATTAGAGCTCATGAGAAACTTATGTTTCAATTTTGGTCCTATTTGAACAATGTTGAAGTAATGTTTGCTTATTTTGGACTAAAGTACAAATTACCCAAGTTGAGGAGTTAAATTGCAAATGTTGCATGATAAGATATTCCTCTGATTTTGAGACATCATAAGAATGAATATGATGTAGTGGTATGGTTTTTACAAGCTTGGGCATCAAGTTTAAGCTTGTAAAGCAATCCTTGTGCATTAAAACCTAGTTTTGGTATAATGTGCAATTTACCCAAAACCTAGGGTTCAATATGCAAATTACCACTTCAATAAGGTCCCTAATGTTTCTTGGCATCAAGTAGAGCAAAGAAAATGAGAGGGGTGCCTCATTTGAATTAAGTTGGAGGAGAGAGAATCTTGATATTAAAATAATCAAGATTTAATCTTAAGTGAAACCCTAATTCAATTTAGGGCAAAAATGAATGTATTAATTAAAGGGCCTTAAACCAAAATGTTATTGGTTGATTTTGAATAAGGATGTACGTTTTTTTTCCAAGATAAGTAACGAAAATATCTAAAGGAGGTGAAACTCCACTCACCTTATTATAAAGGAAAGTAATTTCCACTCACATATGGGATATTAATATTATAAGCATTAAGGTGCTTAATTTGTTTTTCTTTAAATCATGGAAAATGGAAGGGAGTTCGGTGGCTTTGAGTTGCCTTTGTACACAAGAAAACCAAGGAGGAAGAGGTGGTGCTATTTTTGGAATTAATTGATTTTTATAAAGGCATTTTCTCTCTCATCAATTTCCTTATAAAAGTGCCCTTTCCAAGCCAAAACAAAAGCTTTTTCGGATTTCTTTCTTTCCCTTGCTTGCAAAACCGACAGAGGAGCTAGGGAGGATCAGGAGGACGACTCCCTACCTGTTGGTAAGCCCTTGACCTTCGTTCTCCTTGATTCAATGGTGGAAATCGAAATAAATCATTGATTTCTTCTTATTTCGATCTCCTCTTCAACCCTAGCCAACTTTTACAATCAAAAGCTTAAGGACGAGCCTAAGGGGAGTTGCAAGAGCTTCATCCACCATTGATGGAGTGATCTTGGAGCTTTGGAGCTCAATTGGAGGCGGGTTTTATAACTTGGACCCTTTTACATTGTTAATCAACCATTAATCTTGTAATTTCAATGATTTCTTCATTATCTTGATTAATTGCTGGTTGAAAATGGTTAATTCATGAAATCAGAAGTTGTTATAACTTCAGGGACGAAGCTTTATGATTATTACATCATCATAAGCACACACCTCCCAAAATATCTTGGGAAAACGGTTTGGAAGTTGGAACCAGACGGTTTCACCAAACCGTTTGGTGACCAAACGGTTTGCAAACCGTTTAGGAGCAAACGGTTTCAAAACCGTTTGAGATGGTTGACCAAGGGTTGACCGTTTGAGAATACTGATCCTAATAATGTTGGTTAATAACTCACCAAATTTGATGGGTTAACTCCCAAGGAATCGTAAGTTAAAGGCTAATCAATTAGGTAAACCTAATTGGATTAAGTGCTGCTTTTTCAGCTTGATTAATTTAACGTTTTGGGCAAACGGTTTCAAAACCGTTTTATATGGTTGACCAAGGGTTTACCGTTTGATATTAATGTTCCTAATTATGTTGGTTAATAACTCACCAAATTTTATGGGTTAACTCCCAAGGAATCGTTAGTTAAAGGCTAATCAATTAGGTAAACCTAATTGGATTAAGTGCTGATTTTTCAGCTTGATTAATTTAACTTTTTGGGAAAACGGTTTCAAAACCGTTTGAGATGGTTGACCAAGGGTTGACCGTTTGATATTACTTTTACTAATTATGTTGGATGATAACTCACCAAATTTGAGGGTTTAATTCCCAAGTAATCATGAGTTGAAGGCTAATCAATTAGGCAAACCTAATTGGATTAAGTACTGATTTTTCAGCTTGATTAACTTGACCTTTTTGGGCAAACGGTTTCAAAACCATTTGAGAGCGCTTACCAAGGGTTGACCGTTTGCGAATCCTGATCCTAATTATGTTTTTTAATTACTCACCAAATTTTAGGGGTTAATTCCCAAGGAATCATGAGTTGAAGGCTAATCAATTAGGCAAGCCCTAATTGGAATTAGTGCTGAAATTCCAATGAGTTGATTTGAGATTTTGGGTTGATTAGCCCAAACGGTTTCAAAACCGTTTGGGGATCACCCAAACGGTCTCAAGACCGTTTGGGGGTCACCCAATACCGTTTGGAGGTCTAGGGTCAAGTATGGATATGTGTTTGAAGATCCAAACATGTGGTATGAACCCTAATCAGCTAAGTGCTGATTTTGCAAGTGATTGAGATGATGTTTTGGGTCGATTGGCCCAAACGGTTTCAAAACCATTTGGGGATCACCCAAACGGTTTCAAGACCGTTTGGGGATCACCCAAGACCTTTTGGAGGTCTGTGGTTAAGTATAGTTGACCATTTGAAGGTCCAAAGGTACCAAATCATATTGCAATTAAGTGCTGATTTGTTGATCAACTCGATAGACCAATCCTTGATGGAATTTCACTAGAATCCAAAGGTTGGATGAGACAAACGGTTTCAAAACCATTTGGAGCTCATCCAAAAGGTCTCAATACCTTTTTAGGGTCATCCAAGACCGTTTGGAGGTCTAGTGTTAAGCATGGTTGAGCAATTGAAGATCCAATGTCACTAGAGTGAAGTACAATTCAATTGCCGGTTTGGTGATCAATCCAATGATCCAAACCTTAATTGGTTGACTTGGATTTTGATGATATGATGGGCAAACGGTCTAAAGACCATTTGGAGGTCATGCAAATGACTTCAAGACCGTTTGGGGTCAGGTCATGCTCAACTTGGATGATGGTTCAATAGTTTCAAAGTAACCAATCTTGCATTGATTAGTGTTGTTGGATCATCGATTCCAAACCCTAATTCAATTGAATCAAACCTTAATTGATGACCAATTGAGGGTCAAATCAGTTTAATGTTGACATATTAAACTCAATTGAAGTATGAGTATAGGTCCAATTGATGATTGGTTCCATGAATTCAATGATTGAAGGAATCAACATTGGAAACCCGGATTCAATTGGATACCTTATGTAATGGAGGTCCAATGTGATTGAATCTTTGAGAATTAAGATGATGAATTTTCTATTGATCCAATGATGATTAGTAATGATAATCAATGAAGGTACAAAGGTTGAAACCCTAATAGTACCTAAGTGATTAGTGTCAATTAAGGGATGAATCCCTAATTGCTTATAGGATCAATAACTTGATACACTATGTTAATCATAGTTGTATGAACTTGATTGAAGGGTTGATGTGACCTAATCAAGTTGAAAGGATGAAAGAATAGAATTCATATATGAATATGATTCATGTGGTGATCTTCTGTAGCACGGCCGTGCAAGGTAGCACGGCCGTGGTGACTATCCTTTGCACGGCCGTTCTTGGTTGCACGGTCGTGGTGCTCTATGTTTAACTTTGAGTTGATTTGAAAGGGACCTAATATGGTATTTTTGTTAATTCCTAACTTATGGATGAGTCGTAGTATTGGCAATGGCTGTATATTCTAAGTGAGTGACTAATGATCACTACCTTACAGGATAAATGTGATGAACTGGTACATAAAGTATTAGGATGGGTAATACCCTAATACAAGATAAGTGTATGAAACTCAAGTAAGATAAAGGTGTTGAGGGAAGTGATACATCAAGATATGATAAATATCACATCCAACACCCCAATACTGGTATACCTTGATGTGTTATAAGTCCAATATAATTGGATGAATAACACATGAGATGTGTCATGTCAATGGTTACATTGAGATGAAATGTACCCTGTTGATTGTAGGCCAACATGCCTTATGAAAAGGGTTAATCCAAACCTATAAACTATGATGTAATCATAGTTTGGAAAAGATGAAAGAGAAATCCATGTTGTATGTTGACAATTCATTTAATGATAAATGATGAGAATAATGAAGTATGATTAAAATACTTATTATTCCATAATGATTCCTTGCTATGTGAACCCTAATACAGGGTAATACTATATGAATCCTAACACAGGGAAATTGTTATGTGAATCCCTAATGTAGGATAAATGCTATGTGAATTTCTAATGCAAGGTAATTGCTATGTGAATCCCTAATGTAGGGTAAATGTTATGTGAATCTCTAATGTAGGGTGATTGCTATGTGAATCCCTAATGCAAGGTGGTGTTATGTGAAGCTCTAACACAGAGTAATTCTATGTGAAGCTCAAATACAGACTAATGGGTTATGAATATAATAAGATAACCCTTGTATTGCATAGTACTGATATGTAATTGCATCATGATTACTAATCATGCAGATATGATGAGAAGATGAGCATAGCCAGGTATGGGCTATGATGTTCTGTACATTGAAAATGTTCTATAGACCTTATAAGCTTTCATATGTCTTGTTGCCTATTAAGGGGTAATAAGAGGTGATATGAGCTTTGTGAACTATGTACAATACTTTGTGTAGCAAGAATTATAATGTCCTTGGTCAGATGACTTGAAGGTATGAAGTTACTTAATAAGTGGTAACAAGTTTTCTATGATGAGATAAGGGTTTAAATACCCATATTCTATAATCATAATAATGAATGTATTAAGAAGTGGAATTGTACTTGATGAGTTGAGGGATTGAGATCCCAATACTTTGAGAAAAGAGTGTGGCTACAGGCCATGACTCCACTATGACAATGCCAGGTTTTAGATATATGATCTAAGCCTGAAGAGAGTTAATGTTGTGTTAATGATTTTGTAGTGGATAAATGTTATACATGTTCTTCATATTCCCTAATGGATATGTGATATGATGCTCTTTCAAGTTATAGCTGCAATGTTGAATAAGATTAATATTCTAATCTGATAGACATTGAATTAACTGCTATCAAGCAAATATGATTCCTCTATTCATATTTATCTTCTTAAGCTGCAATAATAATGTTACTAGCGGAGAGTTATATCTCTTGCTGGGGCAATTTACAATTGTCTCACCCCCGTGGGAACTACATTTTTAGGTGGTTGCGGATGAGGAGACAGAAACCCTTCAGTAAGGGAAGGACAGCAGCAGCAGAAGTAACAACAGTGAAGTCTCAGGTGGAGACACTGGCTGTTATGCCATGTATAGATGTATATAAAGTCCTATGTGTCGTCTCTGTACTCTTAGGTCCTCAGAGTAGTAGTTAGTGCTTTCGAGATTTTGGCTCAATGCCTCGAGATTTTGAACTGTCTGTGTTTAGCTTGACAGGACAGTTAATGCTTGTAATTCTCAAAAAGAGATGATATATAATATGTACCTGTAAACAAGAATGTAATTGTGTTACTTTAGTTCTATGTGAGAAAGTTTTTACTTGATGGATCTTTTGATAAAAAGGTTTTAATTTTTAGTGATTTTTGGTAATCCGCTTCTTAATGAACGCTTACGCATTAGTTAATCATGTTTTTATGAGTTGTATGCCACAATTTAGTGGTATCAGAGCTCTAGGTTCGCTGAGTCTATAGAGACATAGGACTAAGGTTGTAGAGTCTATTCTAAGTGTCTTCCAGTTTATCTGATAGTATCTTCTGCTCACATAGGAGAAGAAGAACTTGAAAATGATTGGAGAACACGAGGAACACATTGCTAAGGGCAATGTAGTTGCACCAGGAGTGGGTGCATGGAACCAGGCAAGAGGAGAACAAGTGCCTGAGGATTCCCACCTTGACCTAATCAGGATAGAGAATCCTATGTTATGCTCTTAAAGGGCAGGATAGGACAACAGTAATGCATATAGAAGACTGGATACTAGTATTACACCCTAAGTTACCAGTCTTTAATGCATAAACTTTGGGCTTTGAAAGGATTCCTGAGTGACATAGTCATGTTGGAACAGTGGAAATGTGGGAATGATTAGTACATGGTAAGAAAGTAGACTCTGCCATAAGTTTGGACAAACAGTACATCTGTGATGGTAGTGCCCAAGGAGGGGAAATAAGCTATGAATTATGGTAAGGTCTCTATAATTTTAGAGACATTTGCCTAGATATTCTGAAAAGCCAAAGTTTTTGGTGTCACCAGTGCAATGAATGCCTAGTGCACCAGGGCAGTAGCCACTAAGTAAAGGCAAAAGCAGCAACATGAGGCAATTGGACACTATGTGTTGAAATCGACCTAATATGGTAGGTGACCTTGAGGGGTGATACTTAAATGAAATATATTCAATCTGATACTTCATATCATGATTCTATGTGTTAAAGATATGAAAGTAGTTGTTTTTCCTTTGACTAGTCCTATAAGGACACAAGGGAGATGAGAACTTATATCTTACTCTGTGTTCCTTAAAATGTTTTATAATCTTCCTTATTTGTGCGTTGAAAGATGAGATATAGAAATGATGCCTGAAGAAAATTCAAGAATGGAAAATCTTGTGTGTATAATGATATGAAAAGTGAGGAATATGATAGTAAATAAATTACATACTACCTAATATCAATACTTAAATACCCTGGCCAGGTATATGATTATTGAAGATAAGGCAAGTATGAAACTCTTAGATTGTTATCTTTTTTATTACTCTGATCAAGTAGTCATTTTGAAACAATCTAGAGAGTATAAAGAGACAAAAAGGGAAGAGCTATGTGACATTCCCAACCAATAGGGGAAAGCTATGTGACATCCCCAACAAAAAGGGAAGAGCTATGTGACATTCCCAACCAATAGGGGAAAGCTATGTGACATCCCCAACAAAAAGGGAAGAGCTATGTGACATTCCCAACCAAAAGGGGAAAGTTGTGTGACATCTCCAACAAAAAGGGAAGAGCTATGTGACATTCCCAACCAATAGGGGAAAGCTATGTGACATCCCCAACAAAAAGGGAAGAGCTATGTGGCATTCCCAACCAAAAGGGGAAAGCTATGTGACATCCCCAACAAAAAGGGAAGAGCTATGTGACATTCCCAACCAAAAGGGGAAAGCTATGTGACATCCCCAACAAAAAGGGAAGAGCTATGTGACATTCCCAACCAATAGGGGAAAGCTATGTGACATCCCCAACAAAAAGGGAAGAGCTATGTGACATTCCCAACCAATAGGGGAAAGCTATGTGACATCCCCAACAAAAAGGGAAGAGCTATGTGACATTTCCAACCAATAGGGGAAAGCTATGTGACATCCCCAATAAAAATGGAAGAGCTATGTGACATTCCCAACCAAAAGGGGAAAGCTATGTGACATCCCCAACAAAAAGGGAAGAGTTATGTGACATTTCCAACCAAAAGGGGAAAGCTATGTGACATCCCCAACAAAATGGGAAGAGCTATGTGACATTCCCAACCAATAGGGGAAAGCTATGTGACATCCCCAACAAAAAGGGAAGAGTTATGTGACATTCCCAACCAAAAGGGGAAAGCTATGTGACATCCCCAACAAAAAGGGAAGAGCTATGTGACATTCCCAACCAAAAGGGGAAAGCTATGTGACATCTCCAACAAAAAGGGAAGAGCTATGTGACATTCCCAACCAATAGGGGAAAGCTATGTGACATCCCCAACAAAAAGGGAAGAGTTATGTGACATTCCCAACAAAAAGGGGAAAGCTATGTGACATCCCCAACAAAAAGGGAAGAGCTATGTGACATTCCCAACAAAAAGGGGAAAGCTATGTGAACATTCCCAATTACATAGAGTTTACTAAATAAACGTTATGAATAAAGGATTACTGAGTAAATTATCTTTGTTAGATATATATGTTTTCCCCTTTGATAAATGTTCTTAGGTGATGATAGATGTATGTTCTTTTATGCTTCTTCCTTTCAATAATATGGATATCATATGTTAGGGGTTTATGTTCTGCATAAACATAAACAATGATAAGGTTGAATTAATGGAAGGAACTTTGTGTGAGCTAAATCCCCATGGTATCTCCATAACATTAAGATGAGATGTGGAGACTTGAGGGCATGATTAATGAACAAGCTGTCCCTCCTTTTCTTGGGATTTCGATTACGAAATCCTTGTTAGGGGTTTATAATTTGTAACATCCCTGACCTGGGTTATGAATTAACCCTAGATGTTTTGCTTAATAAGGTTGAGTATATTCTTAATCTTATCTTGGGAAGAGTAATTAGAGCTCATGAGAAACTTATGTTTCAATTTTGGTCCTATTTGAACAATGTTGAAGCAATGTTTGCTTATTTTGGACTAAAGTGCAAATTACCCAAGTTGAGGGGTTAAATTGCAAATGTTGCATGATAAGATATTCCTTTGATGTTGAGACATCATAAGAATTAATATGATGTAGTGGTATGGTTTTTACAAGCTTGGGCATCAAGTTTAAGCTTGTAAAGCAATCCTTGTGCATTAAAACCTAGTTTTGGTATAATGTGCAATTTACCCAAAACCTAGGGTTCAATATGCAAATTACCACTTCAATAAGGTCCCTAATGTTTCTTGGCATAAAGTAGAGCAAATAAAATGAGAGGGTGCCTCATTTGAATTAAGTTGGAGGAGAGAGAATCTTGATATTAAAATAATCAAGATTTAATCTTAAGTGAAACCCTAATTCAATTTAGGGCAAAAATGAATGTATTAATTAAAGGGCCTTCAACCAAAATTTTATTGGTTGATTTTGAATAAGGATGTACGTTCTTTTTCCAAGATAAGGAACGAAAATATCTAAAGGAGGTGAAACTCCACTCACCTTATTATAAAGGAAAGTAATTTCCACTCACATATGGGATATTAATATTATAAGCACTAAGGTGCTTAATTTGTTTTTCTTTAAATCATGGATAATGGAAAGGAGTTCGGTGTCTTTGAGTTTCCTTTGTACACAAGCAAACCAAGGAGGAAGAGGTGGTGCTATTTTTGGAATTAATTGATTTTTATAAAGGCATTTTCTCTCTCATCAATTTCCTTATAAAAGTGCCCTTTCCAAGCCAAAACAAAGGCTTTTTCGGATTTATTTCTTTCCCTTGCTTGCAAAACCGACCAAGGATCTAGGGAGGAGCAGGAGGACGACTCCCTACCTTTTGGTAAGCCCTTGACCTTCGTTCTCCTTGATTCCATGGTGGAAATCGAAAATAAATCATTGATTTCTTCTTATTTCGATCTCCTCTTCAACCCTAGCCAACTTTTACAATCAAAAGCTTAAGTACGAGCCTAAGGGGAGTTGCAAGAACTTCATCCACCATTTATGGCGTGAGCTTGGATCTTTGGAGCTCAATTGGAGGTGTGTTTTATAACTTGAACCCTTTTACATTGTTATTCAACCATTAATCTTATAATTTCAATGATTTCTTCATTATCTTGATTAATTGCTGGTTGCAAATGGTTAATTCATGAAATCAGAAGTTTTTAGAACTTCAGGGACGAAGCTTGATGATGATTACATCATCATAAGCACACACCTCCCCAAATATCTTGGGCAAACGGTTTGGAAGTTGGGACCAAACGGTTTCACCAAACCGTTTGGTGACCAAACGGTTTATAAACCGTTTAGGAGCAAACGGTTTCAAAACCGTTTGAGATGGTTGACCAAGGGTTGACCGTTTGAGACTCCTGATCCTAATTATGTTGGTTAATAACTCACCACATTTGATGGGTTAACTCCCAATTAATCGTGAATTAAAGGCTAATCAATTAGGTAAACCTAATTGGATTAAGTGCTGATTTTTCAGCTTGATTTATTTAACTTTTTGGGCAAACGGTTTAATAACTGTTTGAGATGGTTTACCAAGGGTTGAACGTTTGATATTACTGTTACTAATTATGTTGTTTAATAACTCACCAAATTTTATGGGTTAACTCCCAAGGATTCGTGAGTTAAAGGCTAATCAATTAGGTAAACCTAATTGGATTAAGTGCTGATTTTTCAGCTTGATTAATTTAACTTTTTGGGAAAACGCTTTAAAAACCGTTTGATATGGTTGACCAAGGGTTTACCGTTTGATATTACTGTTCCTAATTATGTTTTTGGATAACTCACCAAATTTTAGGGGTTAATTCCCAAGGAATCATGAGTTGAAGACTAATCAATTAGGCAAACCTAATTGGATTAAGTACTGATTATTCAGCTTGATTAACTTGACCTTTTTGGGAAAATTTAGAGCGTTGACCAAGGGTTGACCGTTTGAGACTCCTGATCCTAATTATGTTGGTTAATGACTCACCAAATTTGAGGGGTTAATTCCCAAGGAATCATGAGTTGAAGGCTAATCAATTAGGCAAGCCCTAATTGGAATTAGTGCTGAAATTCCAATGAGTTGATTTGAGATTTTGGGTTGATTAGCCCAAACGGTTTCAAAACCGTTTGGGGATCACCCAAACGGTCTCAAGACCGTTTGGGGGTCACCCAAGACCGTTTGGAGGTCTAGGGTCAAGTATGTATATGTGTTTGAATATCCAAAGATGTGGTATGAACCCTAATCAGCTAAGTGCTGATTTTGCAAGTGATTGAGATGATGTTTTGGGTCGATTGGCCCAAACGGTTTCAAAACCATTTGGGGATCACCCAAACGGTTTGAAGACCGTTTGGGGATCACCCAAGACCGTTTGGAGGTCTGGGGTTAAGTATAGTTGACCATTTTAAGGTCCAAAGGTACCAAATCATATTGCAATTAAGTGTTGATTTGTTGATCAACTCGATAGACCAATCCTTGATGGAATTTCACTAGAATCCAAAGGTTGGATGAGCCAAACGGTTTCAAAACCATTTGGAGCTCATCCAAACAGTCTCAAGACCGTTTTAGGGTCATCCAAGACCGTTTGGAGGTCTAGTGTTAAGCATGGTTGAGCAATTGATGATCCAATGTCACTAGAGTGAAGTACAATTCAATTGCTGATTTGGTGATCAATCCAATGATCCAAACCTTAATTGGTTGACTTGGATTTTGATGATATGATGGGAAAACGGTATCAAGACCATTTGGAGGTCATCCAAACGACCTCAAGACCGTTTGGGGTCAGTTCATGCTCAATTTGGATGATGGTTCAATAGTTTCAAAGTAACCAATCTTGCATTGATTAGTGTTGTTGGATCATCGATTCCAAACCCTAATTCAATTGAATCAAACCTTAATTGATGACCAATTGAGGGTCAATTGAGGGTCAAATAAGTTGAAGGTTGACATATTAAACTCAATTGAAGTATGAGTATAGGTCCAATTGATGATTGGTTCCATGAATTCAATGATTGAAGGAATCAACATTGGAAACCCTAATTCAATTGGATACCTTATGTAATGGAGGTCCAATGTGATTGAATCATTGAGAATTAAGATGATGAATGTTCTATTTATCCAATGATGATTAGTAATGATAATCAATGAAGGTACAAAGGTTGAAACCCTAATAGTACCTAAGTGATTAGTGTCAATTAAGGGATGAATCCCTAATTGCTTATAGGATCAATAACTTGATACACTATGTTAATCATAGTTGTATGAACTTGATTGAAGGGTTGATGTGACCTAATCAAGTTGAAAGGATGAAAGAATAGAATTCATATATGAATATGATTCATGTGGTGATCTTATGTAGCACGGCTGTGCAAGGTAGCACGGCCGTGGTGACTATCCTTTGCACGGCCATTCTTGGTTGCACGGCTGTGGTGCTCTATGTTTAACTTTGAGTTGATTTGAAAGGGACCTAATATGGTATTTTTGTTAATTACTAACTTATGGATGAGTCATAGTATTGGCAATGGCTGTATATTCTAAGTGAGTGACTAATGATCACTACCTTACAGGATAAATGTGATGAACTGGTACATAAAGTATTTGGATGGGTAATACCCTAATACAAGCTAAGTGTATGAAACTCAAGTAAGATAAAGGTGTTGAGGGAAGTGATACATAAAGATATGATAAATATCACATCCAACACCCCAATACTGGTTACCTTGATGTGTTATAAGTCCAATATAATTGGATGAATAACACATGAGATGTGTCATGTCAATGGTTACATTGAGATGAAATGTACCCTGTTGAATGTAGGCCAACATACCTTATGAAAAGGGTTAATCCAAACCTATAAACTATGATGTAATCATAGTCTGGCAAAGATGAAAGAGAAATTCATGATGTGTGTTGACAATTCATTTAATGATAAATGATGAGAATAATGAAGTATGATTAAAATACTTATTATTCCATAATGATTCCTTGCTATGTCAACCCTAATACAGGGTAATACTATATGAACCCTAACACAGGGTAATTACTATGTGAATCCCTAATGTAGGGTAAATGTTATGTGAATCTCTAATGCAGGGTAATTGCTATGTGAATCCCTAATGTAGGGTAAATGCTATGTGAATCTCTAATGTAGGGTGATTGCTATGTGAATCCCTAATGCAAGGTGGTGTTATGTGAAGCTCTAACACAGAGTAATTCTATGTGAAGCTCAAATACAGACGAATGGGTTATGAATATAATAAGATAACCCTTGTATTGCATGGTACTGATATGTAATTGCATCATGATTACTAATCATGCAGATATGATGAGAAGATGAGCATATCCAGGTATGGGCTATGATGTTCTGTACATTGAAAATGTTTTATATACCTTATAAGCTTTCATATGTCTTGTTGCCTATTAAGGGGTAATAAGAGGTGATATGAGCTTTGTGAACTATGTGCAATACTTTGTGTAGCAAGAATTATAATGTCCTTGGTCAGATGACCTGAAGGTATGAAGTTACTTAATAAGTGGTAACAAGTGTTCTATGATGAGATAAGGGTTTAAATACCCATATTCTATAATCATAATGATGAATGTGTTAAGAAGTGGAATTGTACTTGATGAGTTGAGGGATTGAGATCCCAATACTTTGAGAAAAGAGTGTGTCTACAGGCCATGACTCCACTATGACAATGCCAGGTTTTAGATATATGATCTAAGCCTGAAGAGAGTTAATGCTGTGATAATGATTTTGTAGTGGATAAATGTACATGTTCTTCATATTCCCTAATGGATATGTGATATGATGCTCTTTCAAGTTATAGCTGCAATGTTGAATAAGATTAATATTCTAATCTGATAGACATTGAATTAACTGCTATCAAGAAAATATGATTCCTCTGTTCATATTTATCTTCTTAAGTAGCAATAATAATGTTACTGGCGGAGAGTTATATCTCTCGCTGGGGCAATTTACAATTGTCTCACCCCCGTGGGAACTACATTTTTAGGTGGTTGCGGATGAGGAGACAGAAACCCTTCAGTAAGGGAAGGACAGCAGTAGCAGAAGTAACAGCGGTGAAGTCTCAGGTGGAGACACTGGCTGTTGTGCCATGTATAGATGTATATAAAGTCCTATGTGTCATCTCTATACTCTCAGGTCCTCAGAGTAGTAGTTAGTGCTTTCAAGATTTTGGCTCAATGCCTCGAGATTTTGAACTGTCTGTGTTTAGCTTGACAGGACAGTTAATGCTTGTAATTCTCAAAAAGAGATGATACAGAATATGTACCTGTGAACAAGAATGTAATTGTGTTACTTTTGTTCTATGTGAGAAAGTTTTTACTTGATGGATCTTTTGATAAAAAGGTTTTAATTTTTAGTGATTTTTGGTAATCCGCTTCTTAATGAACACTTCCGCATTAGTTAATCATGTTTTTATGAGTTGTATGCCACAAAAGTGATCCAACACTTTCATGCATTCACACCTATGCTTAACTCTAGATTTGATGTAATACTACTCGTTTGAGGGCAGTACAAATCAAGCATCGCAAAATGGTATCTAATCATGAAAGTGATTCTTTCATGGACAAGAATAGGGAGATAAACATTGCTTATAGTATATACATTCAACAAAGTATTAATATTTACATGTTGGGAGGACCTCAGAGGATACTCCCAACCCAAGTTAATGAGTCTAGCTACTCATATTTACAAATGAAAAACTAATTTAGAAGTAATGTTGTCCATCACTAAACATGAATGAGGGAGGGAAATGGATAGAGTGCAGAAGAAAGGTTGCAAAGCAAAAAAGTAGCTACAAGGATACTAAATTATACTGAAGACTTACTTTGTGATGTTGAGGCAGAAGTGATGGAAAAGAATGAGGTTACCTTCATTTAAAGGCAAAAGATTGTCATCTCCAAGGGATGTGAACTAATGGGCTTCAGATTCTCGTCCACATAAATTGATGGAGATTGGGGATTAGAGTGGAGTCTGGAAGCACTTTGTGTAGAATAATACACGCCTCCTTTTGGTTTCTTGGGGTCCCTATGTATAGGGATCTATGGTGGACTCAAGGTGAATGAAGGATTGGAGATTTACTTACACTCAAGATCTAGAGCACATGTCCCGAGGCACGTGTTTAACTAACTTTGGTGGTTGTTTCTATCATAATGATTCCATCCATAGAGGGTTAATTCTTGCTAGATGGTTGATCTATAATTTCATTGGTAAATGGCAGAAGAACCTTCATTAGCTGGCTTGGTCAACTTTTCCATTGGTAGATGGGTGGTTGGACTCTCATCGGTCAACGGGGTTGGATCCTATTGGTAGACAATGTCATCTAGATCATTGGTAGATGGGAGTTAGGGATCTCGTCATTTGAAAGTGCAGACTTTGCATTGGTCTATGGCCACTGATGGAAAGTATGGGCCTTTTGTGATGTGGGGTGATGCAATTGTCTAGATTTCATCTATTGTTGAGTGAGAACAATCAATGTAATAACTATGTACTCTAAAATTGATGTTTTCCTATAGACCATTTACAATAGATGAGGATAAATGCAATTAAATATGAGAATTATCATATCAAAGACTAGGATAGAAAGAGAATGAAGTGTAAAATCAGAATGTAACATCCAAAATTTTGGATGTAATCAGAATATATAACAAAGATTAGAGATGCCAAATATATGATCCTCAAATGTACCAATATATTCACTAATATATCGCTCTGAGTATCTTCTCCTAATTCAAATTTCTACAAATTAACTCATTTCAATGCTCCTCACAACAACCCAACGAGATATATCTAAGGAAAAGGGATATATAGATTAAGGTTGCACTTGATTATGTAGGTTCGTTTTTTTAATGGCTAAATAGATCAAGTTACACAAAGTAAACTATAAAGAACTAAAAAAATATTTATACCATGTGACTCTAATAGATATAAATGATACAAATATATTATCTTAAATTATCTAAGCATGTCATACATTCACACCTCTCTCTCAACGAGGCCTATCATAAGATATTAGACTTTTAAAATCAAAGCATATCAAACCCATACCCAAGTATGCATCGCCAAGATGCATTTTGTACGCTACAATTTTTGTCTCCTCAAGAACCGTCTTAATTAGATCATGAACATCATGAAATACCATCCTATTATACTAGCATAATGTCCCATTCTATGACTCATGGAACCCATAATGTCTATCATTGTTAAGCTATGACCTGATATTCTATATCAGAGTATAATTCTATTGTGCATTCCTAAGTTGTTATATCAATGTTAGCTGGACTTTTAACTATGTCAATAATACCCCAAATGTGGAGACGTCCATATTTGCATTCATCTATAATAGGTACACCAACACATCCCTCATGTTTCAAGCTAATGAACACAATCGGGCTGAGTTTTCTGAAGATGTTGATAATGACTTCCTACATGATAACACCAAATTTTGTGATGTTTTGGCCCTTATTTCGTTGTCAAATCTACACTTTTAAACTGTTTTCCTCTCCTTTTTGTCATGTTTTTGAATAAACATGCCGCGCTACGCTCTTAACTCAATTTTATCATCTTTTGCAGAGTTTTCCTCATTTTTTGACTCATTTATCAGCAAAAAGGCTCGTCCCGACCCATGAATGTGTTCTACCTGCATCAGCCCTCCTACCAATCGTCTGACACACTCACTGCCCGACATACAGCATACCGATACAACTACCGCATGACACGGGCGTGCCGCGCAAGGAGGATCTGACGAGCGATACGCCACTTACCCGACAGGGAGCTATACTCACCATGACTACTGAAGCGTGTCGCGCGATACAAGCCACCCCCCGGCAGGCGCCCACTCGTCATGACACCTGACATGCTTACAGCCTGACGCCCTCTGTGTCGGGCGACATGCATATCGGGCATCCCTGAAGCCGCAATGATAGAGCTTGTGGAGGACACGTGGCACTCGGAGAACCACAACTTCTCCCAACCACTGCCTATAAATAGCAGCTACATGACTCCGATGGGACGGGTCGGAATCTCGCAAAAGCTAACTTGGGAAAGCACCTGGAGCTAGCGTGTCGCGTCCCAGAGGTGTACTGGGTGATACTAGGTGAGCACTTCCCCGACCTGAGAGGGCAGGAATGGTTCACTTAGATCCATCCCAGTCACCGCAGCAGCCCGATATCGACCAATGAGGACACTCGATATGAGTAACCTGATACCCTAAGCAGTCTCTAGCCTGACACGATACTGATCCCGATATGAATCACCCATCACAGTGTGTCACCCGAGAGGGTGGCATCCCGTCACTACTGTATCGGGCAAGAGCGCTTTTGTCGGTACGTCTCCCCGTCATGGCCTATCACCCGACAGGGAGTGCCGCCCGACATAGGCGTATCGGGCAGAGCTCCAAAACCGGTATCGGGATAGAGGAATCTTAGGGATCTGTTGCTGCATGTCGCTCTTCTAAATCAAGGAGGCGATACTTATCTTTACCTTTTTTAGTCATTTACCTTCTTTACTTATGCAATGTAACCAAACCCTTTTAGATAATGATTATGCTAATGGAATTAGATGAGTTGACATGTCTGTTGCTTCATGTTTGGTTCCTTTTTGTTGGATGATTACCTTGCTTAGCATCTGAATGCTAGCTTGTACACTTGGATCATGTTTTGACTGGCTATCGATTCGTGTTTCCCGCTGCAGCAACCTTGAGAGAGGTGTTGTAGCTCTAGTGTTTGGTCCGATCAGGGAGTACGAGAGTACCCAGGATCGGAGTTGCTTCAGTTATCCTCCACTCTGAACAAGTCCAGCAACCTCAAGAGAGGTGTTGGTGCTTAGTTAGAGGTACCCTCTTTGAGATAAGGGGTGCTGGATGTTCCTGTTGCCGCTTGTTATACCAAAGTTTTCCTCCTTCGTTCCTTACTAAAGCAATAGTGTTATCTCCTCTGTTTCCGTTGCACTAAAACCCTAAAAACTGATAAACGCTTAAAACCTTAATTTCTCATTGTAAGTCCAGTTGGAGTGTGACGGCAGTCACCAAACTGACAAACAAATCATCATTAATTAAGTAGAATTAAACATAAACAGCAGATTAACGAAAATCACTAAAAATTAAAACCATTTTTCAAAGAGATCCATTCCAAAGAAAACTCTTACTGAAAGGTCAAAAACCTTATATACATCATTATTCACATTGTACATATCTGGTACATCTCATCTCGAGAATAACATATAACAATTGCTTTACCAAACTATAAATGAGCAACATAAAACATCGAGGCACGTAAGCCAAAATCTCTTATTGATCATAAAACCAGTACGAACCAACTCCAAGGACCTGAGAGTACAGAGATGACACATAGGACTCATATCTACAAGACATGATAGACAGTACACTGAACCTGAGTTGTCACTGTTGCCTCAGCTGTTATTCTTTCTCTGCAGAAAGGTCTTCACCTCCTGGTGCACGTCCACCTAAAAAAATTTGGTCCCACGGGGGTGAGATAATTGTAATTGTCCTAGCGAGAGATATAACTCTCCGCCGACCATATTATTATCATAGATTAAGCATTTATAAATTGAGCAGAGGTTCTTATTATATTGATAGGTAGGATAAATCACTGTATAAACAAAATGAAGTAATCTCCTTTCTTAAGGAGAACATTGCATCTACCCATGGTAGAATTAATAATCAACTATCTTCTTTGCAAGGAATGTAAAGAAACATAAATAACATATATCCACTAAGGATGTATAAAAGAAATGTAACATCATCCAAATGATTTCCGTATTTAAGCAAACATTCTAGGCGGCTGATTACACTTTACAATCATACTTAAGCCCTGAGGAGATGAGGTATACCACTCATACTACAACTGACCATTGTGAAGTCGAAATTGGTTCCATACATAGGTCAATGGAAGAGTCGGACTCCATGACCTCATCCTCCCCAGTCAGTGTGGGTACAAACTATAGGACATCTCGTGTCACTGCTAAAATAGCTAATCCAGGAGTATACTGGAACTTTGCTATGTAGAGCTACAGTGTCAACTGCACTCTCTTCGGGAGAGAAAGATCTCATGTTTATCTAACATCCATCCCGGCCTTCATCATCAGGAGATTCGTGATACATCCATCCCGACACATATAATGAAGGATTGTGGGATCTTGTGTTTATCTACCACCAATCCCGCGTTAGGGCATCAGGATATTTTCTCCCATCACCGCCACATACTCAAAAGTATGCCCTCCGAGTTATGTCGCGGAGCAACCCGTTTCACCATCACCAACTACTGACGATGATGGATCTATGGCCAGGGTTCTACATGATAAGATTTCACTTGGTTAATTAAGTACATTTCTGTATTCTTTTAGCATCAGTCAAGTTTCCATCAAGAATTATTATGATAAATGCTACAAAGAAAGGTGTAATATGTTTATCACATTCTTTTCATATCTTTAAATCACATGATACTTGGGATCTCAGTCCTTTTTCACATTACTGGGAATTCATCACATAACATTGTTACCTCTGTAATTGGTAACCATTACCTCTAGGTTCTTAGACCAAGGTATTCATTCCACTTGTTGTACAAGTATTCTCATGGCTCACAAGGCCATTCACATCTTGTCACCTCTCACTAGGCAACAACTTATTCACATGGCTCACAAGGCCATTCACATCTTGTCACCTCTCACTAGGCAACAACTTATTCACATGGCTCACAAGGCCATTCACATCTTGTCACCTCTCACTAGGCAACAACTTATTCACATGGATCACAAGGCCATTCACATCTTGTGACCTCTCACTAGGAAATAACTTATTCACATGGCTCACAAGACCATTACACATTATACTTTTTATGCAAGTATTTAATCATGTCTTACCAGGCTTATGCAATAAGAGAATTACAACCTTCCCATCATTGGGGTTAGGGTTTCCCCTTTATAACCAATTAGGGTTTCATGTTCATTTTATTGATCCAAACCCTAATTCATTTCTCCACACATCTAGGAGCATATTTGATATCATAAGTATTCAATCATACTTATTTATTCTCATCATTTATCATTAAATGATCATCAACACAAGGTATGAGTTCCTCTCTCATCCTTATCAGGGTATGATTACATCATATTTTATTAACTTGGCTTAACCCTTTCTCAAGGTATGTTAGCCTACACTTATCAAGGTGCATTAATCTCATATATCTCAACGTAACAATTGACATGACACACTTCATGTGTTACTCATCCAAGTATATTGGATTTAAGGTGCATCCACCTTGAAGTGTTGGATGTGATATCTATCATGTCTTGATGTATCACTTCTCTCATCACTTTTAACATACTTAAGTTCATCAACTTATCTTGTATTAGGGTATGTCCCATCCTAATACTTTATGCACTAGCTCATCACATTTATCATGTAATGTATTGGTCCTAAGTCACACATTTGAATTATTCAACCATCATCAATGATATGGACTCATCTCGGGTTAAGGCATTATTGATATAAGGTTGTCCATTATCAACCACTCTAGGTGATTCTCCTATCAAGGTATTAGCCACACCATTACTTGGTGTTACACTCATCACTCCTAAGAGTGTATTGCCCTCACCTTTACAAGGTGTATAAGGTTAAATATGTGCATATGTTCACCATATCGAGTTGTAGGTGTACAAGCACCACCATATCGGGTTGGAGGTATATGACCATCATCCATATCGGACTAGAGGTGTTTGTATGTGTTACCCATGTCGTGCATGAGGTACTAAGCCATAACCATTTTGGGCTAGAGGTGCATTCAATCACCATATCGGGCAGCTCACCATCTAGGGTTGGCCATGACGGATTAGGGCTTGCCATATCGGGTTCAACCCAATATACAAATCAATAGGAGTGTAGGGCACCAAACCATATTGGGATACACCATCAAACATTAGGTTGCAACACCCATGTTGGGTTAGGGTTTATTGTGATGGGCACATGGTACATATATGTGTCACCCATGATGCTTAAGAGGTATCAACTCATCAACATGTCGGGCTACCATATTGTCTAGGGTTGTGTATCATGCAACCCTATCATGCAAGGTCATGTGTCGTGCAACCATGTCATGCAAGGTCATGTAGGCCTCATGATACTAAGTACCAATGATGTATTATATGATCATATCGTGTAATAGCACTTGTTACTCTTCACTTATATCAGGTTACCCAAAATAGGGTTTCTTATCAACTTACAAGTATACAATTGACCTTGTATCATGCATGAAGTCTATAATAGACTTCCTATCGTGCAAGCATCTAATGAAACATCTTGTGCAAGACATATCGGGCAAGTCATACCCATATCGGGTTATAACTACTTGTATTTATACTTGAACCCGATATCATTTTTACAAAGTGACACCATCTTCTTCAAGTTCTAGACCTTTGTTATAACTGATATAATTCATGATAACAGGTCTAAGCAACTACTAGAACTCATAATTTCATCAACTATTTTAGGAAATTTCAGTATTAAAAGTATTTCACTAATTATAACAATTTAGGTGAAGAATAATAACATGGTTGAGTTCAAGTTATATAACCTGCCTTAAGAACCACTTCAAAGCTTCAAGGTCCAAATCTCCATGTTCCTAAGGTTGAAGATGACTTTATCAAAGGTCCAAGGCTCGTTCACAACTCCTTCATATACAAGGAATCATCATGGATAAGAAATTGGTGAAGAAGAAAAGAAAGGTAGATCATAACCCTAATTCCATGCTTCAATTCAAGCTTGAAGACAACTATATCTTACCTTAGGGTTAAGTTTTGAGTTCCTTAGCTCCTTGGCAGACACCCTACCACTCTTAGGCGATATGGACTTCCTCTTGGCCGACACAACTTTGCTTGTGGCTGATACCCCCTCACTTGTGGCCAAAATCACTTCAATTGGCTGATATCAACTTGTTATGGGCAATATCAACATGCTATGGCCGATACCCAAGGCCTATGCACGATACCCTTGTTCTCTTGCATGATATGCCACCCCTCTTGCATGATATGATACTCACTTGAACGATATGGCACTCATATATAAGCTTTTCAACTTGATACAACTCAAGTTAAGCTTCCAAATTCAACCCTTTTTCTTGGTCATTTCATCACCAGGAGTATCATCATTCATAATTGATCCAAACATGGTGTATCATTCATTATCTCTCCTATAAATGATACATATAGGAAGTAGGGACATTCTAAAGGTGGTAATTTGCATATCAACCCCACATTTTGGATAAATTACAATTTGTAGCAAAATCGGTGCACAAGGTACCATCATTGTTTAAACAAGTTCAAACTTGGAAGTTAGGCTTTCCACAAGCCACCACCTTGCATAATTCTCTCAATAATGATTCTACAACACATGAGGCATGTTCAACATGTGACATTTTGCATTATAGCCCCTCAATTTGGGTAAATTGTACTTTGGCCCAAAACAAAGGAAAATTGCTCAAACAACATTCAATCGGGACCAAACTTGAAACATAAGTGTGTCACATGATAACAAAACACCTTAGAGGATTATATTAAAGTTCTAAGCAACTTTATTAGCCAAAAAATAGGGTTACCGCATAACCCAGGTCAGGGTCGTTACATGGAGATAGTTCTCTTTTATTTTATCGATCTTGGCATGTTGTTCCCTTTGGGAACTTTATCCTCATCTTACCCTTGCCGGAGTGTAATGTGTTGATTCCGCATTCTTAACACTACCACCCTTGTCCTTGTGGTTCGACCCTGATCGCTAATTCAGACCCCGTCATCATTGTGGGGCCTAAGAGTCGGGTAATTTAAAAGTCTGACTACTTCAAATCCGCTCCTTTTGGATGCGCGATTTACGCCGGTCAACTTTTTGGCACCGTTGTCGGGGACAAGGCAAAACGGTACTATTAACAAACCCAAATCCACTTACTACACTCCTGTGCCTCAAGCTTAGTAATGAGCTTGACAGCACTTTTATCTTCTAACCTGAAAAAAAAGTATAGAGTAGTTCGTTTTATTAATACAAGTTTTCTAACTTGATTTTACGTGTTATTCAGGTACTCAGGAAAGAAGCATTCTGCTCATTTGAGCACCAACACCGCTAGACATGCCACCTCACATCGAACCACCTCTTTCAGAGGGTGAGCAACATGCGAGAGTTAGACCTCACTCACCTCCGCATGAAGACAATGACCGTTATGATGAAAACCATCAACATGAAGATCCTGAAACAGAACAATTCGAGGATGACCATCGCCATGAGAGACGTCATCATCACCGAAGATGTAGAAGAAATCAACATAACCAGGAGAAGAACCAGGGAGACAGTGACAGTGAAGATTCTAACGAAGAAGAAAAGACCCTCAGGGAGTTAGCTGCCACGAAGGCCAATAATTCAAGATGTCTTGTTGTCATCCCAAGGTTCAACGCAACCAACTTTGAGCTAAAACCGTCTGTCATCTCTATGATCCAGAACAAGAGCTTCAGAGGGAATTCAAAGAATGATAACCCTTACCATCATCTAGATGCTTTTAAAAATATCTGTGATACCATTAAAATGTGGGGAGTTCCCCAAGAAGTCATATATTGCAAGGGCTTCATCTTTTCTCTAGAGGACAAGGCTTTATCATGGTACCTCGGGCTACCGCATCAAGCTCTTAACGGATGGAATGCGCTGGTGGACGCTTTTGTAAACAAGTTTTACCCTACGGAGAAAACTGTTAGGAATAGACAGAGAATCACGTCATTTATGCAAAAGTCGAATGAGAATCTACACGAAGCATGGGAACGGTATCAAGAATATTAGAGGGACTGCCCCCATCACAACTACAAGAAGGGTTTTCTGATAACCACCTTTTACAATGGTCTGACCCCTGAAGAAAAGGTTTCGCTGAATGCAGCTGCAGGCAGTGACTTTCTGTGGAAGAAGCCCAGCAGATCCAAAACGATCATTGAGAACATGGCTGAGTTACAAACCGGCACCGACTACGACAGATCTAATAGAGGACATGCTAAAAAGGCTGCTAGCGAAGGGCCCTCCGTCGAATCCAAAGCTCTAAAGGCTATCACCACTCAGATCTAGAAGATATCCACTTACGTCAAACGATTGAAAGAATCAGGTGGAAAAGGGAAGAAACAAGTTGAGAAAGTCATGAAATATGTCACCTGCGGAGAAGGTGGACACGGGGTCGATAACTGTGTTTACACCTGACCTGACGAGTCAACTGAAAGTGAATCTGAGGCAGAGGAAGTCGAGAACGTCTCTTTTGTCAACTTTAAGAGACTGGATCACCCTGGTTTTAACTATGGCAACAAGGATACGGCCGAAAATTTGCATCAGCTAAATAACCCCACCAAGCAACCCCAAGGTTTTGAGAAAAGAGGGGGACAAGGTCAGTTCACTAGAACTACCACTTTCCAATCAAACAAGGCAAACTTCCAAGGACAAGGAAAGTACTAAAGTCGCCAAGTGGCTAACCCTAGTCACAGCCAGGGTCAAGATAAGGAGCAAAGCCAGGACAAGAATTCGAACAACCAGATTTGGTGGGTCAATTGTTCGATTTTGTCAAAAGACAAGATACTATCAACAACCAGTTGGCGCAAAGCACTGTCAAATTCAGGAGTTCTGAACACGATGTAGGTTTAGATGGCGGACATGCAGACTCACCAACGCCAAATCGATCAGCAGTTGGCCCAGATGTCCGAGTTGATAAAGAACCCCTCGGGTAAGATACCCTCCAACACTGAATCTGCTAAAATGGCGGTGCTGAGATCAGGGAAGACAGTAGAACACCCTGAAGAAGCCAGACCCGAGGAACCTGAATCGAGCACTGTGACAGATAATCCTGTAGAAGAAGACAATCAACAAGCTCATGTCAGGGAACCAGAACCAAGATCCATTGAGGAACTGTTTGGTAAGAGAAGTCCTTACTCTCCCAAGTTGCCTTTCCCTTACAAACTGATAAAGGCACATCTTAAAAAGCGTTATGAGAAGTTTATGGAGTCAGTAAAGAAACTTCACCTCGAAGTACCTTTTCTGGATGCTTTAGAGGAAATGCCGACCTACGCTAAGTTTTTCAAAGATTTGATCACCAAGAAGAAAAGAGGAGGAAGAATCGAGACCGTGCATCTAGCTAGTATGTCTTCTGCTTTTGTCAAAGCAGATTTACCCAACAAGAAGAAGGATCCAGGGGCTTTCACCATTCCTTTTTCCGTTGGAGATAATGTCGAGTGAAAAGATCTTACTGATTTAGGGGCAAGCATCAGTCTTATGCCCCTAAGCCTCGCGCAGCATTTAGGTTTGACAGATATGGTCAAGACCAACATGAGGATTGAGTTGGCCGACCATTCTTTCAAAAGACTCGTAGGAGTTGTGGAGGATGTGCCAATCCGTGTTGGAATTTTCTTCATTCCTTGCGACATTGTGGTCATTGATACTGTGGAGGACCCTAGCTATCCTATCATCTTTGGACGCCCCTTCTTGGCTACATGAAGAGCGTTGATTGATGTTGCTGAGGGGATAATTACTCTAAGGGTCAGAAACGACCACTTAGATTTCAAAGTAAAGGATGCTATGAAGGGACCCTCCCTACTAGAATCCGCTTACTTTGTTGAAAGCTACAACTAGTTTTGTGAAGAGATGGAAGAGGATATCGTAATGGTAGACCCTCTTGTGAGAGCATTCAGCAATCAAGATTCTGATGCTGAAGATTCTGAAAATCCAAAAGTTGTCGAGTGTCTCAACTATCTTAATCAGTATGATGAAGATCTGAGTGACGAGGAAGAGGTAATAGAAACAGTTAAGTTTGCCTCTCTAGAGGAGGCACCAGAAGAAAGGGCACCCAAGGCTAAACCTGAGTTGAAGCAGCTACCTGAAGGGTTAAGGTATGAATTTCTAGATCAAGAAAAGAGAAATCATGTCATCGTTAATGCCCATCTTACGAAAGATCAATTGGACAAACTTCTTGAGGAGTTGAGACTCCACAGACAGGCTATAGGATACTCGGTAGAGGATATCAAAGGCCTTAGCCCTGCATTATGTATGCATCGCATTAATTTGAAAGAATCTGCTAAACCTCTAGCTCAACCCCACAGAAAATTGAACCAGATGCTGAAAGAAGTTGTGAAGAAAGAAGTAATCAAACTGAGGGATGCTGGGATCATTTACCTGATCAGTGACAGTAGATGGGTGAGCCCTATCCATGTGGTACCAAAGAAAGGAGGTATAATAGTAGTTAAAGGAGATAAAGGCGATGAAGTGGTGGTTCAGACCGTCACCAGATGGAGGATGTGTATTGACTACCAAAAACTGAACCAAGCCACGAAAAAAGATCATTATCTGCTTCCTTTCATTGATCAAGTTCTGGAAATATTAGCACATCATGACTATTTTTGTTTCTTGGATGGTTTTTCAGGGTTTTATCAAGTTCCCATCTTGACAGACGACCAGGAGAAAACTACTTTTACCTGTCTCTATGGAACCTACGCCTTCAGAAGAATGCCTTTTGGCTTGTGCAATGCTCCCGCAACGTTTCGGCGTTGCATGATATCGTTGTTTTTGGATTTTCTGGAGGACATCGTGGAAGTTTTCATGGATGATTTTTCTATCTATGGAAAGGACTTCGATGCCTGCCTAAAAAACTTGTCTCTGGTCTTGCAACACTGCGAGGAAAAGAGTTTGGTCTTGAACTGGGAGAAGTGCCACTTTATGGTACGAGAAGGCATTGTGCTAGGGCATAAAGTCTCGAGGCATGGCATCGAGGTAGACGTTAGCAAGGTTGAAGCCATATCTAAACTTCCTCCACCGAAGTCTATAACGGGAGTGAGGAGTTTCCTCAGGCACGCCGGCTACTACCGAAGATTTATAAAAGACTTCTCAAAGATCTCGAAACTGTTGTCCAACCTTCTGGTAAAGGATGTTGAATTCAATTTCTTTGACGATTGTCTAAATGCTTTTCAGGCCTTAAAAGATGCCCTTGTCTCACCGCCTATCCTTCAAGCTCCAGACTGGGAGCTACCTTTCGAGCTTATGTGTGACGCCAGTGACTATGTTGTAGGAGTAGTCCTGGGATAGAAAAAGGACAAAAGGCACCACGTCATTTGCTATGCCAGTCGTACTCTGGATGAAGCTCAGGTGAATTATATGAGTATAGAAAAGGAGATGCTCGTGATATTCTTTACTTTTGACAAGTTCAGATCCTATCTTATCGGTACGAAGGTGAAGGTCTACACAGACCATGGGGCAATAAGATATCTCATGCAGAAGAAGGATACCAAGCACAGGCTGTTAAGGCGGGCTTTGTTACTACAAGAGTTCGACCAAGAGATCGTTGATAAGAAGGGTGCGGAGAATGTGGTCACCGACCACTTATCAAGGATCATGGTGGAAGGGCAGAAGGAACCACCTATTAATGACAACTATGCTGACGAAGCCTTACTGATGGTTGAAACCAAAGATGAGAATTTGCCTTGGTTTACATATATTTGTAATTATCTTTCCTGCAGAGAGTTGCCTCCTGATATAACCTATAATCAAAAGAAGAAGCTCTTTTTGGATGTAAAGAACTACTACTGGGATGATCCTCTCCTCTTTAGAAGATGCGTAGATAACTTGTACAGAAGATGTATCCCCGAAGAAGAGGTCCCAAACATCCTGAAAGAATGCCATGCCTCTCCATATGGAGGACACCTGGGGAGCGAAAGGACCGCCGCCAAGGTGTTGCAATCAGGTTTTTACTGGCCCTCCTTGTTCAAGGACGCTGCAAATTATGTAAAGGTTTGTAAAGAATGCCAATCGACGGGAAACATTGGAAGAAGAAATGAGATGCCTATGGCCAATTGGGTCAAATTCGAGATCTTTGATGTATGGGGAATGACTACATGGGCCCATTTCCCCCATCAAAAGGATATCAATACATCCTAGTCGCAGTGGATTATGTGTCTAAATGGGTGGAATTTGTTGCCACCCAAACGTGTGACTCCAAATCAGTGATCAAGTTGTTTGAGAAGGCTATCTTCCCTCATTTCAGAGTACCTCATACTGTAATAAGCGACGGTGGATCACATTTCGGGGAAAAATAGTTTGAAGTGCTCCTGTGAAAGTATGGGGTTAAACACAAGGTCTCTACGCCCTACCACCCACAAACTTTTGGGTAGGTGGAGGTTTCGAATAGACAAATCAAGCAGATTTTAGAGAAGACTGTCAGCCGCACGAGGAAAGATTGGTCAATGAAGCTTGATGATGCCCTTTGGGCCTACAGAACTGCATATAAAGCACCCATTGGAACTACCCCTTACAAATTGATTTATGGGAAATCCTATCATCTACCCTTAGAGCTTGAACACAAAGCTCTTTGGGCTATTAAGTTCTTGAATATGGATCTGGAGAAGGCGGGAGAGAAGAGATATCTACAGCTATAGGAACTCAAAGAATTGAGAATGCATGCCTACAAGAATGCAAGGATCTATAAGCAGAGGACCAAGGTGTGGCACGATGCCCACCTAAGGAAGAAGGATGTAAGTGAAGGTGAGAAGGTTTTATTATTTAAATCATCCATTCGTCTTTTTCCAGGTAAGCTGCAAACAAGGTGGTCCGGACCCTTCGCCGTAGCAAAGATATATCCATCAGGGATGATGGAGCTATATGATAAAGAAGATCCATCCAAAGTTTTTCCAGTAAACGGGCACAGAGTAAAAAACTTCTATGAAGATGAAGCGTTCGTGAGAAGGACGGAGATAAGTTTGCAAGATGCGGAAACAGCTGAAGACGTGAAGTAAAGGATATGAAGTTGTCGAGCTGACAACGCTAACTTCAGCGCTCCTCGGGAGTCAGCCTAAGTTTTACTTTTCTTAGAATAAGACGTTATTTCCTTTCCTGCAAGAAAAACATTATGAACATTATGATTGTAATAAGGCCCAAGTCAGTGCATGCGTCACATGTCCTAATTCTTCTGTTTTATGGGCCACCGCTCTATTTTATGAGCATTGATGAGTAATGCTATCTGAGGCCGGGAACTTCACCTTAGTCCCATGATGTTTTACCCATCAATTGCTTTTTCCTTCACTTAATTTTTTGTTTTTCATCAAAATTCATGTTTGAAAAGTCTTGTATCGGATAAGGATACCTTGTTCCCTACCCGTATCGTGCAAAAGACTCAGGCGGCGCGTAAGACACGCCCTTATCGGCTAGGTGTATCGGGCATCACACCTCAGCCATGAGCCATGTCGGACGATACCGCCGAGCAGCAAGCAACCGTATCGGGCGACAGGAGTAATAACCCTTGATTTGACGGATGGGACTGCTCGTCTTGGGAATGATTTGTCTCCTCGCCTGACACGTACCCCTATTTTACCCATTTTACCCCCGATCTGGGTTGCTATATATAGCACGGAGATTTAACTGTGTCGGGCTACTACATTTACTCTTCACCTACTCCCGTATCGTGTTGTAACTTCTCTCGTTGCTCTCATGTCATGCAACCTAGCTTCTGCTCTCGTGTCACGCAAGATAACTTCAGATAGCAAGGTATAACCCGACAGCCGTATCGTTTGGCTTACCCGACACAAACCTCATGTCGCACACTTTCGTATCAGACTCACAAATTTAGTTGATTTCCTTGTATCGCCCGACATATTGTTGTGTCAACTGTGTTACTTTTGACCATGTCGCGCGACACATCTATAACGCGCGCTTGCCCGATACCTTATATCGGGCTAGACCTGTGTCGCCCAGTTTGGTTTTGCTTTGCGTGTCGGGTGACACCTTTTCTTTCGGAGCGATTGTATCGGGCGCTTCGCATCGCGTGGTCGTGTCGCCCAACACACCTTGATCTTTAGGCGTATCGGGAAATGGCCATAACGTCTGGTTTTTCCCGTGTCGACCAATCTTGTATTGCCTCGCATATTTCTCCTGACGGGTGACACATGTGTCTTGTATCGGGCATGATATCCATTCGCAATGACGCTCGGTGTCTCACGATGAACCTATGTGATTTTTTTTAGCCGAACTTCGTATCGCTCGACACGACCGTATCAGGCAAGCATCATATCGCTCAGTTTTGAAGCCCGATACAGTGGTGTCAGGTAGTTTTTGTATCGGGCCAAAACTTATCTTATCGTGCAATCAGTTTTCCTTCTAGACACCGATATCGACTTTAAGTTTTACCTACCTGATAGCGGGTAAGGTAGAACATTTAAATGCTTAATAAACTTGTCTTATGATAACAGATATGGCCTGTACAAAGCAAACCGTCATTCAAGTTGACGAACACGGTCGGAGGATCGACACCGAGGCCACAGCTAAAACTACAACCGTCGGGCAGAAACGCCCAAACCCCGAGGCAGCTGGGCCATCCACGGCCGAAAAGAGACCAAGGACGGAAGAAGTAACGGCTCCAACAACAACAACAGAGTCTTTGAATTATACGCCAGGCAGGTTCATGCCCAAAGACAACGAGCACGGGTGCTAGTACTCAGAATTGGCAATAAAACTCTACAGGCTGAGCAGATTCTGCCACCAGTCATCCTTCCTACAGTTAGGCATTTTCGACAGACTAAAAAATGTCCTAACTGCAGCAGGGCTGCAGAAGATCTGCTTTAGCCACTCTGCCTCCTACACTGAACTCACCAGGGAGTTCATGTCGTCTCTCCGCCGGGTGTAGAATAAACCCGAGGAAATAGAAGAATATGGCAGAGCAGACAAACTACAGGGGCGGCTATACAATGTCGAGCACGCCATCTCTGAGAAGCTGCTCAACGAGATCTTCTCTTCCAGTGAGGAGGAGAAGGAACTGCTTAACAGCGGTGCAAGGATCACCAAAGGAGACGGGTTCAACCCTGTGGAGCTTTGGAGGAAGCTGATCGACAAGTCATCATTCAAGCCGGGAAGCAAGGTGGCGGCGGTGCACTCCTGCTTTTGGAGAATAGTGCACAAGCTTGTGGCATGTCTGCTCTTCAGCAAGAACGAATCAAGCAACATCTACACCGAAGAACTCCATCTCATGTGGCACATGATGGAGGGAAATATGATCAACCTGGGATGTTTCTTGCTGAATAGGCTACACCCAATAAAGGATGCCACCAAGGAGTACTGCATGGGTGGCATCGTCAATCTGATTGCGGACAGGTTAGGGCACCCACGGGAGCCGCGCAGTCTCTCAAGGACAAGGGGTGATGAGAAGATTGACCTTAAGTTCCTCATGAGAGCCAGCGTCATCAAGAAGGAGGGGCAAAGCTACTTCTACAAATTTGCGAGAACAAGCACCCTCCTTCTGCTTCCTAGCTGTGCCAACTACGACGCAAAAAAGTTGGTCTTCACCAGCACAGAGATCAAAGCGGTGGAAGTCGAAGCCGCTTACGCCGCCACCACTAGTATACAAGAGAGGGCGGCTGCAAGAGGAGAACCAATTCCTCTTGACACCCGGCAGGACAAATCTTCCACAATTCCTGCCGAGCCATCCACTTCTCTAGAGCCACCGACGACAGCTATTGATAGGGTTGTCGTCTCTCCTACCATCCCAGTCACGATCACGACAATATCTGTCGTGGTTGAAGAAGTACCGGCGATCGTGGAGGTCACCGACGCAACTGGGGCTGAGACAACCACCCTAGCCCTGACGGAAGCTGCCGCGGAAGAGACAGCCGCAGCTCCCAAAACTTTTGTGGTGCCCTTAGTGGAAGAAGAAGAAGAAGCACAGCCGGACGCCAGTAATGGGGCGTTCGCCGAGATCCTTGAGATGGAGCTCGGAGTTGCACACCTTACACCGACACTGCCGCCGGTGTCTCCTATGGCAGCTACAGAGGAGGTTGCCGACAATGCAGAGGTGGAGCAGCAGCCACCAACACCGCAGCCTTCTCCATCACAACAAGGGGGCGAGGCAGGGACAACCGCAAAAGTGCTTACGCCTCGCCCAGTACCAACTACCTCATGAACAATCGAGATAGATTCTACCTCGTTGGGTAGACCCTCACACGAGATGAGTGTCGCGAGGACGAGAGGGAGATCTGCAGGAGCCCCTCCGTCACTCGGGAAGATGTTGGGGCACAAACTCAATCACTTGCGGGAGGCAATAGAAAGCCACTCGGCTACATTTACTTCACTAACCCGCAAGTTTTCTATTTTCCAGCAGAGGCTGAATAGCCATGAGCGGCAACTGTTGACTCTAGTTGGCCTCCCCGGCCAACTAGAGGCACTCAATGCCACACTACAGCAGGCCCTCCAACGCCTCGATGTGATCGAGGAGAGGATGAACACGAGGGACGATCACATGCGTCCAAGGCAGCCGAGGAGATCTCCATCACCTCCTGGCTCAGGCTCTCAACCCTCCTCGTCAGCATCCTCGCCAAGATCATCGTCCACTTCCTCCTCCAGCGGGCCATCCCCAACGCCTAAGGAAGCAAAACCGCAAAGGTCAGCCAACGGAGCTCCAACAGGATAGGCGAGATCCCGCGGTTTGGAAGAAGAAGCTCCCTCAGTCCCCCAAGACGAAGCTGAGGATAATAACAAAGTAATCAGCATCGGGGAGGACTCTTCTGACGAATCTGAGGGAGAGGGGGGACATTTGTGCCGCCAATGAAAGACACCCCCCCAGAGGAAGAAGCTCAAAGGCAGATGAATTCTCTGTGCCGTCAGAGATACATTCCTTTAAGATGGCCGACTTCGACAGAAGGGTCATTGGATACCTGTCGATCAGGGACCAGAAACTGCTGAACAAGGTCCTGAGGTCACAGGTTGATGAAGAAGACGTCGTCTAGAGCGATGGATACTTCTCTGTATGATGGGGAGCACTCAGAAGCATGTTCCGCTCGCCAGCCGTCGTTGGAAATAGGTTGTTCAGGGTCCTATAGGGTGCAATAATAGAGAATATCAGCACCAGGACAGGTCGACAAACAATATATAATGCCACCCCAACCTTGGCAAGAAGATTGATGATGGGAGTACCAGATTCAATCGCGGTGGCCAACATGCTGCGACACATCGAAGAGCACAACACGAACATCATGGTGGCCCCGTAAAAGCACCGCAACATGTGGTTCCTGTGTGTGGCAGACCTCCGGAACCATGACGTCCAGCTCCTCAGCTGCTGCAACAAGGAGGTGCCACGCTCAGGACTTATTTTCAGTCACCCAGAGGACAAACATCTCAGGCTTCTACCGCTGCGTCTTCTCCGAGCCATCAAGTAAGGAGTCCAACGTCATAGCGGAGTTTGGAACTTCTTCTCTATCGGAGACTTCCCCATCCAAGTAGAAGAGGGAAGTGGAAACATCGCCTTTATCATCTTGTGCGCCATGGAGCTGCTCAACATATTCGGATACGTAAGGCATCTCTAGGGCCAAAACTTCTTCCATATCAGGAGCACCTACTCCTTGTTGCTGATCAAAGACAGGCGCTACTTCTAAGATGTAGGGGTACCAGAGAGGCTGTTGGACAGTGTAAAGACCAAGTCTCTACTATAAACCATGGCAACCAAAATCATCAATTGTGTAGCAGCGGAAATTTAAATCTTGACTTTATTCAAAATGTATAAAGAGTACATTACAAATTTTTCCCAAAAGGGGTACATCTTTATACAAGGAACTAGGATCTAGGTAGAGGAAGACTTAGACTAATACAACATTGTCTCCAAACAAAACAACTTATAACATAAAAGCAACTATGATCATGCAAGCTATATGCTCTTTTTCTTCTTGTCCTTATCCTTAGCCTTAGGTTCACCAAGCTTCCATGCACACTTTGATCCTAGCCTGGATGGTTGGGGTCATCCAGCAAGAAAAGGATAAAGGTATGTGTCAATAATAGGATAAAGGCAATCATAAAGTTAAGCATTTCCTAACAAAAGATTCCACTAAGGAATTTCAAGGAGTGAGAGGCAAATGAGTAAATAAGATTTTAGAAAACTGCCACATTTCAATATCAACAAATTTCATATTTGCATGAATATAAATTATGACTCAAAATCATCTCAATGTAGGGTGAGGCACCTACCGGACCTCACCAATGGCAGGGGGACTAAAACCCCAGTGCCTAAAAAGTGGCACGGGGACTAAAACCCCTGTTCCTAATATATAAAATGGCAGGGGGACTAAAACCCCAGTGCCTACGACAGGGGGACTAAAACCCCAATGCCCTATGGGTGGTTTGTACTCATGTACACTACATTGTCAATTGGCCAATAACTATGTCATGCATAAACATTAACTTGGCAGTAGAGTGAAAAGTATAACAAGATTGCAACATAGCATTGGGAATAAAGCCCAAGAAATAAATAAATAGCCCATCATAGGCAACAACAATATCCAAGAACTCCAAGAAATAAAGGAGCCAACAAAGCAACAACAATATACAATGTTTCCAAATATTTCAAAAGGATGAGCCAACACTGGCCAAGACAAGATTAAATATTTCACATAAGTGAGCCACAAATGCAATTGATTCACCAAAGAAGTAAAAGAGCCAAAAATGCATTTAGGAGAATAATAAGGCTAGCACAATAATGATTGTGGGGTTGGAATAGACCCAACTGAGAGATTAGGATTGTTTGCACAATAATCATTCACATTCTTCCATAGAGATCACATATATGAATAGGGTCCACATACTAAAATAGGCTTCACATACATAAATATGGTTCACATACTTGTTTTAATTAATTACCATCATATTCACCAATATGATTGCATCCATTCCATTTTTTCCTAGTTACATTATTACACATGTATTAATATATATAAAGACATAAAGCATAGGAAAAACCCTAATTTTACAAAACCACAATTTAGGGTTTAAAACCTAGTCCAATATATTAGTCATATTCTCTTGAATAATAAAACATATTTTATTTTCCAATTTTGAGTTAAAATGAATTAATTAGGTATTTTAGAACATTTGATATACTTAAAAGGCATTCAAAGTAAACTTCAAAAAATGAATCCAAATCATGACTCAAAAACCATAAAATTAGGTTCTACATGAAAAATCCTTTCCATTGACTTTTATTTGCATTTTTCTGACAATGGATCGATTTACTATGAATTAAGTAAAATCAGCCAATCAGAATGCAAGAAAACCATAGCGTGATAGTTATTTAAATCAAAATGTATAATCGATGTAAATAATAGGTGAAATGACCAAAATACCCTTGCTCGTCAAATCAAATCAATTAAAATGACGAGGGCAGTATGGTCATTTGGAACCATCGATTGTTTGCAAGCGAAAAACAAAACTCAGGGTGAAAGGACGAGATTGCCCCTACGTTGCAAATCGTTACATTGCCTGTGGATGTCTCTCTTGGTCATTCCATGACCTGGCTTCTTCCAGCCAAGGTCATGGCGCGAGTAGGCTCACAGGAGCTCGAGCTCCTTTGCTTCAACTCGCCATCAGGGCGTGCAACAGAGGACGGACATTAGAAACGGGTTCCCTAGCTTCCCGCGGACTCAACGATCCCCAGAACAAGGCCATCCATAGCCAAGGTCGTCAGAACCTGACCGGAGCAGGGGAGATCGCTAAGGAGGGCAAAGCTCGAGAAACGAATGTGAAACTTATCAATTGGGGCCATCATCACCCTCGCGGAGGCGGTACGAGCCAAAGGCAAGAGTGAGCGGCGGCGGAGGAGCACTGGAACCTGAAAACGCTAAGCACCCGCGGAGCTTCTTTGGCGATCTATAGGTTACGGTGGTCGGGGGCTACTCGAGCCAAAGTAAAGAGGTGAAAAGAAAGAAGAGAGGCTAAGGATGGTTACCTAGCCCGTGATTTGACTGAGGTGATCGGAGCTTCGAGATACTGCTCGCTGTCGCCGCGGAAGTAGATCGAGTAGGTAGGGACCCTCGGGGAACGATGCGAAGAAATTAGAGGAGGAGGAAGAAAGGTGGCAACCCAAGGGTGCTAGGAGGTACCTTAAATAGGTTCGGGGAGGGCCAGAGCTTACTCTGCAACTCCCTAGAGAAGAGGAGGAGGCAGCCCAAGTTGGGTGTTTTGCCCAAACAGCGAGGTAGGTGATGGGTTTCGGTTCATTCGAACCGGCGGTGGAAGACGGAGCCAATGGGGCAGGAATCACGCACGATGGTGGTGGAGGGAGTGAGAACGACTCAAGGGAGTCCATGAGGTTGTGTTGCTCGGGCGGCTGGAGGTAGAAGGAAGTGTCCAGACCGTTGGATCAAAAGGGTGATCAACGCGGAGCCGTCCGATGGGCCCCAGGCGCGTGACATAAAAATCGACCAGAACCTTAGCGTTACGCGAGATTAAATGAAATATATGTAATCGATTCAGCTACTATAGCCACACTATAATAAAAGCTTATAAAATCAATTTGAGGGCTCAAATGAAATCCAAAAGCCACCAAATTTGGACCGTAGGTTCATATTAGCATATAGAACGATGCTATATGATTAGATTTCGTATTTATATCCAATAAGGCCCTTAATAAATATATTGCTCATTAAAGTGTATTTTAACACATTAAAAGGTGTGAATTATTATGAAATGACTATATTAATGCAATTAGTGAGTCAAATTCGAGGTGATATATATATGAGTATTAAGAGCAAAATATCAACCTTAAAATATGTTTTCACACATTTATCTTCAAATTGGAGGAGAGAGAAAGTAAAAGGAGAAATACCCTCATAATTAATTCAAATACACATTATTACTACTATATTTATCCAAAAAGCTCCAAATTAATATTATCTACTTATATTCTCACATAAAATTCCATTTTGCATTATTAGCCCTTAATTATTACCTTAATTGGGTTGTTTGTGCAAACACCCCTTAATTGTCATAAATGAGGGAAAAAGGTAATTTAAACATTGAATTGTGCTCAAATTGCACAACGAGTCCAAAAAGAATATAAAAGAAGGGAAATTTATGAAAAAGGTCCAAATGGACTAGAAGGCCAATAAAAGCTCAAAAGTGGGTAAATTGTAGGAAATATCCTGAGATTTAGTATGTTACAGCACACCACCCCTTAAAGAGGATTTCATCCCCGAAATCACAACAAGAGGATAAAGAGGGTGAGTGTACAACTTCCCAACCTTAAACACTAGGTTATAACCCTTAATCTACGGTACAACACAAAATCTACATAAGTCAGGTGTTACTAAGGTATCCACAAAACCTATAGCCTTTTATCAAACTCAAATTAACATTTTTTCCTTATTAGCATAATCTCCATCATGAAGAGGTATCATATTTATTATACTATCACTTATGCCACATTTTATTCAAAACAATTATATCTCAACATTATATCATGTGTATTACCTTCATCAAGGGTTTTAAGCACAATTAGGGTTTACTAAGCCATTTCAACATTAATTAATGTATTAGGTCAAAAACCTTAATAACATGAATTCATTTTCCATTATCCTCTTAAAACTATCATGTAGAGTTATCACAAATTATTTTGTAGAAAAAAAAGTTAATATTATCCAACAAGTTATTAAGCCTACAATAGTTCCAAATAATGTTCATATTACACATTGTCATATCATCTTTCATACTCTTCTGACCAAAAAAAATCTTTCATACTCTTATTAATGGCATCATTAATCATTTTCGTCCATTACACTTTGTATTATAAATTATACATATTTTACTTCACATTAGGCATTTTATGAATATTTCTGTGAATCCAATTATTCATTATCATATTTGAGTCATTATATGCATTTTAGTGAATAGGATGTAACCCATTAAATATCAATGAATTAATTCATATATCAAATTGTGATGAGGTGTTCATTAGAGAACAAGGCGATATACCTTACATATATATATTGATAACTTTGTGACTATAATCCATTTATATGCATTAAGGTATATTATGTGATGATGATACCTAATGTCACTAATGTATCATGAAAGGCATTAAGGGTATATATATGTATTTATTGTCAAGGCTAGATGATTACCTATTAGGGTTTAGGTCAACATGATCATTACATGTTAAAGCATCCTTAGGGTGCATTATCCATACACATTATACCATTAGGGTGGCATAGTCAACATTATGTATATTCATCATTAGTAATGAGTAACTCATTATTATGTGCATTCAAGAATATGTGAAGGTTTAAGCATATGAACTATCTCTATATGACTTACTACATATTCATGTGTGTATAAACAAACAAGTTGAATTACAAGTATAATGTGTTTGGTAAATTCTTGTTCACATAAGTTATTATGTACATATGTCCACATAGATAGGGTTTCTAACTCCCAAGGTATTTGATTTTTCTTTTAATTGGGATTCCATCCCCCTAAAAAGGATTTCGTCCTCGAAATCAGATTTTGCAAAACCAAATAGGGTACTAACACCATTACCCTCACTCCATCCCTTAAAAGGGTCAACTAAGTCAAACTAAGCTAAGGGTAGAAGGGTACATAAAACTCAACACTAAAAGGATTTACTAACCAAGCTTCAGGGTGTAACATAGGGTACACTAAACCCTAAACATAGGAGTATAAGGTATTTAAGGATGATTTTTGTGTAAGAGATCAAATCATCACTTAAGGTTTTCCTAAGGTATTCAACAATTAGGCAACATGCCCAAAGATAGACTATTTCGAGCTGTCTATATCAGATTAGGCCAGGCCATCTCATATGAGCGCAGGAGTCCTCATTACCAAGCTAGTGGGGCGGAGGAAAATATTGCCAGCCCCCAAGCTCTGACCCTTTCTAGACACCATCACTTTCAACTTCTTGATCTAGTAGCTTCTCAATAGACAATTCACTAAAAAGTTGACAAATTTTATTTTTTAATTAATTATTATTATGATACTAAATCATACTTTCATGCTAGGTCAACTCTAAGGTGAAAAACTAACTAAAGGGAAACTATATACTCTAGGGAGACAATTTTTGAATTAGTCAAGAATCCGACTACCTTGATGCTATGATACCATGCTGTAAAGACCAAGTCTCTACTATAAACCATGGCAACATAAATCATCAATTGTGTAGCAGCGGAAATTTAAATCTTGACTTTATTCAAAATGTATAAAGAGTACATTACAATTTTTTCCCAAAAGGGGTACATCTTTATACAAGGAACTAGGATCTAGGTAGAAGAAGACTTAGACTAATACAACATTGTCTCCAAACAAAATAACTTATAACATAAAATCAACTATGATCATGCAAGCTATATGCTCTTTTTCTTCTTGTCCGTATCCTTAGCCTTAGGTTCACCAAGCTTCCATGTGCACTCTGATCCTAGCCTGGATGGTTGGGGTCATCCAGCAAGAGAAGGATAAAGGTATGTGTCAATAATAGGATAAAGGCAATCATAAAATTAAGCATTTCGTAACAAAAGATTCCACTAAGGAATTTCAAGGAGTGAGAGGAAAATGAGTAAATAAGATTTTAGAAAACTGCCACATTTCAATATCAACAAATTTCATATTTGCATGAATATAAATTATGACTCAAAATCATCTCAATGTAGGATGAGGCACCTACCAGACCTCACCAATGGCAGGGGGACTAAAACCCCAGTGCCTAAAAAGTGGCAGGGGGACTAAAACCCCAGTGCCTAATATATAAAATGGCAGGGGGACTAAAACCCCAGTGCCTACGATAGGGGGACTAAAACCCCAGTGCCCTATGGTTGGTTTGTACTCATGTACACTACATTGTCAATTGGCCAATAACTATATCATGCATAAACATTCACTTGGCAGTAGAGTGAAAAGTATAACAAGATTGCAACATAGCATTGGGAATAAAGCCCAAGAAATAAATAAATAGCCCATCATAGGCAACAACAATATCCAAGAACTCCAAGAAATAAAGGAGCCAACAAAGCAACAACATTATACAATGTTTCCAAATATTTTAAAAGGATGAGCCAACACTGGCCAAGACAAGATTAAATATTTCACATAAGTGAGCCACAAATGCAATTGATTCACCAAAGAAGTAAAAGAGCCAAAAATGCATTTAGGAGAATAACAAGGCTAGCACAATAATGATTGTGGGGTTGGAAAAGACCCAACTGAGAGATTAGGATTGTTTGCACAATAATCATTCACATTCTTCCATAGAGATCACATATATGAATAGGGTCCACATACTAAAATAGGCTTGACATACATAAATATGGTTCACGTACCTGTTTTAATTAATTACCATCATATTCACCAATCTGAATGGATCCATTCCATTTTTCCCTAGTTACATTATTACACATGTATTAATATACATAAAGACATAACGCATAGGAAAACCCTAATTTTACAAAACCACAATTAAGGGTTTAAAACCTAGTCTAATATATTAGTCATATTCTCCTAAATAATAAAACATATTTTATTTTCCAATTTGGAGTTAAAATGAATTAATTAGGTATTTTAGAACATTTGATATACTTAAAAGGCATTCAAAGCAAACTTCGAAAAAGGAATCCAAACCATGACTCAAAAACTATAAAATCAGGTTCTACATGAAAAATCCTTTCCATTGACTATTTATTTGCATTTTTCTGACAATGGATCGATTTACTATGAATTAAGTAAAATCGGCCAATCAGAATGGAAGAAAACCATAGCGTGACAGTTATTTAAATCAAAATGTATAATCGATGTAAATAACATGTGAAATGACCAAAATACCCTTGCTCGTCAAATCAAATCAATTAAAATGACGAGGGCGGTATGGTCATTTGGAACCATCGATTGTTTGCAAGCGAGAAACAAAACTCAGGGTGAAATGACGAGATTGCCCCTGCGTTGCAAATCGTTACATTGCCTGTGGATGTCTCTCTTGGTCATTCCATGACCTGGCTTCTTCCAGCCAAGGTCATGGCGCGAGCAGGCTCACATGAGCTTGAGCTCCTTTGCTTCAACTCGCCATCAGGGCGTGCAACAGAGGACAGACGTTGGAAACGAGTTCCCTAGCTTCCCGCGGACTCAACGATCCCCAGAACAAGGCCAACCATAGCCAAGGTCGTCAGAACCTGACCGGAGTAGGGGAGGTCACTAAGGAGGGCAAAGCCCGAGAAACAAACGTGAAACTTATCAACTGGGGCCATCATCACCCTTGCGGAGGCGGTACAAGCCAAAGGCAAGAGTGAGCGGCGGTGGAGGAGCACTAGAACTTGAAAACACTAAGCACCCGCGGAGCTTCTTCGGCGATCTATAGGTTACGGCGGTCGGGGGCTCCTCGAGCCAAAGTAAAGAGGCAAAAAGAAAGAAGAGAGGCTAAGGATGGTTACCTAGCCCGTGATTTGAGTGAGGTGATCGGAGCTTCGAGATACTGCTCGTCATTGCCGCGGAAGCAGACCGAGTAGGTAGGGACCCTCGGGGAACGGTGCGAAGAAATTAGAGGAGGAGGAAGAAAGGTGGCGACCTGAGGGTGCTAGGAGGTACCTTAAATAGGTTTGGGGAGGGCCAGAGCTTACTCTGCAACTCCCTGACGAAGAGGAGGAGGCAGCCCAGGTTGGGCGTTTTGCCCAAATAGCGAGGTAGGTGATGGGTTTGGGTTCATTCGAACCAGTGGTGGAAGACGGAGCCAATGGGGCAGGAATCACGCTCGATGGTGGTGGAGGGAGTGAGAACGACTCAAGGGAGTCCATGAGGTTGTGTTGCTTGGGCGGCTGGAGGTAGAAGGAAGTGTCCAGACCGTTGGATCAAAAGGGCGATCAACGCGGAGCCGTCCGATGGGCCCCAGGCGCGTGACATAAAAATTGACCAGAACCTTAGTGTTACGCGAGATTAAATGAAATATATGTAATCGATTCAGCTACTATAGCCACACTATAATAAAAGCTTATAAAATCAATTTGAGGGCTCAAATGAAGTCCAAAAGCTACCAAATTTGGAACATAGGTTCATATTAGCATATAGAACGATGCTATATAATTAGATTTTGTATTTATATCCAAGAAGGCCCTTAATAAATATATTGCCCATTAAAGTGTATTTTAACACATTAAAAGGTGTGAATTATTATGAAATGACTATATTAATGCAATTAGTGAGTCAAATTCGAGGTGATAGATATATATGAGTATTAAGAGCAAAATATCAACCTTAAAATATGTTTTCACACATTTATCTTCAAATTGGAGGAGAGAGAAAGTAAAAGGAGAAATACCCTCATAATTAATTCAAATACACATTAGTACTAATATATTTATCCAAAAAGCTCCAAATTAATATTATATACTTATATTCTCACATAAAATTCCATTTTGCATTATTAGTCCTTAATTATTATCTTAAGTGGGTTATTTTTGAAAACACCCCTTAATTGTCATAAATGAGGGGAAAAGGTAATTTAAACATTTAATTGTGCTCAAATTGCACAAGGAGTCCAAAAAGAATATAAAAGAAGGGAAATTTATGAAAAAGGTCCAAATGGACTAGAAGGCCAAAAAAAGATCAAAAGTGGGTAAATTGTAGGAAAGACCCTGAGATTTAGTATGTTACAGACAGTGATCAAGCAGACGAATCTTCGCAACCCAGCAGCACTCCAGAGAAAGAAGCTGAGATAGAAGCAGACATCTATGGAGCAAGCAAGCGGTTAGAAATTTTGTGGGAAGTACAAGGAATCGAAGACCCCGCTCGCCTGAAACATCAGAAGAAATGATCAACAACTTCGACCATTTCTCGTGCTCTACACTCACGCAGGAGGAGGTCAAAGAAGTTCTTCTTAAGTTAGGTGACTCTACCCCGGCAGATGTCATCTACGAGGTAGCCAGTGTCATAGTCCCGGTTGATGACTTGAGGGGCATGGTAAAAGAAGGAGGATGTTTGGTGATATTTGTGGCGGCCGCCTACATCCAGACACTACAGAAGAAGTTTGAACACACATACATAGCTCATCCAATGTTGTTCAACGACATCTGCCTTGTCGATGAATCAGGAGCGAAGCAAACCTTTCTGGTAGAGTTGCAGTGTAGTGTTCCGTGCACAATCTTCCTACCCATCCTACACTACAACCACTGGACGCTCCTGACGATGTACACTAGCCAACGAGCAGGAATCTTCTACAACAGCTCGGACAACAACAAAGATCATCCGGTGCAGTGTACATCAACAGCGTTGACACCCCTCGAGCACTTAGTATGAAAATACTACGAGGAGGTGGCGGCGTTGATATAACCTTTCCTGGAGATAGCAGCTAGCAAATGGCACGAGCTTCAGTTCTGCCACCGCAGTCCACAACAAATTCCTTTATCGAACGAATGCGGCATCTTCGTGCTGGAATGGATATCAAATAAAGAGATGCCTGACCAGCTCCACCACATCGACTACCACAGCAAACAAGGAAAATATGTGAGGGATCTTCTATCCGGAAAAGGCACGCTAACCATCTAACCCTCACTGAGTTAACATTACCCTACCTTATCTACTTCACAACTCTGGGACAGAGTGTGGAGTAAGTTTGGGGGGGATTCTATGTACCAGTGAGGGAGGTACTAAAAGCACTTCAAACTTCACCCCTTTTGTTCTTTCTGTTCTTTTTCTATAACATGTGTACATATACATATACATGCCTCATACAAAATACAAATTTTTTTGCTTATTTTGTCTCCACTTATATGTACAAAGACATTGTATAGTAAAAACCTGATATGACTTCTTGCCAGTTTGTTTTCTATGTGTCCAAGGAGATGCAGATTTTGTTATGTCTTTTTGATAATGCAGCCTCAAACAACAAAAGACTACGACTTTCCACGCCAAAAATTTTGAAAAATAATCTCGCAATAGCTAAGAGACGTGTATGCAGAAGGAAAAAGTTGCCCAAACAGCAGAAAATTTCTCTTGTTTTCCTTTACCCAACAAAATCCCCAAAAGAGAGAATAGCCTTATGAGAGTGAATAAAAGCATGAGAGTTGTGCCCAAAAAAATGTATACACACTTGTGTTCTAAAAGTACCCATCTTTAGGCATGGTAGATCTGGGGCAGTGGTACGTAGGATGTGAAATCACTGCTCTAAAGCCAACTGGCTTGGACTGCAGGGACCACTCGCCTACTAACAGACCTGTGCCTGGATGGACTGATGGGAAACAAGAAAAAAAACCCAAAAGCCTTAAACCTACCCAAACACACAACTTTCTGTTCCCAAAAGTTGTTTGGTGTGAAAGCTAACTTCGAAATCATGCACCCAAGTCTCGCCGAAGCTGTGGAGAAATATTTTTCTTAAATAAGGTGGGAAAAATAAAGGTTGTTGTTCGTGGTCGGGCAGTGTTCTCTGCAAGACATCTCAATGCCCGCTCAAACTCATGGTCTGAAAACCATACCGGTTAAGAAGAAGCATCACAAAACAAAGTTTAAAGATTGATTGAGGACAATCAAAATGCTAAGTTTGGGGGAGTTGATAACACCAAATTTTGTGATGTTTTTGGCCCTTATTTTGTTGTCAAATCTACCCTTTTAAATTGTTTTCCTCTCCTTTTTGTCATGTTTTTGAATAAACAGGCCGCGCTACGCTCTTAACTCAATTTTATCATCTTTTGCAGAGTTTTCCTCATTTTTTGACTCATTTATCAGCAAAAAGGCCCGTCCCGGTCCATGAACGTGTTCTACCTGCATCGGACCTCCTAACAGTCGGCCGACACACTCATTGCCCGACATACAGCAGCCCGATATAGCTACCGCATGACACGGGCGTGCCGCGCAAGGAGGATCTGACGGGCGATACGCCACTTACCCGACAGGGAGCTGTACTCACTATGACTACTGAAGTGTGTCACGCGATACAAGCCACCCACCGGCAGGCGCCCACTTGTCACGACACCCAACACGCTTACAGCCCGACGCCCTCTGTGTCGGGCGACATGCATATCAGGCATCCCTGAAGCCGCAATGATAGAGCTGATGGAGGACACGTGGCTCCCGGAGAACCACAACTTCTCCCAACCACTGCCTATAAATAGTAGCTACAAGACTCCGATGGGACAGGTCAGAATCTCATGAAAGCTAACTTGGGAAAGCACCTAGAGCTAGTGTGTCGCGTCCCAGAGGTGTACTGGGCGATACTAGGTGAGCACTTCCCCGACCCGAGAGGGCGGGAATGGTTCACTTAGATCCGTCCCGGTCACCGTAGGAGCCCGATATCGACCAACGAGGACACCTGATATGAGTAACCCGATACCCTAAGCAGTCTGTAGCCTGACATGATACCAAGCCCGATACGAATCACCCGTCACGGTGTGTCGCCCGAGAGGGTGGCATCCCGTCACAACCGTATCGGGCAAGAGCGCTTTGGTCGGTACGTCTCCCCGTCATGGCTTATCGCCCGACAGGGAGTGCCGCCCGACACAGATGTATCGGGCAGAGCTCCAAAACCGGTATCGGGCTAGAGGAATCTTAGGGATCTGCTGTTGCATGTCGCTCTTCTAAATCAAGGAGGCGATACTTATCTTTACCTTTTTCAGTCATTTACCTTCTTTACTTATGCAATGTAACCAAACCCTTTTAGATAATGATTATGCTAATGGAATTAGATGAGTTGACATGTCTGTTGCTTCATGTTTGGTTCCTTTTTGTTAGATGATTACGTTGCTTAGCATCTGAACGCAAGCTTGTATGCTTGGATCATGTTTTGACTAGCTATCGATTCGTGTTTCCCACTACAGCAACCTTGAGAGAGGTGTTGCATCTCTAGTGTTTGGTCCGATCAGGGAGTATGAGAGTACCTAGGATCAGAGTTGCTTCAGTTATCCTCCACTCTGACCAAGTCCAACAACCTCGAGAGAGGTGTTGGTGCTTAGTTAGAGGTACCCTCTTTGAGAGAAGGGGTGTTGGATGTTCCTGTTGCCGCTTGTTATACCGGAGTTTTTCTCCTTCGTTCCTTACTAAAGCAATAGTGTTATCTCCTCTGTTTCTATTGCACTAAAACCCTAAAAACTGATAAACGCTTAAAACCTTAATTCCTCCTTGTAACTCCATTTGGAGATAGTTCTCTTTTATTTTATCGATCTTGGCATGTTGTTCCCTTCGGGAACTTTATCCTCGTCTTACCCTTGCCGGAGTGTAATGTGTTGATTCTGCATTCTTAACACTACCACCCTTGTCCCTGTGGTTCGACCCCGATCGCTACTTCGGACTCCATCATCGTTGCGGGGGCCTAAGAGTTGGGTAATTTAAAAGTCTGACTACTTCAAATCTGCTCCTTTTGGACGTGCGGTTTAAGTCGGTCACTACATAATGTGGATTCCTCCACATTCACCTTCCCAGATGGTACTCTAATGTGTAATCATAGTATTTTATCAATTCAAGAAAATCTCCTTTTTATTATGTTCAATTTCTTCTTTAATAAGAAATACATAAAGTTCTTGTGGCCTATAAAGAGTTGGAACTTCTCTCCATGAAGATAATGCCTCTATATGTTTTATACCACACCAAGCATGCTAGTTCCAGATCATGTGTCTGGTAGTTTTCCCCATGCTTCTTTAGATGCCAAGAAGAAGAAGAGACTATAGAATTATAGTACATTGTTAGACATCCAATCTATTCCTTTGACATGCCAAAGAAAATGTGTCCATTTCTATGCTCTAGAAAAACTAGAATTAGAGATTACATCTATTTCTCCTTCATTGGTTGGTCCACTCAAAGGATACATACTTATTAGTTAACAAGGTCAACAATAAGGCTATAGGACTGAAATCCTTGATAAAAGGCCTTTAATTTTCATCTAAACTAAGAAAAGTCAACACTTTAGTTGGCATATTTGCTATTTACATATTAGTACTGAGTCGACCTTTGTGGGATCCAACATATCCCTCAACTGGTTATAACCTAACCGAGAAATGACACTTTAGTGAACCAAAACTCACACTTATTGAACATTTCATACAATTGATGTTGTATTAGTAGATCTATCGTCATATGAAGATGTTGGCCATGTTGTTCTTTATCCTTGGAATACATCAAAATGACTTTGAAAACAACAAAAATTGATCTAGATATTGTTTTGAACACCTGATTTGATAGGTCAATGAAAGATAGAGGTGCATTGGTTAACCCAAACAACATAACCACAACCTTGAAGTGAGCATATCTAGTCCTAGAGGATATCTTAAGTAAGTCATTTATCAAGATAATCATCAAGTGGTATGATGACCTCAGGTGTCTATCTTTGAAAATAGTGAAACACCTTTTAACTTATCAAACAAATCATCAATCCCTAACAACATGTATTCTTTCACTATGACCTTGTTGATATGGTGGTAATCATTACATAACCTCATAGAATTATCATTCTTAAAAAAACATTGAATCACACCACATGGAAGGGGTCAGTGGTATGAAACCCTTATCCAAAAACTCCTAGAGTAGTTTTCATAACTCCTTCATCTCTGTAGGTGATGTCCTATATGGTACTTTTCCTATGGGTTGTGTTCCACTGGTTAGATTGATCTCAAGGTCAACCTCACGAGGAGGTAGAATATTGGAGATCTTCATTAGGAAGACATCTTTGAACTTTCATAGCATTGATACATCTCAAATATTAGGACTCGCCACATTAGTGTATACAAAGTGCTCTAAGAAAGCCTCACAACCCTATATCAGCAACTTCATAGCTATATCTACATCCGCAAGACATGTAGGAAGAATCTTATGGTTTCCTTTTAAAGTCTACTAGACATATCCCTTCCAAAAGTCAAGCAAATTGATTTATAATCAAACACCACCTTATACTTCTCTAAAGTATCCATTCTAAGGATCACATTGAGTCCATACATATCAAGTGGCATAAAATCCTCTTGAATGATGCATCCAAATAAAACAAGGATGCAGATGACACACCTCCTGCAAAATTGTAGAACCAACTAACTAAGTTCCAATGGAAAGAGGTTATGATTGGTAACTAACATGACAATGACAATGTACAATTGCCTCTTTGGTGATAAACATGTGTATTTCACCTGGGTAAACCAAACGCTAAATACATATATGTACACAAGTCAAAATAAAAAATCTCTATCTGACCAATAAAAAACTTGAGGGATGACAACTCCATCAAGTTGACTCATGGCATAGAAGCAGGGTCATTTCCTATGACTTTTCTCATCATTTCCTTATTCTAGTAGATCTTGATAATGTTTCTTGTGACAGTTGGCCACATCCTTTACCACCATCAATCTCATGCTACTAAGATCCATGATGGCTCTATCCTTGTTGTTGTGACACCTTCTAGTTTAGTTGTGGGCATAATATCCTCATGCACCCAAGATGGTTGCAATAGAAGCACTTATTCTACGGGAGGTGTGCAACCTAGATGATTGTAATATTGACATGGACCCCAAACTATATGCTCTATATGTAGGGAATCATCAACCTCTACCCCTACTTGTTGATGGTTGTAACTGTTCTTTTTCCTTCAATTCTAATGCAACAAATATCTACAAATGTTGTCTCGATGAACCGCAAAACCTCCACCTTTTAGAACCCCTAGAGAACTATGTGGCCTTTCTCATGGCATCATGCTAATGAATACCAATTGTTGTCATGTATATTCTCTTCATAGACTCCACTAAAGCTGGAAAAAATAGCATATAAGATCTAAAGTTGATGCCATCTTGGACAACTCTATAATCATCATGTTCTCAAATTGCTTAATTCTCACCTTCTCTATTGGTTCCATATGCAGGGAAAACCTCAATAGCTCCACCAACCATGCATCGTACTCGTTCATTATCATTGTCCTCGGTCACTTATGCTCATGTGATCTTCTCAACCTAATATGATAGAGAGAAGCATTATTTCTTGAACTCCCTCCAAAACTCCATCTAGTAATCACCTCACCAGACCGTTTGATGGCCCATTAGTGGCTAACATTATCTTTCATCATGTATATCACATGCTTAACCTTGTCCACACCCGGTACATCTAATAATAAATATTCCTTATCTAGCTTTGTCAACCTAAAATCCACATTTGTGAGATCTGCAATATCAAAGTACTCCATGGATGCTACACACTTCAGCTGCTCCTACATCTTACTTGATCCCATAGACTCAATGTTTGAGGAGGGGGTCTTGGCAAAAAATATGGTATCTTCTCAGTGAAAATGGAATATATGGACATCATCTTTTTGGACATGACCTAAAAGGTTGTATGGACAAGCAATGTTGGATCCATGGTTGATCGGGCTCCAAATTTAGGTTCCCTTCTTTCGAGAGCATGCCACCTCTTGTCACCTCTTGGTAGGATGAAATTACTCTTCATGTGCTTTTCATTTGATCCCATATATAAACAACCATGATCAATAATTAGATATGGTGGACTCATAAGAATAGACACAACAAACCAATCTTATTTCTAAGTAGACTAAGCAAATTTGGCTCTAATACCAAGAACTAGTGATGTCCCACAACATAGATCAACATTTCTCAAAATGAATCCCAATTTAAAACCAAAAAGACACCATCAACACATTAACATGTCATAATAAAAAAGTTCCAAAGGAAATTTTGATTATCAAGAAAGAGTGGTATTAATAAGCCATTATATCTATTAAGAAATTCTCCATGGCTCATATACATGTTGTGGTTGTGTACAGATCTTCCACATTCACATATATGTATACAAAAAGGGCATATCAATAAAATCTTATAAATTTATATAGCTACAACACTAGAGGTTGTGCACAAATATCAAAATTGTAGATTCAACACACATCAAGGATAAAGAAAATAAGAATACACACTTAGACCTAAGTTTACAAGGACAAAAATAGACCACTACTCCTATACACAAACTTTAGTTAGTCCCAGGTGTAGGTCACAAAATATCACATACCTCTAGGAATCCCTCATACAAACATCACCTACCTCAATAACTAAAATTGGCCTCTTATAGAGTGATCCTTTTCTCTGTTACTAGAGAAGCTATGTCAATCACCTAAAATAAGTGGAAAATCACAAAGTGAGATCCCAAGTCCTGATGATATAATATAACTATGAAATGTCTATTACTTAAATAATTTTTATCTACATATAAACATGGCAGTAAGCATTTAGATAATTGGGCTGGTTGTATAATTAGAAGTACACTCTTACCATAACTACACATGTTTTATCACAGAGACATGGGAAACATATAAATCATGTAGGTTATTAAAATAAGAAATCACACACATAAGTGCATCCATAATCATTATCTAAATAAACTAAAACATACATGATACATGACTATGTTACATCTTTTATTATTTTTGGAATCTTGAGGTCTACGAAGCACATACTAATAATCAGTATAAGATCCAAGGATATATAGATTCCATTAGATCTCTCAATATAACCTCGGGTTAGGGAAAAAAGGTTGAGCTCCCACATGCCAAATCTACTATGTAAGTTTATCAAAGAAGGGTCCAATATGCACATTCCACGACAACAAATATAGTTTATCAAACCCCTCAATTTGAAGACAACTTCAACTAATTCCCATCTCGTGGCATATATCATGTAACTCAGGACCCTCAATTATATATAGGTCCCAATAGACCTTGTGGATTCTAGGGCATATCAACCCCCACACCCTTATATACTCAAAAAGTATACACTCCAAGCATCTTCTAATAGTTCATATATTCCTATGTGATAACTCAATTCACTATTTTCATCATGAACCATAGAAACAGATATATGGACTCAGGGCACTATCAAAAGTCTACTCTTGATTAATTAAACACATACTCTTCTATGGTTGCATCAACCAAGTTACATAAGAGAAACTATAATAGAACCACAGAGTTAATCAATTCAATAGAACCATAGAGCTAATCAAGGTATTTCACTCCATTCAATATATAATATCTAATGATAAGGGAATCTAACTTTTCAAGGTAAAGTATACAACATCTTTCTCGACCACATCAAGCCCTATCATCCAAAACCAAACACCAACAAGTTCCTATAGGCATCAATACCATACTAAGGTTGAACTTTTTTCAAAGAGTGATATATCATGTCATTAGAGGGTACTCTTCCTTATTAGAATGATATATCTAACCATTAGCATAGAACATCCCTATCTTAATGTTCGATCAGCTTCCATTACCTTCTCAGCTTGAACCTATCATGAGAGTAGTGTAAGAGTCAAAGAAGTCAGTAACAATACTATTCAAGTGAACCCATTCTCCAACGGCAAGGCCCTAGACTTGGGAATGGAGGGTAAGCACAACGGTACTCAGTGTACAAGAAGTAAGAGTGAGGGTATGCGTCAATACCAAAAAACATAGTATTGGTGATAGTCATGTAAAAGGTTACACATTTTAGGTGATAAACGTGTACATCACTTATAATTTGTATAGACCTATGTGAAATAGATGACATACATTTTAGCATTTTGAAAAGGTTACATACTTTAGGTGACATACATGTAAATCATCTATAATATGTATAATCCTACATAATATAGATGACATACATTTTATCATACATTAAAGGGTTACACCGAATAGGTGACATACATTTGAATCACCTATGTTCTAATGGGGTTTTTCCATATAGGTGACATGTATATGAGTTACATTTGATCCATAACGGGGTATATATTTAGGTGACACACATGCATGCCACCAAACCTTTAGGTGACACATGTGCATGTCACCTAAACTTTAGGTGATATACATGTTAGTCATTAAACATCTCCCAACCAATAATAAGCATCAACAAGCTTCATGGGGATATATTAATACATTTATTGACAATTCATAAAGGAAGATATGTGAGAGAAATTGTTGTTGAGAGTCTTTCTAAGTAATCTGGAGGGTCAATCATAGAGGGGTATTGGCATAAAGATCTTCTCCCAAACTCATATATGTCTCTTTTGTGTACATTATAAGGCTAATGGGCATTTGTCTTGTGAGGCAAATTGCTCCTTGGTAGTGGCTTTCATAGACCACCTACCACCAGCAACAATTGCTACAAAAGAGTGGTGACTGTCAAAAGCACTCAAACAACCGTGCTCCCATCATCCCCAAACTCATACACATCTCTTTTATGAATAGTTAAGAGGATGATGCATATATACATGTCTCAAATCTAAGTATTTTCAAGGACTTACTATGAGAGGACACTATCATGATATGGCCCCTAGCTCCACCCAGAAGAATTTTCATAGACTGTCTACCAATACATGTTGTCATGATATGGACCACGACTCCTCAGTAATACATTTTGGGAGATTTCCATCTAAGGACATTCTCATGATATGGGCCCAGTCTCCTCACAAATACATTTTTAGGAACTTGTTGTGAGAGGACACTATCAAGATATGGGCCACATGTCCTCAAAGTTGCATTTCAAGGTACTTGTTGTGAGTGAGCATTGTCATGGTATGGTTCATGGATCCTCCCAAATGCATTAACATGGGTATATATCATTACATTTATTTGACAAGTTGTAAAGAAGATGTGTGAGAGAAAATGTAGTTGAGAGTCATTCTAAGTTATCCGTAAAGCGATATTGGCATGAAAATAGTCACCAAACTCATACATGTCTCTTTGGTTATCATTCTAAGGCTAATGAGCCTATGTCTTACGAGACAAATTTCTCCTTGGAAACATCTTACATAGACCTCTCACCTCCAACAACGATTCCTACAAATGGGAGGTAGCAGCCCTAAACACCTAATCAACCAGGCTTCAATTCTCCCCAAACTCATAGATGTCCATTTATGAATAGTTAAGAGGACAATACATATATACACATCTCAAGGACTTTTTTGTGAGAATACAATATCATAACATAGGCCCCATCCCCTCCTTAAAGCATTTTAATGGACTTTTCTAAGAGGACATTATCACATTATGGGTCGTAGCTCCTCACATATGCATTTTGGGGGACTGTCATGAGAGGATTCTCATGATATGGGCCTGGATACTCACAAGTGCAGTTTCAAGGACTTGTTGTGAGACACCACTATCATGATATGGGCCTAAGATCCTCAAAAATGCATGCCAAGGGACTTGTTGTGAGATGATATTGTCATGACATGGGCCCAAGATCCTCACAAATGCATTTCAAGGGACTTGTTATGAGATGATATTGATACAATATGGGCCATTGCTCCTCCTAAATGTATTTATGGACACTATCAATATAATGAGCCTTGACACCTCCTTAATGCATTTGAAGGGACATGTTGTGAAAGGACACTATAATGATATGGGTTGTGGTACCTCCCAAATGCATTTTTAGGGATGCACTGTGAGATAACATTTATCATGATATGGGCCCTGACACCTCCCAAATGCATTTTATGGACATGTTGTAAGAGGACGTTCTCATGATATGAGACATGACACCTTTCAAATGCATTTTAAGGACTTACTGTGAGATGACATTGTCATCATATCTGTGGTGGCACCTCCCAAATGTATTTTTAAGGACTTGGCGTGAGAGGACATTATCATGATATGGGCCCAAAGTTCACCCAAATGCATCTGAAAGGACATGTTGTGAAATATCATAATATGGGTCATGGCACCTCCCAAATGCATTTTTAGAGACTTTCTGTGAGATAGAATTTGTCATTATATGGGCCCTGACACCTCCCAAATGCATTTTGATGGACTTGTTATGAGAGGACGTTGTCATGATATGGGCCCTGACACCTCCCAAATGCACTTTCATAGACTTGTTGTGAGAGGACATTGTCATGATGTGGGACATAACACCTCCCAAATGCATTTTTAAGGACTTACTGTGAGATGACATTGTGATCATATGCTCCATGACACCTCCCAAATGTATTTTCAAGGACTTGGCGTGAGAGGACGTTGTCATATATGGGCCCAAACTTCACCAAAATGCATTTTTAGGGACTTATTATGAAAGGACTTTGTCAATATATGGGCCCTGGGTCCTCCTTAATGCATTTGAAGGGATACGTTGTGAAAGGACATTATCATGATCTGGGTCATGGCACCTCCCAATTGCATTTTTTGGGAGTTGATGTGAGATAACATTTGTCATTATATGGACCCTGACACCTCCCAAATGCATTTTCATGGATTTGTTGTGAGAGGACGTTGTCATGATATGGGACCTAACACCTCCCAAATGCATTTTTTAAGGACTTACTGTGAGATGAAATTGTCATCATATGCTCCATGGCACCTCCCAAATATATTTTCAAGGACTTGTCATGAGAGGACATAGTATGATATGGGCCCAAACTTCACTGAAATACATTTTTAGGTACTTATTATGAGATGACACTGTCAATATATGGGCCATGTATCCTCCTTAATGCATTTGAAGGGACATGTTGTGAAAGGACATTATCATGATCTGGGTCATGGCACCTCCCAATTGCATTTTTTGGGAGTTTATGTGAGATAACATTTGTCATGTTATGGACCCTGACACCTCCCAAGTGCATTTTCATGGACTTGTTGTGAGAGCACGTTGTCATGATATGGGACCTAACACCTCCCAAATGCATTTTTAAGGACTTACTGTGAGATGACACTGTCATCATATGCTCCATGGCACCTCTCAAATATATTTTCAAGGACTTGTCATGAGAGGACATAGTATGATATGGGCCCAAACTTCACCGAAATACATTTTTAAGGACTTATTATGAGAGGACATTGCCAATATATGGGCCATGTATCCTCTTTAATGCATTTGAAGGGACATATTGTGAAAGGATACTATCACAATAAGGGTCGTGGCACCTCCCAAATGTATTTTTAGGGACTTGATGTAAGATAACATTTGTCATGATATACACCTCCCAAATGTATTTTGATGGACTTGTTATGAGAGGACATTTTCATGATATGGGACCTGACACCACCCAAATGCATTTTTGAGGACTTACTGTGAGATGAAATTATCATCATATGTTTGATGACACCTCCCAAATGTATTTTCAAGGACTTGGCATGAGAGGACATTGTCATGATATGGGCCCAAACTTCACAGAAATGCATTTTCAAGGACTTATTATGATAGGACACAACCAATATATTGGTCGTGGCTCCTCCTTAATGTATTTGAAGGGACATGTTGTGAAAGGAAACTATCATGATATGGGTTATGGAACCTCCCAATTGCATTTTTAGGGACTTGATGTGAGATAACATTTGTCGTGATATGGGCCCTAACACCTCCCAAATGCATTTTCATGGTCTTTTTGTGAGAGGATGTTGTCATGATATGTGACCTGACACCTCATAAATGCATTTTTAAGGATTTATTGTGAAATGACATTGTTGTCATATGTACCATGACACCTCCCAAATGCATTTTTAGGGACTTATTATGAGAGGACATTGTCAATATATGGGCCATGGATCCTCCTTAATGCATTTGAAGGGACATGTTGTGAAAAGACATTATCATAATATGGGTCATGGCACCTCCCAATTGTATTTTTTGGGACTTTATGTGAGATAACATTTGTCATGATATAGACCTTGACACCTCCCAAATGCATTTTCATGGACTTGTTGTGAGAGGACATTGTCATGATATGGGATATAACACCACCCAAATGCATTTTTAAGGATTTACTGTGAGATGAAATTATCATCATATGCGCCATGACACCTCCCAAATGTATTTTCAAGGACTTGGCATGAGAGGACATCGTCATGATATGGGCCCAAACTTCACCGAAATGCATTTTTAGGGACTTATTATGAGAGGACGCTGCCAATATATGGGCCATGGATCCTCCTTAATACATTTGTAGGGACATGTTGTGAAAGGACACTATCATGATATAGGTCATGGAACCTCCCAATTGCATTATTAGAGACTTGATGTGAGATAACATTTGTCATGATTTGGGCCCTGACACCTCCCAATTGCATTTTTAGGGACTTTATGTGAGATAACATTTGTCATGATATAGACCTTGACACCTCCCAAATGGATTTTCATGGACTTGTTGCGAGAGGATGTTGTCATGATATGGGATACAACACTTCCCAAATGAATTTTTAAGGACTTAGTGTGAGATGACATTGTCACCATATGCGTCATGGAACCTTCCAAATGTATTTTCAAGGACTTAGCGTGAGAGTACATTGTCATATATGGGCCCAAACTTCACCGAAATTATTTTTCAGGGACCTATTGTGAGAGGACTTTGTCAATATATGGGCCATGTGTCCTCCTAAATGCATTTGAAGGGACATGTTGTGAAAGGACGTTATCATGATCTGGGTCATTTCTCCTCCCAATTGCATTTTATGGGAGTTGATGTGAGATAACATTTGTCATGATATGGACCCTGACACCTCCTAAATGCATTTTTATGGACTTGTTATGAGAGGATGTTGTCATGATATGACACCTAACACCTTCCAAATGCATTTTTAAGGACTAATTGTGAGATGACATTGTCATCATATGCGCCATGGCACCTCCCAAATGTATTTTCAAAGACGTGGCATGAGAGGACATTGTCATGATATGGACCCAAACTTCACCGAAATGCATTTTCAGGGACTTATCATAAGAGGACACTGCCAATATATGGGTCATGTATCCTCCTTAATGCATTTGAAGGGACATGTTGTGAAAGGACACTATCACAATATGGGTCGTGGCACCTCCCAAATATATTTTCAGGGACTTGATGTGAGATAATATTTGTCATGATATGGGACTTGACACCTGCCAAATGCATTTTGATGGACTTGTTATGAGAGGACATTGTCATGATATGGGACCTGACACCACCCAAATGCATTTTTAAGGACTGACTATGAGATTACATTGTCATCATATGTGTGATTACACCTCCCAAATGTATTTTCAAGGACTTGGCGTGAGAGGACATTGTCATGATATGGGCCCAAACTTCATCGAAATGTATTTTCAGAGACTTATTATGAGAGGACACTGCCAATATATGGGCCCTGGCTCCTCCATAATGCATTTGAAGGGACATGTTGTGAAAGGACACTATCATGATTTGGGTCATAGAACCTCCCAATTGCACTTTTAGGGACTTGATGTGAGATAGCATTTGTCATGATATGGGCCCTGACACCTCCCAATTGCATTGTTAGGGACTTGATGTGAGATAAAAATTGTCATGATATAGACCTTGACACCTCCCAAATGCATTTTCATGGACTTGTTGTGAAAGGATGTTATCATGATATGGGACATAACACCTCCCAAATGCAATTTTAAGGACTTACTGTGATATGACATTGTCATCATATGCGCCATGTCACCTCCAAAATGTATTTTCAAGGACTTGGCGTGAGAGGACATTGTCATGATATGGGCCCAAACCTCTCCCTAATGTATTTGTAGGGACTTATTATGAGAGGACATTATCAATGTATGGGCCCTGACACCTCCCAAATGTTGTGAGATGACATTATCATCATATGTGCCATGGAACCTCCCAAATGTATTTTCAAGGACATGGGATGGTTTTGGTTGTGATGGTTGTCCTTGTTTCAATCATGATGGTCCATTTTGCTTCTGGATGTGACACTTCATTTTAGTCTGGTCATGTCGTTGCATTTGTTGCAGTCATGACATTGTGTTGTGAGGGTGGGTCACAAACTCTAATTGCGTAGTGTGTAACACCATTGACAGAAACACATCAGTGCTCATTTTAGGGTTTGATGATCTTGGATCTATGAGTTTTGACCTTGATGATGCTGGTGTTCTTGTTGTTGGGTCTTGTTTTGATCAAGACTATTATTTCTCTTGTGTTTTGGGTCGAGAAAGATGTGCACCATGTGCGTTTGAGGTTGAGACAGTTGGTGTTGTTTTGGTTGTGATGGTTGGCCTTATTTTAGTCATGATGGTCCGTTCTGCTTCTAGACGTGACACTTCATTTTGGTCTAGTCTCGACACTGTTTTTTATGGTCGTGACGTTGTGTTGTGAGGGTGGGTTGCGATGTTGTGTTGTGGGTTGGTCGTGAAGCCTATGTGTAACGATGGTCGTGATACCTTGCTTTGACATTATTGTATCACGTTCTATTATGGTCACGACATGCATCGTGGACACAGTCATGATGTTGCATTGTGAGATATGGGTCGTGGCACCTCCCAAATGCATTTTTAGGGACATGATGTGAGATAACATTTGTCTTAAAATGGGCCCTGATACCTCCCAAATGCATTTGTGAAGGGACATATTGTGAAAGAACACTATCATGGTATGGGTCGTGGAACCTCCCACATGCATTTTTAGGGACTTGATGTGAGATAACATTTGTCTTGAAATGGGTCTTGACACCTCCCAAATGTATTTTCATGGACTTATTGTGAGAGGGTGTTGTAATGATATGGGACATGACACCTCCCAAATGTATTTTTAAGGACTTACTATGAGATGACATTACCATCATATGTGCCATGGAACCCCCCAAATGTATTTTCAAGGACTTGGGATGGTTTTGGTTGTGAAGGTTGTCCTTGTTTCAATCATGATGGTTCGTTCTACTTCTGGACGTGACACTTCATTTTGGTCTGGTTGCAACGCTACATTTGTTGCGGTCACGACATTGTGTTGTGGGGGTGGGTCAGGACGTTGTGTTGTGAGTTGGTCGTGAAGCCTATGTGTAATGTTGGTCATGATGCCTTGCTTTAACGTTGTTGTATCACGTTCTAACGCGGATGCAACGTGCGTCGCGGAGACAGTCACGATACTGTGTTATGAGATCTAGTTTCCTTCTTGTTGTGAATTACTTGCAATCAAAGCATAATCAACCAAAACCAACCTTTAAACCCTCAAGCCTTACTCTCCTCTTTAGGAACATAGCTCACATTAACTTCGCTCTAGTGCCCCCCTCTCACTGAGGATCGACCCTACTCTTACCACTTGCCTATACTACAACGCGACCCCGTGCACTTGTGAGCGCGTGTGATTAGTTAAGCTAGTGTGTCAAACTAGGTCCATATATAAATTTTGAAAGATCCATCATTTGTGTCTGTTCACAGGGTTTCATCTATTCAAACTCTAATTGGGTAGTGTGTAGCACCATTGACAGAAACACATCAGTGCTTGTTTTATGATTTGATGATCTTGGATCTATGAGTTTTGACCTTGATGACATTGGTGTTCTTGTTGTTGGGTCTTGTTTTGGTCAAGACTGTCATTTCTCTTGTGTTTTGGGTTAAGAAAGATGTGAACCGGTGTGTTTGAGGTCGACACACTTGGTGTTGTTTTGGTTGTGATGGTTGGTCTTGTTTCAGTCTTGATGGTCCGTTCTGCTTCTGAACGTGACACTTTGTCAGCAAGAGTGGTCACGCCTCTGAGGAAGATTCATAGCAATGACTATCTGTTAAGATTTTTTTAACCCCTCCCAACAATGAGTATCCAGCAAGTCATTCATACTTTCCCTCCAGTAGTGCATAAGGAACATGACCCACAACATGACGAGTAGGAATTCCCCAATGAGCTCTTTAGCCAGTGATCATTCCTGGGGGGAGCTTGATAGCCTCATCGTGATTTGTGGTGACCATAGGAATCCATCCAAGGATAAGGAGGAGAAGGCCGAAGGCTAAGTGCGCCAAGATGCACAAGGTCATACAGAAGTACAAGCTCAACGGGTCCGTCTGGTGGATTTCACAACAGATGGACCGTGTCCACCATAGTGAGACGTATTGTGTGATCGCTGACACAAAGGAAGCGTTCTTCAAACCAGTTGTGTACAAGGCCTTGGGATTGACCGTCATCAACAATGAAGAAAAAATATGTTGTAGTAGGGGTACATGTGGGAGAGTAGGGAGATGACGGGGGTTGTGCACGGTAGGAAATCAATAGGGAGATTACATGTGTTTGTTTTGTGATGGCGTTGCAGACGAGTTGGGTTTGTTCAGGTCCCAATCCATTCCAGGTTAGGACTCTAAGCCCCTGTTTGGTTCGGGACTGGCTTTATGCAAGCCTGCCTGGCTTGGACGGGTTTAGGCCTGCTGGAGTCTGATTCTGTTTGGAAAACCAGTCTGATTCTGTTTGGCAAACCAGTCTCATTCTGGGGGGCTGGACTCGTTTCAGACTCGTTTCAAGCTGATTCTGTTTGGCTGTGCAGGCTGAGTTTAGTCTGATTCTATTTGGCAACTGTAGGCAGGATTAGCTGAATCTGTCCTATTCTCGCAGAACTGTTGTTAGAAATGTGACCTTGTGACGCCGTTTAAACAGAAGTTTTTAAACTGAAAAAAGTAACTGAATAATAACTTAATTGTTATCAATATCACTTTGGTTTAAGAACTCTCATTTTGTTGTTGAGATGTGAGTCAGGCGTGTTACCCTTTTGTGGGGTGTTTATGTGGGTGTTTTGATTGTTTCCTTGAGGTTGAATATGCCTAACATGCTATGTTTAATACCCCGTCAGACCAAAAAACACGTTCCAAAAATAGCCAAACATGAACATCATTTTTAAAGTAAAACATATTCAGCTACAGAAGACTAAATATAAATTGTCTTAGTGGGCAGGCACCCATAACAAGCTTGTAATGTATATAAACAACATAAAGATAATAAAGAAAACAAAAAACTAATGATTGTTTGATCCAACTGATTCAACATCAGTTTCATCATCCCTAGACGAGATCAAGATTGGTGCTTGGTGGCAATCTCTGACAAACAAGGCATCCGCCGAGTCCGAAGTAGATGATATGTAACCATCTGGTCTCGGGAAAATAAACCTTAGCAAATTAGAGTTGTCACCTTCAAAATAAATCCACAACAAAAAGCATGTAGGACGACTGTCATCCTTGGGTTTGGGTTGTAGGGTCACGGTCCAGTCTGGTGTGGCTTTGAGGCTGTCCAACATTTCCGTCCAACCTTCATCCATGATTAAATATTTACTTTTCTTGTTCCATTTACTTTCTTCAGGTGTAGACCACCTGATCTGTACATCAAAATGATTCTGCCTACCTCCACCATTGCATAGCCAGGAGTTATCTTGAATGGCTCGCACCTCCAGGTAACGGGAAGGGGGACGCGTCTCATGAACTCCCTGTTTGAGAGATCGTACTCCTTTACAGGGAAACGAGATCCCATGTTGCCTGTAATAAACAAGAAGAAGAACAACAACAAGAAGATAAGAAGAAGAACAGAAGAAGAAAAATAACAAGAAGATAAGAAGAACAAAATTAAAAATAAGATAAGAAGAACAAAAATAACAAGAAGAACAATAATAACTCTTATGTTCACCTAAGTTCACTACTATCATGTATTAGGTTTATTATCATTTTATGATTTTGCCTCCATCCAAGCCTCTGTCGTATACACTCCATCAACACACCTTCGTATACAGTCCATCATATCATGCTCCGAACAACACACAAAATGAGGAGGCGTCGAATGACTAAGCATATTAGTTAATATGTAAGTTCCAAACAATAGATCATGGCATATCCTTTTTTTAAAAACAATCAACAACACTTAACACAGGAACTTCCAAACAACAACACTAAAATGGAAAACCGATGACGCGAATGAAAGGTATGGCCGCCATTCGACGTTACGACGTCGTCGGGGGTGAAGGAGTGTCCAACAGAAGCCTACATTGGTCCTCCAGTTCTTCTACGTAGCGTTCTAGATACTCATGCTCATACTTTTTGTTGGTGTAAACATCATGGTGGTTGTGATGAATTTCAACAAAATCTTTCAAGTTCATTGTCTGACCCCACAATGACTTGCAATCGAGCGTGAGTAACACAATCTCAGCTTTCAGAGAATCAATTGTAGGACTGAGATCGATTGCCCAGCGAAAGTAACTGCATCGATCTTTTCCCTAAAAAATATTATGAAGTTTACGTAAATGACAATGAATGTGTAACGTACACAGTGGCTACATAATATGTGTGTACAAGCGCACCTCGCGAGAAGGACATATGTAATACATTTCACCTGGTCTTTCACTGAGAATTCCAAAGTCATACAACCCTGCATCGTCAGTGTTAAGTCGCAAGCCTGCCTCTAACCCACAGTCACACCGCACAACTTCAGTTGTATTAATAGACATCTACACCATGCATTTGAATCAGTCAAACGATTTATGGAAATGGAGTTAGATTGAAAATCAAAACAATAACATACAAGACAGACCTCATAATAATTGTTAAATCTATTACAGATAAACTTATGTTATGAATGTTGGACAGACATCAATGATGTTATACATCTATGATGTATTGTAATCGTCCTCATTGGAAGTGTTTTCGTCGCTAGTTATGTGAAGACGTTGGCGAAGATATTGGGACCGCGATCGTAGATCGGTAATTTCTACTTGTAGCCTATCAGTGTCTGCTCTGCTGGAACAGACAAAGGCACACTGGGAAGACCATAGTTGATGTTCACTGCGTACATATGCAAGTTGTGAAAGCATTGCAGCCCTAACGGCGGTTAGTGTGGCAATTGTGGGTACAACCCGTTGCGCGGGCAACCTCATATGACATCTATTTTGATTTTGAAGACTACCGCACGTAAAATATGGCATGTGTGGGTTCTTGTCTTCAAAACGTCCGTTTTGTGCATCCTTGGCATCCATATAAACGCGTACAGTGGATTGAAGGCCGCATTGACAACGAGGCATTCTGTTCTCCATTTGAAGACAACCTATATTGACACAATGTGTTGATTCTGATCAGGTTCGAAATAAACAATTCGGGAATCAATCTATTACAGATACTCTACTAACGAGTTTCCCAAATGAGATTAGCAATGGATTCACGTAACACTTCGCCCTCCCTTGAATCGGCCTGAGTTGAACCTTGACCTGAACTCGGGGGAACGACGCTTGGGGGAATGGCAGACGATGAATTCTCATCTGGGAGTTCATCCATTATGGTGTCGCCGTCATTTTGCCGTCGGATGTAATTGTGTAGGATACAACAAGCAAGTACGATGCGACACTGCGAATGAATAGGATATGTCGGCCCCTTCTTAAGGTATGCAAACCGTCTCTTCAGCACCCCAAATGCTCTTTCTACAATATTACGTAGTTGAGCATGTCTGTGGTTGAACATCTCTTTCTTGCTGGTGTAGGCATGTCTGTTTCCTCGGTACTCAGCAATATGGTATGCTGTGTTGCGATAGGGTGCAACAAATTCACGAGTGTTGGCATACCCTGCATCTACCAGGTAAAACTTCCCCGGCGGAACTGTAAACCCGCTATGGTTCCTTGCCGATTGCAGGACCCTTTGGTCGGCAGCCGACCCCTCCCACCCAGTGAGGACATATGTAAACTCCATGGAGAAGTCTACTACAGCCATGACATTGAGAGAGACATTCCCTTTTCTGTCACAGTATCGATTTTGTTTGTCTCTGCTGACCAAGACAGGGATGTGTGTTCCGTCAATAGCCCCTATGGCATTCTATAAACCAAAATAATGTTGTAAACATACACAATGTTTGAAAATAAATTAAATTTATTAGGGGGTTAACTATTACCTTGAAGTATGGGTAGAACCTTGCGTTATGTAAAATGCGAGTATGTGTTGTTGTGCATGTAGTTGCGGTTTGCATGACAATGTAGTCATGGGTCAACGCACAAACAACGTCCAACACTTCGTTGAACTTTCTGCTAATGGTCTCACCGGAGTGAATGTAGTCCTCCGCTAAAGCACGATTTGTGTGTCCATGGCCAACCATCTGCAGGAAATAGCATACGGCCTCAACTGAGCTGATGCCTCTAGTACCTCGCAACAAGCCACGACTCTCAAGCTTGTCGACAAAGGTCATTATAGTTTGTGGACGCATCCGATATAGGTCATAAGCCCTTTGTTTGTGACCGGTCAATATTTCTAAGACCTTTATGTGGCCACTCCTGATGCTAACTGACCTAGGGATACGAGGTGGTGTGGAGGCATCAACGTCTACTGCGTCCATGATTGAGTATGCAATTGAGTCGGCAATTAAATCACCAACGTGAATCACTGGCCACAATAAGGAATCTAATAAAAGGTTGTTGAGCATGTCTTGTGTTTGCGGTTGGTCATTGCCAGACATGATGCCTACATGTACAATGCAAACAACTACATAATAATTGCTACAACATAAGACAATCCAATTAACGTGCGAAAAATAAATTATTACAACACTCAATCAAATGAAATTGTACGAATATGTAATGTGTGTGCGGAAAGTAAATTATTACAACAGTCAATGAAATATAAATGTTTGGACGGAAAATAATTAACTTCAAATGCATACGAAATAACCCCTGCAATTATGTTCCCGATGGGACAGCATCACTGGATGAAGGAAACCACATCGGTGGCACGCCTGGGAAGTTGGGTGGCGGGATAAATGGTGGCTGAGACGATGTGCCTGGGAAGTTGGGTGAAGAGGAAGACGACATAAATGGTGGCTGAGACGACGTGCTGCTGAAGTTGGGTGAATGTGAAGGGAATGGTTGCGGAGACGGGAAATAATATGAAGGCATTGGAGGTACAGATGTGGCAAAACCTAATTGTGACCTTTGACAAAGGTCGTTTAACCACAAGGTTATCTTTGCAGGGGTGTTTTGGAGGCTAAGGTAGATGTTGCGGTTGGTAGAGTCCTTGATGGCGTTCACAAGTGTAGTAAAAATAGAGGTGGGGGCATCGGGGAAATTGGCATTAAAATGTTGTAAAATGTTTGACAACTCTTCCTTTTCATAGGATTTGGTCATCATGGATGTCCCTAACTCGTGAACCTTTGTGTAAACCTGTGTGAACTCAGCCAGAACTTCATTGGAAAGACTACATCGCTCTTGCGGCGTTGAATGGCGTCTCCTGCGCGTATGGGTAGAAGGACTCCTGCCCCCAACTGACGGGTTATCCGTTCCCACAGGCCACGCGCTTTCACCCTCACTTTGGGGTACGCTACCCTCGTCTGGTACGGTACGCTCGCTTGTTGCCGAGTGTGTGTACATGGGGGTATCAGGCGCGCCTAGGTCGACACAGACATCATCCTCAGACGCAACATCTGCGGGAATTTGAGTGTCCGCCGAAGACATTGCATGGTGTCCTCTAGCAATGTTCCTCCCCGCCATTAGCTCTATGTCGTAGTAGTGGGGAAACGGGCGCCTAAGCAACCTAGTCAGGTCCCTGTCTGCCTACGCTTTAAAAAAAATGTGTATTAAGATATTCATGTTTACATGTACAATTACAATTTGTTTGGATAAAAGTTATGTATAGTGTGCGTACCGCAATGGCCTCTTTCCACTCAGGGGTGTCCGACACAATGGGCTTGTGCCTTTCTTCATCCCATCCAACGCCACTCTTGTTGGTCAAACCCTTCAAATGGACGTAGTCCTTTTTAAGGTTCTTCCAGCGACATCTTATTTGGTCTAACTTAAACACGGCGGCAACCCTATTATTGACATCAGAAGTTATTTCCCTCCAAGAGTCCTTAGTAAAATTACCATCAATACACCTGCCTAGGTCATATTGTCTACGCAAGGCTGTCACCACAGTGACATCATACTCTCTTGTCCATACCATACGGTTGTTAGGGTCGGCGGGAGGCATACTCGTGTAGTTGCTGCAATATTTGATGACATAATCAGTGTAAATGTTTAATACAATTCAGTCACAACAGATACCATTTAATACAATTTAATACAAATAATGAAACACCAACGAGCATATAGGCAAGTTACAAATTATTATTGGCCCCAAGTTTTAGTTAAACAAGTTTGAAATCTGCTGTTGTTTTAAACCCTATTAACCTAACCCTGACTGCTCCCGCATGCCAAATCAAACATAGTACCTGCTAATGGTGAGCTAATGTAGGCAAAAATTAGGTTCAACCATGGTATATATTGGAGGATTAATAATGGTTACTCTAATACAACATAGAGAGGAAAGTAAAACAAATGAAAGCTGAAATCCATAGCTGAAATCAATGAATGATCTTTCCCAGAATACCAATTTATATATACAATTTCCAGATTTATGAAATCTTTTGTGATACTATTATGATATCATAATAGTATCACAAAAAACATAACATCAAAATACAGAACATTAAAACAGAACAAATAACAGAACATCAAAATGCAGGGATTCACCTAACCTAGACCTCACACTGATTTAGTTAAACAAGTTTTAAATCTGCTGTAGTTTCCCCTATTAACCTAACCACTACCATATGATAGATTCATATCTTGGAGAGAAATTATGTTCTGTAAACTAAAACATACTATAATGTCACAGCTGCATGTTAAAACTATTTAGTATGTTTGCATGAATTTTGAATACATGTTATAACTCAAACCACTTGCACAATAGAGGTCATCTCCATGAGGAGTCAAATGTTGCTAAGATTGATCTGTTTTATGATTAATTGGTGGTTTACATGAACGAAAATAATGTAACAAAGAAGATATAAAACATAGACTAATGTGTTTAATTAAATGACAGTAAAACATCATGAGCTGTGGGTTTCACATAACCACATATCTCATGGTAAAATAACACACAATAAACAAAAAATTCAAGTTGTATAGTGAAATAACTTTTCCAGGCATCACTGTGTAGATGCAGGGATTCACCTAACCTAGACCTCACACTGATTTAGTTAAACAAGTTTTAAATCTCCTGTTGTTTTAAACCCTATTAACCTAACCCTGACTGCTCCCGCATGCCAAATCAAACATAGTACCTGCTAATGGTGAGCTAATGTAGGAAAAAATTAGGTTCAACCATGGTATATATTGGAGGATTAATAATGGTTACTCTAATACAACATAGAGAGGAAAGTAAAACAAATGAAAGCTGAAATCCATAGCTGAAATCAATGAATGATCTTTCCCAGAATACCAATTTATATATACAATTTCCAGATTTATGAAATCTTTTATGATACTATTATGATATCATAATAGTATCACAAAAAACATAACATCAAAATACAAAACATTAAAAAAGAACAAATAACAGAACATAAAAATGCAGGGATTCACCTAACCTAGACCTCACACTGATTTAGTTAAACAAGTTTTAAATCTGCTGTAGTTTCCCCTATTAACCTAACCACTACCATATGATAGATTCATATCTTGGAGGGAAACTATGTTCTGTAAACTAAAACATACTATAATGTCACAGCTGCATGTTAAAACTATTTAGTATGTTTGCATGAATTTTGAATACATGTTATAACTCAAACCACTTGCAAAATAGAGGTCATCTCCATGAGGAGTCAAATGTTGCTAAGATTGATCTGTTTTATGATTAATTGGTGGTTTACATGAACGAAAATAATGTAACAAAGAAGATATAAAACATAGACTAATGTGTTTAATTAAATGACAGTAAAACATCATGAGCTGTGGGTTTCACATAACCACATATCTCATGGTAAAATAACACACAATAAACAAAAAATTCAAGTTGTATAGTGAAATAACTTTTCCAGGCATCACTGTGTAGATGCAGGGATTCACCTAACCTAGACCTCACACTGATTTAGTTAAACAAGTTTTAAATCTCCTATTGTTTTAAACCCTATTAACCTAACCATGACTGCTCCCGCATGCCAAATCAAACATAGTACCTGCTAATGGTGAGCTAATGTAGGCAAAAATTAGGTTCAACCATGGTATATATTGGAGGATTAATAATGGTTACTCTAATACAACATAGAGAGGAAAGTAAAACAAATGAAAGCTGAAATCCATAGCTGAAATCAATGAATGATCTTTCCCAGAATACCAATTTATATATACAATTTCCAGATTTATGAAATCTTTTGTGATACTATTATGATATCATAATAGTATCACAAAAAACATAACATCAAAATACAGAACATTAAAACAGAACAAATAACAGAACATCAAAATGCAGGGATTCACCTAACCTAGACCTCACACTGATTTAGTTAAACAAGTTTTAAATCTGCTGTAGTTTCCCCTATTAACCTAACCACTACCATATGATAGATTCATATCTTGGAAGGAAATTATGTTCTGTAAACTAAAACATACTATAATGTCACAGCTGCATGTTAAAACTATTTAGTATGTTTGCATGAATTTTGAATACATGTTATAACTCAAACCACTTGCAAAATAGAGGTAATCTCCATGAGGAGTCAAATGTTGCTAAGATTGATCTGTTTTATGATTAATTGGTGGTTTACATGAACGAAAATAATGTAACAAAGAAGATATAAAACATAGACTAATGTGTTTAATTAAATGACAGTAAAACATCATGAGCTGTGGGTTTCACATAACCACATATCTCATGGTAAAATAACACACAATAAACAAAAAATTCAAGTTGTATAGTGAAATAACGTTTCCAGGCATCACTGTGTAGATGCAGGGATTCACCTAACCTAGACCTCACACTGATTTAGTTAAACAAGTTTTAAATCTCCTGTTGTTTTAAACCCTATTAACCTAACCCTGACTGCTCCCGCATGCCAAATCAAACATAGTACCTGCTAATGGTGAGCTAATGTAGGCAAAAATTAGGTTCAACCATGGTATATATTGGAGGATTAATAATGGTTACTCTAATACAACATAGAGAGGATAGTAAAACAAATGAAAGCTGAAATCCATAGCTGAAATCAATGAATGATCTTTCCCAGAATACCAATTTATATATACAATTTCCAGATTTATGAAATCTTTTGTGATACTATTATGATATCATAATAGTATCACAAAAAACATAACATCAAAATACAGAACATTAAAAAAGAACAAATAACAGAACATCAAAATGCAGGGATTCACCTAACCTAGACCTCACACTGATTTAGTTAAACAAGTTTTAAATCTGCTGTAGTTTCCCCTATTAACCTAACCACTACCATATGATAGATTCATATCTTGGAGGGAAATTATGTTCTGTAAACTAAAACATACTATAATGTCACAGCTGCATGTTAAAACTATTTAGTATGTTTGCATGAATTTTGAATACATGTTATAACTCAAACCACTTGCAAAATAGAGGTCATCTCCATGAGGAGTCAAATGTTGCTAAGATTGATCTGTTTTATGATTAATTGGTGGTTTACATGAACGAAAATAATGTAACAAAGAAGATATAAAACATAGACTAATGTGTTTAATTAAATGACAGTAAAACATCATGAGCTGTGGGTTTCACATAACCACATATCTCATGGTAAAATAACACACAATAAACAAAAAATTCAAGTTGTATAGTGAAATAACTTTTCCAGGCATCACTGTGTAGATGCAGGGATTCACCTAACCTAGACCTCACACTGATTTAGTTAAACAAGTTTTAAATCTCCTGTTGTTTTAAACCCTATTAACCTAACCATGACTGCTCCCGCATGCCAAATCAAACATAGTACCTGCTAATGGTGAGCTAATGTAGGCAAAAATTAGGTTCAACCATGGTATATATTGGAGGATTAATAATGGTTACTCTAATACAACATAGAGAGGAAAGTAAAACAAATGAAAGCTGAAATCCATAGCTGAAATCAATGAATGATCTTTCCCAGAATACCAATTTATATATACAATTTCCAGATTTATGAAATCTTTTGTGATACTATTATGATATCATAATAGTATCACAAAAAACATAACATCAAAATTCAGAACATTAAAACAGAACAAATAATAGAACATCAAAATGCAAGGATTCACCTAACCTAGACCTCACACTGATTTAGTTAAACAAGTTTTAAATCTGCTGTAGTTTCCCCTATTAACCTAACCGCTACCATATGATAGATTCATATCTTGGAGGGAAATTATGTTCTGTAAACTAAAACATACTATAATGTCACAGCTGCATGTTAAAACTATTTAGTATATTTGCATGAATTTTGAATACATGTTATAACTCAAACCACTTGCATAATAGAGGTCATCTCCATGAGGAGTCAAATGTTGCTAAGATTGATCTATTTTATGATTAATTGGTGGTTTACATGAACGAAAATAATGTAACAAAGAAGATATAAAACATAGACTAATGTGTTTAATTAAATGACAGTAAAACATCATGAGCTGTGGGTTTCACATAACCACATATCTCATGGTAAAATAACACACAATAAACAAAAAATTCAAGTTGTATAGTGAAATAACATTTCCAGGCATCACTGTGTAGATGCAGGGATTCACCTAACCTAGACCTCACACTGATTTAGTTAAACAAGTTTTAAATCTCCTGTTGTTTTAAACCCTATTAACCTAACCCTGACTGCTCCCGCATGCCAAATCAAACATAGTACCTGCTAATGGTGAGCTAATGTAGGCAAAAATTTGGTTCAACCATGGTATATATTGGAGGATTAATAATGGTTACTTTAATACAACATAGAGAGGAAAGTAAATATATACCAATGAATGATCTTTCCCAGAATACCAATTTATATATACAATTTCCAGATTTATGAAATCTTTTGTGATACTATTATGATATCATAATAGTATCACAAAAACATAACATCAAAATACAGAACATTAAAACAGAACAAATAACAGAACATCAAAATGCAGGGATTCACCTAACCTAGACCTCACACTGATTTAGTTAAACAAGTTTTAAATATTCTGTAGTTTCCCCTATTAACCTAACCACTACCATATGATAGATTCATATCTTGGAGGGAAATTATGTTCTGTAAATTAAAACATACTATAATGTCACAGCTGCATGTTAAAACTATTTAGTATATTTGCATGAATTTTGAATACATGTTATAACTCAAACCACTTGCATGATAGAGGTCATCTCCATGAGGAGTCAAATGTTGCTTAGATTGATCTGTTTTATGATTAATTGGTGGTTTACATGAACAAAAATAATTTAACAAAAAAGATATAAAACATAGACTAACCTAGACCTGTGGGTTTAATTAAATGACAGTAAAACATCATGAGCTGTGGGTTTCACATAACCACATATGTCATGGTAAAATACCACACAATAAACAAAATATTCATTTGTATAGTGAAATAACTTTTCCAGGCATCACTGTGTAGATGCAGGGATTCACCTAACCTAGACCTCACACGGATTTAGTTAAACAAGTTTTAAATCTCCTGTTGTTTTAAACCCTATTAACCTAACCATGACTGCTCCCGCATGCCAAAAATCAGAGAACCCTATTTCTACATGAGGGACCTCCATTGACCAAATCATTGACAAAAATCAGAGAACCCTATTTCTACATGAGGGACCTCCATTGACCAAATCATTGACAAAAATCAGAGAACCCTATTTCTACATGAGGGACCTCCATTGACCAAATCATGCCAAAAATCAGAGAACCCTATTTCTACACGAGGGACCTCCATTGACCAAATCATTGACAAAAATCCTATTTATCAATATGGTATGCCCTATTTTGACAACTCAAGTAAGACCCCCAACCTACTGTCCTGACCTCAATGCTACAAGCAAGTGCACAACATTCGTATAATGGAAATTTTTATTATATGTTCAAGTTATAAAATCAACAAGACAAACATTGAGTACAATATTAGAATACTATCAGGCAATATTTGAGCAAGTAGACAAGCATACATACATATCACAATTCAAATAAAAAAGCATGGTAGTGGCTTTTATTTGCTTTACTACTATAACGTAGCACACAGACACACATAATAGCGGTAAATTGATGCATTTCTAGATAAAAGTAGTAGTAACAAGTAGAATAAATCAGTCATACACAACGACTGTTTGTAGGTATTGTCGGCTCATTTGCCACTTAATCGATATACATGCCTGATTGTTGTACTTCTGCCCTAATCGACCTCACAAATAAAGCACCGTCTACCCTAATTTGTGACAAACCTGAGCAGAAGGGGGCGAGAACGACGACAGAGTGCCCTAAAACCGAAATAACCCTCTTCAACATTTTGCCCTAAACCCGAAATAAACCTCTACCCTAGACAGAGACCAACCTGAGCAGAATCTCTCCTTGCAGTGACGACGGCAGCGGCGGAAGCTGGGCACGATCGTCGACCTGGGCAGCACCGACAGACCACGAGCAAGCAGCAACGAAGTTCCGCGGAAGTCCAACACCACCTCGCAACAGTTGGACGAACAAGGTTGTGTAGTAGTCCAGCACCTCGCAGCACCACACCGCCACTTTAAAGCCGCAACAAAGGCTAGGGTTTCGGGTTCCTCTTATGTGCCGCCTACTCGTTCCTCTGTAGACGACTTGACCAGGCATGGCAGACCATGCTTTTGACCGCCCTAGCTCGGCGGTGGCAGTTGGCAGGAGACAGCTACGCCGAAGGTAGCTGCGTCGGGAGCAGCTGCGTCGCATTTACTCCACGGGCTGCCGCTTCGGCAGGAAAACGGCTGCTTCGGCTGCTTTGCCAGGAAGAGGGAGGGAGGGAGGGAAGATGTCGCGAGGGACGAAGCTGTGAGACGCGATACGCGAGTCGGGGTAATCTCAAACCGGGTTTGGGATTCCAAAACTGCCTCTAGCTGTACTGGGTCAAGCTCGAAAATGGGACTGACCAAACCCAAAACGGGGTCTGAACCAGTCCCATTGCCAAACGGAAACACAGCCCGAGCCGGACTGGTTTGGGCCTACGTGTCGCTACGCGACAGCGCCCAAACCCGGGCCAGGCCGTTTCCAAACAGGGGCTAAAGATCCAAGTCCAGTCACCCTATTCGGGATTGGGTCCATTCAAGTCACGTATTGGTCCGGGTCTAATACGAGTCGGGTCTGTTCAGATCGGATCCAACAAAACTCAGATCTGTTTCTAGGCCTACTTACATTGTGTTATTCTATCCCACTATGCAAGACACCCGCCCCAATTCCACCGAACCCAAAACTCCGTCTAACCTAAATCGTCTACCATCACGCACTCTCGCTCTTACAACCCCACAACCGCTCTATCCTTTCCAGTAGCGCCCCTAGTTTGCCTCTCCTCACCGGTCGTGTGCCCAATTCATCTCTCCTCACCGATCGTGTGCTCAGCTCGTCTATCCTCACCAATCGCATAGTTGGACTCTCCTCACAGGTCGCCCCTGTGGCATCTCCTCGCCGTCCTCCCAGTTGGGTTCTCCCAGATTGCAGAAAAGTCTGTCTTTAACAGGAGGCAGTGCGTGATGAATGGCAGTTGTTGTTCGAGACCCTAACTGTGGCAGAGAAGCCCGTCTGCTCCCTATCACCTACTGCTAGATGTCAGTCGCTCCTCATATGCCCAAATTCACCCTCATTCCTCAGGCAAGCGCATCTAGCCCCCTCTCACCCACTACTGCCGCAGTAGGAAAGACTCTGCAACCACAGCTCGCACAGTGTCCACGATCCACCATCGGTGATATGAAATCAGTAGGTCTTCTACGTAGATTCTTCTTCTCTAGTTGAACATGGCGTGTTCAACAAAATGCCTCATTGGGATTGGCATCCTAGAACCAATGGGTCTATTGAGGTAAAATCATGCTCAGGGTCCTTCCATCAATGCTTCAAATCTGGAATGTTCTCATCAGGTTAGTAAATTGACAGTACTTTTAGACTTTCATATTAAGCATAGACATGCTCATTATATTAAAAATGCTTCCATGATTTGTTTAACTTATGGGTTCATGTTTATTGTTAGAAGAAGTTCTGACTCTATATTACAGTCATCCAACCAACAGTTTATATGTTGTTGTTGCCAACAAAAAGAATAAACAAGGGTTGCGCTTCAAGTATAGTTTTCTCAGATGTTTCTAGTTAGTGCTCCCCCTCAATTTATCCAAGGGTGCCAATGTATCATCCAGATCATCCTAGTATGGGCCATTCTTTTGTTGCCAACTTTGCACTCCCAAGAATACATTCACTTTCCCTGCTTCTATATATCAACAACTTGTTCCTGAAATATAAACCATCCTTCTTCTAGAGTGGATGATCTTCTCTACTTGACATTTCGTTTGTGATTTCCATTGCTCCAGGGGTTCTCTCAAGGTATAATTGTGTTTTTCATACCCCTATCTCAGCCTTTTAGATGCTCAGGTCAAGCCATGTGGGATGAAGAAATGAATTCAATACTAGATATATGATTAAATATGTATTGTATACTTACCTGTGCTCCCTATGCAGCTAACGTAAAAGTAAGTGACCTCATCCTTGGTATATTTTACCATTTTCTGTACACATAATATTCTTGAGTTGTCATTCTTTTTTAAAACATGCTCAGGTGTAATTGGTGGCACAAGGTCCGATATATGCATTATACGCTACATGCCATGTAAAGATTTGCTTATATCCTTTTATTCTGAATTCCATCTTGACATCATGCATAAAGGAGCTAATGCTGCTAATGATTTGATTGGAAAAGTGGTTCCCCTTTTCTTAGACTACATCAACATTGTAAATTGCAGTAAACATGTATTTCCTTAAAGTTACTACTACTTACTTGAGATTTGTATTAGGAAAGCTCACATTTAACACTGAATTTTTTGACAGGACATTGTTGAAAACTAAAGCATCACAGAAGTGCTTGTCAATGAGAAGAAATTTTTGTCAAAATTGACATCTCTGTATCACATCACATGCAGTCTACAAGAATACAAATACAAACTTGCAACGTGCCTGGTGGTGGAAGTATTCTTGTTTCATTGCTATCATGTTAGTTTACTGGTCATCTTATCGGGATTAGGTTCCTGAATTTTTCATCCATTTTGCATAGATATTTGCTCATAGAATTGTCTTAACAATATTAAAATTTCATTCTATGTTTCACCTCCTTGTTATATATCTTTCTTGGACCTTTTCCTTTGATCGATCAATTTCTCCAACTTGCCATACTCTTAACAAGCAAAAACTTAAAAAATATGCTTCTTCTGTGTTCTATATTTACTTAGATTTGATATCACAAGAATGACAATGCATACTTTATGCTTGTATTTTGATGTGTTTATAGACCCTGCATGGAAGCGACACTGCTCGAGAAGGCCATCCAGGAGAGCCCTAAGAACAAGTTTGCCTGGAGCATTTGGCTGATTTTTGAAGCTGGCCGGGGAGACATCAACAAGACCAAGAAGATCCTCAAGATTGAGCACACGCTCAACCGACATGTCTTTCTCCAGTCCCTTGCCCCGCTTGACCCGTATGGATGGTATGCTCTCATACCTATCAAGTACCTCGACAATTCAGCAAGCGCTCTCTGTTTTTTGGTAGGTACCCCGCCACCCCATCATATTACTTAGCAGTTGGCATGTGTCAACTACCTTAAGAAGCTTTGCAGTACACATGTTTTGATTTTTTCATAACTAAGGCCAAGTCAACGTCATTTCTATGCACATGGTACAAGATCTAAAAATCCTATTAAATAATACCTAGAGTGGTATATGGACTACTGAAAATTAACTGAATGCCAACCGCCATTGGCTGTAAACATAAATGCATTTCTTTACATGTAATTATTTGTCCCCATCCCCCATCTTTATTGAGATACTAAAATAGAAAACTATGTTTTTGTTTCGGTATCAAGGTTGTATTTGCCATTGTATGAACGACTAGTGGAGTTGCCTGGCCATTATGCCTTTTCCTATTGGGATCATCAAGAACCCAATATTTGGAGAGAAAATCATTTTGATGATTTGATCATTGTAGGTGCTATAAATGGGTGTCTTATTATTCATCAATTAATTGTCCCCACCCCCCATCTTTATTGAGATACTAAAATAGAAAACTATGTTTTTGTTTCGGTGTCAAGGTTGTATTTGCCATTGTATGAACGACTAGTGGAGTTGCCTGGCCATTATGCCTTTTCCTATTGGGATCATCAAGAACCCAATATTTGGAGAGAAAATCATTTTGATGATTTGATCATTGTAGGTGCTATAAATGGGTATCTTATCATTCATCAATTAATTTCCTCTGCTTGTATTAGTTTCCCCGCTTATCCAGATGGTGATAGAAAATTAACAGAACATACAACACACTGTTCCATGATCTTACAATGTTTAACCATATTGCTAAACTCTAGGTAATATGAAAATAAACCTTTTGCGGATGCAAAATTCTTTAAATTCCCAAAATCCGGGTGTAGAAAATTGTCACAACATTGAATTTTCAACCAAACAATCCCTTTGCTAAATCAGATATTGAAGATACTAAAGGCTCGTTTGCTGATTTTTTCTTTTCTTTTCTCGTTCTATCATTCTCATACTGATCCACTTTTCTGGCCTTACAACTTGGAGGAGTTTGCTTAAACAAATTGCATCGACGGATACCTAGATGACTCACATCTGCACCTACAAAAGTGGCTTTTGTAACATTTTCAACGACAAACTTTGCAGTGAATGTAAGCACCAAGTAGTATAATTCGTGTTTTGAAATTTCACGTACTCTTCATTAAGCTATTAGCACCAGTAACACTTGCAATCTTAGTTTAAGACCGATAGTGGACTATGATAGCCCGCACAAAATGTCTTTGCCCAGCTGCAAACTCTTCAGGCAGATGGATGCTCCTACTCAACATAATGGATGCACAAGGTTGGAAATAAATTATCTAAAAGGATCTTTGGCTAGCAGCTATGTGCCACAAGTTTCCAAGCTACCATCTATCTATTCAAGTCCAACTAGATCGATGCACAAGAAGTTGCTCATGCGTGTTATCCTCCAAAGGACCTGAAAGGAAGAATTTGATTATTGCCGCAATGCTAGACGTCATGGTGCTTCAGCAATAGCTGGCTGTACAATTTTTACTAAAGGACCAAATCTTCACTGCCAAGGTTGGCACAATTCATCTCGGTGTGCACAGGTGTATCGATTTCATCTTGGTATAACAAAAAGTGAAGGCATCATCCATGATTCTTTTATGGTCTGGCCATACTATATATTGAGGAGTGCCATCATATAAGTTTGAGATTTCAAGCTTCACAGCTAAAAAGACATGCGTTAGGGGGTTAGCTTAAAAGGGTTGTTTTTTGTAAATGAAACATGTCAAGGCGCAAGGCAAATACCCTCCCCTCTACTGCTTTGGCCATATCAATACAATTGACTTATAATTACTTTTATTTGTGTAGTTTTGCACGTCCATATTCATCTAAAAAGAGCTACTACAAGTTATAATCTGAGCATGGCTTGATTGGATCATTATGTATTATTTTTGTATCAGGTTTAGAATATGAAATAGGTGACATTAGAGAATGTGATACTTTGACATCAGTGCAATAAAATAAGTGAGATCAGGGCATGCGATTTTTTTAAAAATGGGTGACGTCATGTGCTATTACCTATTCTCCGATTTTAGAATTGGAAAATCGTAAAAGATGACATTCATTCCATATAAGTTACACAGCACAAAGGCAAATCATGATAGGTGACATTTAAATAATGATGGATAACCATGCTACCTTTTTGCATAAAGTTTACATATTTAAATGTCACCTATACGCCATTTATACGCCATTTTGTAGTAGTGATAGACGCGTGAAAGATACTCCTTTTTCGAGTTTGCATGAAGGATGGCGAGCAATCGAGTATTGTAGGAGGGAGCAACGGGTCATCATTCTGCGAATAAATATCCTTCTGGAAGATTCTGAATATTGGAAAGTACCCCTGAAGCGTTACTTATCAAACAGAACAAGGGGGCACTTCGTGATTTTGAATAAGGCAGGCAAAAATTGCATAGAAAAGCCAAACGGCCTTTCTGATATGAGATAGATGTGTCATCTATATTGCTTCCTCATTGCTATGGGGGACCAGAGCACAAATGAAAATATTTGACCAAGTCAACCCTGAGTTTTATTTTAATCATTTTATGCGTAAGACAAGGAATGCACCACACGGAAAAATAGCGATTAAAATAAATTCTTACTACAATCGGCCAGGTTTCTTAAACATTTTGTTTGGCAAGATTTAACACAACTATAATACGGTTATAGGATCATAAACAAGAGCATCAAAGGGGTGAGAAGTCATCACCGTTAGAGGATCAATAACAAGAGCATGGAAGGGGTGATGAATCATCCATATATTATTTTTATTTATTGGTTATATTATCTATACTACTATAAAAAGAGCGAGTTTGATGATGCACTCTCTTTGATTCACTCTCTCATTTTTTTCAATAAATTTTGTTCCTATAAATATTTATTCCCACACTCTCGTATTAATTTTTATTTTTAATTCTGTATTTCTCTCTCCATCCCACAGAACGGTTTCTTGATTCTATCATTTCAATCAAACAACAAACACAAATATCTTTTATCCTTTCACGGACGAGTATCTCCCCGTATATTTTCAACAAATTTTATGTCACCTGAATGTGCACATGTGCTTTCTCTAGTAACTATTCAAGAATGGGTGAGCTGCTCAACGGAGATGAGCGTGGAATTTGTGACCGTAATCCCACCGTCTACGATAAGGTTGTGACCACTGATGTACTTGGACTGTTCGCAGCTTAAAAAGAGCACGGCCTCCGCTATGTCATCCGCCCTTAGTGGCTCGACGACCTCTCCCCGAAGAGGCGCCTTGTCCCGCACGATCTGTTCCACCTCTTGCGGCGCTAATCCGAGGGCGGAACAACTCTGCTTCGAAGCAAGTGCAGAGGGCGACACGGCGTTCACCCTGATCCCATACATCCCAAGCTCCGCCGCAGCATTCCTGACCAGCCCAAGAAGGGCGTGCTTGGAGCACGTATATGCGTGCGGGGTGATGCCTGCCATGACAGCGGCGATACTCGCCGTCACCACGATGCCGCCGCGGCGCCCGGCGGCCTTCATGACCCTCGCTGCGTGCTTGAGTGTCAGAAAAACTCCCGTCACGTTCACGGCCATGGTGCGTTCGAAGCTTGCAAGGTCGAGGCAGTCCAGGGTTCTGTAGGGAGTGTCCATGATCCCGGCGTTCGCGTAAACGATGTCGATGGTGCCGTACGTGGCCACGGCAGCGTCCACTGCGGCGGCCACCTGGGCCTCGTCGGTCACATCGCAGTGGACATAGGTGGCGTACGCACTCCCACCCAGGGTAGACGCCAGTGAATGGCCTTCGTCGTCATCTATGTCGGCCAGGACCAGCCGTGCTCCGTGAAGGGAGAAGAGGCGTGCAGTTGCCGCGCCGATGCCATTGGCTCCACCGGTGATGAGCGCGACCTTACCTTCCAACCTGCAGCCGTGTGTTATTCGTTAATAAACACTGGTTTTTAGGATGAAAATCGATAGTTTCTGTAAACACAAGCAAAAAAATCGATCAGTCAAAAGAAATCGAAATAACCTTTTAGCAAACAGCTCTTTGGAATCAGTAGCCATCGTTTCGCCCGACTTCCAGGAACACTGAAACAGCTGCAACTGGATTGCAATTGGCTTTAGAAGGGATTGCCTTGTCATGATTTATGCCGCATACCTTAGACAGGTCGGTGTATATGTCACACAGTGTATTTGATATGACGTGTGCGTGTCTTGTAACTTTTTTTATTTAAAGAAAATGAACACTAGATTCCTTTCATCTTGTTGCGGATAACTTTAGACCCAACACTGTTTATCTATGGTTTGTGGATGTTATTTGCTGATCTTTTAGGTGCTCTGGTGCACGCCATACACGTCGAAGATATAGACATCCAGTGATGCAGACACAACTACACCATGCTGTCGACACAATGATTGTGTCCAAACAAAGGCCGTGTGATCGATGAATAGGAACATGACAAATACAAAAGCAATTTCACGACAAAAGCTCAAAAATCTACTTGTTTCACGAGTTTATCATCATGTAAGATAGAGCAGTAACCGTGACAGTCACTTGAGTAGATCAAATGTTAGCTAATGTGCAGAATTGGTACAAACTGTATTGAATGACAAGCACACTATAGAAGAGAGTGTGTGTGTGAGAGAGGTGGGGGGGGGGATACGAGGCCACTCAGTATCCAATTAATTGTGCCTCATACGGTCTTGGACAACACCACATAATGTGATTAAAATGAGCTCTGATTGTATTTTAGATTTGAACAAGTACAAAAGGGGGAATAAGATGTCCATGTAGTAATATGAAAAGGTCATTTTCTTGATTCTCGTCTTAGACCTATTTTTCTTTTCATAATGGCTTTTGTCTTATTTTATTTACAGTGTAATTTCGTTTTGTTTTAGAAGGATTCATAATCTTTTGATCAGTCATTTACTCGCATATCGATAGCTTGTGAAGTAAGATAGATATATTCACGTGTGAGGAGAGACTCAAAATGATAAGGCGACTCAAGATATTTACTTAGGGAGGACACCACAAATATGTAATCCCGTGGAAAAACCTATTTCACCATTCAACAGCTACTGACACTGATGGATCTATGGCCAGAGCATTACATTTTAAGATTCCACTTAATTAATTAGGTGCATGACAATATCTTTTAACATCAACCAAGTTTCAAACATGAATTATAACAGATGCTACAAAGAAAGGTGTAATACATTTATCAAGTACTTTTATAACCTTTGGAACACTTTGAATGAATAACACTCGGGATCTCAGTCCCTTATTACATTACTGGGAATTTTCATCCCTTAACATTATCATCGTCATGATTACTAGATCTGGGTGTTCAAACCCTTAGTTCATCACCGAATATTGTTACATATTATCAGGTAACTGTTACATCTGGGTCCTCAGACCAAGGTATTCATTACACTTGTTGTACAAGTATTTCACGTAGTGCACAAAGCCCATTAAACATCTTGTCACCTTTCACTAGGCAACAACTATTCACATGGCTCATAAGGCCATTTAAACATCTTGTCACCTCTCACTAGGAAACAACTATTCACATGGTTCATAAGGCCCATTAAACATCTTGTCACCTCTTACTAGACAACAAATATCTTTTAGGTCATCAGACCATATAAACATTATACTTGTTATACAAGTATTTAACATGTTTCACAAGGCTTATGCAATAAGAGAAATACAACCTTCCAATTATTAGGGTTAGGGTTTCCCTTTATAGCCGAATAGGGTTTCAAGTTCATATTATCAATCCAAACTCTAATTCATTGCTCCACACATCTAGGAGCATACTTTGATATCATAAGTATTCAATCATACTTATTTATTCTCATCATTTATCATTAAATGATTTTCAACACAAAGTGTGAGTTTCTCTCTCATCCTCACTAGGATATTGATTACATCATACTTTATTAACTTGGTTTAACCCTTTCTCAAGGTATGTTAGCCTGCACTTATCAAAGTGCATTAAACTCATAACATATGAATGTAACAATTGACATGACACACTTCATGTGTTACTCATCCAAGTATATTGGATTTGAGGTGCATCAAGGTATATCAACCTTGAGGTGCTGGATGTGATATTTATCATGCCTTGGTATATCACTTCTCTCATCACTTTTTAACTTACTTAAGTTTATCAACTTATCTTGTATTAGGGTATTTCCCATCCTAATACTTTACACACTAACTCATCACATTTATCCTGTAGTGTATTGGCCATAAGTCACACACTTGAATTATCCAAATATCATCAAGTGACATGGACTCATCTCGGGTTAAGACATTGTTGATATAGGGTTGACCGTTATCAACTACTTTAGGTGTTTCACCTATCAAGCTATTAATCATACCATGACTTGGTGTTACACTCATCACTCCTAAGAGTGTATTTCCCTCACCTTTACAAAGTGTATCGGGTTAAACTCATGTATGTCAAATTGAACACATGTATTGGATTAGGTGTATATCGGGCTAGGCATCATCATATCCCTCATACCCTTACCTATCAAGGTATCAACCTTACCAATCATATGGTTTATCACCTTCACCTTTCATGGATGTAACATCCTCACCTCACTTGAAGATATTGGCCACACCATACATTAGTGTATTGGCCATCACATGTTCTAGGGTATTAACCACCTTACCACTTTTGTCATCTAGTGTATTAGGTTACCCACCATATCATTTTAGAGATGTCTGCTCAACACCATATCGTAAAAGAGGTGTATGCTTGACCCAATATTGGTTTAGAGGTGTATGCTTGCTACCCATATCACCTTAGAGGTGTATGTGTGCCTACCTGATAAATGTATATTTATCTTTTTTTATTTAATCTTTTAGATATTTTTTAGGATTGTTTTGTTATTTATTTTCTTAGTTTTGTAATTAATTGTATTAGTTTAGATTTTCTCCATTTATTTAGAGTTTTAATTGTGTTTGGCTATTTTTTGTAGGAAAATAGTCTAATCACTTTAATGATCAAATTTTCCTTGAGAAGATATCTTGCACAAATTCCCGTAGTGTCTGACTTCAGTATATACCTTTCACCAAAATTGGTATAACTCCCACATTCCAAGGCAGAATTTAATGTGCAAGTATGCGTTGGAAAGAGAATTCAATTATCTATAGGAAAAACATATTTTCGGACTGCTCCCGAATTTATGAATGGCCCAAAAATACGCTCAAAATTGCTGTTGCGGAAAATTACTGCAAAAAGAATGCAAAACAATCAACAATTTCTTTTCTTCTATTGACTAGATCCAGAAAAGTTTTCAGCCGCCGACCAAGATTCTTCTAGAAATTCTTATATGTAGGGTTTCTACCCCTCCTTCCCCTATAAAAGGAGGGGGGACTCCACTAAGAAAGGCATCTCAAATTTTGTAGTCGTTCCTTGTAGTTGAACTTTGTCGTTTCCATTCATTAGTGTAATCTTTCATTTCTGTCATAAAGTTTATTCTTTTTTCTCTGGTTTATAGATCTCATTTCTTCTTCTTATTCTTTTCTTTGGAGAGGGGAACTAAGAGAGCAAGCTATTTCATTGTCACCAGCTAAGATCTCCTAGGAGATTTTGTCACTTCTGGGCTATGACTTTCTACCTTCCTTCCTTGTTTTCTCCATCCCTTAGTATGACTAGCGAGTAGTTTTCTTACTGAGGCAAGGGGAGAAACCCTTTAGCCATGTAATGACTAGATTGAAGATTTATACGATTTTTTAGATAAATGGATTTTGATTTGGATCTCGACGATTTTAATGAAGTGATCTCTCGTTTTCATCGCTTGTTAATCTTGGCGGATACGACCGTGGAACCCAAGATTTAGAACAACCAAATCGATTTCATGAGAATTTGGATGAGACCTCAGAAAAGTCCCCATTAGGATGATTGAACTAGGATCCCTGAATGCCAGGACCAATGGATTCACAGGAAGTTCATCTTTTGTGAATCATTTATAAATGTTTCACATACCTTCATTTATCTTTCTTATCATTTCTTTGATCTTGTTTTGCATCGACTAGGGTGGTAAAATCCCTTAGCTTCGGTATTTCCTTCTTTGATTATTAATCTTTGATTCAGTAACTTTATCTTTTTGTTTTAGTTTTAACAAACTCTTGAAATGGATTTTACATTCTCATTCTCATAATCAGATTTGAAACTCAACCATCTTCATCGCCGTCTCTGTGGACCGACCCTTCTATACTAGCCTTTATCAGAAAGTAGAAAAGGATAAACTCTAGGATAATTTTCCTAGTGATTGGTGTGCTAAACGACGTGCATCAATTTGGCACCATTTTCGGGGACGACATAGTTGTTTTTTAGATCTGATTTCTTGTATATCTTATATAATCCATGTTCATATACTCTAACTTTCATAACTTTAGTCTTTTTTATAATTTCTTTTAGATATTTGTAATTTCTTTTTGCCTTCCGAGCACAATTCCGGAAGTGTATCTCCTCTTTCTGCTGAGTTTCCATTCCAGCAATACTGCTTTCTAGTTACTTTTTTTTAGTAATTTTAGTTTATTTCATAATTTCTTACATTTATAATTTTTAGTTCTCTTTGTAATTTTTGACAACCTTTTATCTCATAATCTTTCTTCTCTCGTTCGTTGATTGACATATCTTTCAGGAAATTTTCTTTTAAAATGGAGTGGGCATCCCAATATCCCCCACAATGTTATTATTGTGGTTTTAACCACCATGCATCTCTTGCCTGCCCGACTCTACCCCATGCTTATAATAGCATCCCTTTTAATTGCGAGCCCTTTCATCCTGGTGGGTACAATGTGAATCCATATTTTTCTGAGAACCATTATGGGGAACCTTGCTATCCATATTCTAATGGGGGATATGATCAACAAAATTTTGTGGGGTGTAACCAACAAAACCTTGGGGGTTATGAGCATGTTAATGAAGCCCAATGTAATCTTCAACAAGAAGAGAGACTTAGGACCATATAGAAGATAGCAGTAGAAGGAGAAACAAAACTAAAAGCCAGTCAAGCCTTTTTAACCGCCCTGCTAGAAGCCCAAACCCAAAATATAGATTGTTCAAATATGTTTCCTCATGATTTGGTGACACCTTATAATATTGAATCTTCCTACCAAGATGGACGCAATGGAAATTACAATCCACCATCTTCTGGAGATTATTATGAGGAGCAATGCCACCCAAAACAATATGAGGAGTACTATGGCCAATGACACTATGGGGAGTGTGGTGAGGATGACCAAAATTTTGGGGTGTATAAATCCTATGGTGAAATGAAAATTAATCTTGAATTGGAAGAGACTTAAGACCCTAGAAAAGATGGCAGCAGAGGGACAAGCAAAACTTGAATCCACTCAAGCCATGTTAGCCACCTTACTAGAGGATCAATCACAAACTCCCCCTATAGAGCTTGAACAATGCAAGATGGTTCTTCCTGATGACAACGATGACGATGATCCTTATTTTGTGTCATATATGTCAGATCCTGAAGAAATAGCACAAACCATGGAGCCATATTTTGTGTGTGATGAGGGCGTTGGTATCCCTATCTTTCCCTTAGAGAATCTTTTACTTGAATACGAAATGTCAAAGAAGAAGAGACATTATGAAGATCCAACAACTTCTCCCATCCTCAACATAAATATGAATGATACCATAGACCAATACCCTTCTTTTGAGTCTATTTCGGATAATGAGCATCTAACCCCCTTTATGATTCTTCCCAAGCCGTCACAACCAATTTCCATCCCACACATGGCTGATCTAGAAGGGGAGATACCACCATTGGAAGAAGCCCACACACCCCCTTATGTTGTTTGCAAGGAAGACATCATCATCCCTTCTAAATAATTGGGAAACCCCTGTACAAAAGCATTAGAGACATATGTTATATCAACAATGAAACTTACCAAACCCAATGATGATGGCATTAATTTTAAGGAGAAACAAATCACTTTTGTAAATGATTTTAAATTGTTTGTATTAGCATCAATTCTCCCATATGCATATCATCATGATGGTGGAAAACCTAAACCAAATCATCCACCCGACTCAGTTCATCATGCTCTACTGACATTACTGGTTGGGTACCTGCCAACCTCCCCCAATCCACATCCGTCTTCAACACTTCCCTTGCTATCGAAGGAAGATCTATGGATATTATTGGGGGGAATGTGAGGTGAAATAAAATATGAACACCCCACTGATCTTCCACGACCGAAATATCATCGGGTACACTATGAAGCTCCACAGATAAAGGTCCCAACCCTTATACACATCCCCTTTAGCTGGACATTTTTTGAGCTACCTGGGCCACTTGGAAATCCTCACTCTTCTCTTCCCTCCATCTTGGGTTTTGATTTTGCTCGGGACGAGTAAAAATCTAAGTCCGGGGTGGAGGTGGGTGGTATGTTTCTATTCCACCCCTTATCTTTTTTATTCTTGCATTATTTCTACCTTTTTTATTTTGCATATAGTTGCTTTGTTCATGGCCATTATCTAGTCGACCATGTTTTTATTTCTTTTGTTGCAAAATGGCCTTTATCTAGTCGGCCAATATGAATAGATGTTTATCATTGTACCCCTTTGAATTTAGTAAATCCTTTGTAAAAATTATTACAAATTGCCATGTCTGAAACCACCATGTCACCTAGGATCCCAAAATAGCATCACTCCTTGAAAAAGTTGGCAAGCCGTATGGAATCAATCAAAACCAAACACAAATTTTCTCTATTTTTAAACTGTTGATTAACTTGATATAAATCTTGTATAATGTGATTGACATGAATGTTCTTTCTGATGTAATGATAATTTCCAAAAAAAAGGAGAAAATAAATATGTGAAGTTATAAGTACAAAGACACCTTTTGTTTCCCCCTTATTTTCTTTCTAAAAAAAGAAGCAAAGAATCACCATCAGACAAAAATCAAGTTCGGGGTGGCATGCTTCCCATAAAAAAAATCCATACCCCACAAAGGGGCGTACCATCAACAGATGCCAAAAGTGCACATGAAAAAAAATTGTGACCAATGTAGCCACAACTCCACAAATCTAAATCCCAAGTTGAATAGAGGAGGGATAAAAAAAATCATCACTTTCTTCTTTGTTTTCACACCCCCTAATTTCATCTTGTTCTTGTGCAACAACTCACATAAAAAAATACATTAATAAAAATGAGTGTCAAAGCAAAATCAAGATGAAGTATGTTTTTCTACAAAATCTTGATTTAGAACCAAGATATGATATTTGTTTTTAATAGGGAATATATAATTTTGTATTTTGTGGTTTTAGGAGATTGAGTTGTTTGGCCAAATTTGGAGGTAAGGAATAAAGTGATGTTACAAGGGTGAGGATAGACATGTTATTAGTATAAATTGGAATAATTTGTGATTTTATTTGTTTGAGGACAAATAAAGATTCAAGTCCGGGGTATTTTGATAAATGTATATTTATCTTTTTTTATTTAATATTTTAGGTATTTTTTAGGATTGTTTTATTATTTATTTTCTTAGTTTTGTAATTAATTGTATTAGTTTAGATTTTCTCCCTTTATTTGGAGTTTTAATTGTATTTGGCTGTTTTTTTGTAGGAAAATGGTCTAATCACTTTAATGATCAAATTTTTCTTGAGAAGATATCTTGCACAAATTCCCGCAGTGTCTGACTTCAGTATATACCTTTCACCAAAATTGGTATAACTCCCACATTCCTAGGCAGAATTTAATGTGCAAGTATGCGTTGGAAAGAGAATTCAATTATCTACAGGAAAACCATATTTTCGGATTGCTCCCAAATTTATGACTGGCCCAAAAAGACGCTCTAAATTTCTATTGTGGAAAATTACTGCAAAAAGAATGCAAAGCAATCAACCGTTTCTTTTCTTCTATTGACCAGATCCAGAAAAGTTTTCAGCCGCCGGATAAGAGTCTTCTAGAAATTCTTGTATGTAGGGTTTCTACCCCTCCTTCCCCTATAAAAGGAGGGGGGACTCCACTAAGAAAGGCATCTCAAAATTTGTAGTCGTTCCTTATAGTTGAACTTTGTCGTTTCCATTCATTAGTGTAATCTTTCATTTCTGTCATAAAGTTTATTCTTTTCTCTCTGGTTTATAGATCTCGTTTCTTCTTCTTATTCTTTTCTTTAGAGTGGGGAACTAAGAGAGCAAGCTATTTCATTGTCACCAGCTAAGATCTCCTAGGAGATTCTGTCACTTCTGGTCTATGGCTTTCTACCTTCCTTCCTTATTTTCTCCATCCCTTAGTATGACTAGCGAGTAGTTTTCTTACCGAGGCGAGGGGAGCAACCCTTTAGCCATGTAATGGCTAGATTGAAGATTTATATGATTTTTAGATAAATGGATTTTGATTTGGATCTCGACGATTTTAACGAAGTGATATCTCGTTTTCATCGCTTGTTAATCTTGGTGGATGCGACCGTGGAACCCAAGATTTAGAACAACCAAATCAATTTCATGGGAATTTGGATGAGACCTCAGAAAAGTCCTCATTAGGATGATTGAACTAGGACCGCTGAATGCTAGGACCAATGGATTCACAGGGAGTTCATCTTTTATGAATCATTTATAAATGTTTCACATACCTCCATTTATCTTTCTTATCATTTCTTTGATCTTGTTTTGCATCGACTAGGGTGGTAAAATCTCTTAGCTTCGGTATTTCCTTCTTTGATTGTTAATCTTTGATTCAATAACTTTATCTTTTTGTTTTAGTTTTAACAAACTCTTGAAACAGATTTTACATTCTCATTCTCGTAATCAGATTTGAAACTCAACCATCTTCATCGCTGTCTCTGTGGATCGACCCTTCTATACTAGCCTTTATCGGAAAGTAGAAAAGGATAAACTCTAAGATAATTTTCCTAGTGATTGGTGTGCTAAATGACGTGCATCACTACCATATCAGGCAAGAGTTGTGTGTGCTTCACGCCATATCAGGCAAAGTGGTGTGTGTGTGTGTTTCACACCATATCTGGCAAAGAGGTGTGTAAGGACCCTGACCTTCATTTTGGGCTTACCATGTTTGCTTTGCCTAAACCTTGTGTTTAGATGCTTGCTAATACATCTGCGATGGAGGCCATGGGCACAAATTCAAAATGGATATTGTTCATCCAAAGAGTAACTCCTTACGGTGATTAGGGCTTGTTTGTGCTTTGTTGAGAGTTGGAGGTGCAACTTGCAAATAACCCAAGTTTTAGGGTTGATGTGCAAGTTTGACACCTTGAGAGATGTTTCTCTCTCTCCTTGCATCCTCTAGAGTTGAGAGGATGGGTTGGGGTCATTGTTTGAGTAGCTTTGGGCTTTGTTCTTCCTTGTTGAGCCTTGTTTGGGCTTTACCTTGCTTTGTTGGGCCTTGTATCGGGCAAGGGTGAGCTTGGTGCCTCGTGTCCGCCATGGTGTATTGGCCAGGTGGTTGTGTCGGGAATGTGGTGTGTCGCCCATGAGGTGTATCGGCCAAGTGACCTTCTTTGACCTAGCATCGTTTGTGTCACCCCCTTGTGGACACTTGGTGCTTGTTGCTTGCATGTGGCAAAAGCTTTGGACATGTGGTGGTGGGCGAGATAGTAGGTGGCTTTGCCCCATGGACAAGTGTCCCTAGGTTTGGATGACACCTTACCTTAGTCTCCTCTTCACCCTCTTCTATATATGTCTATCCTTTCTCTTGCTTGGGATCCCTTTAGTTCCTTAGTTGCTTCCCTTCTTCCTTGGTGGACGATACCTCCCTTTGGTGAGCTTGGTGGCCGATACACTTGGTAGAGCTAGCTTGGTGTCCGATCTCCTTGGTGGAGTCTTCTTATTCCTCTAGTGGTGGATGAACCCTAGAGTGTGTCTTGCTTCTCTTCTTGTGGTGAGCATCTCCCCCCTCCTTCCTTGGCACCTTCTTCTCCTTCTTGCTTGTTCTTCGACCATGGTGGTTATAAGCTTTGTTTTTCTTCTTGTAGTGGCCGAAGGTGGTGCTTGGAGCTTGGAAGCTTGGTGCTAGGAGCTTGGAGCTTGCTTGAGGTGGGTTACATAACTCCTAACCCTAGATATACTACTTCTTTTTCATGTTGCATGATTATATGTCATCTTGATCGGCCATGCATCTTGTTAGATATGTTTCTTGCTCTAGTATGTACCCTTTTATCTTGTTATATATATAGTGGTCATGTTGTTGATGTGTTCTTAGACCTTGTGGCCGAACCTTGAGTTTAGGGTTCCTTGGGAAAAACCCCTTTCTCTCCCTTTTGGTTTTGAGAAGTGAGTTCGAGCTCTAGTGGTGTAGGAAAAACCCCTCTCTCTTGGTTGTTGAGAGGTGAGTCTATGCTCTAGTTGCTTGGGCAATACCCTTCTCTCACCATGGATTTGAGAGGTGAGCCTTGGTTTGACATTGACCTAGTGAAAGTTGGAATCTTGGCAGATAAGGGGATGATCCACCTTGTTTCCCGATATGTGATGGAGGTTGTGCAAAACCCCTCTCTCTTGGTTGTTAAGAGGTGAGCCAACTCTCTTGATCTATTAGGGTTTGATGATGGTGATCTTGAGGTTGATGATGACCAAACCAATATGGTCCTTGTACCTTGCACGATACCCTTTTGTGGTGCTTTGCACGATACCCCTTTGTGATGAGTTGCCCGATACCTCTCTCCTAGGGTTGAGTCTTGGGCGATATGCTAAGAAGCGTTCTTTGTCCCTTTTGCCCGATATGAACTCCTGCCTTAGTTGGTGCTTGTGGGCGTTATGCCTTTGACCGACATGATGCGTGGTTGACATCTCTGTTTTGTGCCTTGGGTGATATAGGTTGGTTTTGGTGTTGCCTGATATGGTGCTTGGGTGGTGGAACCCTAGTTAGGTGCCCTAGTGTTGACCGATATGTGGTGCCTGCCTTGTGGGGCGATATGTTACCTTGGGCGCCATGGTGTTGTTTGTTAGTCGTGTGCTTGTTGGGCGATACAGTGGTGACCTTGGGCGTCATAGCCTTGGACGATATAGTTGTGGACGACATGACCTTGCTGGTTGACCGACATAAACCCTAACCCGTTATGGGCGATAGGGGTCTTAGCCGATAGAGCTGTTGTGCTACCCGATACACCCTGCACTTGGGTGTACGATACACTTCTGGACCCAGTTGCACGATACACCCCTTGCTCCTTGGCTGCATGACACAACTCATAGATCAGGTTGCACGACACACATCAGGTCTAATTGTCTGATATCCCTTATGCATGGATGCACTCCATGGTTGGTTGATATGTGTGGCTAAGTGCCCTAGCCGATAGGTTTTTGGTGAGGGATGTGAGCCTGCCCGATACCTCCTTTGGGCGAGGGGTGGCGCTACCCGCCACACCTTTGGTGAGGGTAGGCGGTACCTTTGGTGAGGGTTATGCCTAGCTCAGAAGTTTAGGTTGATGAGTTTGTTATCTTGTGCCCGCACCTTTGTGGATGATGAGTTATGAATGATAGGTTGTAACCAATGATATGTTTGATACCTAAAGTTGATGCTAAGTGAGATGATTAGATACATGATTATGTTCATAAGATATTGGGCATAGTGAATGCTCATGGTTTGATTACAATAATGGAATTTGTTTACAAGACACAACTTCGTGCTTCATGTAGTTATAATCATGGATGTTGATCCAATCATGTATCTTCAACCCTAAATAGCATGATAATCATAAAGATCTATGTTTGGTGATTCAATTATCTCTCTTGATATGCATACTAACCATGTAGGTGAATCAAGTGAATTCATAGCCAGGTAAGAGATATGAGGTATATGTGTTTTGAACAACACTGAATAATGATAATCCTTGATTGATGGGATAACATGTATCACCCGTATGATGTGAAAAGGTATGTTGACCTAATAAAGGCTGAGTGCCTAGTTGAGGTGTTATCCTCTGATGTTGAGATAAGGGATTGCTATCCCATGGTGATGATGTAAGCCTTGAGAGGCAGTGGCATTCTGTGATGAGGGATTGAGATCTCATTGTAATAATGCAACTCAATGCTATTTATGTTTTACAACTTGGTTGCCTCAACAATCCACTTAAAATATACTAATTAATTACATTGGAACATATCATGTAGTTTGCTCTGGCCATAGATCCATCATCGTCAGTAGTTGGTGATGGTGAAACAGATTCTCCTACGGGTTAACCCGAAAGCGCATATTGTTGAATATGCATGGTTGCTCCTAGCCAAAAATAGGAGGATTAGAGTGGAACTTCGGTTGTAGACTCCAGAGCGTGGTTTCAGGACCGCGACTCAATATGAAAGAGCATGGTGAATAGGCCCATGGCTCAGGATGTGTGATAAGAGCATGGTGAACATGCCCATGGATCAATGATTATGGAGCACGGTGAATAGGCTCGTGGCTCAGATCACTAGCGTCGGTACCTGTACCAAGGTGGGCTAGGCAGAGGGTATCCTGACCCTGTGTGGCTGCGGCCACCTAATCATGAGACTGTAGTCCTACTTGTTAAGCACTCATGCACTGACCATGAGGTGGTGAGGTCGTAGAGTTCGACTCTTCCATTGACCTTGTATGGAACCGGCTTTGGGCTTCGCAGCCGATGGTTGGATTTGAGCAGTACGACTCACTTCCTCCGGGCATGATAATACGTAATCCAGCTGAATAGTAGATACTTCTTAGGGAAAAACATAGAACATTGATTGAGGCCATGCTTGTATAGTTGATCTAGTTACACCTTGCAGTTATTTGTACGATCCTTTTATTTTGTGATAAGTTCTTATAAAGATTATGTTGTCAATCATGTTCCATTAAGAATATCTGGTCATATGCCTCCTGGATACCCTGGTAAGATTGCTAATAAAATGCCCATGATACTGCTCTTATGATCTACTGATATCAGTTATCTACTTTACCTGCTTTTTATGAAGTTTTATAGTTTCAGTGAGGAGTTATGTTTCTCACTGGGACTGTGTGTCTCACCCTGTTGGTTTACAACCTTTTTAGGTGATTGTGCTAGACATGGTGGTAGTCGTGAGGTTGCAGCCGAGCAGCAAGAAGAGCAGTAGGAGGCAAGAGATGGATATGCTGCTGTTTTGGTTGTTTTGTAGTAGAGTCCTAGAGTCATCAGGTCTTCAGAGGTGTTTTGAAGATGTTTTACGATGTATAGCTGATGTAGCTTTGTATATACTGCTGCTGGCCTAATGTGGCCCGTTAAGTATGTATGAATAGGGGATGAACTCTGGTGCTGATAGGACAACTGGTTCCTATAGGTTGTGGACAAATATCAAGGCTTATAAATGTTTATATAACATGTTTCCTTGTGGGATAAGCATCTGGATGTAATAGTTCTCTTTTATCTTCTTTCCACAACCGGTTTTAATTAACCCGTGTTTTTGGTAATATGTGATTTATGGTGGTTCCACGCATTTTTGCATGACATCTCGTTGTCTGTGTGATGGCGGGATGTCACAAGGTGTGTGTGTGCTTCACACCATATTGGGCAAAGAGGTGTGTGTGTGCTTCACACCATATCGGGCAAAGAGGTGTATTCTTGACCTCATATCGTGCAAGGGGTGTATACCACATCCCCATATAATGCATGAAGTGAATATTCATCACCATATCATTCATGAGGTGTGTGTATGTGTCACCCATATCAGGTTGCTAAAAATTAGGGTTTAGCATATTAATTAAAGGTGTATACTTGACACTATATTGTGCATGGGGTCTTTGCATGACCTCATATCATGCAAAAGGTATATGGTTGACACCATATCGTGTTCAAGATGTGAACTTCATTACCATATCATGCAAACAAGTATAAACTCATAAGCATATCATGCTAGTGATGTATGTACATGACCATATCGGGTTAGAGGTGCTTGCTTGTGTGCTTGAACCCGATATCACTTTGTATCATGATAATATCATCTTCAAGCTCTATACCTTCATTCTAACTATTCTAGTACATGAATAACAGATCTAAGAAACTATTAGAACTCATAGATTCATCAAGTATTCAAGAAAAACTCATAATTGAAAGTAAACCATCTAGTATAGAAAGATAGGTGGTGAGTAATAACATGATTGGGTTCAAGTTATATAACCTGTCTTAAGAACAACATAAAAGCTCCAAGCTCCAAAGCTTCACATTCATAAGGTTAAAGATGATCTTATCAAAAGTATAAGGCTCGTTCACAACTCCTCCATATACAAGGAATCACCATAGTTAAGAACTTGGTGAGGAAGAAAAGAAAGGAATAACTATAACCCGAGAATCATGCTTCAACCAAGGTTGAAGATGGCCATGGCTTCACCTAAGCTTAATGGCTCGAGATCTTCCTTTCTCCTTGCTTATTAGAATGATATCAAAGAGTAAGAGAGTGATAGGGGTCGAAAAGATTCACTAGTAGGTGAAAGGAAGGGTATATATCCTTGAGGTTCATGGGAGAGAATGTAAGAGGTGTCATCACCTTACTACTAGTAGGTGCCACATGGCCATGCATGGATTGACACATGTACTTGCACGCATTACATATTTATCTTGCCATGCAAAATGAAAACTTGAGGATAATTCAAGGGTTAAGTGTTACAACCCCAATTTTTGGGTTCAAATGGTGGGAAATGCAATTTCCGTAATAAATATATGATTATGTATTTTGTACGAGTTATGTTCCTTGAATGGATTCCTTTGATAAATAGCCTTATATGTTTGATTTCTTGGGCCTTGTTGGCTATTGGGCCCAATAACGAGAAAAAGGAAATAAAAGGAAAAGGAATCAATTAATAAAGGAATAACTAAGATAATGAGAAAGGAAGGATATGGAAGCATCTAGAAGGCTAAGAATTATACTTCAAGGAGGGATTTTGTATCTTTAGGATTTCTTGGGTTCCAAGGAGTCCAAGTTGCAAAGATAATAGGAGAATAAAGAGATAAAATCAAATAAAGCATTATTAAGAAGGAAAGTGGAGATAATGATGAAAATATAAGAAATATGTATAAATAGGGATAATGGAATCAATATGAATGTGATTTTGACTCCACATGGTTCCTTAGGATACAAGGAATCCAAATAAAAATAATAAAGGAATAGGAGAGAGAAAATATGGATGAGATATGCCTTAATAAGTGATAACTTTCTTATAAAGAAAAGTCTCTCAAAATTTAGAGTTTGTGTCCCAATTTTGGTACACATGTGGATTAAGTCATTGTGGACTTTCCCTTAAAATTTGGGACAAATTGGATAAGTGGTTTAAGATTTATGATTTTTAAAAAATTCCTTTAAAGTAAGAAGGATAAATTAAATATCACAATTCAATTTTGATTCATGTTCTTTTATGGGGTCTGACAGCCGTTGGATCTGGATCCAACAATGTCTGCACTTTGCCTAAAATCTAGAAAGGAGGAACAAACTCATGGGATTTTGGTACTCTTTTCCTTACTAATCGATGACCATGCACCAATGGGACCTCTCCCATTGCGTTTAGAACATCTTCCCGAGTTGATAGATCCCGAGGTTGGATGGGTTTCGAACACGATGCTGTGTTTCCCCAATTTGTAGGGATGTCCTCACCAGGCTTGATGTCTAGGCTATAAAAGGGGGACTGAGGTCTTGCTCCGAGGGCATAGGATCGACCACAAGATTCCGCAGGATCCGTTGTAGTCTCCCCACATACCAAATCGTCGAGAAGCGCCGTAATTACTCTGAAGGTTCTCCCTCCCTTTCGGCCATGACGACTCCACATGCTTTCTCACTTCACACCACTAGATGTATAGATGAGGCCACCAACAAGTTTGACTCAAGCCAACGGTGGTCGTGGCATCTTTGCTTTGGCCTCCATTGCACTGAAACCCGGAGTGAACTGCTGTGTTGACTCGTCACGGGTTCTGTCTCGCGAGCAGGAGGCGAGCGGGAGGAAGGAGAAGACACAGATTCAAATGACCAATCTACCCTTAGAGTGCAATGCCGAAACCCGCAAGGCGTGAGGGAAAGTAGGACTTTATGGACCAGGATGAGAGGCTCACCCGCGTGGAAAAGAAGAGCAAGCCGCTCTGCTGAGGTGGAGACACTCCATTGGCCCTAAAAGGTATATTCTTTACAAAATCATAATAAATTACCCGTAACTCCGATGATAGAAAGTCTTATATGGAAATTTATCAGGAGAACGCAAGGAAGCCAATAATATGATGTTAAAGCCTGATTATGTTCCTAATTCCAAAAGTTCCATAAGTTGATCATGATATGCTTTAAACTTAGGTTAAAAACCCTAATGATGATTAGAGATCATATTTAAGGTTCTTAATGGGTTAATTCGAGTATAAATAACCTATTGAGAAATAAAGTGATATTTGGATCCGTTAATAGATAATAATTGGCTTGTTTTAGATTTTAATCCATGAATCTATGATAATGCTTATAGAAACCCTAATCTAGGGTAAAAAGGGTGATTAACGTGATTAATTTGAGATTCTTTGGAGTAATGTTGTTGTGAGTCAAACCTAAGCCTGTTAGGAAGGAATTAACAAGCTAGTTAGAGTCTGAGATGAGATTTGTTGTTTTAGGGTTTATGGAATCAATAATGAAGATGAACCCTAATGAAACCCTAAAAGGAAGTAGGAAACCCTAGGAAGTGAGTTCAAAAGAATAGAATCTGAGAAAGAGAATGGTAATTAGATTACATGTACTTTTCAGGGTTCATGCTTGCATGTGTGGATTGAACTACTTGCGTGGATACTTTCTTGCTTGGATTACTTTTAGCTTGTTGATTTGACTGGACATGTATGTGGTTACGCTTATGGTTAAATCACTTTAGTTTCCTGACAATTTCTGTGGTTTTTCCGGTTTCTTGAAATTAAAATGCTTGGTTGACATTTATTTCATGCAACTATAAAGTGACTATGGCTATCACCATAATTATACATGCATGACTAGCTCAGATCCCGGTCCTCCTCTATAGCTTTGTTAATGATGAGAAAGATGACCTAGTATATGGTCTACCTGCGAGGTAGGATCATCAAGTTATCAGATGACCTAGTACATGGTTTACCTATGAGGTATGATCATCAGGTTATCACGAGTCGATGTGTTAGTCTACCCTTGGGTAGGACCATATGACTCAACAACCCTATGTATTGATCTACCTGTAAGGTAGGATCATGGGGGTTAGTTGAGATCTACCATATGAGAGGTAGTATCCATGTACACAGCAGGGACATCACAGAGGCCAGGGTATGTAAGGATTGAGTAGTCTTATTTAAAACATAAAGTTTGTTTTATTAAATCATAATTGCTTGCAATATGTTGTTACAATTAAATGCATGATTATTGTTTCCCCCACATACTAGTATAATTCGTTATACTGACCACCATTTTGTTTGTCGGCGTTTTAGGTTTACCAAGAAAATGGATATTCCTTTAAAATTACAATGATGGAATAAAACTTAATAAAGGTTGGAGGATTTTAGATAGATAGATGTTATATGGGGAAAAGTCCCTCAGCTCCTATATTTTGCAAGGTATGAGAAAAGAATTTTTTTACTCCATTTAAAGCTTCGTTGTTGTAGAATTTATTAATTATTGTTGATTATTTGCAAAACCACTGATCCTATTTTGGGATAACACCTCTAACCTCTTGGTATCCCTTAATTGGGGATTACTGGGAAGCGGGGTCATTACATTTGGTATTAGAGCGATGGTTTTCCATTTCATCTCTACTAATTATTAAATTTTACAAACTCTTTAGAAACCAAGGGAGTTATTAGAGGATTTTCCAATGATGGAGGTGTCTAGAAAAGGATCATGATCTGGGGGCTGGCAATATTTTCCTCTGCCCCACTAGTCGGTCTATGAGGACTCCTGAATCTGTGACTGCCTGGACAAAATCAAAGGATTTAACACGAAATAAGATATCTCTAGGTCTTCTCATCAAATTTCATCCCTTCTTTACCTCTTATTTCTTGAGAAACATTAAGTGCTTAGGGTATTACCCCTCTCCACCACCCTCATGTATTTGGGATAAGAGTAATAAGGATTAAGGAATCCTCCACCAAATAATGAATATCATGTAAACAAGATGTCATGGACATAAGTTTAATAGTTTAAGTGTAAACTAAAGATTAGTTACATGCTTAAGGTTGCATGGCGTGTCTTGTCATGACCTCAGGAGAGATATGAGGTTAGACCTTCTTGTAGGAGGATGAGGAGAGAGTTAGCCTTGGAGGTAGAGGCCTCCAGGAAGAGGTAGATACCTGACACATCCTCTAAGGACAATGCTAACCCTAACCCTAAGTGGTTGTTAGAGAGAGATGACATGATGAGTTAGATATCATGGTCGACCATATACATGGTTTGACATGCTTTTTGGTTTTTTGAGTAACTGTGAGAAGCATGAGCTATGTGAGGTTGGTTGACCTAGTGCCTTTTGGCAACCCAACCTTGGAAGGGTCACGCATGTTAGGGTGAAGGATATCTCCTTCATTGAAGAGGTTAGTGGTGACCATATAGAAACCCTTATGGAATTTTATGAGCATAGAAGAGGCATGCACCTATGTAGGAGAGGTCGTCATTAGTGTTGGAAGTAGGTTGAGACCTAGGCCAGAAGGGCAGGCCAGATAGCTTATGAGATAAGCATGTAGAGCTTTGGATAACCTTGATCAAACATAGGTTTGGATCGTATGTTTCACCCACGTAGGTGTATGCATGTATCCCTAAGATCTTGATCCAACTTCCTCGAGAGAGAGCCTCCAGTGGTAAGGTCGGTAGTAGGGTTATCTCTAGAGAGAGAGCAAGACCCGAGAAAGAAGGATGGATGCTTAGACTCTGAGACATGAGGAACCATTAGAAGTTGGATATGTTTTGACCTGGAATGGATGACCTAAGTGGATGGTTGTTGTTGCCTCATGCATGATCCTTGAAGGCTTGTGGTATCTTGGTTGGTTTTAGAGGAACCAAACCCTAGAATGAGAAAGAGACTTCTTGAACCAATGTATGGAAGTTGTAAATGCCTACCTTACCTTTTAGGTATAGGAAGAGAGTTCCTTAGATCGAGGAGGTATAGAATCAAATGTGAGGTCTCACACCTAGTTGGTTGTCCTGGTGTAGGGCTCACATGTGTTATTCATGTGGAAGAATAGTAGGAAGTGCCTGCTATACCTTGTACCTATTTGGTTGCGGTTGAAAAGCTGAGCATGCAGTTAGACAGCTGAGGCATGAAAGTGAACCTGGGGTTCCTAGACCTAAGAGGGGAAGTAGTAGTACATGCTACCCCTGATGCTCACACAGATGCTTGAGTTCCTACGCATGGGAGCATGGAACCCCTTAGGTTAGAGGAAAAGAAAACCCCTTGGACTAAGGTATATGCTTGATGAAACCCTCACATACAAGTTGGCGACCTAGGCATGTTTGATGATTAGTCCAATGGTAAGGAATAGAAACAAGTATGACCTACACATAGGCCTAGCATGGCTTAGTAGGTGGTCTTCTTGTTAGCTACGTGCCTTAGTAGCTAGATAGGGCTAAGCATGCTCATGATGATGTAAACCATGGATGTAGGAACGTTTGTGACTCTTATTGCTATCAAGAGATAGTTTTCTCCCATCCTGGGGAGGGAACCTTCTGTAGGGGGAGTATCAACTTTTGTTTAGGTTCAAGGTAACCTAAATAGGTCTCTCTTATAAGAGTTTGATGAGCTAAGTGGAGAACACATTGTAGGAGCACAAATCTAAAGACCCTTGTGTGACCATCTCTAAAGGGCATGAGGATAGGTTGCCCTGGTGGGAACCTGTATGGGGCTGGACCAAGGTGGGTAGGTCGCCAAGATCCCTATGAAGGGATATAAGTTTAGCCACGTATTCCCAGAGAGATGATGGAGTTTTTGGGTAGGGATTCAAGTTTGATATGTACCATGATAGAATCCTAAGTCTATACTGAGGTCAGGTGGGGAAAAACCCGATGGGAGTAGGAGTTACCTAGTTCCCTAGTTGCACAAGACCATAGGGTCGGGAGGTAACAACTATCATTGTCCAAGGACCATGGGTTAGGATATTGATCACCTTCATGAACTCATGGGACCCAAAGGGCAAATGAGGTGGGTACTCCCTAGATGCATAACGAAAGAGGGATGGCTCTAAAAGTACCGACACCCTCAAGCCTAGAGGAGATGACAAAGGATTGTGTAACGACCGAAGTGTGTTTTGGAACCATTTTCTTTGGATGTAAACTTGATATTGAGATGTTCAGGATGTGGAGATGTGATGCACATTTCAACTTTGTTTGGAAAGGTGTACTGACAATGTGGGATGCACCATCTCTACTCTTGGAACGTGATCAACTCTGTATTTGGACTACAGCTAAATGCTTATTTCCTATCATTATGAGGGTGAGAGATAGGGTAATACGTGTGCCATAGAGTAAGTGTAAAGGTGATGTGAGTTGGAACATTACTACGATGAATGAGGATAGATATAGTAGCGTACCTTTATGGAGGGTATGATGTATGGATGTTTTACAAACATGAAGAGAACTAAGGTAGTCATCATGAAGACGTTTTATCAAGAGCAACATGGAATTTATGAGTTGTATACGCTTGATAGTCAAGATGATGAGCTCAGAGTTTTCTTGATTCGGTTAGACCTAAGTCTGAAATGAGGATGAAAAGTGGAATATATGAAGTTTTATGTCTTCATCGCTACGTAGAACATAAGGATGTAAGGTGGCAATGGATGCTCTTTGTCGATACACAAATGTCTAGTTTAGCCAGTAGAGAGGCTAGAAGAGGTGGTTGGGTGAACCCTAAGATTGTGAGACATGTATGGTTAACACTCAAATACAACCAGACCCGTTGGTCATGTGGTGGTTGCTTGGTTAGCCAGCCTAGGGATTGATGCAATAAGAGGATGGTTGAAGAACCTCAGATACACCTCTCAGGAAAGGAAGGTGATGGAACCCATGAATAGAGTGTTCTAGGGTTTCTGATAAGTCAACCTCGAGGAATCATGACATGCAGGAGCTTGTGATGATAAGTACACCCTGCATCATAGTACTACTAAAATGATTAGAGTTTGCCATAGTGCTTTGAATTCCTAAGATGAAGAAGTAGATAGAGTTGCATGTAGCTTGTTGCCATGCATGCCAGTGGGTAAAGGCCAAACACCGGTAACCCAGTAAGTTGCTATGGACAATGCAGAGTCCCCGAGAGGGAATGGGAGTGGATCACCATGGACATTGTGGTGAGTCTCCCCTGGACCAAGGGAGGTCATGATACAATATGGGTTACGGTAGATCACCTTACCAAGTTGACCTAATCCCTTGCCTAAGAAAGAGGGCACTGTCAGTGTGATAGATTTGGTTGAACTATATATGAGAGAGGTATTTCATATACTCTGTGATCTGAGTTCAATATCATGAGTATGACCTCAAGTTCACTTCCATGTTGTGGAAGTAGGTACAAGAAGAACTTGATACTAGATTGAAATTGAGTACAACTTATCACCCCTAACTGATAGTTAGTATGATCCAGACTAGAGGGTCTGATGAGAGTGTGTGTGCTCATTCAGGGTAATACATGGGAGTAGTTCCTGTCCTATGAGAGTTTGTTTGTGACGATAACCACCATAGCCAATATCAAGATGAAAGAAGCTCTGTAAGAGAGGTTGTGTCGTTCACCACTTCATTGGGATAATGTTGGTGAAAGGACCTTGTGAAGGTCAGAGAGACCATAGTGTGTGCCGATGAAGTCGCTTTGATCATGCAATGGATGAGAAAGCCCATGGGCGACATGAGTCGTGAGCTGATGCGATGCAGACTGACATGCATCACTATGGGAGAATATGTGTTATGAAAACTTGACACCTCTAAGCTATATATAAGAAAGATGAGTCCCCGATACGTGGGTCCATTTGGGATGGATTGGTGGAGATGCTTATGTTTATCCTGATGTATGATGTGTTCCATGAGTCTGATCTAGTGTGCTATGTGATGTACTCGAACCATGTGCTAAACCATGAACCTATTGAGCTTCTAGGGAGGCTGAAATATCCTAAGGCACCTACGTGGGTACGAGATACCAAGGTGAGAGAGAACTCAAATGTAAGAATATAAGATGATAAAGGTTCTTTGGAAGCACCATGGAGAGGATGCAAATGAGATCCAACGATGGACATGGAAAAGTTTTATCCTGAATTGTTTGTATGTTGGGGGAATTTTGAGGAAAAAATTCGTATAGGAGGGGAAGGATGTTACAACCCCAATTTTCGGGTTCAAATGGTGGGAAATGCAATTTCCCCAATAAATATATGATTACATATTTTGTATGAATTATGTGCTTTGAACATATTCCTTTGATAAATAGCCTTATGTGTTTGATTTCTTGGGCCTTGTTGGCTATTGGACCCAATAGTGAGAAAAAGAAAATAAAAAGGAAAATGAATCAATTAATAAAGGAATAACTAAGATAATGAGAAAGGAAAGATATGGGCACATCTAGAAGGCTAAGAATTATCCTTCAAGGAGGGATTTTGTATCTTTAGGATTTTTTGGGTTCCAAGGAGTCCACGTTGCAAAGATAATAGGAGAATAAATAGATAAAATCAAATAAAGCATTATTAAGAAGGAAAGTGGAGATAATGATGAAAATATAAGAAATATGTGGAAATAGGGATAATGGAATCATTATGAATGTGATTTCAACTCCACATGGTTCCTTAGGATACAAGGAATCCAAATAAAAAGAATAAAGGAATAGGAGAGAGAAAATATGGATGAAATATGCCTTAATAGTTGATAAATTTCTTATAAAGAAAAGTCTCTCACACTTCCGAGTTTGTGTCCCAAATTTGGTACACACGTGTATTAAGTCATTGTGGACTTTCCCTTAAAATTTGAGACAAATTGAATAAGTGGTTTAAGGGTTATGATTTTTACAAAATTCCTTTAAAGTAAGAAGGATAAATTAAATATCACAATTTGATTTTGATTCATGTTCTTTTATGGGGTCTGACAGCCATTGGATCTAGATCCAATAGTGGCTGCACTTCTCCTAAAATTTGGAAAGAAGGAACATACTCATGGGATTTTGGGACTCTTTTCCTTGCTAATCGATGACCATGCACCAATGGGACCTCTCCCATTGCGTTTAGAACACCTTCCCGAGTTGATAGATCCCGAGATTGGATGGGTTTTGAACACGATGCCGTGTTTCCACAATCCACAGGGATGTCCTTGCCAAGATTGATGTCTAGGATATAAAAGGGGGACTGAGGTCTTGCTTCGAGGTAATAGGATCGACCACAAGATGCCGCAGGATCCGTTGTAGTCTCCCCACATACCAAATTGCCGAGAAGTGCTGGAATTCCTCTAAAGGTTCTCCCTCCCTGCCGGCCATGGCGGCTCCATAGGCTTGCCCACTTCACGCCACTAGATGGACAGCTGAGGCCGCCAACAAGTTTGACTCAAGCCAACGGTGGTCGTGGCATCTTTGTTTTGGCCTTGTCACATCCCGATTTTTAGATATAATTTAAAACATAGAATGAGACTTTTCCCAAATAATAATTAATCGAGTGGTTTAATACAAAAAGGCCATGGAAATACTCCTTTAGAAAAATAAAGTGAGAAAAACGAAAATAAGACTATAAATATACTATCCCTCATATGCATGCCATAATGAGTTGCAATTAACATAAAATGTTGAATATAAGATTTCCTTTTCACCTTTTCTCTCTCCTATCTATTATGAGGATTAAAAGAAAAAGATAAAAAGAGGAAATGCTTAAGATACGAATTTATCACCTTGAGATGATCGTTCTTGGCCAATAAGCCCCCTCTTTCCTTATATATAACTTTTATCAAGGAGGAGTAACCAATAATCCCTTTTCCTCTCTCCTCCAAGTTAGTTGCTCAAAAAGGTGTGAAACTCATAATCAATGACGTTTTAGTGGTTAATAATTACTCATCACTATTTGTAGACTCAAAGAAACAAATATGGGAAGATATTACACATTATCTCACCAACTATATGCATAAAATAAGGAAAATCACTTTTAATAAATCAATGGGCATTATATGGCCAAAATGGAAAACTAGTTATATGGAAAGAGTCTAGACACCATTATGAACGTATGGTTCAAATTTGGTGTTCTTTTGACTTAGTTTGACCCCTCAAATCTTTTTGGAAAGGTTTTCTTAGAGTTTAATTGTATTTTAACTACAATTTCATTGATTGCGTCGAATTGGCCTATAGTCTGGATTTATCTCCTGTCACGCAGTCGATTTCCTTTCTTTCCTTCTATGCGCACATCGACAGCTGTCCATCACAGATCTAATGGCGCCTGAGTCTTCCCCTTCCTCTGACTCCTTCGTGATCCAGGACTGTTTTATAGGCTCTTCCTTTCTCAATCCCGTTCTCTCTCATCCCTCAACCTTTTTTGGAGATTTCTTCTCCATTGTATTCGTGTGAAGATCCCGAATCCAGCGAGCCATTACTCACTTTCCCTAACCATCTATAGGTGAAACGCCCAATTAGGGCTTTCTTCCCCCTCGCGACGCCGAAGTTGCTGAGGCTGAGGCAACCATCCTCAGGCCCATATAATCCATCATTTACCACCCTCGAACCTCCAGAGTTGTTTCTCCTGGCTCAATTCTTCCTCTCACGCTGCCAAACCCTGGGACCTACTCCTCCTTCCCCCGCCGGTGAGAACGACCTCAAGCTCACAGCTCTGGTCGCCCCTGACAAATCCCCGCCGTGGTGAGCATCTATAGACCCTAGGTTCCCTTTCTATTTTTCCCGTTTACCCTGGGACGACCCCAGTTGTCGTATCCTATAGGTCACCGCTTTGTCCTTTGCTGGTGCTGGTCGCCATGACTCTTGTGCGCCTCCGTGACCATGAAAAACTGATCCATTGGATTCGCCGTCCTCCTGCTCTGGTTCTGTGAGTTTTCTTGGACGATTTCACACCTTGGTTTGATGGTTTCAAGCTCCGAGTTGGTTCCCCTATTTCTGTTGTTTCCTCGCAAACCAGTGTAGCACTAGTGTGATTGGTTTTGCGAGAAGATGCCTGGCTTCGATTGTGGCTTTTGGACAGTTTTGCTTCGCCTCCTCGCTACCGTCACAATGTTTTTCCTCCCCTGCTGCTTGATCCCGGTCTGTGCCCAGCCATGGCCAGAACCGTCCCTGAGCTCCACAACTCCTCAAAACCCGAGCCTAGGCTCATTGGATGTGGTTTCCCTCCAAGAACACAATGGACAGGTTGACTCTTCCAGATGAGCAGTGAATCTGGTCCAAGATCGGACTTGCAAAGCTCCTGTCAGTCGGCTCCTTGCCATGGAGCAACACAGAAGATCGCAGGTCATTGAATGACCACAACACCCCTGCATCCAAATGATTCTATCACACTGCTCAAGGGTATTGTCGGGTTTTGTTTTTGATTTAATTGCAGGCTAGTGCACCCACGTGGCTTTTTCCTGGTTTCCCATTGGCCAACATTTCAAAAATTCATAGTAATTCAACCGTTTGTCAGAAAATTATGAAGAAATAGTTGTTGGATTTGATTTTTCAAGCAGAATACAATTTTAAGGTTTTCAGACCATGTTTTGATCTCTTGTTCTAATGTTTTGTTGGAAACAATATTTTGGACTCATGAAACCCTAATCATGCATCAAGGTGATTAATGAGACCTTGGTCCACCTGGATTTTCTTAATATAATAATGTTGATTCATTAGACTGATCCACATGCACTCAAGCCCTAAATCACCTAAGATCAATACTATGTATTGATTAATTATGTTTAATAATTATGAACAGGTTTGTAGAGCTAAGTCAAGGGAAGGTTTGACCTAGATCTGACTCGAGGATCATCCTTGCTTCAAGGTAAACGGGCGATGCTACTGAGCACAAATATTTATGATTGCTTGCATGTTAAATATAAACTAGACATTATTGTTTCAAGTTTAATGTTATAATCATGTTCAATATATCATTGCTTGCTGATTGCCACATCCTATGTCTTATGTTATAATGCTCACCATGATTATTGTTATCATTAAAGACTCATGAAAATCATGTTAATAATCAAGTGGGAGAAATCCCATCATGTTTAAAATATCATGTTAATGGGGGAGAAATCCCTTTATGTTATGATTAGAGAATCATGATTTATGTTAATGTCAATGGTCAAGTAATTGGAATTGAAATAGTTTTGTTATGCTCCCGATCATGGACCTCAAAAGGGTCATTAAGGGCTTTCCTAGCATCAAGGGCTTTCCTAGCAATCATGTGCTCCTAAGGGGGCGTCACAGAGGGACGCATAAGATTTCTTTTCAATTCTTTATGTTAATAATGATGATTCAAGAATGCTTAAAGTTAATTCATGTCAATTTCCCTACATGCCAAGTACATTTACTTTGTTTATTTTATAAAGTGCCAGTACCATTGACTGATGTGTTGTTTTTCCCTTTGCATGGCTGGGGACGTGATGTCCCCAGGATTTGGAGCAAGTAAGGACTCAAGAAGAGCAAGCCAAGACTAGAAGACATCCAAGAGTTATCTGGTGGGGTGCCATCCATTCCAGGCGATACAATTATATAGAGTTGCTTATTGTTATGCTTAGTTTCCCATGTTGAAGGATGAATAGAATTCTAGACTTGTTGTTGTAGTTTCGTATTCATATAATAATGTATGAATCTCAATGGTGAATTATTTGTTTACTTGCAATGATTATTTTTTTTGTGACAACCCTCCCTAAAATGCCAAGTACCCCACATTATGGAAAATGTTGGGGATTAGGCTGTGCTTCCGCTGGTTATGTATGAAACCCTAGGGAGGGGTGTTACATTAATGGTATTAGAGCAAATGAATGGATGGCCACCAAAGCTACAATTTGATTCATATGTTCTAACCCTAGGTTTATGTGACCCTTTTTCCAGATGGCCCCTAAGAGAGCAGACAAGGGAAAGGGTAACGATGATGGTGCTAGCTCTTCTAGTGGGGAAAGTGGACCAAGAGAGAACAATAAGCCAACCATAGAAGATCTTGTCCAAGCACTCACCAATGTCCTAGCACAAGGCCAACATCAGCCTAGGCATCATGAGCCCACTCTAGTAGACTTTCTAAAGATAAGGCCCAACTTTTTCTCAGGTGAAGGAGAAATTGATGTAGTCACCAAAGCTGAGGACTGGATGAGAGGCATGGAGCATTGCTTCCGAGACATGGACTGCCCTCAACACTCTAGGGTTCATTTTGCAACCCACATGCTCAAGGGGGCAGCCCGCACATGGTGGGAAAACCTCCTCAACTCAATGGAAGCTGATGCAACCCCATCCACATGGGAAGGGTTCGTTGAAGCCTTCCAGGGGCATTATGTGTCTGAAGCAATGATTGAGAAGAAGGATCTAGAGTTTGCCAACTTGGTTCAAGTGGGTGACATGACTATTACCCAATACGCCATGAAGTTCAGGGTCCTCCAAAAGTATGGGTATGATTATGATGAACGTCGTAGAATGAAGAAATTCATCTGAGGACTCAAGCCGGACTTGAGCTTTGCCTTGTCAGGAAGAGGCCATAGGACCCTCCAAGCAGCCCTAGATGTAGCCCTAGAGCTTGAAGATCACCCTGGAAGACCCTACAAGAAGGAAGTTCCTCAGAAGAACAACCAATACCAGCCTCCCAACAACCCTAAGAGGAAGGTACCTGAGCCTACAATAGAAGTTGAGAAGCCCCAATGTCCGACATACAAGAAGAACCATGCAGGCCCATGTAGGTATGGTACGAGTGCATGCTACTACTGTGGAGAAACCGGGCACCTCAAGTCAAACTGCCCTAAGCTCACAAAAAGGGACCAGGACCAGAACAAGGGCCACCCTCCACCTACCAAAAGACAAGCTAGAATCTTCACTATGGAAGTAGAGAAGGAAGATGAAGAGTGATGTAATAATTAGCTTATATTCATTTGAACCTTTTTATGAAATAAATTCACTTTCCATGCAAATTTTATTGATGTGTTAATTATACGAAGAAGTAACAAAAATCCTGAGGTGGGTAGTACCCTAGGAAATTTCGAGGACGAAATTTGTTTTAAGGTGGGTAGAATTGTCACATCCCGATTTTTAGATATAATTTAAAACATAGAATGAGACTTTTCCCAAATAATAATTAATCGAGGGGTTTAATACAAAAAGGCCATGGAAATACTCCTTTAGAAAAATAAAGTGAGAAAAATGAAAATAAGACTATAAATATACTATCCCTCATATGCATGCCATAATGAGTTGCAATTAACATAAAATGTTGAATATAAGATTTCCTTTTCACCTTTTCTCTCTCCTATCTATTATGAGGATTAAAAGAAAAAGATAAAAAGAGGAAATGCTTGAGATATGAATTTATCACCTTGAGATGATCTTTCTTGGCCAATAAGCCCCCTCTTTCTATATATATAACTTTTAATAAGAAGGAGTAACCCATAATCCCTTTTCCTCTCTCCTCCAAGTTAGTTGCTCAAAAAGGTGTGAAACTCATAATCAATGACGTTTTAGTGGTTAGTAATTACTCATCACTATTTGTAGACTCAAAGAAACAAATCTGGGAAGATATTACACATTATCTCACCAACTATATGTATAAAATAAGGAAAATCACTTTTAATAAATCAATGGACATTATATGGCCAAAATGGAAAACTAGTTATATGGAAAGAGTCTAGACACCATTATGAATGTATGGTTCAAATTTGGTGTTCTTTTGACTTAGTTTGACCCCTCAAATCGTTTTGGAAAGGTTTTCTTAGAGTTTAATTGTATTTCAACTACAATTTCGTTTATTGCGTTGAATTGGCCTATAGTCCAGATTTATCTCCTGTCACGCGGTCCATTTCCTTTCTTTCCTTCTATGCACGCATCGAAAGCCATCCATCACAAATCTAACAGCGCCCGAGTCTTCCCCTTCTTCTGACTCCTTCGCGAGCCAGGACTGTTTTACAGGCTCTTCCTTTCTCAATCCCGTTCTCTCTCATCCCTCAACCTTTTTCGAAGATTTCTTGTCCATTGTATTCGTGCGAAGATCCCGAATCCAGCGAGCCATTACTCACTTTCCCTAACCATCTATAGGTGAAACGCCCAATCAGGGCTTTGTTCCCCCTCGCGACGTCGAAGTTGCTGAGGCTGAGGAAACCATCCTCAAGCCCATATAATCCATCGTTTACCACCCTCAAACCTCCAGAGTTGTTTCTCTTGGATCAATTCTTCCTCTCACACCGCCAAACCCCGGGACCTAATCCTCCTTCCCCCACCGGTGACAACGACCTCGAGCTCACAGCTCTGGTCGCCCCTGACAAATCCCCACCGCGGTGACCATCTATAGACCCTAGGTTCCCTTTCTGTTTTTCCCATTTACCCTGGGACGACCCCAGTTGTCGTATCCTATAGGTCGCCACTTTGTCCTTTGCCGGCGCTGGTCGCCATGACCCTTGTGCGCCTCCGCGACCATGAAAAACTGATCCGTTGGCTTCACCGTCCTCCTACTCTGGTTCCGTGAGTTTTCTTGGATGATTTCACGCCTTGGTTTGATGGTTTCAAGCTCCAAGTTGGTTCCCCTGTTTCTGCTGTTTCCTCGCAAACCAGTGTAGCACTGGTGTGATTGGTTTTGTGAGAAGATGCATGGCTTCGGTTGTGGCTTGTGGATGGTTTTGCTTCGCCTCCTCACTGCCGTCGCAGTGTTCTTCCTCCCCTGCTGCTTGATCCCAGTCTGTGCCCTGCCATGGCCAGAACCGTCCCTGAGCTCCACAACTCCTCAGCACCCAAGCCTAGGCTCATTGGGTGTGGTTTCCCTCGAGGAACACAATGGGCAGGTTGACTCTTCCAGATGAGCAGTGAATCTGGTCCAAGATCGGACTTGCAAAGCTCCTGTCAGTCGGCTCCTTGCCATGGAGCAACACAGAAGATCGCAGGTCATTGAATGACCACAACGCCCCTGCATCCAAATGATTCTATCACACTGCTCAGGGGTATTGTCGAGTTTTGTTTTTGATTTAATTGCAGGCTAGTGCACCCACGTGACTTTTTCCTGGTTTCCCATTGGCCAACATTTTGAAAATTCGTAGTAATTCAACCATTTGTTGGAAAATTATGAATAAATAGTTGTTGATTTGATTTTTCGAGCAGAATACAATTTTAAGGGTTTCAGACCATGTTTTGATCTCTTGTTCTGATGTTTTGTTGGAAATGATATTTTGGACTCATGAAACCCAAATCATGCGTCAAGGTGATTAATGAGACCTTGGTCCACCTGGATTTTCTTAATATAATAATGTTGATTCATTAGACCGATCCACATGCACTCAAGCCCTAAATCACCTAAGATCAATACTATGTATTGATTAATTATGTTTAATAATTATGAACAGGTTTGTAGAGATAAGTCAAGGGAAGGTTTGACCTAGATCTGACTCGAGGATCATCCTTGCTCCAAGGTAAACGGGCCATGCTGCTGAGCACAAATATTTATGATTGCTTGCATGTTAAATATAAACTAGACATTATTATTTCAAGTTTAATGTTATAATCATGTTCAATATATCATTGCTTGCTGATTGCCACATCCTATGTCTTATGTTATAATGCTCACCATGATTATTGTTATCATTAAAGACTCATGAAAATCATGTTAATAATCAAGTGGGAGAAATCCCATCATGTTTAAAATATCATGTTAATGGGGAGAAATCCCTTTATGTTATGATTAGAGAATCATGATTTATGTTAATGTCAATGGTCAAGTAATTGGAATTGAAATAGTTTTGTTATGCTCCCGATCATGGATCTCAAAAGGGTCATTAAGGGCTTTCCTAGCATCAAGGGCTTTCCTAGAAATCATGTGCTCCTAAGGGGGCGTCACAGAGGGACACATAAGATTTCTTTTCAATTCTTTATGTCAATAATGATGATTCAAGAATGCTTAAAGTTAATTCATGTCAATTTCCCTACATGCCAAGTACATTTACTTTGTTTATTTTATAAAGTGCCAGTACCGTTTACTGATGTGTTGTTTTTCCCTTTGCATGTCTGGGGACGCGATGTCCCCAGGATTTGGAGCAAGTAAGGACTCAAGAAGAGCAAGCCAAGACTAGAAGACATCCAAGAGTTATCTGGTGGGGTGCCATCCATTCCAGGCGATCCAATTATATAGAGTTGCTTATTGTTATGCTTAGTTTCCCATGTTGAAGGATGAATAGAATTCTAGACTTGTTGTTGTAGTTTCCTATTCATATAATAATGTATGAATCTCAATGGTGAATTATTTTGTTATAACCTCAAATTTCTGAAAATAAAAGGTAAAAGGCATTTCTCTTTTAATGACTAAATGAGATCATTTTTCTTTGAATTGTGATGATTTTCATATGAGATGGCTTTGATTGATTGATTGTGGGCCTTGTAGGCCATTAAGCCCAATTGAAAAGAAAAAGGAATTAACAAGGAAAAGAAATTGACTAATAAAAGGGAAATATGAGAAATTGATAATTAAAAGAAGATAATGGTAAACTAATATTCCCCAATATGAGAATACGTGCCTTTGGGTTTCCTTGAGGTCCAAGGGACCCAAAATAATGAGATAAAGGCAAAAGAAATAAGGATAAGAATTAATTGGGAGTAATTAATAAGAAAACTTGGGAGAGAAGAAATCCTTTTCATACATTGCTTTTTTCTTCCCAATTTTCGTACAAAGATAGGGAATATTAAAAGGAACTTTCCTTTAAAATTTGAGACCAATCAGAGTTATGGTGTGAGAGATATTAATTTTGCAAAATATAGTCAATTTGGGAATTTCCCTGAATTAAAAAAAGGGGGGGATTTGCTTTCCTTTGAACGCGAGCAATCCAGCCCGTTGGATCTTGATCCAACAGTGAGCGCTCATCGTCTAAGTCTTGCTGGGACTAGGACTCTGATGGTTACAGGTTGATTTTGTGATCCTTTTTTCTCGCGATCCATTGATCATGCCAGCTGGATATTGGTCCCATTGAACTCAGGAGAAGGAATCGCGAAGATTCCACCCTGGTTTCTCCGAGTTTCATCGCCAAACAAAGAAACGCCCAACTGGACAGGTCTCTGCCTCGACCCTATAAATAGGGGAGGGCAATGGAGGGAACCAACACCCCAAAACACTAGCCAGAGCTTTGCGGCGGAATACAAGGACCAATCCCGTGCCTCCAATTGAGCCAGCAACCCTAACCTGCACCCTCGAATCGGCGGTAGACATCGCCGGAGTCTGGCGAGTTGGAGGCGACGTCGGCGCGTGATCGGCGAGGAGTTGAACCCTTGGACAACTTCGACCAAGGGAGCCGAAGCTCCTGGTACCCTCAACCCGCTCACAGGAGGACTGAAGCCCAAAGTCAACTCAAAGGTTGACCGTCGAAGCAGCTATCCTCGACGCAAGGTTGAAGAAGAAGGCCAGGTGGCCTTTTACAAATCTGTCCCTCCGCGCTCTGCTTACAGGTAAGGACGTTTTCGTCCTTTGATCGCTGGTTTTGCAAAAGAAAGGGCACGCTCCCTCAAGGCCGTTGGATCCTCAGTGGATCCAAGGTCCATTGATCGGGCGGCTCTAGCTTTTTCTAGAAAAATAACAAATAATGTATTAAAAGAGTTGTTCTTATAAAAATCATATCTTGAGCTAGGAAACTCGGATGCAAAAAGTCAATATATGAAAAATTATCAGAAAAATATGAGGAACACGTTAAAAATGGTCTGTATATTTTTGCAAAAGTGCATATTTTGATGGAAAAAGAGTTAATTTGTAAAAAGAAAACCCTAATTGATTATCAAGGATATATTTAGTTTTGCAATTAGGTTAATTCGAATATGTTTAACCTGATTAATGATTAAGATGGTTTTAACCTGTTTTGATGATAGAATTACATGTTTAGGGTTTTTAATTCAATATGTTGATTAAAATATTTAGAAACCCTAAATTAGAGAAAAAGAAAAGATATTGCAATCTGAAAATTAGGGTTTATATGGACCAACCTGATCTTTAGGACCTTAATGGAAATTAGGACAAGATAATTAGGGTTTGATGAATATTTGATAAAAGTAAGGTAAAAGTAATAAAAAGGAAATAAAACCCTAATTATGGTTAAAACCCTAAAAAGGGCAAATAACCTAGGAAACGATTAGAATTAATGAGTCATGATGACATGATTGATAATATAGAAATTGAATGCCTTTTTCAGGAATAAATTGTGTGTGTGAATTTGCTTGATTCCTGGTTGATTGAGTTTTTCTGTATTCAAGCCTACATAACAGGTATGTGGTTACGCTTATGAATACCCGAATTAGTTTTCCGTGATTTTGTCGCAGTTTCTATCGTGACTTGAACTAAACTATTGGATGTTTCAATTCATGCAAATTTTAGTGTGAATATGACTATCACCTAAGAATTATGCCTACTAGCTCAGATCCCAGTCCCCTCTGTAGCTTAATGGGTTGACCTAGTAAAAGGCTACCAATGGGGTAGGCCCGTCAGGTCACTAAATGACTTAGTAAATGGCTACCAATGGGGTAGGTCCATCAAGTCATATTGAGTTAGAGATTGGACTACCTCTGGGTAGTGCCATGTGACTCAACCCTAGATATTGGTCTACCGGTTCGGTAGGATCATGCGGGGTTTAATGAAGATCTACCATATGAGAGAGGTAGTTACCATGTCCACTGCAGGGACAACACAGAGAAAGGGGATAGGAAGGGATTGAGTAGTACTGCTTAAAATGTAATTTGAATGTTAAATAATATTTGATTGTCTACATTGTTAATGTAGTTGCACAAATTTTGTAATCCCCCACATACCAGCTTTATGCTGATTGCGTATTTGTTTGTCGGCGTTTTAGGTACAAACCCTAAAGGAACAAACAGTAAATTGTCACCTTGCAAAATAAGAAGTAAAGTGCAAGGAGGATTAGATAGATCAATTCCAGTAAGGGATAGATAGTTTTCCCAAAGTTTCAAAAGGTAAATAAAGTTTTAAATTTTCCTGCCAATATTCAGTTTAGTAAGTAGAATTTCATAATTATCATTGATTATTTGCTGAACCTCTGATCCTAAATTTGATTAACGATTCCGACCTTCGAGTCTCCCTTGATTGGGGTTACCAGGAGGCGGGGTCGTTACAATTGGTATCAGAGCATAGGTTCTTCATCTAATAATTAATAATTATTAAATTTTAAAAATTCCATAGAACCGAGGGAGTTATTAGAGGATTTTCCTAAAGACTGAGGTGTCTAGAAAAGGATCACATTCGGGGGCTGGCAAAATTTTCCTCCGCACCGCTAGTCGGAATACGAGGACTCCCAGATCGTGTGACTGCCTAGCTGATGTCTTAGGTTAAGACTCGAAGTAAGATACCTTTAGGACTCTCTCATCTTATTCATCCCTTCTCAACTCAAATTCTCTTAAGGATTTTAAGGATTAGGGTTTCTCTCTCTTCCTCACCCTCATGTGGTATGGGTTAAGGATGATAAGGTCTAAGGGATCCTCCACCAAATTAATAAAAGATACGTAAGTAAGATGTCATTTGCACAAATGTAATTAGTTTTAAAGTAAACTAAAGGTCTGTTTGTGTGCAAATGGCTCGTACCAAAGTTGTGTCCATCCCTTTTTCCACCAGTGATGGTGGACCACCCCACAAGGAGAATAAATCCTCCGAGAAGAGGAAGAGGAACCATGGAGAGGCCTCAAAGAAGAGAAAGAGACCAGAGGAAGTTGAGGCACCCAACCCTGAACCTATGCCCGACATCAACCGAGAACCAGGGGAAGGACCAGAATATGAGGAGTACCAGATGCATGAAGAGGAAGCCCAAATGGAGGAGGACCAGCCTGGTGGTCTAGAACCAGCCATGGTAGTTCATACAACAGATGCAGTTTGGATGGAACTTCAAAAGCAATTGACCGAAGCTATCCGTGCCTTGGCCCTTAGAGACATAGCTCGAGATGAGAATGGTGAGCCACTTCCAGTTCGTCCTCGATTGGGAGCCACCATTCTGGACTTCGTCAAGCTGAACATTGAGAAGTTTTGGGGAGAAGATAAGACTGAAGTGGTCGACAAGGCTGAAGCTTGGATTCTTATAGTCGAGAACGGGTTCTGGATGCTTGAGGTGCAGCCGAATAAGAAGGTTCTGTTTGCTACTCACCTTTTGGAAGGTGCAGCCAAGATATGGTGGGAGAACCACATCATGGGAAGGGACCTAAGCGAGGAACCGATGGCGTGGACCGACTTCAAAACCATCTTCACCGCCAGATTCATCCCCATCTCAGTAAAGAAGGAGAAAGAAAGAGAGTTCACCAACATGACTCAAGGAAGTTCATCAGTTGCGGACTTTGGCCGCAAGTTCCACATCTTGGAATGTTTCAGATACAAAATGGATGAAGAAAGAAGGGTGGATCACTTCATAGAGCGCCTGAACCCTGCCATCAAGCCACATGTGATGGCTAGCAAGCCAAAGACCTTCGCTGAAGCTTACAACACCGCCTTGGACATGGAGAGGACAGTGATGCCAGTTCAGAATCCACCCAAGGGATTTTTGGGTTTCACTAAAGGAACCCAAGGGCAGAAGAACAATCACAAGAAAGGTCACGAATGTCACCAGGCCAAAGGAAGACATGGAGGGAAAGGGAAACCCCATCAAGAGAACAACCGCCCTCGATGCCACACCTACGGAAGATGGCATATCGGTCAGTGCCGCTTCAAGAAGAGAGTCTGCAACCGGTGTCAGCAAGAAGGACACCTCATCACCAACTGCCCTCAGCCCGACCCTAGAGGACCCTTGGGGTCATATCCTGTGGCAGCACAGCCAGTAGCTGCGGTACCTCCAGCAGGAGCACCAGCCGGAGCACCTCCAGCTCGAGAGAGGAGGCAAGATAGAGTGTTCACCATCGACAACAAAGAGGCTCAGGCGAATGCTAATAAGTTGTGAGGGTAATAACCCATAGAGTTTTTCCTTTTAGTTCAGTAGACCATGTAGTAGCTTTCTGATATGGAATAACTTTGTAGGCTTACTGGAAGTTATGGGATAAAATGTAAAAGCACTTTTTGATTCTGGTTCAACTAATACTTTTATTTCAAGAAATCTGGCAACTATGCTTGGTTTGGATATCAAGGATTTGGGTTATGTTTTGGATGTCACAATCCCGAGTGGTCGTATTTATACCTCTCTTTTGAAAACCCCTATCTTGCCAGTAAAGTACCTGAACCATGAGCTTCCCACTGACTTCATCCTCCTCGATATGAGTGATTTTGATGTGATCATCGGCATGGATTGGCTTTCCACCTACCGAGCCCAGATTGACTGTAGAGAAAAGAAGATTCTCATTAGGAAAACCGGCTATCCACACTTCACCATTCGAGGAAGGAAGGATACAACAACCAGCCTTTATGTGTCCGCCATGAAAGCTGAGCGGATGATATGCAAGGGTTGTCGAGCCTACCTAGCCATAGTTACCATACCCGAGGTCAAGGGGCAATCCTTAGAGGACATAGAGGTGGTTCGGGAGTACGTAGATGTGTTTCTAGACGATCTACCAGGGATTCCCCCTGAGAGGGAGGTAGACTTCTCGATTGAGTTAGCTCCTAGGACTAACCCTATATCTAAGGCGCCCTATAGAATGGCCCCTGTTGAGTTGCTTGAGTTGAAAACCCAGTTGCAAGAGTTGTTGGATAAGGGGTTCATCCGACCCAGTACCTCACCATGGGGGAGCACCAGTCTTCTTTGTGAAAAAGAAGGATGGGTTGCTTCGGATGTGTATTGATTATCGGATGATCAATCAGGCAACCATTAAGAATAAGTATCCTTTACCCAGAATAGATGACCTGTTTGACCAACTCAAATCAGCTCGAGTCTTTTCCAAAATCGTTTTGAGATCCGGATATCACCAGGTGAGAGTGAGGAGTGAGGATATACCCAAAACAGCTTTCAGAACCCGTTATGGCCACTATGAGTTTGTGGTCATGCCGTTTGGATTATCCAATGCACCGAGTGTCTTTATGAACCTCATGAACAATGTGTTCCAACCTTTCCTGGACTCTTTTGTGATAGTGTTCATAGATGACATTTTGGTGTACTCAGATGACCTAGCCCAACACTGTGACCACCTGGGTAGAGTCCTTGATATCCTGAGAAAGCATAAGTTTTTCATAAAGTTCTCGAAATGTGAGTTTTGGTTGGACCGAGTCATGTTTCTTGGACACATCATCTCAGGAGGAACAATCGCCGTAGATCCAGCCAAGGTATCGGCAGTTCGAGACTGGCCAGCACCGAAGAACCCCTCCGAGATTCGCAGCTTCTTGGGGTTGGCCGGATACTACCGTCGCTTTATCAAGGATTTCTCCAAGACTGCTCTACCACTAACCATGTTGACTCGGAAGGATGTGAAGTTCGTGTGGTCTGAAGTATGTGAAGCTCGATTTCAAGAATTAAAGGAGAAGCTGACCACTGCTCCTGTGTTGACTTTGCCTTCTGGCAATGAGGGATTCATGATATTCACAGATGCCTCCAAGATGGGACTTGGATGTGTGTTGGAACAAGATCGACATGTGATTGCATATGCATCTCGACAGCTCAAGCCAAATGAGGTGAACTACCTGACACATGACCTAGAGTTAGCTGCTATAATCCATGCCTTGAAAATATGGCGGCACTACCTGTATGGTGCTACCTTCGAGATCTTCACCGACCATAAGAGCTTGAAGTACCTGCTGACACAGAGAGACCTGAACCTACGACAACGTCGATGGATGGAGTACATGAAGGATTATGACTTCACCATCGCCTACCATCCTGGTAAGGAGAATGTTGTAGCTGATGCTTTAAGCCAGAAGCAGCTTAAGTGTGCAGCTGTTCTGTCCAGTCAGTGGAAAAGTTTGGAGGAACTTGTGGAATGGACTCCACAACTGCTAGAGGACCGAGTTCGGTTGGATAATATCCAGATACAGTCTGAGTTGTTGAGTGAGGTCATAGCAGCACAATTGACCAGTGAAGAGCTTGATAAGATGAAAGGTTTGATGATGAAGCCACAGACTCGTCTATCCGTGGGAGTAGACGGAGGAATCAGGTTTGAGAATCGCATATGGGTTCCAGTGGATTCATCAATAAAGGAACGTATCTTGCAAGAGGCTCATGGATCCAAGTACACAGTGCACCCAGGAACTACTAAGATGTACAAGGACCTACAACAGTTTTTCTGGTGGCCAGGAATGAAGAAAGACATTGCGTCATGGGTGGCTAGTTGTCTTACGTGCCAGATGGTGAAGGCTGAACACCAGCGACCCGATGGACTTTTACAGTCAATAGAGATTCCAGAGTGGAAATGGGAGCAGATCACCATGGATTTTGTGGTGGGTCTACCCCGGACCAAGAGAGGTCATGATGCGATATGGGTCGTGGTAGATCATCTTACCAAATCAGCACACTTCCTTGCCCTGAAGACCACTGCTAAGGTGACAGACCTAGCTGAGCTGTATATCAGAGAGATAGTATATTTGCATGGCATACCAGGATCAATCATTTCCGATAGAGATCCCAAGTTTACTTCCAAGTTGTGGAAGCAAGTTCAAGAGGAACTTGGTACAAGGTTAAAGTTTAGTACCGCTTATCACCCCCAAACAGATGGTCAATCAGAAAAAACGATCCAGACATTAGAAGATATGCTGAGAGCTTGTGTGTTCGATTGGGGTGGCTCATGGGAGCAATACTTACCGTTGGTAGAGTTCTCCTACAACAACATCTACCAAGCCAGTATCGGGATGCCTCCGTATGAAGCTTTGTACGGGAGACCGTGTCGGTCACCACTTCACTGGGATGATGTGGGTGAGAGGACCTTGTTGAGGTCAGATGAGCTCCAAGTGTATGATGATAATGTGGCTTTGATCAAGCAAAGGCTAAAGAGAGCCCAGGATCGACAAAAGTCGTATGCTGATGCAAAGCGGACTGATGTGCATTTCACTGTGGGAGATCATGTGTTTTTGAAAATCCGACCGCTCTGAGCTATAGCTAAGAATAGAGGAAAGCTGAGTCCCCGATACGTGGGTCCGTTTGAGGTGTTAGAACGGATTGGTGAAGCTGCATACCGTTTGGCGTTACCCCCTCAGTATAGCATGATGCATGATGTGTTTCACGTGTCTAACCTAAAGCGATATGTGCAAGATTCGAGCCATGTGTTGAGCATTGAACCTATTGAGCTTCAAGGGAAGCTGACTTATCCTGAGTCACCTTTGTGGATTCTAGATACCAAGGTGAAAGATCTCAAATGCAAGAATATAGAGATGGTAAAGGTTCTTTGGAAGCACCATGGAGAGGATGAGGCTACATGGAAGCTGAAGGTAGACATGGAGAAAACATACCCTGAATTGTTTGTTTGATTGTTTGAATTTTGAGGGCAAAATTCCTATAAGGAGGGGAGGATGTTATAACCTCAAATTTCTGAAAATATAATGTAAAAGGCATTTCTCTTTTAATGACTAAATGAGATCTTTTTTCTTTGAATAGTGATGATTATCGTATGAGATGGCTTTCATTGATTGATTGTGGGCCTTGTAGGCCATTAAGCCCATTTGAAAAGAAAAAGGAATTAACAAGGAAAAGAAATTGACTAATAAAAGGGAAATATGAGAAGTTGATAATTAAAAGAAGATAATGGTAAAATAATATTCCCCAATATGAGAATCTGTGCCTTTGGGTTTCCTTGAGGTCCAAGGGACCCAAAATAATGAGATAAAGGTAAAAGAAATAAGGATAAGAATTAATTGGGAGTAATTAATAAGAAAACTTGGGAGAGAAGAAATCCTTTTCATACATTGCTTTTTGCTTCCCAATTTTCGTACAAAGATAGGGAATATTAAAAGGAACTTTCCTTTAAAATTTGAGACCAATCAGAGTTATGGTGTGAGAGATATTAATTTTGCAAAATATAGTCAATTTGGGAATTTCCCTGAATTAAAAAAGGGGGGGATTTGCTTTCCTTTGAACGCGAGCAATCCAGCCCGTTGGATCTTGATCCAATGGTGAGCGCTCATCGTCTAAGTCCCACTGAGACTAGCACTCTGATGGTTACAGGTTGATTTTGCGATCCTTTTTTCTCACGATCCATTGATCATGCCAGCTGGATATTGGTCCCATTGAACTCAGGAGAAGGAATCACGAAGATTCCACCCTGGTTTCTCCGAGTTTCATCGCCAAACAAAGAAACGCCCAACTGGGCAGGTCTCTGCCTCGACCCTATAAATAGGGGAGGGCAATGGAGGGAACCAACACCCCAAAACACTAGCCAGAGCTCTGCGGCGGAATACAAGGACCAATTCCGTGCCTCCAATTGAGCCAACAACCCTAACCTGCACCCTCGAATCGGCGGTAGACATCGCCAGAGTCCGGCGAGTTGGAGGTGACATCGGCGCATGATCGGCGAGGAGTTGAACCCTTGGACAACTTCGGCCAAGGGAGACGAAGCTCCCGGTACCCTCAACCCGCTCATAGGAGGACTGAAGCCCGAAGTCAACTCAAAGGTTGACCGTCGAAGCAACTATCCTCGACGCAAGGTTGAAGAACAAGGCCAGGTGGCCTTTTACAAATCTGCCCCTCCGCGCTCTGCTTACAGGTAAGGACGTTTTCTTCCTTTGATCGCTGGTTTTGCAAAAGAAAGGGCGCACTCCCTCAAGGCCGTTGGATCCTCAGTGGATCCAAGGTCCATTGATCGGGCGGCTCTAGCTTTTTCTAGAAAAATAACAAATAATGTATTAAAAGAGTTGTTCTTATAAAAATCATATCTTGAGCTAGGAAACTCGGATGCAAAAAGTCAATATATGAAAAATTATCAGAAAAATATGAGGAACACGTTAAAAATAGTCTGTATATTTTTTGCAAAAGTGCATATTTTGATGGAAAAAGAGTTAATTTGTAAAAAGAAAACCCTAATTGATTATCAAGGATATATTTAGTTTTGCAATTAGGTTAATTCGAATATGTTTAACCTGATTAATGATTAAGATGGTTTTAACCTATTTTGATGATAGAATTACATGTTTAGGGGTTTTAATTCAATATGTTGATTAAAATATTTAGAAACCCTAAATTAGAGAAAAAGAAAAGATATTGCAATCTGAAAATTAGGGTTTATATGGACCAACCTGATCTTTAGGACCTTAATGGAAATTAGGACAAGATAATTAGGGTTTGATGAATATTTGATAAAAGTAAGGTAAAAGTAATAAAAAGGAAATAAAACCCTAATTATGGTTAAAACCCTAAAAAGGGCAAATAACCTAGGAAATGATTAGAATTAATGAGTCATGATGACATGATTGATAATATAGAAATTGAATGCCTTTTTCAGGAATAAATTGTGTGTGTGAATTTGCTTGATTCCTGGTTGATTGAGTTTTTCTGTATTCAAGCCTACATAACAGGTATGTGGTTACGCCTATGAATACCCGAATTAGTTTTCCGTGATTTTGTCGCAGTTTCTATCGTGACTTGAACTAAACTATTGGATGTTTCAATTCATGCAAATTTTAGTGTGAATATGACTATCACCTAAGAATTATGCCTACTAGCTCAGATCCCAGTCCCCTCTGTAGCTTAATGGGTTGACCTAGTAAAAGGCTACCAATGGGGTAGGCCCGTCAGGTCACTAAATGACTTAGTAAATGGATACCAATGGGGTAGGTCCATCAAGTCATATTGAGTTAGAGATTGGACTACCTCTAGGTAGTGCCATGCGACTCAACCCTAGATATTGGTCTACCAGTTCGGTAGGATCATGCGGGGTTTAATGAAGATCTACCATATGAGAGAGGTAGTTACCCTGTCCACTGCAGGGACAGCACAGAGAAAGGGGATAGGAAGGGATTGAGTAGTACTGCTTAAAATGTAATTTGAATGTTAAATAATATTTGATTGTCAACATTGTTAATGTAGTTGCAAAAATTTTGTAATCCCCCACATACCAGCTTTATGCTGATCGCATATTTGTTTGTCGGCGTTTTAGGTACAAACCCTAAAGGAACAAACAGTAAATTGTCACCTTGCTAAATAAGAAGTAAAGTGCAAGGAGGATTAGATAGATCAATTCCAGTAAGGGATATATAGTTTTCCCAAAGTTTCAAAAGGTAAATAAAGTTTTAAATTTTCCTGCCAATATTCAGTTTAGTAAGTAGAATTTCATAATTATCATTGATTATTTGCTGAACCTTTGATCCTGAAATTGATTAACGATTCCGACCTTCGGGTCTCCCTTGATTGGGGGTTACCGAGAGGCGGGGTCGTTACATATTTGTTTACTTGCAATGATTATTTTGTTGTGACAACCCTCCCTAAAATGCCAAGTACCCCACATTATGGAAAATGTTGGGGATTAGGCTGTGCTTCTGCTGGTTATGTATGAAACCCTAGGGAGGGGTGTTGCATGCCTCCAATGCACTGAAACCCGGAGTCAATTGTTGTGTTGACTCCTCGCGGGCTCTCTCTCATGAGCAGGAGGCGAGTGGGAGGAAGGAGAAGACACAGATTCAAATGACCAATCTGCCCTTAGAGTGCAAGGCTGAAACCCACAAGGTGTGTGGGCAAGAAGGACTTTGCGGACCAGGCTGAGAGGCTCATCAGCGTGGAAAAGAAGAGCAAGCCGCTCTGTTGAGGTGGCGGCACTCCATTGGACTTAAAAGGTATATTCTTTACAAAATCATAACTAATTACCCGTAACTCTGATGATAGCAAGTCTTATATGAAAATTTATCAGGAGAGCGCAAGGAAGCCAATAATATGATGTTAAAGCCTAATTATGTTCCTATTCCCAAAAGTGCCATAAGTTGATCATGATATGCTTTAAACTTAGGTTAAAAACCCTAATGATGATTAGAGATCAGTTTTAAGGGTCTTAATGGGTTAATTCGAGTATAAATAATCTATTGAGAAATAAAGTGATATTTGGATCTAATAATAGATAATAATTGGCTTGTTTTAGGTTTTAATCCATGAAACTATGATAATGCTTATAGAAACCCTAATCTAGGGTAAAAATGGTGATTAACATGATTAATTTGAGATTCTTTGGAGTAATGTTGTTGTGAGTCAAATCTAAGCTAGTTAGGAAGGAATTAACAAGATAGTTAGAGTTTGAGATGAGATTTGTTGTTTTAGGGTTTATGGAGTCAATAATGAAGATGAACCCTAATGAAACCCTAAAAGGATGTACGAAACCCTAGGAAGCGAGTTCAAAAGAATAGAGTCTGAGAAAGAGAATGGTAATTAGATTACATGTACTCTTCAGGGTTCATGCTTGCATGTGTGGATTGAACTGCTTTCCTGGATACTTTCTTGCTTGGATTACTTTTAGCTTGTTGATTTGACTGGACATGTATGTGGTTACGCTTATGGTTAAATCACTTTAGTTTCCCAAGGATTTCCGTGGTTTTGCCAGTTGCTTGAAATTAAAATGCTTGGTTGACATTTATTTCATGCAACTATAAAGTGACTATGGATATCACCATAATTATATGTGCATGACTTGCTCAGATCTTGGTCCTCCTCTGTAGCTTTGTTAATGATGAGAAAGATGACCTAGTCCATGGTCTACTGGCGAGGTAGGATCATCAGGTTATCAGATGACCTAGTACACAGTCTACCCGTGAGGTAGGATCATCAGGTTATCATGAGTTGATGTGTTGGTCTACCCTTGGGTAGGACCATACGACTCCACGACCCTATGTATTGATCTACATATAAGGTAGGATCATGGGGGTTAGTTGAGATCTACCATATGAGAGGTAGTATCCAAGTACACTGTAGGGATATCACAGAGGCTAGGGTATGTAAGGATTGAGTAGTCTTGTTTAAAACGTAAAGTTTGTTTTATTAAATCATAATTGCTTGCAATATGTTGTTACAATTAAATGCACGATTATTGTTTCCCCCACATACCAATATAACTCGTTATACTGACCGCCGTTTTGTTTGTTGACGTTTTAGGTTTATTAAGAAAATGGATATTCCTTTAAAGTGAAAATAATGGAATAAAGCTTAATAAAGGTTGGAGGATTTTAGATAGATAGATGTTATATGGGGTAAAGTCCCTCATCTCCTATATTTTGCAAGGTATGAGAAAAGAAATTTTTTTATTCCATTTAAAGCTTAGTTGTTGTAGAATTTATTAATTATTGTTGATTATTTGTAAAACCACTGATCCTGTTTTGGGATAACGCCTTTGACCTCTTGGTCTCCCTTAATTGGGGATTACTGGGAAGCGGGGTTGTTACATTTGGTATCAGAGCGATGGTTTTGCATTTAATCTCTAATAATTATTAAATTTTACAAACTCTTTAGAACCCAAGGGAGTTATTAGAGGATTTTCCATGGATGGAGGTGTCTAGAAAAGGATCATGATCTGGGGGATGGAAATATTTTCCTCCACCCCACTAGTCGGTCTATGAGGACTCCCAGATTTGTGTGACTGCCTGGCCAAAATCAAAGGATTTGACTCGAAATAAGATACCTCTAGGTCTTCTCATCAAATTTCGTCCCTTCTTTACCTCTTATTTCTTGAGAAACATTAAGTGCTTAGGGTATTCTCCCTCTCCACCACCCTCATGTATTTGGGATAAGAGTAATAAGTATTGAGGAATCCTCCACCAAATAATGAAAAGCATGTAAACAAGATGTCATGGACATAAGTTTAATAGTTTAAGCGTAAACTAAAGATTAGTTACATGCTTAAGGTTGCATGGCGTGTCTTGTCATGACCTCAGGAGAGATATGAGGTTAGACCTTCTTGTAGGAGGATGAGGAGAGAGTTAGCCTTAGAGGTAGATGCCTCCAAGAAGAGGTAGAGACCTGACGCATCCTCTAAGGACGATACTAACCCTAACCCTAAGTGGTTGTTAGAGAGAGATGACATGATGAGTTAGATATCATGGTCGACCATATACGTGGGTTGACATGCTTTTTGATTTTTTTGAGTAACTGTGAGAAGCATGAGCTATGTGAGGTTGGTTTATCTAGTGCCTTTTGGCGACCCAACCTTGGAAGGGTCATGCATGTTAGGGTGAAGGATATCTCCTTCATTGAAGAGGTTAGTGGTGACCATATAGAAACCCTTATGGAATTTTATGAGCATAGAAGAGGCATGCACCTATGTAGGAGAGGTCGTCAGTAGTGTTGGCAGTAGGTTGAAACCTAGGCCAGAAGGGAAAGCTAGATAGATTATGAGATAAGCATGGAGAGCTTTTGATAACCTTAATCGAACATTGGTTTGGATCGTACGTTTCACCCACGTAGGTGTATGCATGTATCCCTAAGAGTTTGATCCACCTTCCTCAAGAGAGAGCCTCCAGTGTTAAAGTCGGTAGTAGGGTTAGCTCTAGAGAGAGAGCAAGACCCGAGAAAGAAGGATGGATGCTTAGACTCCGAGACATGAGGAACCATTAGAAGTTGGATTTGTGTTGACCTGGAATGGATGACCTAAGTGGATGGTTGTTGTTGCCTCATACACGATCCTTGAAGGCTTGTGGTATCTTGGTTTCTTTTAGAGGAACCAAACCCTAGAATGAGAAAGAGACTTCTTGAACTAATGTATGGAACTTTTAGGTGCCTACCTTACCTTTTAGGTATAGGAAGAGAGTTCCTTAGACTGAGGAGGTATAGAATCAGATGTGAGGCCTCACACCTAGTTGGTTGTCCTGGTGTAGGGCTCACAAGTGTTATTCATGTGGAAGAATAGTAGGAAGTGCATGCTATACCTTGTACCTATTTGGTTGTGGTTGAAAAGCTAAGCATGCAGTTAGATAGTTGAGGCATGAAAGTGAACCTGGGGTTCCTAGACCTAAGAGGGGAAGTAGTAGTACCTAGTGCCCCTGATGCTCACATAGATGCTTGAGTTCCTACGCATGGGAGCATGGCACCCCTTAGGTTAGAGGAAAAGAAAACCCCTTGGACTAAGGTATATGCTTGATGAAACCCTCACATACAAGTTGGTGACCTATGCATGTTTGATGATGAGTCCAATGGTAAGGAATAGAAACAAGTATGACCTACACGGAGGCCTAGCATGGCTTAGTAGGTGGTCTTTATGTTAGCTACGTGCCTTAGTAGCTTGATAGGGCTAAGCATGCTCATGATGATTTAAACCATAGATGTAGGAACATTTTTGACCTTTGTTTCTACCAAGAGATAGTTTTCTCCCATCCTGGGGAGGGACCCTTCTATAGGGTGAGTATCAACTTTTGTTTAGGTTCTAGGTAACCTAAATAGGTCTCTCTTATAAGAGTTTGATGAGCTATGTGGAGAACACATGGTAGGAGCATGAATTTAAAGACCCTTGTGTGACCATCTCTAAAGGGCATGAGGATAGGTTGCCCTAGTGGGAACCTATATGGGGCCAGACCAAGGTGGGTAGGTCACCAAGATCCCTATGAAAGGATGTAAGTTTATTCGCGTATGCCCAGAGAGATGATGGAGTTTTTGGGTAGGGATTCAAGTTTGATATGTACCATGATAGAATCCTAAATCTATACTGAGGTCAGGTGGGGATAAGACCAATGGGAGTAGGAGTTGCCTAATTCCCTAGTTGCACAATACCATAGGGTTGGGAGGTAACAACTATCGTTGTCCGAGGACCATGGGTTAGGAGATTGATCACCTTCATGAACTCATGGGACCCAAAGGGCAAACAAGGTGGGCACTCCCTAGATGCATAACGGAAGAGGGATAGCCCCAAAAGTACTGACACCCTACAAGCCTAGAGGAGATGACTAAGGATTGTGTGACGACCAAAGTGTGTTTGGGAATAGTTTTCTATGGATGTAAACCTGATATCGAGATGTTCAGGATGTAGAGACATGTGATGCACATTTCAGCTTTGTTTGGAAAGATGTACTGGCAATGCGGGATGCACCATCTCTACTCTTGGAATGTGGTGAACTATGTATTTGGATTGTAGCCAAATGCTTATTTCCTCTCATTATGAGGGTGAGAGATAGGGCAATATGTGTGCCATACACTAAGTGTAAAGGTGATTTGAGTTGGAACATTACTATGATGTATGAGGATAGAGATAGTAGCATGCCTTTATGGAGGGTACGATGTATGGATGGCTTACAAACATGAAGAGAACTAAGGTAGTCATCATGAAGATGTTTTATCAAGAGCAGCATGTAATTTATGAGTTGTATAAGCTTGATAGTCAAGATGATGAGCTTGAAGTTTTCTTGACTCAGTTATACCTCAGTCTGAGATGAGGATGAAAAGTGGAATATATGAAGTTTTATTTCTTCATCGCTGCCTAGCACATAAGGATGTAAGGTGGTGATGGATGCTATTTGTCGAGACACAACTATTTAGTTTAGCCAGTAGAAAGGCTAGAAGAGGTGGTTGGGTGAACCCTAAGATTGTGAGACATATGATTAACACTCAGATACAACAAGACCCATTGGTCATGTGGTGGTTGCTTGGTTAGCCAGCCTAGGGCTTGATGCGAAAAGAGGATGGTTGAAGAACCTCAGATACACCTCTCAGGAAAGGAATGTGATGGAACCCATGAATAGAGTGTTCTAGGGTTTCTGAGAAGTCAACCTTGAGGAATCATGACATGTAGGAGCTTGTGATTATAAGTACACCCTGCATCGTGGTACTACTAAAATGATTAGAGTTTGACGTAGTGCTTTGAATTCCTAAGATGAAGAAGTAGATAGAGTTGCATGTGGCTTGTCGCCATGCATGCCAGTGGGTAAAGGTTGAACACCGATAACCCAATAAGTTGTTACGGACAATGCAGAGTCCCCGAGTGGGAATGGGAGTGGATCACCATGGACGTTGAGGTGAGTCTCCCCTGGACCAATGGAGGTCATGATGCAATATGGGTTATAGTAGATCACCTTACCAAGTTGACCTAATCCCTTGCCTAAGAAAGAGGGCACTATTAGTGTGACAGATTTTTTTGAACTATATATGAGAGAGGTAGTTCATCTATTCTGTGATCTGAGTTCAATATCATGAGTATGACCTCAAGTTCACTTCCATGTTGTGGAAGTAGGTACAAGAAGAACTTGATACTAGATTGAAATTGAGTACAACTTATCACCCCTAACTGATAGTTAGTATGATCCAGACTAGAGGGTCTGATGAGAGTGTGTGCACTCATTGAGGGTGATACATGGGAGTGGTTCCTGTCCTATGAGAGTTTGTTTGTGACGATAACCACCATAGCCAGTATTGGGATGAAAGAAGCTCTGTAAGGGAGGATGTGTCGGTCACCACTTCATTGGGATGATGTTGGTGAAAGGAACTTGTGAAGGTCAAAGAGACCATAATGTGTGCAGATGAAGTCTCTTTGATCATGCGATGGATGAGAAAGCCCAGGGGCAACACGAGTCATGAGCTGATGTGAAGTAGACTGACATGCATCACTGTGGGAGAATGCGTTACGAAAACCCGACCCCTCTGAGCTATATATGAGAAAGATGAGTCCCCGATACATGGGTCCATTTGGGATGGATTGGTGGAGATTCTTATGTTTAGCTTGATTTATGATGTGTTCCATGAGTCTGATCTAGTGCGCTATGTGATGTACCCAAACCATGTGTTGATCCATGAACCTATTGAGCTTCTAGAGAGGCTGAAATATCCTGATTCACCTACGAGGGTACGAGATACCAAGGTTAGAGAGAACTCAAATATAAGAATATAGGATGATAAAGGTTCTTTGGAAGAACCATGGAAAGGATGAGGCCACATGAGATCCAATGATGGACATGGAAAAGTTTTATCCTGAATTGTTTGTATGTTGGGGGAATTTTGAGAAAAAAATTCCTATAAGAGGGGAAGGATGTTACAACCCCAATTTTCAGGTTCAAATGGTGGGAAATGCAATTTCCCCAATAAATATATGATTATGTATTTTGTATGAATTATGTTCCTTGAACGGATTCCGTTGATAAATAGCCTTATGTGTTTGATTTCTTGGGCCTTGTTGGCTATTGGGCCCAATAGCGAGAAAAAGGAAATAAAAAGGAAAAGGAATCAATTAATAAAGGAATAACTAAGATAATGAGAAAGGAAAGATATGGAAGCATCTATGTGGGCTCTGATCTCCAAATCATGACATAAACACGATTAAAACTTAGCGGAAGCGAATCGATAATCAGCGGAAGACAAAAATCACGGGAAATTAAAACTTTTCGTGACAAGAGCTTGAATCCATAAAAGCTTCTTTCATAAAGTGAGATAAACTATTTACATCTCAGGATAATTACTTCTTGAGTAATTATATACATCAAGATACAAAATCTCAAGATCACTATACAAAAGACTCCAAGACCTGAGAGTACAGAGGACATATAGGACTGACTCTAACTACACCATATGGCAGGACAATCTCCACCTGAGATTACTGCTGCCCCTGATGCTGATGCTGAGACTGATCACCTGTAGGCTGGTTCCTTCGTCTCCGACGTCCACCTAAAAAGTTGAAGCCTACGGGGTGAGACAATTATACATAATTGTCCCAGCGAGAGTTATAACTCTTCGCCAGAAGCTTTATTATAACATCAAAGAATATTTTTAAGCAGTAAAGCCTTCAAAGTATTCTATAACAGTTGCAGGTATAACAAGATCTCTACAATTTAGGAGATATGGAGAATATAAACATTATTGCAATGTAACATCAATCAACTAACTTGGAGTCATCTCTAACAAGTTATACTACATGGTTGATTATGTTTTACAAACAACATTATGCCCTGTGGAGATGAGGCTTACCACTCATACTCCAACTGATCGCTGAGAAGTCACATCAATATCATACATAGGTCATTACGAGAGCCGGATTCTCATGACCTTCACCTTCCTCAGTCAGTAAGAGGATCACTTGTAGGACATCTCGTGTCTCTACTACTATAGCTCACCAGGGTAAACTGGTCCTTCGCTATTCTAGAGTCACAGTGGCGTTCTGTACTCTCTTCGTCATCAGGAGGTTTCATATTTACCTACCACTGATACGGATATCCGTGCTTTCTTCGTCATCAGGAGGTTTCATGTTTACCTACCACTGATACGGTATGGAAATATAGTGAAGGATGGATGGATTGCACATCTACATCACTTTCCTACACTAGGATGTAAGGTTCTACACATCCATGTACCCCACATACTCAAAAGTATGTGCTCCAGGAGTTCCCTGAGGAAAACCTGTTTCACCATCACTTAATTTCTGACAATGATGGATCTATGATCAGGGCTCTACATTATACTTGATTAGTTAGGTACATTCAGTATTCTTTAACAGCATACATTATTCTCCAAACAATAACAGTAGCATAGCAGCTATAAAAGAAGAATACTAAATGTAACAGGCCTAACTCATATCAATCATCATTTCTCATTATCCTCATCACAAGTCATCTCTAAGGCATGACCTTGATGGTATTCATGGATCTCACAGCCCATTATCAGTATAGGATGCCACTGACAAGGCATCAGATTACCTTACTTATTCATAAGGCTAACAACATGTTTTTAATGAATATAACATCAACATCCATACCTGGATATAATTACCTTCATATCAGAACCTGCATGGTTAATACAACTGATAAGGGTAATACAAAAATAAGGAATGTACTTCCCATCCTTAACATGAGAGTTACATCTCTAATTCTCATCAATTAGAGTTTAATACTCAAATGCATGCCATTACCCTTGAATTAGGGTTTACTATTCACATTACATGTCATCACCCTTGAATTAGGGTTTACTATTCACATTAAGGTGAATTGCACCCATAACATCACTATGTATGAGTAACATCACCACTGACACTCTCAGATTAGTTAAAGGTTCATCATTTATTATAATTAGGGTTTCTATGATCTCACACAGGTGGATCATACCCAAATTATGCTTACTCATAAGCATTGGAGATGCTTAAATTGGGTTTCCACTTAAAAAGGGTATTCTCTCTCTCTAGAAGTACTTTCTCTCTCTAGAACTACTTTCTCTCTCCTCATACTATTAGGTGATGTCAACATCACTCTATATCAGGTTGAATTGAGTCATCATAGGCTAACATAGCCCAAAACATCACCATCATGTGATTAGGGTTTGATTTGATCAAGGTATTACTTAATTTACCCTTCAGGGTTATTTTGGTAATTCACCCCATTGATTATCATCATGGTCAAACCTTAGTCCATTAACCCCTTAATATCCTAGGTTATCATTAGGGTTTGATTAGGGCAACATTGAACCATTTATTTCATCAATTGATTGAAAGAAGTCAACTTTGAATCACATTGATTGACCTTCAACCATCATTCTTCAATTGAGTTGAGATCGTTTGAAAGTGTTGACCGTTTAGCCAATTTGACTTTTCAAGACCGCGAGCTCTCTTCTAAGACCACGAGCCTCCTCAAGACCGCGAGCCTCCTTAGACTTCAAGACCGCGAGCCTCTTCAAATGGTTCAAGACCGCGAAGCTCAACCTGATGTTAAGACCGCGAGGCTCAAGCTGATATCAAGACCGCGAAGAGATGTTGACCGTTTGCCCACTTTGACCTCAGGACCGCGAGGCCCCTCGCGGTCTTGAGACCGTGAGCCCCCTCACGGTCTTGAGACCGCGAGCCCTCTCACGGTCTTGAGACCGTGAGCCCCCTCACGGTCTTGAGACCGCGAGCCCTCTCACGGTCTTGAGACCGCGAGCCCTCTCACATGGTCTCAACCGTTTGGTCCATCAACAAAAACAAAGATACAATCGATGATGTCAACCGATGTTGAAGCCCTCAAAAGGTCAAAGCTCTGTTGACCACCTATGGATTGGGTCAACTAAGGTTATGCTTAACCAATTGGTTATTCAATTGACCCTCAATTGTTGACCAATTAGGGTTGAAAACGATTCAATTAGGGTCTATCAATGTTCACCCATCAATACTCAACAATGTGCACCAACACAAGGTTGAACCCTTCAATTTAGCTCCAATTGGGCCCAAACTTGGCCCAACGGTCTTGAGGTCATGTAAGTGGACCCCACATGGTATTAAGACCGTTTGCCCAAGATTTTATCAAAGTCTAAGGTGATTTGATAGGGGTTGAACCATGATTGAACCACAAAACAGAATTTTGGTTAAATTGATAACTTATTTGCAATTGGGTCCTCAATTGGTCAAATTACTTAACCCTAGACCTTCAAACGGTCTTGGGTGATTTTCCTCTCGGTCTTGAGACCATTTGGATGAATTCCAAACGGTCTTGAGACCGTTTGCCCATCCAATTTTGGATTCTAGTGGAAATTCATCAAGGTTGAACAATTTGAGTTGATGATTATATCAATATTTAATTGCAATGTAATTTGGTGTAATTGTACCTTCAATTGGTCAACTATTCTTGACCCCAGACCTCCAAACGGTCATGGTTGATTGCCCTCGCGGTCTTGAGACCGTTTGGATGACCCCCAAACAGTCTTGAGACCGTTTAGGTCAATCAACCCTAAAAACCCTAATTAGGTCACCTTAATTTCAGTACTGATTTCACCTAGGGTTAGCCCTAGTATTCACCCTTCAACTCTTAGCCCGTTTGGAATTAGACCATCAAACTTGGTGAGTTGTTAACTAACATAATTTTGAACAGTAATCTCATACGGTCAACGCCTGGTCAACGACCTTACACGGTCTTGAGACCGTTTGCCCAAAAAGGCAATTTCAGACCGTTTGAAAATCAGGAATAAATTCAAATAAAGTTGTTACTTAAAAAGGTCATATCTCCCGATTCTCTTGGAGTTAGCCTCCCAAATTTTGAGGGTAATTAGCCTATATAATTAGGAACATATTTCGTATACGGTCCACGCTCGGTCAACGGGGCCAAACGGTCTTGGAGACCGTTTGCCCTGTCGCGGCCTCGAGACCGTTTGCTCACCTCGCGGTCTTGAGACCGAGAGAGCAAACTGGTGAGACCGTTTAAGGAAGTGAAAAGCGGTGGGTTTTTCTTGGAAATCACGCCTTCATCGCCTAGCTCAAGAACAGTACGAATATCCCATGGATTGGCTTGCAAAATAGCAGGGGAAAGTAGGGAAACACTAAGAGCTATCATCAAACCGCATATAAAGATGTACATAATGAAGCATGGGTTTAGAGTTATAAAACCCGCCTAAAGCTTGCTCCTTGAGCTCCAAGATTTCAAGCTCCAAGCTCTAATGGCGTCCTTGAGTTCCCACAGGTTGGCCAAGGTAAAAACTCCAAGGAAAGACGAGAAGGGATGGCTAGAAAGGTAGGGTCTCAAGAGTTAGCCACCAAATTGACCTTGAATTCGAGTTCTAACCATAGAATTAGGCAAGAAGAAGGGTCCCAAATCTACCTTGTTTCCTTTGGTCGTCCTCCTTAGCTCCAGGGCAGTCTTTGGTAGTTTTTGGTGAAATGGAACAGTGAAAGAACGAAGGGCAAGTTTCCTTACTTAGAGAAGTTGGGGGTATATAAACTAGGGGTAGGATTCTCAACATTAGTTCATAAGTTGTCCATAATTCCAACTAAGTCCTCCCTTCTTTACTTGCTCGTCCCTTCCTTTTCATTCCAAGGACAAACCTTATCTTAAGGTCTAGAAAAAAAATCAAAGAAGAGCAATCTAATAATATGGTACATAAAGAACTATTGCACATATACCCTGATTATTCAATCACAAGGTATATTTCATAACTTGATAATTCAATTGAGGTTACTTCCTCATCATTTCTTCTCTAAATGATGGCAAGAGTCTAAAAAGATACTTTAGATGACATATTTTACAATTTGCATCCCTTAATTTGGGTAAATTGCATTTTACCCCAATTTAGGGTTTTCAAGCACCGGGATTGCTTCCACAGCTGCACCTTGGTGCCCTAGCTTGGGAAATCCCTCAAACTTTACCAAAAAGATTCTCATGATGTCTCAATATCAGAGGAACATCTCAACATGTGCAAATTTGCAAGTTAACCCTTTCAACTGGGTAAATTGCACATAGGTCCCTGTATAACAAAACAATGCTACTACTTTAAATAAAAAGGAGCAAATACTGAAATATATGTTTCTGAGAAACTTAATTACATGCTCAGAGTTAATCACAAAGATTTAATTACATATTTAGGCAAAACACCTAGGGTTAACTCATAACCCAGGTCAGGGATGTTACAATCTAGAAGGCTAAGAATTATCCTTCAAGGAGGGATTTTGTATCTTTAGGATTTCTTGGGTTCCAAGGAGTCCAGGTTGCAAAGATAATAGGAGAATAAAGAGATAAAATCAAATAAAGCATTATTAAGAAGGAAAGTGGAGATAATGATGAAAATATAAGAAATATGTGGAAATAGGGATAATGGAATCATTATGAATGTGATTTCGACTCCACATGGTTCCTTAGGATACAAGGAATCCAAATAAAAATAATAAAGGAATAGGAGAGAGAAAATATGGATGAAATATGCCTTAATAGGTGATAACTTTCTTATAAAGAAAAGTCTCTCATACTTTTGAGTTTGTGTCCCAAATTTAGTACAAACGTGTATTAAGTCATTGTGGACTTTCCCTTAAAATTTGGGACAAATTGGAAAATTGGTTTAAGAGTTATGATTTTTACAAAATTCCTTTAAAGTAAGAAGGATAAATTAAATATCACAATTCGATTTTGATTTATGTTCTTTTATGGGGTCTGACAGTCGTTGGATCTGGATCCAAAAATGGCTGCACTTCTCCTAAAATCTGGAAAGGAGGAATAGACTCATGGGATTTTGGGACCCTTTTCCTTGCTAATCGATGACCATGCACCAATGGGACCTCTCCCATTGCGTTTAGAACAGCTTCCCGAGTTGATAGATCCCGAGGTTTGATGGGTTTCGAACACGATGCCGTGTTTCCTCAATCTGTAGGGATGTCCTCACCATGCTTGATGTATTGGCTATAAAAGGGGGACTGAGGTATTTCTCTGAGGGCATAGGATCGACCACAAGATGCCGCATGATCCGTTGTAGTTTCCCCACATACCAAATCGTCGAGAAGCACCGAAATTTCTCTAAAGGTTCGCCCTCCCTGCTGGCCATGGCGGCTCCACAGGCTTGCTCACTTCACACCACTAGATGGACAGATGAGGTCTCCAGTAAGTTCGTCGAGCCAACGATGGTGGTGGCATCTTTGCTTTGGCCTCCAATGCACTGAAACCCGTAGTCAATTGCTGTGTTGACTCGTCACGGGCTCTGTCTCGCGAGCAGGAGGCAAGCTGGAGGAAGGAGAAGACACATATTGAAATGACCAATCTACTCTTATAGTGCAATTCCAAAACCCGCAAGGCATGAGGGCAAGAAGGACTTTGCGGACCAGGTTGAGAGGCTCACCCGTGTGGAAAAGAAGAGCAAGCCACTATGCTGACGTGGCGACACTCCATTGGCCCTAAAAGGTATATTCTTTACAAAATCATAACTAATTACCCGTAACTCTGATGATAGCAAGTCTTATATGAAAATTTATCAAGAGAACGTAAGGAAGCCAATAAGTATGATGGTAAAGCTTGATTATGTTCCTAATTCCAAAAGTGCCATAAGTTGATCATGATATGCTTTAAACTTAGGTTAAAAACCCATGATTAGAGATCAGATTTAAGGTTCTTATCGGGTTAATTCAAGTATAAATACCCTTTTGAGAAATAAAGTGATATTTGGATATGATAATAGATAATATTTGGCTTGTTTTAGGGTTTAATCCATGAATCTATGATTATTCTTATAGAAACCCTAATCTAGGGTAAAAGGGTGATTAACGTGATTAATTTGAGATTCTTTGGAGTAATGTTGTTGTGAGTCAAACCTAAGCCTGTTAGGAAGGAATTAACAAGCTAGTTAGGGTTTATATGAGATTTGTTGTTTTAGGGTTTATGGAGTCAATAATGAATATTAATCCTAATGAAAACCTAAAAGGAAGCAGGAAACCCTAAGAAGCGAGTTCAAAAGAATAGAATTTGAGAAAGAGAATGGTAATTAGATTACATGTACTTTTAGGGTTCTTGCTTGCATGTGTGGATTGAACTTCTTGCCTGGATACTTTCTTGCTTGGATTACTTTTAGCTTGTTGATTCGACTAAACATGTATGTGGTTATGCTTTTGGTTAAATTGCTTTAGTTTCCTGACAATTTCCATGGTTTTGTAGGTTGCTTGAAATTAACTGCTTGGTTGACATTTATTTCATGCAACTATAAAGTGACTATGGATATCACCATAATTATACATGCATGACTAGCTCAGATCCCAATCCTCTTCTGTAGCCTTGTTAATGATGAGAAAGATGACCTAGTACATGGTCTACCCGTGAGGTAGGATCATCAGGTTATTGGATGACCTAGTACATGGTCTACCCGTGAGGTAGGATCATCAGGTTATCACGAGTCGATGTGTTGGTCTACTTTTGGGTTGGACCATATGACTCCATGACCCTATGTATTGATCTACCTGTACGGTAGGATCATGGGGGTTAGTTGAGATCTACCATATGAGAGGTAGTATCCATGCCCACTGCAGGGACAACACAGAGGCTAGGGTATGTAAGGATTGAGTAGTCTTGTTTAAAATGTAAAGTTTGTTTTGTTAAATCATAATTGCATGCAATATGTTGTTACAATTAAATGCACGATTATTGTTTCCCCCACATACCAATATAATTCGTTATACCGACTGCCGTTTTGTTTGTCAGCATTTTAGGTTTATCAAGAATATGGATAATCCTTTAAAGTGACAATGATGGAATGAAGATTAATAAAGATTGGAGGATTTTAGATAGATAGATGTTATATGGGGTAAAGTCCCTCAACTCCTATATTTTTCAAGGTATGAGAAAAGAATTTTTTTTATTCCATTTAAAGCTTAGTTGTTGTAGAATTTATTAATTATTGTTGATTATTTGTAAAACCACTGACCCTATTTTGGGATAAAGCCTATGACTTCTTGGTCTACCTTAATTGGGGATTACTAAGAAGTGGGGTCGTTATGATAAGGGTTGGCCCCTTTGGTTATCTTCTAGGGCAAGCCACTTCGACTCACATTATTATTATATTCACAATTCAATACAACCTTTCCAAAGGAAAGTTGCAAGCCGATATCTATTGCTTTATTGAGGTGTTTAGCTCATCACGAACTTTTCCAAGAGTCCAAAAAATGATATGGGATCCGTCTCTATGGCTCCTTGTCCAATAGGCACTCCCATATCAAATCTACAACTCGATCCAACTCAAGTTAGGGTTTCACATTCAACCCCTTTCTTGGTCTTTTCATCACTAAGAATACTACCACTCATAAATGATTCAAACATGGTGTCTCATTAATTATATATACTATAAATAGTACATAGAGGTAGTAGGAACACTCTAGAGGTGGTAATTTGTGTATCAACCCTACATTTTGGGTAATTTACAATTTGTAGCAAAATTGGTGCACAAGGTACTAACATTATTCAAACAAGTTCAAACTTGGCATTTAGGCTTTCCACAAGCCACCACTTAGCACCATTCTCTCTCTTATGATGCTAAAACACTTAAGGGACGTTCAAAATGTGACATTTTGCAAAATAAACCCCCATAGTGGGTAAATTGCACTTTGGTCCAAAATAAAGGAACATTGCTCAAACCACATTCAATCAGGACCAAACTTGAAAATAAGTGTGTCACATGATAAAAAAACACCTTAGAGGATTATATTAAAGTTCTAAGCAACTTACTTAGCCAAAAAAACAGGGTTAACCCATAACCCAGGTTAGGGTCATTACATATATATATATATGTGTGTGTGTGTGTATGATAGACTTAACTTTTTGGCTTAATTTTGAGGGAAAAATTTCTTTTAAGATGTGTAGTATGTGATAGAGTGGACTTTTTATGTTCTTATTTATGCAATCCAATAATTGAATCATGGGATGGACATTGGAATAAATATATTAATTCCATGTGTATATGTGATGATATTGATATCTTACTTAGGTTTACATGTTATAATGACATATGAAGGTTGTGAGTCAGAATGAGCCTCAAGCTCTTTTACAAAGGAGGGCCTCTAGTGTGAGGACCAGTTATAGGGTTAACTCTAGAGAGAGTGAGTCCCAGAGGGACAAGGTTAGAGAACCTAAACTCTAAGATATGAGAATTTTGAGAAATATGTGATATGATATGTCGTAAACTAGAATACTCCTGAGTGATTGAGATGAGTTGCTTTGTCCATGATTCCTATAGTCTCTTGAAACCAAGATGTCCTTGAGAGGACCAAACCCTAGAGTCAGAGAGAGGTTGTCTATATATGTGCATATGTGAATAAGAATATGAGAACCTACCATCTAGCTGAGGGAGGGAGAGTCTAAAGACCCTAGAGGAGGAAAATGTGTTAGTTTCTATAAAGCCTCAAGCTCTGATTGATGGTAGCTTGTAGGAATCTAGTGTTCGCATATATAAGAAAGTCTTGGGTAAGGATTTTTCATGGGTAGAAACCTATGAAGAGTTTGTCATATGAAGTTTTGGTTTGTGCTTATGTGGCTAGAGCTTGTAAAGATATCGATTAGCACCATCGAGGTAGACCTGATAACCCTAGACCAAAGAGGGGAGATAAAGTATATGCATATGAGATCCTCATTGAGTTGAGTGAGCTCATATAAACTGAGCACAACTTTTCCCTCATGTTAAGGGTTAGGAGAACCTTAATTGGGCTGGATAGAGTTTTGTTATATGTTTGATTGGCCATTCATGTAATGACCGCTACCAAACTGACAGCCAAATCATCACTAATTATGCATAATAATCATAATCTATGGATTAACAAAATGATTAAAATTTAAAACCATTTTGTAAAGAGATCCATTTCCTGGAAAACTCTTAATGAAAGAACCAAAAATTTATATACATCAGGGTTCACATTGTACATACACTGTACCATCTCATCTCGATGATAACATACAACAATTGCTTTGTCAAATCATATACTGAAGAAACATAAAACCTCGAGGTATACAAGACAAAATCTCAGATTATTCATAAACCATCACATACTAAATCCGAGGACCTGAGAGTACAGAGACGACACATAGGACTTCTATCTATAAGACACGACAGACAATACACTCACCTCGAGCTATTACTGATGTCCCAACTATTGTTGTCCTTCCTCTACAGAGTGGTCTCTACCTCCTCGTGCACGTCCACCTAAAAATTGTAGATCCCACGGGGTGAGAAAATTATCCTAGTGAGAGATATAACTCTCTGCCAACAATGTTATTATCATAGGTAAACAATATAAAACTGAGCAGAGGTTCTTTTATATTAATAAGCAAGGTTAATCACTATGGATAAGAAAATTAGAACATTTCTCATCTTTTAAAGCATTGTAACTGTCTATGATAGGGCAGTAAATCATCTATTCACTTTATAAGGAATATGAAGAACATGTGTATCATTTACCCATCATACTATACCAACATCTCAAGCTTATCCTGTGATACTATTATCATGGTATGACATCCATGAATCATTGTCATTTCTATCTATTGGTCTCAGCCAATCTGCTAGCCAGGTTTTGGATTGTGCTAATCATGTGAATATACATCATTATGTTCTATCCAGGTATTGGTTTATACTGATCCTGTGAAATTATATCCATGTATTTGACTATGCCAATCCTGTGAAATTAAAGCAAGATATTGGATTATGCCAATCCTGTAAGATCTTATCCAGGTATTGGGTTATGCCAATCCTGTGAAATTATATCCATGTATTGGGTTATTCCAATCCTATGAAATTATATCCAGGTATTGGACTATGCCAATCCTATGAGATCTTATCCAGGTATTGGGTTATCCCAATCCTATGAAATTATATCTAGGTATAGGGTTATCCCAATCCTGTAAAATTATATCCAAGTATTGGGTTATCCCAATCCTGTGAAATTATATCCAGATATTGGATTATACCAATCCTATTAAACTATATCTAGGTATTGGATTATACCAATCATGTGATATCATGGCCATATTTCTAAGGATTCCATAGTATTTAGAATACCTTTATGTTTCCCTTTCTCTTTCATTATGGGATATCAATCCCTAAAAATTATCACTGAATACCACATCACCTTTACTAGGCATTATACCTTGGTCAGGCCATCATACCCATTCACATCCTTTACATGATATAAGTATTCCACATATCTCATCTTAGAATATTCGAAACACTATATCCCTTATTTATCTATAACCATAATGCATGTATGATCAAGATTTCATTATTATCTTTATAACCATTTATTATTATTATTATTATGTTATGGGGTTTCCTTTTTCCTAGTTTATTTTGAACATTACCATCTCTTACATCAATCTCTAGATCATGAGACTTTTATAAATATCTTGTAACCTCTCACTAGGCAACGTCCATCTCTAGGTCATAAGACCTGTATAAACATAATACTTGTTGTACAAGTATTTCACATGACTTACAAGACTCATATAATCAATATTATGTGAAACATCATAGCTCATACTTAGCTAAGCTCATTATCTCATGGTGTCATCATGGTTTCAATATCACATACCTATCATCACCATTCAATACAAGAGAAATACAACCTTCCCATAATTAGGGATAGGGTTTTCCTTTATTAACTGATTAGGGTTTCCAGTATGTTCATCAAGAATCAAAACCCTAATTCATACTCCACACATATTAGGAGTATCAATGTATACTTGTTACATGAGTATTATACAACTATACATTTCTCTTTCATCCTCACTAGGATGTTGATTACATCATACTCCATTAGGTTGGCTCAATCCTTCTCTCAAGGTACATTGGTCCATACTTATCAAAATGCATTAAACTCTTTATGTCTTAATGTATCATTGGACATAACTCACTACATGTATCACTCAATCACGTGTATTAGATTGAGGTGTTTCCTCCATATTGAGTATAGAGATGTATCATCATCACCATATCGTGCATGAGATATCTCCTTATCTCCATGTCATGCATTCATATCGGGTTACTCAACCTTTAGGGTTTGCATATCGGGTTTGACCCTTATACTCATATCCCTTCAAAACCTTAATGGTATCGTCCTACCCTTCATCATGTGATGAGTAATAGGCTAGAAAATTGATTAGTCACAACTATATCAAGTGTAAAAACTGATAGGGATGTGGGGTGACAATGCATATCGGGTTTCACTTTCCCATGTTGGATTTAAATACCATATCGGGTTAGGGTATCTTCTTGATATCATATCGTGTATAAGGTGGGTGCTTGACCCCATATCGTGCACAAGATGTATGTATGTGTCACTCATATCGTTTATGAGGTATAAACTCATCACTATATCATGCTAGTGGTGTATTCATATCACCATATCAAGTTACTCCTCATCTAGGGTTTGTCATATCGGGTTTGAGTATATACTTGACTCCATGTCGTGCATGAGGTGTATACTTGACCTCATATCATGCACATGGTGTATACTTGACACCATATCATGCACAAGGTTTATACTTCATCATCATATTGTGTATAAGGTGTATGTATCCCCACTGTATCATTTTAGTGAAATATTCACTTCACCATATCGGTTTAGAGGTGCTTCAACCCAATATCAGGTTGAACAATGATGATGTCATCATCATAAACCTATAGACTCTTATTCTTACTATTCTAGTTCATGGATAGCTGTTACACCCCAATCTCACAATTTCCACTAATCATGAGATTAGGGTATAAATTGAGGATTTAACATAATACAAAGATTACCCTTAACTTTTTCATCTTTTTCAAACTCTTTGTTTTCTCACATTGAACCACATAAACTAACTTTACAAGAGAATTAAACTTTTATTTCTCTAATATAATCTCAACATTAATGATACACATCCATACATTCAATATGTTTCTCACACTTCCATGTACATATGACATGACAATCATTTGCATTCTCTCATATTAAGGAAACAAACATACAAACATCATTTACAACTCTCTCTCTCAGATCTGTACAAGGACCTAGAGTGAAAGAGACCGACTGAACTTAACTATACTCAGACTTAACTCTTGTGGCAGATCTACTCTGATGCAATGATATCTTCTTCAAGTCCATGTAATTTCCCTAAAAATTTTGAGTAGAGGGGTGAGCCTACTCGCTCAGCGAATGAGTACTTCAAAGAAACAGTCTAAAGCACTGATATAATTACAAATATACTTTTGAGCAATTGATATCAATTATAACAACAGAAAGCTTTAGAGAGACTAATAATTGACAATCATAAATATGGCAGGATACTCTAAATATCTATAAGAGTGAATCAATATATGAAATGCTTGATTGATCATAAAGAGAACTAATAATTTAGAAACATACAAAGAATAATTGAATAACTGTACACACTTGTTTGACCTCTCATTCATTTTATTATGCCCTGATCATATGCAGTGTACTCTACATATGAAGACTCGTACACTATGATCACACCGTACAAGACTTAGTGAACACACCCGAGAAATGCTAAGTCTAACTACTCTCCTGGTCTACAACAGGAAAATGGCTCTCTGGCCTAAACTGGACTCCTCCTCTAACTCGAGCACACAGGTGGAGAGTCAAGCCACCTCTTGGCTTTTTTGTACTCTAATGCCACCAGGGCTTCTGGTTGATGTTGGATACTGTAAACTATAATTTAAGGAGACATCCACTAGGGCTTCGTCCCGCGTGCCACCTGATAGCACGTTCTGACCCCCGTATGCTGGACGTAGCCAGGGTTAGGTCATTTCACCCCTAAGGTGCATACCTCACATAGCGGTTCTATGGTGTTCAAGGCTCCTAAGTCTATTATTTTATTATAGCTAGAAATCTCTTTCAACATTGTACCCTTCTCTTACTTATACTTGACTCTGGTATCTCTAGGGTGTCACATCTACTTATTTAAAGTTATAATACAACATGTATATCATTCTAAACTTGGAAAACCAGTATATTCAAAACACTATAATATACTGAGTAATGAACATACTATACATGCAAGCAGACTAAAATTCTTAAATAAATAGATTTCATGTCCACTTGGCACATACACACTAGAATCGTGCATATCAACCCAAATCTTGAGTTTTGCTTCTCATAACTCAATTAATAGTTAATTACTTATCATGATAAGAATTATTAATAATAACTGAGAACATTGATATCACAATACAAGATTCATTGAACACCCTACCCTTAGGGTTTCATTTAATCACCACAAATGCTACAAAGAAAGGTGTAATATATCTATCACGTACTTTTCAAATATTTAAAACACATAATACCTGGGATATCAATCCCTTATCACATTATTGGGAATTCTCATCCCTTCACATCATTATCATGATTACTGGATTTGGGTATTCAAACCCTTAGATCATCACATATCATTATTACCTCTATAACAGGTAACCATTACCTCTAGGTCCTTAGACCAACATATTCATTTCACTGGTTGTACAAGTATTCTCATGTCTCACAAGGCCATCACACATCTTGTCACCTCTCACTCGTCAACAACTTATTCACATGGCTCCCATAAAGATTTCATGCGACATAAACATTCATTGAATAAAGACTATTATCAACAAATCATATAAAATCAATGTATGTATGAAACCTTGGAACTGAGTTGAATTTGGGTTTCCATGACATTCACTAGGATATCATGCATCAATAATAACATTGAATAAATAAAGTCTATCATGTTAAGAAAATCCCTTCAAATGGATTTTACGATATCTATTCACAAATATCCAACTTTGCTCGCATCTAGGGTTTCACCCTCTTTACTTAGATATCAAACAAACACTATTCACTTTGAACTAAATCCAAGATTGTATCTGACATATATGTACTATGAATTTAGATAAACAATCATTCATAACCAAAGGGATCTAGATAAGCAATTTTCTCTATTTATTTATACAACAAATTTCAGTCATAGACAAATTCCCTATATTTCAGTTTACTCTTATAACCTCTGCGACTACTTAGGGAATTCTCATTAGGATGTATTGTATACATTTCTAACATGATTTTATCATCTGAACTTCATCCAAATAGAGGAAGAATCCATTTCATATCATTTTGCAACAACTTAGAACAAACAGTCAATTCAGGGTTTGTAGTCGCATACTAGCAATTAAAGATTATGGATGAATTGACCAATTTTCATGCAATATACTGTTTAAAGGAAGTTCCCACTCACCCTATGATGTGAAAACACCTTAAAAATGTAGCTCATCCTTTTAAATCTCAATCTCATATCAAATCCCCATCAATTCACCCAATTCCTCTTCCTTTCAACTAGGAAACCCTAAAAATGAGGGATTATGAAGAAAGAGTGAGAAAAGGGGAAGTTTTGATACATTTTGGATCAAGTCAGAGGAGGGACGGAATCTTGATATGTGAGAGAAGATTCACCATTAAAGTCTATGCAAAGAAGCTAAACTTACATGATTTCATCATTCCTCGGACTGCAAAACCTTAGGTCAGCATCTCCATCAATTTCTCCTCTCAAACCCTAACTCCCTCTCTCTAGGATTTAGTTTCTCTGGATTTAATCACGAATTATGAGAGCTCCTTGTGTGTTAGGTTGACCATATAGAGCAATTGATCTGCTTGGGTCAATTTCACTTTGATCCCTTACTATACTTTTTCTTATTTCAACAAATTTTTTCTGTCATAAAAAGGTTTATGTATATTCGTGTATTTTAGTGATCAAACCTCCTCCAAAAATTATGATAATTTAGCATGTAGTGTATGATTGAGATACAAAGCTTTAGTTAAATTTTGAGATCATTCCAAGCTTACGTTAAAGAACTAAAAATTGAATAGTGCACTACTATCCAGAATTCTACAGAAATGCCAGTTACTGTAATTTGTCTACTGATACGGACTAAACACATTCAAAAATTATGAAATTTTACATATTGTTTATGATTGAGTTTCTGATCTCCAGTTAAAATTTCAGATCATTTGGATTTACCAATAAATAAATAAAAATCAAACAATATACTGCTGAACAACATTCTGTGAGCATGGTCGGTTGAAATATATCTCAATCGAGAATGACTTTTAAAGAACATCCAAAAATTCTGAAATTTTTCACTAAAATACATGATTGAGTTATACATATTCTATCCAAATTTCAATTAAATCCAAATTACATATAAAAATATTATAAATTATTTACTATACTACTATCTTCATTAAATTTCATACTCATGTACCTTCAAAACCCTAATTGTAGCCAACTAGGGTTTATATTTCTCAAACCCTAATTTCTCAAACAATAGAACACTTAACGTTAATATTAGGTTTAAAAAATCATAATTGAATTATCATCATTAATTATATTTAAGAAATGATCAATCCAATTAAGCATATAATCATCCAGGTAAACCTTAGTTTACCAATTAAGCTTGGATACGGTTATAACAATTCTCCCCCCTTTTAAAAGGTTTCATCCCGAAAACATAAACGTGCAAGAAAATTACTTTCAAGGTTTATTTTAAGCTTCTAAAATCTTACATGTCATTATATTCTTGTATTTCATACTTGAATGCAGTTTTCAACATTAAGTCCTTTATTTCTTTTCTAATCACAACATGTTAAATCATGACTGCTCAATGATAACAAAAGAATTCTCTATGTCACAATCAATCATAGGATAGAGAGAGAAACAACTATTTCAATATTTTCATACTCTTGAGGTGTTACCTCAACATTCATAATCTGATCTAACTATCTCAATTCATATGACTCAATATGTACTATTGTTATGTATTACCTCTAAACCATAAAAGAGAGTTCACCATGTTGTTTTGAATTTTTTACTATTATGCTACTCAAATAGCAAAATATTCTTGAGTTGGAAGACTAGATTCAACAACAATTGTACAATACTAAGATGGATTACTGATATGAATGACTACAACTATCAAACACCTTTAATTAACATATTGCTTGCACATGTACACTGAAATCATACATAGAACCAATTTACATCCCTTAATATACCTTCAACAAATTATACTTCTAAAAAAAATTCACATATTACTAAAAGCCATTGTTTTCTCTTATCTCTCTTCTCAATCATTACTACTTACTTTTTACTACTTATCCTTCTCATTTTAATCATGTAGATTAAACATCCCTAAAATTCAAGCATACAAGCTAAGAATAGATTATTCATCATTCTTGATATCACTGCAAGAATTTATTTTAGATTACACTTTTCTCATCTTGTAGTTCTTCTTTTGTTCAAAACACATTAGTTACATTTCAAATTTATTTCTTACCCCTTGCTCTGAATAATTTTCATATTGTTCATCAACCTTTCAAATTAGCTAGGATTACTATCAGTGCTAGTTTACTTCTCATAGTGCAAATCACACGATCTTGTTTTATAGAGATGCTAGTATTCAAGTTCAAATCACTAGTGACAACCCTTGAACTACTACAACTCTAAACATTCTACGGTTTGGTCCTTATCAGTAGCATGACGTTGTTGTGTGTAACTTTGCTCCCTTAATTTGAAAGTCAAACTTTGGATCTCACAAGTTTTACTAAAGTCTTCTTTATGTTATCGATTGAATTTCCTTTCTCTTACTTGGCCATTCAGATAGATTACATTCTCAATTACCCTACTAGGGTTTCATCATCATATTGTGTGTCATTATTACATTCACTAGATGTCTCTACCACGGTGGTTATGCATCATATATGATTCATTTTCTTATCACTTCATTCCCACATTGCTCTCATTAAGGAAGATATGGAAGAGAAGACGATTTTGAGACTTAGAATTCTTATCTTCAATCATTCAATAATACATTTCTCATATGTAGGTTTAATTAATTATCAACAAGGATACTTGACTAATTAGCACTTTCTTGAATCTCACAACCTCTTCCTTTTATAATCTATATTACTCCATTATGTTTCTAACCCTTCTTTACTTTTCATAATCCCCTTACCATATACTACTATTCCAAATGTCATCTTTAACTTCTAGTTTTCTCTTATGATCATGTTGCTTCTTTTATATGTATGATCAAGTATACCATGTTGCATATATTTCCTTTTATCCTTCTACTAATGTGAAGTTGAAATTCTAAATCAATAATCTCTGTACTAGTTTCAACTCATGTTTAATACATTACATATCCTTCATTTTAAACCAAGCGACTCATGCATGGGTGAAACATAGTTTCTCTTTCAATCAAGTTTTTCCTTCCTGAATATAGTCTACCTTTGTATGACTTATTCATTTATTTAGTTACACTTTTGTTCTTCTATTAGAAACTAGTTTGTTTTTCTATAAAGACTTAGAATCCAAAGGCAGTAAGGATGAATGTATTAAACTTATTAATAAAGGTATACATTCCATGCTCTCAATTATATCATAACCCTCATTCCTTAATGAAGCTCATTATTTCCAACATTTCTCTTTGTTTCAACTAAGTTTCTTATCCTAGTTTTATGATTTACATGCTCATCTAGTTCTCTTCACTTTAACTCTTCTGAAGACTCTTCACTTCTATGTACTTATTGTATACTTAGCTCTTTTCTTCTATTTTACCTTTTCTTTGGAGTACATAAAAACATTGTACTCGGTTATATAATCCATTCTTCCTGATTGATTCTTACTATCTTGGCCCCTTACATACTTTTCTAATATCTTTTCCATATTTCATATTTACAGTTCATATAATAGTAATAATTAAACTTAATCTGAACCTTATGTTGTGTTCCTTTATTCCCAATTAAGGGTTTCTCATATGAGGCCCCAAAGTTGGATCTCAGATATTAGTTCCAACTGATTCTTAGTTATCCCAATCTTTCCCTTATACTTCAAAATCTTAGAGTATATACATTCATACTAGAATTTGGATCTAATCTATCTAGAATTTACTCTTGTTATGTTACTAATAGGAGTCATTAGATCCCAGTAATGCATCCTGCTAGCTAGACCAGGCCGAACCTACAGTCTTGAAGCCAAGAACTGCTCAGGATTACTCAACTCCTATTCATCTCAAATGTGTGGAAGAAAACTTATTCACTTAGGAAAGCTCATTCAAAGATGATTTCTAGTTTACTTGATACAAAGAATGTAATCAATAAATGCTACAACTGCATAGTGTACAACAAATCTTAAATACCCATATATATTTCAAAATATTGAATATTTGAATTCAAACATATAAGGGCATTTCTATTCATCTCCAATAAAACAACAATATGAAATGAAGTTTATATCTCATTTTATATTTATGCTCTGAATTCATGTTACTTATCTTGTTTCTAACCCTAATATTTCTAGGGTTTTTCTCTAGCCCACCCTTCCATTGTATACCTGGCCAGGGTATACATGAAAAAATATACAGAGTAGCTTGATACTGGTTGATCCAAGTACTCAGATACTAGGCCATGATATCCAAATACTCAAATCCTCAGAGCTATCATCATAACATCTCCTATCTTCCACACTTATGACTCTAACTTACTAACTTAATGGTCCCTGATGACTCATCCTAAGCTCTGATACCAAAGCTATTACACCCCGATCTCACAATTACCACTAATCATGAGATTAGAGTATAAATTGAGGATTTAACGTAATACAAAGATCACCCTTACCTTTTTCTTCTTTTTCAAACTCTTTGTTTTCTCACATTGAACCACATAAACTAACTTTACAAGAGAATTTAACTTTTATTTCTCTAATATAATCTCAACATTAATGATAGACATCCATACATTCATTATGTTTATCACACTTCCATGTACATACGACATGACAATCATTTGCATTCTCTCCTATTAAGGAACAAAACATACAAAACATCATTTACACCTCTCTCTCAGATCTATACAAGGACCTAGAGTGACATGGATCGACTGAACTTAACTATACTCAGACTTAACTCTTGTGGCAGATCTACTCTGATGCAATGATATCTTCTTCAAGTCCATATGATTTCCCTAAAAAATTTGAGTAGAGGGGTGAGCCTACTCGCTCAGTGAATGAGTACTTCAAAGAAATAGTCTAAAGCAATGATATAATTACAGATATACTTTTGAGCAATTGATATCAATTATAACAACAAAAAGCTTTAGAGAGTCTAATAATTGACAATCATAAATATGGCAGGATACTCTAAATATCTATAAGAGTGAATCAATATATGAAATGCTTGATTGATCATAAAGAGAACTAATAATTCAGAAACATACAAAGAATAATTGAATAACTGTACACACTTGTTTGACCTCTCATTCATTTTATTATGCCCTGATCATATGCAGTGTACTCTACATATGAAGACTCGTTGTGCACTACAATCAAATCATACAAGACTTAGCAGATACACCCGGGAAATGCTAAGTGTGGCTACTCTCCTGGTCTGTAATAGGGAAATGGCTCTCTGGCCTAAACTGGACTCCTCCTCTAACCTGAGCACACAGGCGGAGAGTCAAGCCACCTCTTGTCTTTTCTGTACTCTAGTGCCACCAGGACTTCTGGTTGATGTTGGACACTACAAACTTTAATTTAAGGAGACTTCTACTAGGGCTTCGTCCCCTGAGCCACCTAATAGCACATTCCGACCCCCGTATACTGGACGCTGCCAGGGTTAGGTCGTTTTACCCCTAAGGTGCAGACCTCACATAGGGGTTCTACGGTGTTCAAGGCTTCTAAGTCTATTATTTTATTATTCCTAGAAAGCTCTTTCAACATTGTACCCTTCTCTTACTTATACCTGACTCTAGTATCTCTATGGTGTCATGTCTACTTATTTGAAGTTACAATACAACATGTATATCATTCTAAACTTGGCAGAGCAGTATATTCAAAACACTGTAATATACTAAGTAATCAACATACTATACATGCAGACATATTAAAATTCTTAAATAAATAGATTTCATGTCCACTTGGCACATACACACTAGAATCGTGCATATCAACCCAAATCTTGAGTTATGCTTCTCCTAACTCAATTAAGAGTTAATTACTTATCATGACAAGAATGATTAATAATAACTGAGAACATTGATATCACAATACTTGATTCATTAAACACCCTACCCTTAGGGTTTCATTTAATCACCACATATGCTACAAAGAAAGGTGTAATACATCTATCACATACTTTTCAAATCTTTAAAACACATGATACCTGGGATCTCAATCCCTTATCACATTACTGGGAATTCTCATTGTTTCACATCATTATCATGATTACTAGATCTGGGTATTCAAACCCTTAGATCATCACATAGCATTGTTACCTCTGTAACAGGTAACCATTACCTCTAGGTCCTTAGTCCAAGGTATTCATTTCACTGGTTGTACAAGTATTCTCATGGCTCACAAGGCCATCACACATCTTGTCACCTCTCACTAGGCAACAACTTATTCACATGGCTCCCATAAAGATTTCATGCGACATAAACATTCATGGAATAAAGACTACTATCAACAAATCATATAAAATCAATATATGTATGAAACCTTGGAACTGAGTTGAATTTGGGTTTCCATGCTATTCACTAGGATATCATGCATCAATAATAACATTGAATAAATAAAGTCTATCATGTCAAGAAAATCCCTTCAAATGGATTTCATGATATCTATTCGCAAATATCCAACTTTCCTCGCATCTAGGGTTTCACCCTCTTTACTGAGATATCAAACAAACACTATTCACTTTGAATGAAATCCAAGATAGTATCTGACATATATGTACTATGCATTTAGATAAATAATCATTCATAACCAAAGGGATCTAGATAAGAAATTTTCTCTATTTACTCATACAACAAATTTCAGTCGTAGACAAATTCCTTATATCTCAGTTTACTCTTATAACCTCTACGAATACTTAGGGAATTCTCATTAGGATGTATTGTATACATTTCTAATATGATTTTATCAGCTAAACTTCATCCAAATAGAGGAATAATCCATTTCATATCATTTTGCAACAACTTAGAACAAATAGACAATTCAGGGTTTGTAGTCGCATACTAGCAATTAAAGATTATGGATGAATTAACCAATTTTCGTACAACATACTATTTAAAAGAAGTTCCCACTCACCCTATGGTGTGAAAACACCTTAAAAACGTAGCTCATCCCTTTAAATCTCGATCTCATATCAAATCCCCATCATTTCACCCAATTCCTCTTCCTTTCAACTAGGAAACCCTAAAAATGAGGGATTATGAAGAAAGAGTGAGAAAAGGGGAAGTTTTGATACCATTTTGGATCAAGTCAGAGGAGGGATGGAATCTTGACATGTGAGAGAAGATTCACCATTAAAGTCTATGCAAAGAATCTAAACTTACATGATTTCATCATTCCTCGGACTGTAAAACCTTAGGTCAGTATCTCCATCAATTTCTCCTCTCAAACCCTAACTCTCTCTCTCTCTCTCTCTCTAGGATTTCATTTCTCTGGATTTAATCACGAATTATGAGAGCTCCTTGTGTGTTAGGTTGACCATATAGAGCAATTGAGCTGCTTGGGTCAATTGCACTGTGATCCCTTACTATACTTTTTCTTATTTCAGCAAATGTTTTCTGTCATAAAAAGGTTTCTGTATATTCGTGTATTTTAGTGTTCAAACCTCATCAAAAAATTATGAGAATTTATCATGTGGTGTATGATTGAGATACAAAGCTTTAGTTAAATTTTGAGATCATTCCAAGCTTACGTTAAAGAACTAAAAATTGAATAGTACACTACTATCCAGAATTCTGCTAAAATGTTAGTTACTGTAATTCGTCTACTGATAAGGTCTAAACACATCCAAAATTTATGAAAATTTTACATATTGTTTATGATTGAGTTTAAGATCTCCAGTTAAAATTTCAGATCATTTGGATTTACCAATAAATAACTAAAATCAAACAATATACTGCTGAACAACATTATGTAACCATGGTCAGTTGAAATATATCTTGACCGAGAATGACTTTTAAAGACATCCAAAAATTCTGAAAATTTTCACTAAAAGGTATGATTGAGTTATACATATTATATCCAAATTTCAATTAAATTCAAATGACATAGAAAATATGATAAATTATTTACCATACTACTATCTTGATCAAATTCGATACCCATGTGCCATCAAAACCCTACTTTCAGCCAACTAGGTTTATATTTCTCAAACCCTAATTTCTCAAACAATAGAACACTTAACGTTCTTATTAGGTTTAAAACATCATAATTGAATTATCATCATTAATTATATTTAAGAAATGATGAATCCAATTAAGCATATAATCATCCAAGTAAACCCTAGTTTACCAATTAAGCTCGGATACAGTCATAAAAACAACAGTCCTAGGTCACTAATAGAACTTATGGATTCATCAATTATGCAAGAAAATTCGAATTGAAAGTAAATCATCAACTATGGAAAGATTGGTCGTAAATAATAACATAATTGAGTTCAAGTTATATAACCCACCTCAAGAGAAACTTCAATGCTCCAAGCTCCAAATCTTCACATTCCCAAGGTTTAAGATGATCTTATCAAAGGTACAAGACTTCAACTCCTCAACACTATGCACGATACCTCACCACTTGTGGTTGATATCTGTCACTTTTGGCCGATATCCTTCACTTGACCGATATCACTTTGCTATGGGTGATATCACTTTGCTATGGATAATACCAAGTCTCTATGCATGATACCCCTTCACCTATGCATGATACCAAGACTCTATGCACGATATCTAAGAGAAAAGGGGTGGTAATATTCGAAAAATTCCACTAATAGGTGAAAGGAGTGGTATATATACGTGAGGTTCATGAAAAAGTGTGTATATGAGGTGTCATCATTTCAAGATACTGAGAGCCACATGTCCATGCATGGTTGACACATGTACATGCATGAACTCACATTTATATTGACATTAAAAACACTTGATGATAATCTAGAGATGATATTTCGGGCATCACTTATCTTGTTGGATAAGATATCTCAACTTAATCACCACTTTATTCACAACCTGATACCACTTTTCCAAGGAAGTTGTAAATCGACACACTTCAACTCATTGAGGTGATTTGCCCATTATGACCTTTTCCAAGACTTTACAAACTGATATGAGACTCCCCCTATGTCTCCTTGGCTGATAGGCACTCTCATATGGACTCTACAACTCGATACAACTCAAGTTAGGGTTTAACATTCAACCCCTTTCTTGGTCTTTCTAACACCAAGTATACTATCACTTATACATGATTCAAACATGGTGTCTCCTTCTTTATATCTCCTTTAAAAGATACTAGGAGGGAGTAGGAACACTCTATAGGTGGTAATTTGCATATCAACCCTATATTTTGGGTAAATTACAATTTGTACCAAAATTAATACACAAGGCACTAGCATTATTCAAACAAGTTCAAATTTGGAATTTAGGCTTTCCAAAAGCCACCACCTTGCATAATTCTCTCTCTTATGATGCTAAAACACATGAGGTATGTTTAACATGTGACATATTGCAATATAACCCCTTTTCTTGGGTAAATTGTATTTTGGTCCAAAACAAGAGAACATTGTTCAAACATTATTTAAACAGGACCAAACTTGAAACATAAGTTTGTCACCTGATAAGAAAACACTTTAGAGGATTATAATAAAGTTCTAAGAAACTTATTTAGGCTAAAAAAATAGGGTTAGAACTAAACCCAAGTCAGGGATGTAACAATTCATATAAGTTTGTCTAGTGCAACCATGATATAATATGTATTCACTATTCAGTCTTGAGATGTAATGTATGATGACATAAGAAGATTGGAAACCCTAGTGATGTTTTGACATAGATCTCTGTTATTTGGATAGCCATATGTGTGAATTATGATAGTGTGAATAGTTGACTTATATCATGATGAATCTCGAACAGAGTTTTCAACCTAATATGAGAACGTACAATGAGATGACACTAATGATACATGTTACATGAATAGTGATGACATAATATGGTTTCTGAATCTAGTGATGAATTTATGAATAAACCTATAATGTAATATGTTAAATTAAATGAGATCATATTAATGACACTTCTTAATTGTGGTATTAATGTAATGCTTAATAAAGATGTTGAACATCGTTGGAATAGACCACAGTGGAATATTGATGACACCTTGACATGATCTATATGGATAAAGTGGGTTAATTTTAATTAACTCCTTTTTAACATGATAAATGTATTGATGGAATCCTTAATTATTTGGTAAAATAAGGATGTAAATCCTAAAGCATGAATACGGCTTGACCTACCTAAGCTTATGAACATATGCTTGACCCTTATATGAAGGGTGTAGTTAACTTTAGATTCTTTTTAAATCTCTTAGAAGTGCTTTGGATATATGGTTCTACATATTTTGTGTGGATATGTTGCACCTAGAGTGGTGCCCTAAATATGAATGGATATCTTTGGTTTCTTTTTAAGTAAGAGGCCATGTTCTTGTTTATGCAATCCAATAATTGAATCTTGGCATGGACATTGGAATAAAGAAATTCATTCCATATGTATATGTGGTGATATTGATATCTTACTTGGGTTTACATGTTATAGTGACATAATGGTAGACTTTGAAGTACGTTTTGATCATATGAAGGTACTCCAACAAGTTTGACAAAGATTAGCAATAGTTTGATGTTATTTTGTATCAAATTTATACCCTTAAGTATGTTCCATTTTGGATCAAGTGATAGATTGGTCAAAGTGATATATTGGCACTCAAACTGAATGGAATGTAGTTATGATGATGATGAACATATGGTTATATTTTCAAAGAAGTTTCGAGGTTCTTAAGAGTGAGATACTTAAGTTTGATATAGGCTTAATAATGAAAGTAGTTGAGAACAATGTTTAATGCCCTTTGTTTAATTACAAACTTAGACTTTCAATTAATACCCTTGCTGGTGGTCTCACACAAACACAATGCCAAGATCAACTCGGTGCAGGGTTTCTCAGAGCCCTTAGAACTATTTAATCAAAAGGCACCAAACCATTCTTTTCCTTGTAATTACTGTTGACATGGGGTGACAACCCCTCCATGACATGCTACTAAGAAGTCATGGGTGGATGATACTTCTGACCCATCAATTGATCTCAGCTTACCCATTTGAGAAGCCTGACCCTTCATTCAAAGTTGGTGGTTAAGAAACGAGGGAGAAGGGACTCCCACTTCCCCATCTTCTCCATGGTAGTGCACATCAAGAAGAGGGAGGGAGAAGGACAGTGGGGGAAACAATAGTAGAGGGCATCCTCAATGAGAAGCTGACAACACAGATGGATCAAGGCTGAATCTAAATGACCCAACAACTTTAATTGAAGAGGACCATACATTTAACAGTTTCTTTGCCGAAGGAAGACCTTGCGGCGGTGCCCTACAGTGGGTATGGATGACTTTTAGGTGACCGCCTCATCGAGCCATAGTAGTCAAAACTGTGTGGTGAGGGTGCTCTTTGCGTCATGAATCAGTAGGAAAGAAGTAGAGGAGGAAGTGAGGATCTGCAGTGATCCCTCACCCAAATCTATCTAGGCTTGGCAGCTCCAGTGCAAGCACACACAACATTGGATAGACAGAGGTGACCAGTCAACAGTAGTGCAAAACTCCCACAAAACCATAGAAGGCAAGATTTGAAGGAGTGAAGAAGATCTGGAGGCGGTGGGATTTCTCACCATTCCTTCAGCCTCGACGACACTAAGACGAGAAAGTCAGGCGGCGGAAGACTCGCGTTTATGTGAGCAAGGAAAGGCGGAGAAAGAATAAAGGGAGGTGTACCGATGTTACGACCCCACTTCCCGATAACCCCCAATTAAGGGAGACCGAGAGGTTGAGCCCCACCCATTAATCCCAGATCAAAGGTTCGACATATAACCATAAACAATTATTAAATTCTAACAGACTATACTGAAAATGGTAATGAACATTTTCTTTACATACCTTTTGAAAACTTGGATCTCTATTCTTCTATCCACACCGATACTAATCTATCTAATCCTCCTTTGCACTTTAATTCTCATTTAGTATCACATGTGCCACTTTACTGTTTGTTCTTTTCATTGTACCTAAAACGCCGACAAACAAAACGTCGGTCAACCATAGCTGGTATGTGGGGGAAACAATAAACATGCAACTATGATAACAATGTAATCATTCAATTACTTATTTAACAACCAATATTACATTTTAGATATAACTCCGCGATCGAAGAGTACCCTATCCTCCGTATTGTACCCATTAAACCCCTCATGATCCACCTATAAGTGAACCAGTTTCTAGGGTTGAGTCACATGGCACTACTCGTAAGTAGACCACTCCTTAACTCGGGATTTGCTAAAGAGTCTCTAACTCACGGTAACCTAGACCTTACTCTAGGATTGCCCCTTTTTAGCCTTTTCAAAGTAACAGAGGTGGACCCGGATCCAGCCAGTTATATATGCACATTTATGGTGATAATCATAGTCACTTTATAGTGGCATGAAATAAATAAACATCCAATAGTTTAGTTTCATTCAATGCGATTAAACATCCAAGAATACATCGGGAAACTATAGCGGTTATTCATAATCATAACCACATACCTAATCCATAGTAACTTGATGTCCATGCATTAACATTCAACACAATTAACAAGCAATCAATAATATCCTGAAAATAATGCATAACATCCAAGTGTCATTATTTTATTCAAAACATCCACCAGATCAACTTGGGTTCCACCTTATAATTTCTAGGCCAACCTTAGGGTTTTATTAGGTTTTTAGCCTTCATTATGCATTTATCACTTTTAATGCTCTTTTAGTTCACAAACCCTAATTTCTGCATCATAAGCACAATTGAATGTCAAATAAGTCTAATATGTTTCTTTTACACTAAAACTATTATCTTTATCCTTTTAGGTCATATCCAAAACATTAAGGCTAATTATCATCTTCGGTTTCTTTCAAATTGACAAATCATATTTCATTATAGTTCAACTCACATATATGAACCTTATTTATTACTATTTCCACCTTTATACACTAGGAAACACTAATTATCCAAATAATTCACATTAAAGATCTTTGGTACTCAATTTATTTTCGAATCATCGTATCTCTATTTTATTCTTCGATTTGTACAATTAAAACCATTAGAATTCATATCAACATAAATTAGGGTTTCTAATCCCATTAAGGCATATTCATGTACATAGAACCCTAAGTTAAACCAACTATATCAAAAGATCATCTTTTTCAAATCCTATTTTCACTTTTATTGACAACAGGTTAATATCAGCTTGAATTATCCATCTATCATCAAATCTAAGGGTTTTTCCTTAGTTAAATCATTAAAGAGGATAACTTTATGTATTTTTCCAATTTCAAGCATATAAATTCTAAATTAAACTAATCATGTGTAAAGTTCTTCCTTTTTGAACTCAATGTTCCCTTTTACATTTAATAGGTTAATATCAACTTTATCCATCAAATAAACCCTATTACTCACATTAATTACATCAAAATAGGGTTTCTTAACCATTAATTCATTAAAGTTGATAAATTACACTACTTTTCGAATTGCATAAGGAATCAGGCTTCAATTATATTTTATTTAGATTCCTCTCGATTTTCTGAGCAAGTTTCATATTTTATGCATACTCATCTGAGCTACCATTAGAGAGATATGAATTTTGTAAAATTACCTTCTTTGGACCAATCACAGAGCGCCACGTCGCCATACCGCATGCAACCCGCTCAAAGAGTTTATAATTGAATTATGCTTTTTCCCTTTGTAATTTAAGCGCTCCTTCAGTCCGCAAAAGGGCAATTCAGTCCAATGCCTCCCTCCTTTCTACAACCTCGCGACATGCCCTTACTGTCGCCCTAGCGGCAACTTGTGCCGCCTCTCCTTGCCTCTCTTCACTCCGCCATCCTCCGGAGATGCTCCCGCTAGCTCCGCCAAGCCCTCGCGCACCCAGGGCGCTAATAAACTGTGGCCAAGATGACCGGTTGCTCGTCCATTAGGCCAAGCACCTGCAGCCGTCACTGCAGCTTGGCAGCGGCTGTTGTGCATGCTTCGGGGCGCGGCCTTGATGGGTAAGCCTTGCTCTGACCTCGGGGCACGTCCAGCCTTCCTCTTAGTCCCCCTTGGTCTCCTTGTCATGCCAGGATCATCTTGCTTTACTATGATAGGGTTTTAAACGAAAAAGGATGCAGAGGAAGAATAAGAAAGAAGAGAGGGGTCGTGGGATCTCTTCCTGGACTCGAAAGGGCTTCCCCTTTATATAGGGGAGGTCATCCACGCCCTAAGACGTTGCTCCAAGAGAAACCGAGTCCCAAACTTTAAAGGAAACCTTTTCCTTCAAGGAGAAGCATATTCTCTCTCTCCTTTTCTTCCTTGTTATTCCTTATCTCATGGATACCAAGAAAAACGAAAATCCTTTCTCTTATTATCATTATTCTTGCCCTTTTATCTATTTGCCACGAATATATATATATATATACCTCCTTAGAAAAATACTTCCTTTTATTAAAAATACATAATTAATGGATTATGTATTCCCATTATCTCTTTATTTCATAATTATGGTATTTTCTCTCCCTTTTCCTTTATTGGGGCTCCTTGACACCCAAGAAACCTTATTTTTTCGAAATTCTCTTTATTGGATACTTATTATCCTTCTAGATGCATAATTATGCATTATTCCACATTTTCTTGTTTATTTCTCATTTAAACATCTCTTTTTGAGGATTTCTTTTTATTTCTCTTTTATTTTTCCCATTGGCATTCCTTTTAATATTAACAACCACATGGATATGAAATTTCCCCAAGAAATCTCATTTATTCCTCTTTGCATTCATTTTCCACATTATATCATTATTTCCCAGTTTCTTTCTTCATAAAGAAATACTTAATTAACCTTTTTATTTTCTCATTGCTTTATTTATGCAACCTGTACTCCTTGGAGCCCAAGGAACCCAAGAGGCACGAAATCCTCTTTGGATTTGCCTTCTAGAGGTTTCCACATATTTCTTTATTCAAATATTCAACTATTCAATTACTAATTGAATTTTATTTGTTATTTCATTGTTATTGGGCCCAATAGCCAATAAAGCCCACAACACAAATATCAAGGCTATTTGTAAACAAAATCCATGTACTCAAAACAAAATATACCATTCTTTGTTCTATTATCTTTGATATGAGAAATTTCATTTCTCACCAGTTGAACCCAAACTTTGGGGTTATAACATCCTTCCCCTCTTATAGGAATTTTGTCCTCAAAATTCAAACAAGCAAACAAACAATTCAGGATAAGACTTTTCCATGTCCATCATTGGCCCCTATGTGGCTTTTCCCTACCCATGGCACTTCCAACGAACCTTTATCATCACTTATTCTTTTCTCTGAGTTCTTTCACTCTGGCGTCTATAAACTGCACATGTGACTCAGGTCATTTCAGCCTCCCTTGGGGCTCACTAGGTTCATTGCTCAACACATGGTCGGGTACCTCACATAGCGCTCTAAATTGGACACATGGAACTCATCTCACATTACTCTATCCTGAGGGGTAGGGTCAAACCTAACCTTCTCCACCCATCCATCTCTAATTGACCCATGTATCGGGAACTCAACTCCCTTAGTTATAACTTAGAGGGGTCGGATTTTCATGTCATATTTTCTCCCACAGTAACTTGTATGTTAGTCTACTTTGCATCTGCTCACAACTCTCATCGTCTCTAGGCTCCTTTCAGCCCTTGCACAATCAAAGTGACTTCATCTAAGCGCACTGTGGTCCCTTTTTCTAACCATCATGTGGCCCTTTTCTAACCATCATGTGGCCCTTTTCACCAACATCACCTTACTGAAGTGGTGACCAACACAACCTCCCTTACAGAGCTTCATATAAAACCCGATACTGGCTATGGTGGTCGAAGTCACATCTTTCATAGGGCAAGAACTGTCTCTAGATATCACCCTGAAAGAGCACACATGCCCTCATCAGACCCTTTAGTCTGGATCATACTAACCATAGTTAGGGGTGATAAATTATACTAACATTGAGTTTTTCCATGTACCTACTTCCACTTTATGGAAGTGAACCTTCAGGTCAAACTCAAGAACCTTTGAACTTGCTTCATGGTGTAGTTGAACCATCTCTCTCATGGGTAGTTCAACTAGATATGTCCTTTAACCAAACTCTTCCTTTCTAGGTAAGGCGACCTACCATAACCCATATTGTATCTCGACCTTCTTTGGCCCAGGGAAGACCTATCACAACATCCATAGTGTTGAGCTCCCATTCCCTCTCAGGGATTCTTTTGTCCTCTATATCGATACACTGGGTTACTGGGGTTTGTCCTTTACCTCCTGGCTTGCATGGCCATAAACCACATGCAACCTCATCTTAAGCATCCAAAGTGCTATTGTCATTTTCCACGGTGTATGATGATCTTCCACCATGATTTCCTGTATGTCATGATTCTTTCAAGATCAAATCCTCTGAAACCCTAAACCACTCTAGTCAGGGTTTCGTCACCTTCTCTTCCAAATAGGTGCATCTGAGGTTCTACCACCATCCCTTCATTTCATCGAGGACTAGACTGGCTAACCAAACAACCTCTTATCCTTTCAACGTATCTTGTTACATCTAAGTGTTATCCAAACACCTATCCTTTTCAAACTTAGGGTTAGACAAACAACCTCTTCTAGCTTCTAGTCAAACAAGTCTTAACTAGAGCATACATTACCACCTCTCATCCTTAGGTATTAGGTAACATTGAAGACATACACTTCCATGTATTTCACTTATCATATTATCTCCAACTCTATGTCTATATCCATTAAGAACACTCTCTGATTTCATCATCATGGTGACCAAACTCAAACTGGTATAACTTGTAAGCTCCACATCCTCATAAGGTGACTACCTCATTCCTCTTAGTACTAGTAAGCCATCCATGTATCATTCACTTTACCGGGATAGGTTATATTCTCTATCCCCATCTCTCGTGGCAACGTTCCAACCTACATAATCTGTTATCCTTGGTGTATGACATTCATAATGTCCTATCTCTCACCCCCATAACAAGATGAAATAAGCATTTGGCTGCAGTCCAAATACAGAGTTCTTCCTATTCCAAGAGTAGAGATGGTACATCCCACCTTGCCAGTACACCTTTAAATCTAAGTTGCAACGTGCCACATATGTCTCTTTATCACAAACATCATGATATCAAACTAGTCTTGAACCTACTGAGGTTTATATCCTTGATCATTTCCTCTAGGTATATAGGGTACCGACTCTTTTGGGGTCATCCCTCTTCCCTCATGCATCAAGAGAGTGCCCTACTCATCTACCCTTTGGGTCCCATGAGTTCATGAAGGTGATCAATCTCCTAACCCATGCCCCTCAGACAATGGTAGCTGTTACCTCCCGACCCTATGGTCATGTGCAACTGGGGAATTAGGCAACTCCTACCTTTATCGGTCTTATCCCTACCTGACCCTAGGATCGATTTAGGATTCACCATTATAGTGCATGTTCACTTAGAACCTTACCCATGTCTTCATCATCTCTCTTTCTACATTCCTGGGCTGGCCCTCATCCTTTCATAGGGATCATGGCAACCTGCCTACCTTGGTCAAGCCCCCTACCGGTCACTTCCATGGTAACGCATTCATACGCAAACAAAGATAGATATCTATGGGTCTACAGGTTCATCCTCATACCATGTACTTTTCGCTTAGCTTTTCAAGATCCTAAGAGACCTCTTTAGGTTACCTTAAACTAACCAAAACTGATATACACCCTTCCAAAGGGGTCCCTTTCCCAGGATGGGAGGAAAACTATCTCTGAGGTCACAAAAGCTCTTAGGTCTAGGGTTTACATCCACACGAGCCTACTTAACCCTAGCAAACCATTAAGGCATAAGCAGCCCACTCACTGTACCATGCTAGGTCATACTTATCCTTCTTTCCTCGATGTTGGATCAAGATAAAACTTTCTCCTTTATCATCAACCTAGCTGTAAGGGGTTCACCAAACATACCTTAAACTTAAGGGGCTTCCCTTTTCCTTTATTCATGAGGCGTACCATGCTCGAAACTATAGAAACTTAATTCTCATCATGAGCATTAGGTATACCACTTCCCCTCTTAGGCCTAGGAACCCTAGGTTCACTGCATGCTCTGTCTCTTAACTACAAACCAAGCATGAAAAAGGCATGACACACACTCCTTGTCATCCTTCAACCCAAGCAACACTTAGAGTTGGGTCCTCCCTAAGGACAGCCAACAAGGTACAATGCCTCATAACCTGCTACTAAACCTTTCTAGGTCTAAGGAACTCTTTTTCCTACCTCAGAAGGTAAACACCTATATTGTAGGCACATAGGCACCATATGCTTCATCTTCACTGTCTAGGGTTTGGTCCCTCTAAAGGCAACCAAGATATCATCAACTTATAAGGCAACCACTGTCATCCATTGTTTAGGGTTTTAGGCTTCCAACCTTCTTGCTGGGTTTCCTACTCTCCCTAGAGCTAACCCTACAACCAACCTTACCATTAGAGGTCCTCTATTCATGAAGGATCAACCTCCAAAGCATTCTCTATATGGGTGAAGCCTAGATTCACACTTATGGTTTCTCAAGATCATCCATAACCCTTTATGCTCCATCATAATTCCTTATCCATGGTTTCATCCTACCGTCAGCACTATGACGTGCTCTAGGTTCCATCTATGCCCTACTGGTACAAGCCCATAGGGTTTCTATGGTCCTTCACTAACATCATCATCCAAAGAGCTATCATGTACTCTAACATGCACGACCCTTCCCAGGGTTGGGGTTGCCAAAGGTGCTAGGTCACCCATGGATCCTATGGCATCCCAAAGGCATGTCCTTTCAAACACCTGGTCCAACTCATCTCTCTCTAACCTTCACTTAGGGTTAGGGTTAGCATCATCCTCAGAGGATGTGCCAGGTCTCTACTTGCAATGGAGATCTCTATCTCCAAGACTAACTTATCCTCCTGACAAGAAGGTCTAGCCTCAGGTCTCTTCTGAGGACATGCCATCTTATGTCATACGACCTAAGCATGTATCTATTATGTATTTTACGCTTAATCTATTAAGCTTATGTCCATGACATCTTATTTACATGCCTTTCATTAATTTAGTGGAGGATTCCTTAAACCTTATTAACCTTACCCATACCTCAAGAGGGTGAGGAGAAGAAAGAAAACCCTAATCCTTTAGGTCCTTATCAGAATTTTTGTGATGAGAAGGGATGAATAAGATGAGAAGTCCTAAAGGTATCTTATTTCGATTCATACCCTAAGACTTTGGCCAGACGGTCACACAGGTCCAGGAGTCCTCGTATTCCGACTAGCAGTGTGGAGGAAAATATTGCCAGCCCCCAGTCGTGATCCCTTTCTAGACACCTCCGTCTTTCGGATACTCCTCTAATAACTCCCTTGGGTTCTATGGAGTTTGTAAAATTTAATAATTATTAATGGTTAAATGAGGAACCTACGCTCTGATACCAAATGTTATGACCCCACCTCCCGATAACCCCCAATTAAGGGAGACCGAGAGGTTGAGCCACACCCATTAATCCCGGATCAAAGGTTCGACATATAACCATAAACAATTATTAAATTCTAACAGACTATATTGAAAATGGTAATAATTTTTTTTTTACATACCTTTTGAAAACTTGGATCTCTATTCTTCTATCCACACCGATACTAATCTATCTAATCCTCCTTTGCACTTTAATTCTCATTTAGTATCACATGTGCCACTTTACCGTTTGTTCTTTTCATTGTACCTAAAATGCCGACAAACAAAACGTCGGTCAGCCGTAGCTGGTATGTGGGGGAAACAATAAACATGCAACTATGATAACAATGTAATCATTCAATTACTTATTTATCAACCAATATTACATTTTAGATATAACTCCGCGATCCAAGAGTACCCTATCCTCTGTATTGTCCCCATTAAACCCCTCATGATCCACCTATAAGTGAACCAGTTTCTAGGGTTTAGTCACATGGCACTACTCGTAAGTAGACCACTCCTTAACTCGGGATTTGCTAAAGAGTCTCTAACTCACGGTAACCTAGACCTTACTCTAGGATTACCCCTTTTTAGCCTTTTCAAAGTAACAGAGGTGGACCCGGATCCAGCTAGTCATATATGCACATTTATGGTGATAATCATAGTCACTTTATAGTGGCATGAAATAAACAAACATCCAACAGTTTAGTTGCATTCAATGCGATTAAACATCCGAGAATACATCGGGAAACTATAGCGGTTATTCATAATCGTAACCACATACCTGATCCATAGTAACTTGATGTCCATGCATTAACATTCAACACAATTAACAAGCAATCAACAATATCCTAAAAATAATGCATAACATCCAAGTGTCATTATTTTATTCAAAACATCCACAAGATCAACTTGGGTTCCACCTTATAATTTCTAGGCCAACCTTAGGGTTTTATTAGGTTTTTAGCCTTCATTATGCATTTATCACTTTTAATGCTCTTTTAGTTCACAAACCCTAATTTCTGCATCATAGGAACAATTGAATGTCAAATAAGTCTAATATGTTTCTTTTACACTAAAACTATTATCTTTATCCTTTTAGGTCATATCCAAAACATTAAGACTAATTATCATCTTCGGTTTCTTTCAAATTGACAAATCATATTTCATTATAGTTCAACTCACATATATGAACCTTATTTATTACTATTTACACCTTTATACACTAGGAAACACTAATTATCCAAATAATTCACATTAAAGATCTTTGGTACTCAATTTATTTTCGAATCATCCTATCTCTATTTTATTCTTCGATTTGTACAATTAAAACCATTAGAATTCATATCAACATAAATTAGGGTTTCTAATCCCATTAAGGCATATTCATGTACATAGAACCCTAAGTTAAACCAACTATATCAAAAGATCATCTTTTTCAAATCCTATTTTCACTTTTATTGACAACAAGTTAATATCAGCTTGAATTATCCATCTATCATCAAATCTAAGGGTTTTTCCTTAGTTAAATCATTAAAGAGGATAACTTTATGTATTTTTCCAATTTCAAGCATATAAATTCTAAATTAAACTAATCATGTGTAAAGTTCTTCCTTTTTGAACTCAATGTTCCTTTTTACATTTAACAGGTTAATATCAACTTTATCCATCAAATAAACCCTATTACTCACATTAATTACATCAAAATAGGGTTTCTTAACCATTAATTCATTAAAGTTGATAAATTACACTACTTTTCGAATTTCATAAGGAATCAGGCTTCAATTATATTTTATTTAGATTCCTCTCGATTTTCTGAGCAAGTTTCATATTTTATGCATACTCATCCGAGCTACCATTAGAGAGATATGAATTTTGTAAAATTACCTTCTTTGGACCAATCACAGAGCGCCACGTCGCCAGACCCCATGCAACCCACTCAAAGAGTTTATAATTGAATTACGCTTTTGCCCTTTGTAATTTAAGCACTCCTTCAGTCCGCAAAAGGGCAATTTGGTCCAGCGTCTCCCTCCTTTCTTCAACCTCGCGACATGCCCTTGCTGTCGCCCTAGCGGCAACTTGTGCCGCCTCTCCTTGCCTCTCTTCACTCCGCCGACCTCCGGAGATGCTCCCACTAGCTCCGCCAAGCCCTCGCGCACCCAGGGCGCTAATAAACCGTGACCAAGATGACCGGTTGGTCGTCCATTAGGCCAAGCACCTGCAGCCATCACTGCAGCTTGGCAGCGACTGTTGTGCATGCTTCGGGGCGCGGCCTTGATGGCTAAGCCTTGCTCTGACCTCGGGGCACGTCCAGCCTTCCTCTTAGTCCCCCTTGGTCTCCTTGTCATGCCAGGATCATCTTGCTTTACCCTGATAGGGTTTTAAATGAAAAAGGATGCAGAGGAAGAAGAATAAAGAAGAGAGGGGTCGTGGGATCTCTTCCTGGACTCGAAAGGGCTTCCCCTTTATATAGGGGAGGTCATCCACGCCCTAAGACGTTGCTCCAAGAGAAACCGAGTCCCAAACTTTGAAGGAAACCTTTTCCTTCAAGGAGAAGCATATTCTCTCTCTCCTTTTCTTCCTTGTTATTCCTTATCTCATGGATACCAAGAAAAACGAAAATCCTTTCTCTTATTATCATTATTCTTGCCCTTTTATCTATTTGGCATGAATATATATATATATCTCCTTAGAAAAATACTTCCTTTTATTAAAAATACATAATTAATGGATTATGTATTCCCATTATCTCTTTATTTCATAATTATGGTATTTTCTCTCCCTTTTCCTTTATTGGGGCTCCTTGACACCCAAGAAACCTTATTATTTCGAAATTCTCTTTATTGGATACTTATTATCCTTCTAGATGCAGCATTATGCATTATTCCACATTATCTTGTTTATTTCTCATTTAAACATCTCTTTTTGAGGATTTCTTTTTATTTTCCCCATTGGCATTCCTTTTAATATTAACAACCACATGGATACGAAATTTCCCCAAGAAATCTCATTTATGCCTCTTTTCATTCATTTTCCACATTATATCATTATTTCCCAGTTTCTTTCTTCATAAAGAAATACTTAATTAACCTTTTTCTTTTCTCATTGCTTTAGTTATGCAACTTGTACTCCTTGGAGCCCAAGGAACCCAAGAGGCACGAAATCCTCTTTGGATTTGCCTTCTAGAGGTTTCCACATATTTCTTTTATCAAATATTCAATTATTCAATTACTAATTGAATTTTCTTTGTTATTTCATTGTTATTGGGCCCAATAGCCAATAAAGCCCACAACACAAATATCAAGGCTATTTGTAAACCAAATCCATGTACTCAAAACAAAATATACCATTCTTTGTTCTATTATCTTTGATATGAGAAATTTCATTTCTCACCAATTGAACCCAAAATTTGGGGTTATAACAACCGAGTTCTTTAATTCTGAACTAGATCCAAGTGGCAGACCGACTGACTCAGCATGAGGATAGGAGGTGAGCTCCTGGGCCACATGGCTATCGGTGATTGGCCAAAAGGTAAGAAAATCTCAGAAATAAGAAAATCTTCCATAATTCATAGAAATTAGCTCATTTATCAGAAAAATACAAACAAAGTACCAAAATTCTCATAAAAATGTGTAGAAGTACATGAGAGCATAATATATGGATTTTGATGCACTAATCTTAGTGATATCTGTAAGAATGAATTATACTTATTTCATGGATAATAAATATCAAATGATGGCCTAAAATTATGATAACATGTCAGTATATCCATATTCATTTTTATAATCCATTTAAGGTCCGTGATTATGATATTGATGCACAAAATCATGTAATTTGCTTGATATAACTAATTAAATCTAATAATCCTAAATAAAATACAATAAATACATTGATGATCAATAAATGATGAAATTTATGGAACACCTTCATACCTGTAACTAGAATCTAATGTGTAAGGTTGATATCGGTATGATACACATAATTCATGATTATATGAATTTGACCCTTAATACATGGTTTGAAACACTAATTTAGGTTAATGCATGTAACCTAACGTTAATCTATTCACATAATAATGTGAAACACAATTATCAGTAAATGAACTATAATATGAAATATGATATCCGTAAGATAAATCAAAGATGAGAATACAAGTAATGATGGGAATATGTTAATGAACCAAGCTGCAACCTAAAATTGACATACTAGGGATAAGGTGATGAGAATCTGATGATAGTAGGTGATCTTATCTTAATCAGGTTTGACCAAGATATAGTTGACATGTGGATACATATGACATCAAGAATATGGTTTAGTATATCCCTTGATCAAGGTATGCCATTACATCTTACTTGGCTTATTATACAATATGCTTGTAGTATATGCGTAGTTAAATACTTGGCATATGGTATTGGATGAAATGATTGTTCGTCTATGATATGTTTCTTGAATTTCCAAACTTATTGCTATGAACATATGAAACAAAATATATCTGTTCCATTATATCCAATCACTTCAACTCTTTGGTAGTAAAGTGCTAGAAAGTAAAGTACTTGAACTCTTTGGTAGTAAAGTACTTGGAAGTGATCCAACTCTTTGGTATTAGATCACATTGTGAAATGATTCAACTCTTTGGTATTAGATCATAAAGGCATTAATGCATTCAACTCTTAGGTAGTAAATGCATGGATGATATAATGGAAAATGTGCCTAAAATATGTGTTCTCTTTTGTTAATAAACATTCTCTTAAGTATGCTTTTGTTATATTTATTTTGTTACTGCCAAGTATTAGTTTTATCTTATTGCCAAGCTTAGTAATGAGAGGTATATAAAAGGACATGTAGGCGTACTCAATACAATATTCTTGAATATTGTGTTGACGGGTACCACATGTAATCTTTTGTTTAGGTTGTGGACATATGATATTGAAGAGCCAGGATAGTTGTGAGTTATGTGGTGAGATGATATACATGTGGACCTATTGTCTTAAGATCTTGTGGTTTAGTGGTAGTACATGTATATGTAAAAGTTTGATGTTCAATATGTAATATCAAATGTTGTAACAATTCATTATGTTATTATATGTTGAATGGTGAACATATGTTGTATCGTTTTATTATTATTCATGTTCATGTGCTACTGTTGTTTCCTTCTAACTTCCACTAAATTTCTTCTGCTTAGCCTAGTGTGTGATGCTGAAATAGTCATTCTCGTCGAGGTGAGGTTTCAATTTGGATGTCACACATTAGATTAAGTTTTAGAGAATCTGGGGATGTCACAATGTGTGTGTGTATACACACATAAACATATACATATGTGTGTGTGAGTGTGTGTGTGTGTGAGTGTGTGTGTGTGTCTATATATATATCTGTGTGTGTGTGCATGTGTGTGTGTGTGCATGTGAGAGAGAAATCAATAAATATATGGTGGCCCCAATAAAGGGTGAAACAAAATCAACCCTTACATATAATCACCAACAACTCAAAGAAATACCCCACCCTTTATATTAGGGTTACAAGAGATCCAATTTCTCAAATTTTGTGAAGATATCTCACCTAATGTTATTTTTAGTTGTTTATAGCAAACGATCAAATGCTCAAGTTTTGCAAACAAAGTTAGGATATCATTGACTTTCCCTCCATGCTTTATCACATTCCTTACATGCCAAATGTAGCATGCACATCAATTGCTACACCATAAGTACCACACCTTATCTTCTATTTTTGAGTTTCTTATGAGGAGAAGACATTGTTTCAAGCTTAAATCACTCTAAACATTCAATTTCAAACCAATGTCTGCCCACATATGTTTCTAGAATTTGCATACTATAAACATGTGATTCACTGATTCATTGTGGGTAGTACATAAATAGCAGGCCGCTAACACATTAGGTTACCATTTACATGATCTATAAATAGCTAAAAGATAGTCTGCATGAGCTTTGAAAGTGGATATACTCAATCTTGGGTTGTGAAACTAGCACTATATGTTTCTGGCCAGATCAATCTTTGGTTGATGTTGTCTACACTTTTTTTAAAAAATCATGTGTATTGCTTTCAAGCTTGAACAACTACCATACTCCTATCATCCTTCTGCATGATGTAGTGGACCCCTATCTATGATTATCTTTATGATTAAGGAGAGCCCCATACCTCTTCTTCATCCAACTAGCCCATGTCGAGTTTTTATTTATCAATTTTTTTATCATGTGAAGGGTATGGGCATTCTCTAGATCATGTGGTGTTGGTAGGTTCAGTCCCCCTCCTAATGTGGATATGCCAATCTCATCCAGCTAGCTGGTTGAAATATGCTAATCCATAAATATTCATCCATCACAATCTCCATCCTCCTTAGTGTGCACAATGTAATCTCACATGTAGGGAAATACTGGCACATAGTATAGCAGTGAAAATAATTTTTTTTTTTATCTATATGTATTCTCATATCAACAAGATCACATCAACGACTATGAATAAGAAGATTAATTTAACAACTTAAACCTAGTCTTGGAGTAAGTCCAGCAAAAATAACTTGCTTCAATGCAACTGTCAACTAGTTGCTCTTGGACAATGGCAATATAGTTCCTGGTCTTCACCATGAACAATGAACAAAACAACTTCTACAGTGCTCCTGTGATCTTTCCACTGACTGTAGGCTGACTTTGCTCTCCTAGAAACAACCAAAGGACTCCTTCCTATAGATTAGTTCAGACGAACCAACTATAACTCATGTCATTCAACTAGAACAAATAAGGAGTAGTCCCTCTCGTTGGCGTACTAGTCACCAACTTTCTCTCCCACAACAACAATCCTCAGTTGTTCTCTCCTATAGCTATCCCTCCCTAGTCAGGTAGGACTTTCTTGGGCTCTCTCAGTTACCACAACCGGAGAGGACAATAATTGTCAGAGCAGTTGATTCTTGGTTGTTATTGCTATGCTTTGGGAAGTCTCCAATACCCCTCTATTTATAGGTGGGATTAGAGCTAGGGTTCCCCATTTGTTTTGGATTTGCACTGGAGTGGAAGGTTGATAAGCCTTAAACATGGGTCCAAAAAAATGGAGACATGTCTAGGTCATCAAACTTTAGTAATTTATAAAACTCAAATGTTTAAGACTCCTACAATTAGCACATGGTCAGAGTAGTTTGGGGTTGAACACATGGACTAGGAGAACAACACTTCGGGACCCAAGTTTTACTTATCTTTGCACGTCAAAGAGTCGAAGGATTAAGGTTTTTTATAGCAAAAGAATCACAAAGAATTAAACTCAAACCTATCTCTAAGGGGAGTTACCAGAAATATTAAAGCTTTGGGTGTTTTGGGTTTTAGCAGTTTTTATGGTAGTTTTTGTATATAGGAAACCGAGGAGATATAACAACCTTCGAAGCATAGCACGAAGAAAGAAAACTTAATCGTAACAAGTGGCAACGGCCTACATCCTACGTCATCTTATTTCAAAGAAAACACGAGCACCACGATGCTATCACATCACCATCCTCAGGATACAAAGGAGAGCACTGCGATGCTAGCACATCGCCACACAGAGACTACTCCTTCCTGTCAGATTAGGAAGTGTGACGTGGAGTTCTAGTCCATCCGTGTGGATGAAGTAGAGATGCAGACGCTAAGACACCTGTGTTCATAGGACGTGAACGACCATCCATACATGTTACGAGCGGTGTACATCACCACACAAAAGGAGCACCGCCGGATCTTCCTATGACACACTCAATGAATGTGAGAGAAGTTTCATCTGTGTAGGCTAGCAATGTTGCACACCATCGTGTAGTGTGACATCGTCGAACTTGCTCCGTGATAAGGTATATCTCTTGAACACTCTTTCTAAATATGTTGTTGTCGACGAGATCTTGTTTTGGGTTGAGTGAAAATTTATTTTTATATCTTCTTCTGTGCATGTTTTCTCCACAAATAGATAAAGAATGGGGAGGTGGATATATAAATATAAATATATATATATATATATTTATATATATGGAAAGGAATTAATACTATCCTTCTACAACCATGAATGCCCTTAGGGTAAGTTTCTATCATTACCATGAGGGAAAGGAGGCTTATGGTAAAAGAAAAAGAAAAGTCTTTTAGCAAGTTTATACATACACATGTATATTTAACCATGGGGCAAAAGAACTAGGAGAGGAAGTTACAAAGGTATTCTAGAAGGTACTAGAACAACAGCTGGATTTCGTTAGAGTATATATAAGTCTGTGAGTAGGCCCTTTCACAAGATACTCTTGTCTCTCCATCCCCATCGCTCTCTTCCTACGTACCCTAGGGTTTATGCGCAACCATGAAAGAGATCATGGGAGGCCTCATTTCCATCAGGGACCAGACTGTCCATGACGTGGAAACAATATCTTGTGAAGAGAAGTAAGGAGTAAGCGTCGATGATCATCTCTGTAGCAACACCATGCTCCATGGGAGGAAGCAAGGAAGATGGAGTTTCTTCCCTGCTTTCTTGTTCGCCTCACCTTAAGCACGAGGAACATAGCTCTGCCTGACCTGGGAACTATCGTGTGCAGCAACGCAAGCTTCCAGCTCATAGGTATGAGACCTCCTCCTCGTGGTTTAGTTTCCCGTTACAGAAGCTTAGGGCTGAAGCTTCCAGTTGGTCCATGGCCACCACCAATCGCATCCTGGTCTGACTAGGGTCAGTGAGGGCTAGTAGGGCCGCCCCGTCTCCAGCTGGATTGAGACCTAGGAGCCGCGGGGGAGGGGGGGGGAGCGGCAGACGTCACGACAGAGCGTGAGGGCCAAACCTGCCTCCGTTGGGAGGTTAGGGGTAATATAATGAAAAGACCAGAGTACCCCCAGTCAGTACATGTAGCGAGTAAGGGCAAGGTGGTATTTAACCAATAAATAAAGTGTCGCCCAGAATTACACATTAGTTGTTGATGTGTCAGTGTGAGATTGGCCAGAATGACTTTAAATGGTCAAAATCCTAGTAATTAGTAGAATGATCATATGAGGATAAATAATATATGAATCTTACTCAGAAAAATGTTAGGAACACAATAAAATTGGTTTCATAACCTGATTTCATTCCTATTTGCAAAAGTGTGCTAATCTAATGAAACGTGCTTATGGATTAGATTAGAAACCCTAATCGAACATTATGGTTAAGTTCATGATAATTAATTGATGAAATTGAGTAAATGTAACCTGTTGAATAGTTAATAATGAACTTGAACCTGATTTAGATGCTTTCTTGCATGATTTAGGGTTTTTCATGATATGTGAATGATTAAGCACTTAGAAACCCTAATTTAGAGTAAAAGGGGAAAATATCCTATTTAATTTGAAATATGTGATAATAGGCTATTAAAAGATGATCCTAATCCGGTTGGATGAAATAGGTTAGAATCATTAGGGTTTGTGAGCTATTTTTCCTAACTAGGGTTTATAATAATAAAAGTGCTAGATAAACCCTAATTGCAATTGAAACCCTAAAAAGGACTAGAAACCTTAGGAAGCGAGCTAGGTTTAATGGATCTTAATGACATGATTAATGAAAGGAAATTATATGCATATTTCAGGATCTCTTTGTGTGCTTGCTTGCCTATTGGATTTCTTGCATTGATTGGATTAATTCTATCTCAAATCAGCCTGGCAGGTATGTGGTTACGCTTATGAATATCCCAAATTAGTTTTTTGGGGATTTTGGAAGTTTTCATCGGTGACTTTATTCAAACTTTTGGATGAATTTAATTCATGAAAATTATAATGTGGATATGACTATCACCTAAGATATGTGCCTACTAGATCAGATCCTAGTCCCCTCTGTAGCTTGATAGATTGACCTTGTACATGGATACCTATGGGGTAGGAACATCAGGTCATTGGATGACTTAGTACATGGATACCAATGGGGTAGGTCCATCAAGTCACCTTGAGTCAGGGATTGGGCTACCCTTGGGTAGGTCCATGCGACTCCACAACCCTAAGTATTAGCTACCTGTGAGGTAGGGCCATGGGGGTAAGGATCTACCATGTGACAGAGGTAGTATCCAAGTCCACTACAGGGACAACATAGAGATAGGGGATAGGTAAGGATTGAGTAGTATTTCTTAAGACGTAATCTTCGCTGTTAAATGATATTTGGCTGATTACATTGTTATCATAGTTGCATGATTATTGTTTCCCCCACATACTGACATATTCATTTATGCTGACCGACATTTTTTTTGTCGGCGTTTTAGGTACAAGTTTGAAAAGGACATACAGTAAAGTGGCATATGTGGAATTAAATAAGAATTAAAGTACAAAGGAGGATTAGTTATAATAGACTCCATATGTGGATAGAAGTAGATATCTAAGTGTTTGAAAAAGGTATGAAAAGTTAAATTTTATTCCAGCTTTCAGTATAGTCATGGTAGAATTTAATAATTATTACTGATTATTTGTCGAACCTTTGATCCGGGAAATTGGGATAACGACTCTGACCTCTTGGACTCCCTTAATTGGGGGTTACCGGGAGGCGAGGTCATTACATTTGGTATCATAACACTGGTTCCTTATTTAATCCTTAGTAATTATTAAATTTTACAAATTCCATATAACTGAGGGAGTTATTAGAGGATTTTCCGAAAGACAGATGTGTCTAGAAAAGGATTACGTTTGGGGGCTGGAAATATTTTCCTCCACACCGCTAGTCGGAATATGAGGCTCCCGAATCTGTGTCACTGCCTGGCTAATGTCTTAGGATCTGACTCGAAATAAGATACCTTTAGGACTCTCTCATCTATTTTCATCCTTTCTCAACCCTAATTCTGTTTGGATTATAAGGTTTAGGGTTTTCTCTCTCTTCCTCACCCTCTTGAGGATAAGGGTATGTATGATAAGGTTAAGGAATCCTCCACCAAATTAATGAAAAGCATGTAAACAAGATGTCATGGACATAAGCTTAATAGTTTAAGCATAAACTAAAGATTAGTTGCATGCTTAGGTCATATGGCATGTGTTATCATGCCCTCAGAAGAGACCTAAGGTTAGACCTTCTTATTTGGAGGATGAGTAGAGAGTTAGTCTTGGAGGTAGAGACCTCCATTAAAGGTAGAGACCTGGCACATCCTCTGAGTATGATGCTAACCCTAACTCTAAGTGGTAGTTAGAGAGAGACGACATGATGAGTTAGATGTCATGGTCGAATTTGTATGTGGGTTGACATGCTTTTGGTTTTGAATGCCTATGAGGAGTATGAGCTATGTGAGGTTGGCTGACTTAGAGCCTTTTGGGCGACTCAACCTGGGAAGGGTCGTGCATGTTAGGGTGAAGGATAACTCCTTCATTGATGAGGTTAGTAATGACCATATAGAAACTCTTATAGGCATATATGAGCCAGGATGAGGCATGCGCCTATGTGAGATGACACGATAGTAGTGCTGGCAGTAGGTTGAGACCTAGGATAGAAAGGCAGTTGGGATAACTTATGAGATAAGAATAAAGAGCTATGGATGATCTTGAGCAATCGTAGGTTTCACCCATGTAGGTGTATGTTTGTGAGCTTGATACACCTTTCAAAGAGAACCTCTAGTAGTAAGGTTACATGTAGGGTTAGCTCTAGAGAGAAAGAGCTAGCAAGACCCGAGCTAGAAGGTTGGAAGCTTAGACTCCAGGATAGGAGGAACCCTGAGAAGTTGGGTATGTTGCGACCTAAGTGGATGGTTGCGGTTGCCTCGTGCATGATCCCTAGAGGCTTTTGGTATCTTGGTTGCCTTTGGAGGATCCAAACCCTAGAAGAAGGATGAGGATACTGGTACCTATGTGCAGATGATATAGGTGCTTACCTTTTAGGGATAGGAAGAAGAGTACCTTAGACCCTAAGAAGGTATAGTATCAAGTTGGGAGGCCTCATACTGAGATGTTTGTCCTTGAGGAAGGCTCAACTATGAGGTGTTGTTCAAGTGGAAGGATAATAGGATGGGCTTGATGTACCTCGTACATGCTTGGTTCATGGTTAGAATGTTGAGGATGCAGTTGGACAGCTGCTTAGAAAAAGTGAATCTAGGGTTCCTTGACCTAAGAGGGGAAGTAGTGTACCTGATGCTCATGACGAGATTTGAGTTTCTATAGATTCAAGCATGGCACTCATCTTGTTTAGAGGAATGGGAACCCCTTGGTTTAATGTATATGTTTGATGAACCCCCCCACTTATAAGTTGGTGACATGGGAAGGTATGTTTTTGGTCCAATGTTGAGGAATGAGAACAAGTATGACCTATCATGAAGACCTAGCATGGTTAGTAGGTGGTCTGCTTACTGGCCACATGTATTGGTAGCTTGTTAGAGTCAAACATGCTCATGTGGATGTAAAACCTAGACATAGGGACATTTGTGACCTTTGTTATCAAGACGTAGTTTCCTCCCATCCTGGTAGAGGGACCCTTTTGTACGGCGTATACCCATTTTTATTGGTTTTGAGGTAACCTAAAGAGGTCTCATATGATCTTAAGAATCTAAGTGGAGAGTACATGGTAAGAGAATGAACCTATAGACCCATAGTTAACCATCTCTAAGTTCATGTGGATGTGTTACCATGGAGGTAACCGGTATGGGGCCTGACTAAGGTAGGTAGGTCACCATGACCCCTATGAAAGGATGAAAGTCAACCCAAGAATGCAGAGAGAGATGATGAAGGCTTGGGTAAGGTTCTTAGTTGGACATGTACTATATTAGAATCCTAAGTCTATCCTAGGGTCAGATAGGGATAAGACTGATGGTAGTAGGAGTTGCCTAATTCCCTAGTTGCACATGACCATAGGGTCGGGAGGTAACAACTATCATTGTCTGAGGGCCATGGTTTAGGAGATTGATCACCTTCATGAACTCATGGGACCCAAAGGGAAAAGGAGGAGGGAACTCTTTGATGCATAAGGGAAGAGGGATGACCCCAAAAGTGCCGACACCCTACAGACCTAGAGGAGATAACCAAGGAGGGTATGATGACCCAAGTAGGTTCGAGACCAGTTTTCCATGGAAGTAACTTTGATATCAAGATGATCATGATGTAGAGACATATGTAGCACGTTTCAACTTAGATTTGAAGGTGTACTGGCAAGGTGGGATGTACCATCTCTACTCTTGGAATGGGAAGAACTCTGTATTTGGACTGCAGCCAAATGTTTATTTCCTCTTGTTATGGGAGTGAGAGATAGGACAATACGCATGCCATACACCAAGGATAAAGATGATGTGAGTTGGAATGTTGCTATGAGGTACGAGGACAGAAATGATAACATACCCTTGTGGAGTGAACAATACAAGGATGGTTTACAAACACTAAGAGAAATAAGGTAGTCATCTTATGAGGATGTTTTTATCATGAGCTATGAGTTATACAAGGTTGAGTTTGAAAACCAAGGGAATGAGCTCAGAGTTTTCTTGATGAAGATAGACTTAGAGTTTGAGATGAGATAATAAGTGGAATACATGGAGGTATATGTCTTCAACATTACCTAACACCTAAGGATGTGAAGCAGTAATGGATGCTCTGGTTAAGATGCATCTGCCTAGTTTAGCTAGAGGCTAGAAGAGGTTGTTAAGTTAACCCTAAGTTTGAATAAGACATGAGTTTGGATAACACTCAGATGTGATGATATCAGTTGATCAAGTTAATTGTTGTTTGGTTATCCAGCCTAGGCCTTGATGCAATGAAAGGATGGCTGTAGAACCTCAGATGCACTTCTATGGAAAAGAAGGTGATGAAACCCTGACTAGAGTGTTTTAGGGTTTCTGAGGAATCAACCTTAAGGAATCATGACATATAAGAGATCATGATTTTAAGTGCATCATACACCGTGGTACTACTAAAATAGTAAGTTGTTGTAGTACTGTGGACATCTAAGATGAAGTTGCATTTGGCTTGTCACCATGCATGCCAAGAGGGTAAGGACGAACACCAGTAACCCAGTGAGTTGATATAGAGGATAAAGAGTCCCTGAGAGGGAATGGGAGTTCATCACTATGGATTTTGTTGTAAGTCTACCATGGACCAAGGAAGGTCAAGATGCAATATGGGTTACAGTTGATCGCCATACCTAAATGACATAGTCTAAGAGAAAGAGGGAGTACTGTCAACATACAGATTCGGTTGAACTACATGTAAGAGAGAGAGAGATGGTTCAACTACACCATAATGCGAGTTCAAAGGTCCTTGAGTATGACCTAAAAGATTCACTTCCATGAAGTGGATGTAGATCCATGAAGAACTTGATGTTAGTACAGTTTATCACCCCTAACTAATGGTTAGTATGATCCAGACTAGAGGGTCTGATGAGAGCATGTGAGATCATTCAGGGTGATACATGGAGATAGTTCTTGTCCTATGTAAGATGTGATGATAACCACCATAGCCAGTATCATGATGTAAAGAAGCTCTATAAAGGAGGTTGTGTCGGTCACCACTTCATTAAGATGATGTTGGTGAAGGGACCTCACAAAGGTCAGAAAAGGACCACAGTGTGTGCAGATGAAGTCACTTTGATCATGCAATGGCTAAAAGAGAGCCCAGGGGTGACATGAGTCGTGAGCTGATGCAAAGCAGACTGACATGCAGTTCACTGTGGGAGAGTATGTGATGAGAAAATCTGACCCCTCTAAGTTATAGCTAAGAGAGTTCAGTCCCCGATACATGGGTTCAATCGAGATGGATTAGTGGAAGAGGTTATGTTTGAATTTACCCCTCAGGATAAAGTAATGTGTGATGAGTTCCATGTGTCCAATTTAGAGTACTATGTGAGGTACCCAAGCCATGTGCTGAGCAATGAACCTAGTGAGCCCCAAGGGAGGTTGAAATGACCTGAGTCACCTGTACAGTTTATAGAGGCCAAGGTGAAAGAACTCAGAGAAAAGAATATGGAATGATAAAGGTTCTTTGGAAGCACCATGGATAGGGTAAAACCACATAGGGGTCAATGATGGACATGGAAAAGTCTTATCTTGAATTGTTTATTTGCTTGATGGAATTTTGAGGACAAAACTCTTATAAGAGGGGAAGGATGTTACAACCCCAATTTTGCATGTGTTTTAATAATTGAAATATAATGATTTTGTGAATTTGGACTTAATTGAAAAGATTGCACGCTTTGCTTCAAAGAAGCGATTTCTTTGCAAATCTCCCTTACATTAGGAATTTCGTGATTCCTATTGTTATGTTAATCCAATAAGGGATATAAAAGAAAGGAATAAAAGAAAAGTTCAAATAATAGAGAAAGATAAAACATAATGGATTTTTAAGTTATGCAATTATGAAAAATGTATAGAAATCTCTAGAAAGTAGCATTGATGGATACAATTGATTAGATTTCATTTACAAGTGATTACTAATGGAAAGGGTAGTAAAAAATAAAGAAAATAGGGAAAGAGGAAAGAGAAAATACATGTTTTAATGCATAAAATATGCCTTGTAAGTCTTTAACTCGCATATTAAGAAAAAGGGGGGTTTTTCTTTCTCTTTTTGGACTCAAACTTTGTACAATGGTAGATTAAGTCTTTATAGACTTTCTTTAAAGTTTGAGAAGAAAGGATGACCCATAAAGCAATGAGAATTTCTTTAATAAGATGGTAAAGGAGTAAACTTTGTAAATCCCACAAATAGATAAAGAATTGGGAGGTGGATATATAAATATATATATATTGATATAGATGGAAAGGAATTAATACTATCCTTCTACAACCATGAATGCCCTTAGGGTAAGTTTCCTTCATTACCATGAGGGAAAGGAGACTTATGGTAAAAGAAAAAGAAAAGGATTTTAGCAAGTTTATACATACACATGTATATTTAACCATGGGGCAAAAGAACTAGGGGAGGAAGTTACAAAGGTATTCCAGAAGGTACTAGAGCAATAGATGGATTTCGTTAGAGTATATATAAGTCTGTGAGTAGGCCCTTTCATGAGATACTCTTGTCTCTCCATCCCCATCGTTCTCTTCCTACATACCCTAGGGTTTATGCGCAACCATGAAAGAGATCATGGGAGGCCTCGTTTCCGTCAGGGACCAGACTGTCCATGGCGTGGAAATAATATCTTGCGAAGAGAAGTAAGGAGCAAGCGTCGATGATCATCTGTACAGTAGCACCATGATCCGTGGGAGGAAGCAAGGACGAGGGAGTTTCTTCCCTACTTCCCTATTTGCTACACCTTAAGCACTAGGAACATAGCTCCGCCTGACTGGGGTGCTACCCTGTGCAGCAACACAAGCTTCCAGCTCGTAGGTATGAGACCTCCTCCTCGTGGTTTAGTTTCCCATTACAGAAGCTTAGGGATGAAGCTGCCGGTTGGTCCATGGCCATAGACAGTCACAGCCTAGTCTAACTAGGGCCAGCGAGGGCCAATAGGGCTGCCCCGTCTCCAACTACCTTGAGACCCATGAGCCGCGGGGGAGAGAAAGGGGGGAGCGGCAGGCATCACGGCGAAGCGCGAGGGACAAACCTGCCTCCGTCGAGAGGTTAGGGGTAATATAATGAAAAGACCAGAGTACCCCCAGTCAGTACATGTAGCGAGTAAGGGCAAGGTGGTATTTAACCACTAAATAAAGTGCTGCCCAGAATTACACATTAGTTGCTGACGTGTCAGCGTGAGATTGGCCAGAATGACTTTAAATGGTAAAAATCCTAGTAATTAGTAGAGTGATCATATGAGGATAAATAATGTATGAATCTTACTCAGAAAAATGTGAGGAACACAATAAAATTGGTTTGAGAACCTGATTTCATTCCTATTTGCAAAAGTGTGCTAATCTAATAAAAAGTGCTTATGGATTAGATTAGAAACCCTAATCGAACATTATGGTTAAGTTCATGATACTTAATTGATGAAATTGAGTAAATGTAACCTTTTGAATAGTTAATAATGAACTTGAACCTGATTTAGATGCTTTCTTGCATGATTTAGGGGTTTTCATGATATGTGAATGATTAAGCACTTCGAAACCCTAATTTAGAGTAAAAAGGGGAAAAGATCCTATATAATTGGAAATATGTGATAATAGGCTATTAAAAGATGATACTAAGCATGTTAGACGAAATAGGTTAGAATCATTAGGGTTTGTGAGCTTTTTTGCCTAACTAGGGTTTGTAATAATAAAAGTGCAAGATAAACCCTAATTGCAATTGAAACCCTGAAAAGGACTAGAAACCTTAGGAAGCGAGCTAGGTTTAATGGATCTTAATGACATGATTAATGAAAGGAAATTATATGCATATTTTAGGATCTCTTTGTGTGCTTGCTTTCCTATTGGATTTCTTGCATTGGTTGGATTATTCTGTCTTAAATCAGCCTGGCAGGTATGTGGTTATGCTTATGAATATCCCGAATTAGTTTTCCGAGGATTTCCGAAGTTTTCATCGGTGACTTGAATTAAACTGTTGGGTGAATTTAATTCATGCAAATTATAATGTGGATATGACTATCACATAAGATATGTGCCTACTAGCTCAGATCCTAGTCCCCTCTGTAGCTTGATAGATTTACCTAGTACATGGCTACCTATGGGGTAGGACCATCAAGTCATTGGATGACTTAGTACATGGATACCAATGGGGTAGGTCCATCAAGTCACCCTGAGTCAAGGATTGGGATACCCTTGGGTAGGGCCATGAGACTCCACAACCCTAAGTATTGGCTACCTGTGAGGTAGGGCCATGGGGGTAAGGATCTACCATGTGAGAGAGGTAGTATCCAAGTCCACTGTAGGGACAACACAGAGATAGGGGATATGTAAGGATTGAGTAGTATTGTTTAAGACGTAATCTTGGCTGTTAAATGTCATTTGGCTGATTACATTGTTATCATAGTTGCATGATTATAGTTTCCCCCACATACCAGAATATTCATTTATGCAGAATGATGTTTTGTTTGTCGGTGTTTTAGGTACAAGTTTGAAAATGACAAATAGTAAAGTGGCATATGTGGAATTAAATAAGAATTAAAGTACAAAGGAGGATTAGTTAGAATAGACTCCAGATGTGGATAGAAGTAGATATCCATGTTTTTGAAAAAGGTATGAAAAGTTAAATTTTATTCCAGCTTTCAGTATAGTCATGGTAGAATTTAATAATTATTACTGATTATTTGTCGAACCTTTGATCTGAGAAATTGGGATAATGACTCTGACCTCTTGGTATCCCTTAATTAGGGGTTACTAGGAGGCGGTGTCGTTACACCCACCACACTATCCATGGTGATCTACTCTCTTTCCCTCTCAGGGACTCCTCATATCTATAGCAACTCACTGGGTTATTGGTGTTCAACCTTCACTCCCTGACATGTATGGCAACTGGACACATGCAACTCTAAATCCTTCTTCTAGGTACCACTACATACCTTAACCATCTCGGTAGCACTATGGTGTATGGCATACATAACATCATGAGCTTCTTACATGACATGATTCCTTAAGGGTGACTCCTCAGAAACCCTAAAATGCTCTAGTAGTGGGTTTCACCACCTTCTTTCCTAACATGTGTATCTGAGGTTCTTATATCAATCCTTTCATCTCATCAAGCTCTGTGCTGGATAACGGAGCAACCACCAACTTGACCAACATGTCTGGTTGTATCTGAATGTTAGCCACATAGGTCTATTCTTTTAACGATCGTAGGGTTCACCTAGCAACCTCTTCTAGCCTCTCTACTGGATATACTAGATAGTTGTACACCTGAGCTGTATTCAGCTGAGAACATCTCATTACCACATAAGCTTCCTTACGTGCTAGGCGATAGTGAAGACATAAACCTCATATAGTCCACTCATCATCCTCATCTCAGGTTTAGGTCTAATGGAGTCAAGAAAACATCATGTTCATCATCTCGATTATCAAACCCAAACTTATAACTCATAGATTCCAAACTATACTAGATATGTACGTTCTCGTATCCCCTGGTTCTCCTTGTGCTCTCAAATCACCTATTCAATATATTCTGTAAAGGGTGTGGTACTTCCTTTAGTCGTCAAACATCATAGAAGGGTTTCAACTCATATCACCTTTATCTTTAATATATGGCATGCATTTTGTCCTTTGTCTCACACTCATAATGAAAGGAAATAATCATTTGAATGAAGTCCAAATATAGAGTTCATCCTATTCTAAGAGCAGAGATGGTGCATAACACATCACCATCACTCTTCCCAATCTAAGTTGAAACATACTTCGCATGTCTCCACACCATGAATATCTCAAAACTATTTTCACATCCATGGAAAGGTTTTTCTCAAACACTTCCTAGTCTGAAACCTCTCTCTTATGTAAAATCCTTAATCATTACCTCAAGGTCTCTAGGGTGCTGGTACTTTTGGGGTGATCTGACCCTTATGCATCTAGGGAGTGCCTCTCACATTTACCCCTTAGGCCCCATGAACTCATGAATGTGGCCAACCTCCTAACTCATGGTCCTTGGGCAAAGGTAGCTGTTACCTCCCGACCCTATGGTCTTGTGTATCCAGGGAATATACAACTCCTTCCATCGGTCTTATCCCTTCCTGACCTTAGTATTGACTTAGGATTCTATTGTAGCTCGTGGTTTCTGTGTTGATACTCTAGCACATCTCATCCTTGAATCCTCACTTGAATCTCCATCCTCTCTCTGGGCATTCTTACATCTCTTCATATGAATCATGGAGACATACCAATATCAGTATGGTCTCATACAAGTTACCTCCATGGCAACATATCCTCATTCCCCTGAGAGGTGGTCACACATGGGTCTATGGATTCATGCTTATACTATGTGCTCTTACACTTAGCTCGTCAAGCTCTTATAAGTGACCTCTTAAGGTTACCTCAAACCTAAACAAGAGTTGGTGCTAACCCCAACAAGAAAGGGTCCCTTCCTAGGATGGGAGAAAACTATCTCTTGATAATAACAAAGGTCACAAAACGTTCTTATCTCCAAGGTTTACATCATCACATATATGCTTAGTCCTATCATTCTACTTATGCATGTATCTAGCTAGAATACAACCTACTAAACCATGCTGAGTTCCTAGGTATGTCATACCTGTTCATCATTCTTCAAGGTTGACCAAACTCGTACATGCATATATCACCAACCTATGTGAGAAATTCATCAAACATATAACTTAGTTCAAGTGGGATTTCCTTTTTCTCTATACATGAGCGGGGTGCCATACTCGAATACTTAGGAACTCAAACATCTTCGTGAGAATCAGGTGCACCAGGTACTACTACTTCCCTCTTTGGTCTAGGAACCCCAGGTTCGCCACTTATGCATCATTTGTCTAACTACATGTCCATCTGTTCAACCACAAACCAAACATGTACAAGGTATGGCATACACTTCCTACCATCCTTCCACGTGAAGAACACTGGGGAGTCCTACACAAGGACACCCAACTGGGAGGCAGACCTCACCACTTGTTACCTTACCTCTTCAAGGTCTAAGGAACTCTTCTTCCTACACTTAAAAGGTAGACACTAAAACCTCTGTACCTCAGTTCAAGAAGCCTCTCTCTCTCTCTCTATCTAAGGTTTGGTTTCTCAAAGAGAAACCATGATATAATAAGACTAAGGATCGTGCATGAGGCAACCACATACATCAACTTAGGTCATCCATTCTAGGCCATCTCATACCCAACTTCTCATGATTCCTCATGTCTTGGAGTCAAGGTGTCCAACCTTCTTAATCAGGTCTCATCCTCTCTCTAGAGCTAACCTTACAACCGGTCCTACCACTGGAGGTTCTATTCCAGAAGGTGGGTCAAGATATTAAGGATACACATTTATCCCTACTTGGATGAAACATCCTATCAAGACCTATGTTTAGCCAAGATCATCCAAAGCTCCGCATACTCATCTCATGAGCATCGGGCATAAACCTTCTGGCCTAGGTCTAAAACTTGATGTCAGCCTTACTTCCACTCTCTTCCATGTAGAGACATGCCTCTTTCTTACTTATATATATATATATATATATATATATATATATCTGTGTGTGTGTGTGTGTGTTAGGCTTCCTATATGGTTACCACTAAACTTCTCAATGAGGGGGTTATCCCTCACCCTAACATGTACGACCTACACAAGGTCGGGTCACCCAAAAGGCACTAGGTCAATCACCCACACATAGCTCATGCTCCTCATGTGTACTCAAAACCTTTGCGTACATCATGTATGTCTAAATCACGTACTTGAAGGTATAGAAGACTAAGGTATTCAACTCATCATGTCATCTCTTTCTCTAACTACCACTTAGGTTTAGGGTTAGCATAGTCCTCAGAGAATGCATCAGGTTTCTACCTCTTCTATAAACCTTTTCCTCCAAGGCTAACTGTAACGACCCCGCCTCCCAGTAACCCCCAATTAAGGGAGACCTGAAGGATAGAGCCGTTATTCAATTAACAGGATCAAATGTTCAACAAATAATCAATTATAATTATGAAATTCTACTAACTGAACTGAAATTTGATAGAAAAATAAATCTTTGCTTACCTTTTTAAAACCTTGGAAATCTATCTATCCACAAACTGAATTATTCTATCTAATCCTCCTTGCACTTTATTTCTTAATTTCACGATGTGTCACTTTACTGTTTGTGCTTTCAGGATTGTACCTAAAACGCCAACAAACAAAACATCGGTCAGTATATTGAAATATACTGGTATGTGGGGACAACCAAAAGTTTGCACATATGGATAACAATCTAATTATCACAATCAAGTTAATTATCCATCCAATTTACATTTTCCAGTATGACATTCTCCACCGCTTTTGCCCTAACCCTGGCATACCCACCTTAGGGTTTCCTTTGCTAATGACTTAAGGCCACCTTCTCAATCCTGAGCTTGGTGCCTGGGAGTCACCTCTCATGGTGCTCCGTAGTCATGCATCATAGGCCACCTTCTCATTCCCGAGCTTGGTGTCTGGGGTCACCACTCAAGGTGTCCATTGGTCTACCCATATGGGCCTGACATTTGGCATCATCCATCAAGGTGGCATGTAGGTGCGAGAATACATACGTCTATTTTTAATGTAATAATCATAGTGACTTTATGATTTGCAAGTATGAACATCCAAATAGATAATTTGCATTCAATGCGATTAACCATCCGGAAATCCTCGGGAAACTAAGGCGATTATTCATAACTAACCACATACCTGATCCAGAGAAACTTGATGTCCAAGAAATAATATTCAAGAATAAGTAATCAACAATATCCTGGAATTAATACATAACACCCAAGTGTTATAATTTACCCAAAACATTCTTATGATAAACTTGTATTCTACCTTCGGCTTTCTAGGCCTACTTTAGGGGTTTATTAGGGTTTTAGCCTTCATTATGCTTGTATCACTTTTAATTCCCTTTTTAGTTCACAAACCCTAATTTCAACATCATAAGCTTAATTATCATATTTAGTTTCTTTCAAATTGACAACCCATATTTCATTATGGTCTAATACACTTGTGAACTCTACTTATCATTAATTCCTCCTTTATTCATTAGAAAACCCTAATTACCAAGATAAGGGTATTTATCCACAAATAGGAACTTTTATACTCAAAATAGATTAGAACCATCATATCTCAACTTTATACATGAATTTGATCAATTAAAGCCATTAAGAATCATAGTTAGGGTTTCAAGGCCCATTAAAGCCCCTTTTATGCACATGGAACCCTAAATTAATCAAACTACACATATAGTTCATTCTTTTATATCTAATGCATATTTTTATAATCAACAGGTTAAAATCAACTTAAATGTTCATATAACCTTTTCCAACTCATTAATCAATAAAGACTAAGGGTTTTCATTAGATAAACCATTAAAGGTATCATCTTTACCAACTTTTTGAATTGAAATCAGAATTAGGCTTCAACTACATTTTTATTGCATTCCTTGTATTTTTCTGATAAATTTTGATGTATAATACTCTTTAATCCGAGTTACCAATTATTAGTTACAAATATCACAAGATCATTACCTTTTTGGCCAATGGCGGCTTGACACATCAGCGAGAATTGTTTTTCTGAATTCCATAATTTGGGCCGGCTATTAAACGGTGAAAGACATTCGTACCCCTCCCTCTTGAAAATGTGCTAAGGGGTAGATTAGTCAATGGACCTATTCTTCTTCTTCCTCGCACAACGTCTCATTCTTCTTCCGAGCAAACCACTGCCAGTTAACCAGTGTGTTGACTTTGCGACTCTAGGAAGCAGAGCATCGAGCAATGGCGGGTATGCCTCCTCCAGGCCTCGCCGGACTCTATGGAGTCTCTCAAGACCGCCAGAGATGACTCACAAAAGGAGGACAATAGTTTGTCCTGTGGCCGCATACAAGAAGAGAAAACAGGGGAACAAAGATCGTTTCTAGAAATTTTGGGGGTAGGGACTGGTCTCTGGCGAGCGTGTAGTCATCGCCAACACCTTCCATTCCTCAAATAGGGTCTAGGAACCCTTAAATAGGCACCTCCCCACCAGATTAGTTGTTCTTGGGGAGCACTGCTGCGCCAAGTTGGGGGAAACACAATTTCTCAGGGAAACGGTGGAAATAGGGGGTCGTCCAGTTCAGTTTGGACTCCCAAAACTAATGGAGCAATTTCCATACTTGCACATTGATTGTGTGCAGAGGAAAGAAATCAAGAAAAACCACATATTGTTCCTCATTTCCTGATCTAAAACAAAGTGCAGCCACCGTTAGATCTGGATCCAACGGCTAGGAAACCTCGTATTAGAACATCAATTGATACATTTAATGTTATCCTTTACACTTTAGGAAATTTGTAAAATTCGTATCTCCCAAACCGTTTGTTAAATTGATCCCAAATTTTGAGGGAAAGTCCATAATGACTTAATCTACCTCCCTACCAAAATTGGGATGATTATCTAATACGAAACATGCCTTTTCCTTAATTACAAGATATCTCTTAATTATATATATATTTTCACCTATTTTCTCTTTCCTTTGCTATTAAATTATTATTTTGAGTTCCTTGAACCTCAAGGAACCTTAATGGCTCGAAACCCCCTCTTGGGAATATTTCCTTATCCTCTTTCCTTATCTTTCATTCCTTTTCTTATTATCTTACCTTTTTCTTTATTAAAATATCTCTTTTTGAGAATTTTTCTTATCTCTCTTTTATTTCCTTATTTGGAGTTGCTTTTAACATTAGGTTACCTTTAGATACGAAAATCCACCAAGATAACTCAATTATACCTTTTTCCACATGTTTTCCACATTTATCATTTTTCTCAATTTCTTTCTTAATAAAGAAATATCTAATTGATCTTCTCTTTTCTTATTGCTTTATCTTTACAATTTTGGACTCCTTGGGACCCAAGGAACCCATGTGGTACGAAATACACCTTTTTATTAAGTTCTTTTTCCTTCTAGAGGTTTCCACACCTTTCTTTTCTCAAAAACTCAATTATTCATTTACTAATTGAATTTCCTTGTTATTGGGCCCAATAGCCAATCAAACCCACCCAACAATCAACAAGGCTATTGTAAACGAAATTCATCAACTCAAAAGAAATTATATCATTATTTGTCCAAATATGAGAAATTGCATTTCTCAGCAAATGAACCCAAACATTGGGGTTGTGACATCCTTCCCCCGTTATAGGAATTTTGCCCTCAAAATTCCATCAAGCAAGCAAACAAATAGGATAAGCCTTTCGTATGTCCATCATGGCTCCCATGTGGCTTACCCTTTCCATGGTGCTTCCCAAAAACCTTCATCATCTCATATTATTCCATATGAGTTCTTTCTTACCTTGGTATATCGTACCCTCATAGGTGACTCAGGACATTTTAGCCTCTCAAAAGATGAATAGGTTCAGGGATCAACACATGGCTTGGATTCCTCACATAGTGCTCTAGATTGGACTTACGTAACACATTATACATCATGTTATCCTGAGGGGAAAGGCTAAATACAACCATCTCCACCAATCCATCTCAAATGGACCCATATATCGGGGACTCGGCTTCTCAGCTATAGCTTAGAGGGGTCGGATTTTCACATCACATATTCTCCCATAGTGAACTGCATGTCAGACTGCTTTGCATCAGCTTGTGACTCATGTCACCACTGGGCTCTCTCTCTCGGCCATTGCACGATCAAAGCGACTTCATCTACACACACTATGGTTCTTTTCTGACCTTCGTGAGGCCTCCTTCACCTGCATCATCTTAATGAAGTGGTGACCGACACAACCTCTCTATAAGACTTCTTGCATCCCGATAAAGGCTATGGTGGTTATGGTTAACATTACATCTTAAGAACTGTCTCTATGCATCACCCTGAATGAGCACACATGCTCTCATCAGACCCTCTAGTCTGGATCATACTGTCCATTAGTATGGGGTGATAGAGTTCTCCATGTATCTGTTTCCACCTAATGGAAGTGAACCTTTAGGTCACACTCAAGAGCTTTTGATCTCACATCATGGTGTGGTTAAACCATCTTTCTCTCTTAAGTAGTTCAACTGAATCTGTCCCATGAAAAAACTTTTTCTTTCTCTTGTCATCAGAGATCTACCATAACCCATATTGCATCCTGACCTTCCTTGGTCTAGGGGAGACTCACAACATCTATAGTGATGAACTCCCATCCCCTCTCAGGAACTCTTTATACTTTATATCCATGCACTAGGTTACTGGTGTTCGTCCTTCATCCCTGACTTGCATGGTCACATGCTACATGCAATATCATATTAATCATCCCAACTATCACTTACTATCTTTGTGGTATCATGATGTTTGGGATCTTAAACCATGATCTTTTGTATGTCATGATTCCTCAAGATCGATTCCTCAGAAACCCTAAACTACTTTCATCAGGGTTTTATTACCTTCCTATCCAAAGAAGTGTATCCAAGGTTCTTTCTCTATATCAAGGACTAAACTGGCTAACCAAACAACCATTAACTTGTTCAACATCTCTTGTTACATCTATGTGTTAGCCAAAACACATCTGCTTTCCAAACTTAGGGTTAGTCGAACAACCTCAACTTCTTCTAGCCTCTAGTTAAACTAGGCATATATACTTCAACCAAAGCATTCATTACCACTTCACCTCCTTAGGCGTCAGGTAATGTTGAAGATATACACCTCCATGTATTCCACTTATCATCTCTTCTCAAACTCTAAGTTTGTCTTCATAAAAAAAACTTCTGAGCTCATCCTTGCATAACTTGCAATTCCACATAGCTCATGATACAACATCCTCACAAGATGATTTCCTTGATACTCTTAGTGTTTGAAACCCATCCATGTATCATTCTCTCCACAAAGGTATGTTAACATCTCTATCCTCATACCTCGCAACAACGTTCCAACTCACATCCTTTTTTTTATCCTGGGTGTATGGCATGCGTACTGTCCCATCTCTACCTCCCATAACAAGAGTACATAAGCATTTGGCTGCAGTCCAAATACAGAGTTCTTCATGTTCCAAGAATAGAGATGGTACATCCCACCTTGCCAGTACACCTTTAAGTTGAAACGTGCATCTTATGTCTTAGCATCACAACCACCTTTATATCAAAGTCATTTCCATGAAAAATGGATCTCGAACTTACCTGGTCCAAGCACAATCCTTGGTCATCTCCTCTAGGTATTTAGGGTGCCGACATTTTTGGTGTCATCCCTCTTCCCTTATGCATCTAGAGAGTGCCCTACTCATCCGCCCTTTGGGTCCCATGAGTTCATGAAGGTGATCAATCTCCTAACCCATGACCCTCAGACAATGATAGCTGTTACCTCCCGACCCTATGGTCATGTGCAACTAGGGAATAAGACAACTCCTACTTCCATCAGTCTTATCCCTACCTGACCCTAGGATAGACTTAGGATTCTAACATAGTACATGCCCAACTTAGAACCTTACCCAAGCCTTTGTCATCTCTCTACATTCTTGGGCTGTCTTTCATCCTTTCACAGGGGTCATGGCGACCTGCCTACCTGGGTCAGGCCCCATACTGGTTACATTCACATGCACATAGAGATGGTTAACTATGGGTCTACAGGTTCATTCTCATACCATGTACTCTTCACTTAGCTTCTCAAGATCCTATGAAACCTCTTTAGGTTACCTCAAAACCAACAAAACTGGTATACACTTCACCAAAGGGTCCCTCTCCTAGGATGGGAGGAAACTACAATTCTTGACAACCAGGTCACAACTGTCCTTAGGGTTTACATTCACATGAGCATGCCTAACCCAACAACTACTAAAGCACAAGCTGACCACCTATTAAGCCATGCTAGGTCGTACTTGTTCTCTTTCCTCAACATTAGATCACTTAGTTGTGAGAGGTTCATCAAGCATACACGTAACTTAAGGGGTTTCCTTTACCTCTACACACGAGGAGTACCATGCTCGAAACTATAGAGGCTCAAATCTCATTATGAGCATCAAATACACTACTTCCCCTTTTAGGCCTAGGAACCCTAGGTTCTCCTTTGGATATCCAACTGCATGCTCAAACTCTTAACTACGAATCAAACACGTCCAAGGTATGTCATGTACTTCCATGATCCTTTTATATAAACAACACCTCAGAGTTAAGTCCCCCTCAAGGACAACCAACTAGGTATAATGCCTCACAACTGGTTACTTAAACCTCCTTAGGGTCTAAGGCACTCTTTGTCTCATCTCAGTAGGTAAACTCCTATACCAAAGGCACATAGGTTCCAGAAGTATCATTCTCTCTTTAGGGTTCGGTTCCTCTACGGACACCAAGATATCATCCATCTCTAGGGATCAATAATGAGGCAACCACTATCATCTACTTAGGTCGCATCATCCTCAACTCCCCACTGTTCCTTATGTCTCGGGATTTTAGGCTTCCAACCTCCTTACTATGGTCCTGCTTTCTCTCTCTATAGCTAACTCCACATCAACCATACTACTAGAGGTCCTCTCTCCATGAAGGAGCTATCCTTTACTCAAACATACACGACCCTTCCCAGGGTTGGGTTTCCAAAGGTACTCGGTCATCAAATTCTCATGGCTCATATGGCATCCAAGGCATGTCTATCCAAACACCTAGTCAACCATGTCATCTAACTCATCATGTCATCTCTCTCTCTAACCTCCACTTAGGGTTAGGGTTAGCATTATCCTCAGAGGATATGCCAGGTCTCTATTTTTAATGGAGTTCTCTACCTCCAAGACTAACCCTCTCTACTCATCCTCCTGCCAAGGAGGTCTATCCTTAGGTATCTCTTGAGGGAAATGACAACTCGTGTCATACAACCTAAGCATGTATCTATTCCTTTACGCTTACTCTATTAAGCTTATGTCCATGACATCTTATTTACATGCTTTTTATTATTTTGGTGGAAGATTCCTTAATCCTTATCAACCTTACCCATACCTCAAGAGGGCGAGGAGAAGAGAGGAAACCCTAATCCTTAAGGTCCTTAACAGAATCTGAGTTGATAAGGGATGAACAAGATGAGAGAGTCCTAAAGGTATCTTATTTCGAATCATATCCTAAGACATCAGCCAGACAATCACACAATCCAGGAGTCCTCATATTCTGACTAGCGGTGCGGAGGAAAATATTGCCAGCCCCCGGATGTGATCCTTTTCTAGACAACTCAGTCTTTCAGACAATCCTCTAATAACTCCCTCAGTTCTATGGAATTTGTAAATTTAATAATTATTAAAGATTAAATGAGGAACCTACGCTCTGATACCAATTGTAACAACCCCGCCTCCCGGTAACCCCCAATTAAGGGAGACCTGAAGGACAGAGCCGTTATTCAATTAACATGATCAAAGGTTCAACAAATAATAAATTATAAGTATGAAATTCTACTAACTAAACTGAAATTTGATAGAAAAATAAAACTTTTCTTACCTTTTTAAAACCTTGGAAATCTATCTATCCACAGACTGAATTATTCTATCTAATCCTCCTTCACTTTATTTCTTAATTTCACGATGTGTCACTTTACTGTTTGTGCTTTCAGGATTGTACCTAAAACACTGACAAACAAAACGTCGGTCAGTATATCGAAATATACTGGTATGTGGGGACAACCAAAAGTTTGCACATATGGATAACAATCTAATTATCACAATCAAGTTAATTATCCAGCCAATTTACATTTTCCAGTATGACATTCTCCACCGCTTTTGCCCTAACCCTGGCATACCCACCTTAGGGTTTCCTTTGCTAATGACTTAAGGCCACCTTCTCAATCCCGAGCTTGGTGCCTCGGAGTCACCTCTCATGGTGCTCCATAGTCATGCATCATAGGCCACCTTCTCATTCCCGAGCTTGGTGCCTGGGGTCACCACTCAAGGTGTCCATTGGTCTACCCATCTGAGCCTAACCTTTGGCATCATCCATCAGGGTGGCATGTAGGTGCGAGAATACATACTTCTATTTTTAATGTAATAATCATAGTGACTTTATGATTTGCAAGTATGAACATCCAAACAAATAATTTGCATTCAATGCGATTAACCATCTAGAAAATCCTCGGGAAACTAAGGTGGTTATTCATAACTAACCACATACCTGATCCAGAGCAACTTGATGTCCAAGCAATAATATTCAAGAATATGTAATCAACAATATCCTGGAATTAATACATAACACCCAAGTGTTATAATTTATCCAAAACATTCTTATGATAAACTTGTATTCTACCTTCGGCTTTCTAGGCCTACTTTAGGGGTTTATTAGGGTTTTAGCCTTCATTATGCTTGTATCACTTTTAATTCCCTTTTTAGTTCACAAACCCTAATTTCAACATCATAAGCTTAATTATCATATTTAGTTTCTTTCAAATTGACAACCCATATTTCATTATGGTCTAATACACTTGTGAACTCTACTTATCATTAATTCCTCCTTTATTCATTAGAAAACCCTAATTACCAAGATAAGGGTATTTATCTACAAATAGGAACTTTTATACTCAAAATAGATTAGAACCATCATATCTCAGCTTTATACATGAATTTGATCAATTAAAGCCAGTAAGAATCATAGTTAGGGTTTCAAGGCCCATTAAAGCCCCTTTTATGCACATGGAACCCTAAATTAATCAAACTACACATATTGTTCATTCTTTTATATCTAATGCATCTTTTTATAATCAACAGGTTAAAATCAGCTTAAATATTCGTATAACCTTTTCCAACAGATTAATCAATAAAGACTAAGGGTTTTCATTAGATAAACCATTAAAGATAGCATCTTTACCAACTTTTTGAATTGTAATCAGAATTAGGCTTCAACTACATTTTTATTGCATTCCTTGTATTTTTCTGATAAATTTTTGATGTATAATACTCTTTAATCCGAGTTACCAATTATTAGTTACAAATATCACAAAATCATTACCTTTTTGGCCAATGGCGGCTTGACACATCAGCGAGAATTGTTTTTCTGAATTCCATAATTTGGGCAGGCTATTAAATGGTGAAAGACATTCATACCCCTCCCTCTTGAACACACACTAAGGGGTAGATTAGTCAATGGACCTATTCTTCTTCTTCCACGCACGACGTCTCGTTCTTCTTCTGAGAAAACCTCCGCCAGTCAACCAGTGTGTTGACTTTGTGACTCTAGGCAGCAGAGCATCGAGCAATGGTGGGTATGCCTCCTCCAGGCCTCGCCGGACTCTATGGATTCTCTCAAGACCACCAGAGATGACTCACAGAAGGAGGATAATAGTTTGTCCTGTGGCCGCATACAAGAAGAGAAAATAGGGGAACGGAGATCGTTTCCAAAAATTTTGGGGGTAGGGACTGGTCTCTGGCGAGCGTGTAGTCATCGCCAGCACCTTCCATTCCTCAAATAGGGTCTAGGAACCCTTAAATAGGCACCACCCCACCAGATTAGTTGTTCATGGGGAGCACTACTGTGCCAAGTTGGGGGAAATGCAATTTCTCAGGGAAACGGTGGAAATAGGGGGTCGTCCAGTTCAGTTTGGACTCCCAAAACTAATGGAGCAATTTCCATACTTGCACATCGATTGTGTGCAGAGGAAAGAAATCGAGCAAAACCACATATTGTTCCTCATTTCCTGATCTGAAACAAAGTGCAGCCACCGTTGGATCTGGATCCAACGGCTAGGAAACCTCGTATTAGAACATCAATTGATACATTTAATGTTATCCTTTACACTTTAGGAAATTTGTGAAATTCGTATCTCCCAAACCGTTTGTTAAATTGAACCTAAATTTTGAGGTAAAGTCCATAATGACTTAATATACCTCCCTACCAAAATTCGGCTAATTATCTAAAAGGAAACATGCCTTTTATTTAATTACAAGATATCTCTTAATTATATATATTTTTCACCTATTTTCTCTTTCCTTTGCTATTAAATTATTATTTTGAGTTCCTTGAACCTCAAGGATCCTTAATGGCTCGAAACCCCCTCTTGGGAATATTTCCTTAGCCTCTTTCCTTATCTTTCATTCCTTTTCTTATTATCTTACCTTTTTCTTTATTAAAATATCTCTTTTTGAGAATTTCTCTTTATCTCTCTTTTATTTCCTTATTTGGAGTTCCTTTTAACATTAGGTTACCTTTGGATACGAAAATCCACCAAGATAACTCAATTATACCTTTTTCCACATGTTTTCCACATTTATCATTATTCTCAATTTCTTTCTTAATAAAGAAATATCTAATTGATCTTCTCTTTTCTTATTGCTTTATCTTTACAATTTTGGACTCCTTGGGACCCAAGGAACCCATGTGGTACAAAATCCACCTTTGGATTAAGTTCTATTTCCTTCTAGAGGTTTCCACACCTTTCTTTTCTCAAAAACTCAATTATTCATTTACTAATTGAATTTCCTTGTTATTGGGCCCAATAGCCAATCAAGCCCACCCAACAATCAACAAGGCTATTGTAAACAAAATTCATCCACTCAAAACAAATTGTATCATTATTTGTCCAAATATGATAAATTTCATTTCTCAGCAAATGAACCCATAAATTGGGGTTGTGACATCCTTCCCCTGTTATAGGAATTTTTCCCTCAAAATTCCATCAAGCAAGCAAACAAACAAGATAAGCCTTTTGTATGTCCATCATGGCTCCCATGTGTATTACCCTTTCCATGGTGCTTCCCAAAAACCTTCATCATCTCATATTCTTCCATCTGATTTCTTTCTTACCGTGGTATATCGTACCCTCATAGGTGACTCACGACATTTCAGCCTCTCAAAAGCTGAATAGGTTCAGGGCTCAACACATGTCTTGGGTACCTCACATAGTGCTCTAGATCAGACTTACGTAACACATTATACATCATGTTATCCTGAGGGGCAAGGCTAAACACAACCATCTCCACCAATCCATCTCAAATGGACCCATATATCGGGGACTCGGCTTCTCAGCTATAGCTTAGAGGGGTCGGATTTTCACATCACATATTCTCCCATAGTGAACTGCATGTCAGTCTGCTTTGCATCAGCTCGTGACTCATGTCACCACTGGGCTCTCTCTCTCGGCCATTGCACAATCAAAGCGACATCATCTACACACACTATGGCATGATGAGATTAGAGGGATTAAGGTGGTAAGTGACTGAGTGGTGTCTAGTGATGGCTGCAAGGGTAAGAGGTGCAGTCAGAATGTTGGTGGTGGGGATTTAAGAAGAGGTTGAGGATGATGGTGATGAAAAGGCACAAGTGACTTTTGATGCTTGGTAGTGTTGCATCGAGATACATGTCTATGATTGTTGGTGTGATATAGGTGAAGAGGAGGTTCATGGTTTACTATACTGATAAAAAAATTACTTGTCTACAATAGACCGACAACATGTCATTGTAGGTCTTTGGGTTGTAGGTCTACTGCCTCCTCACTACCAAGGTTTTGGGGGTTGAGGGAGGCTACTATGGGTCTCCAAATAAGAGAAAGCTTGAACTAATTGTGTGTCCATGGTGGCTACAAGGGTGGCGGAAAACTGGGATGTTGCAGATCATTGTCCTTATTGCAGGTGTTGCAGATATCCACTTGTTAGTAAGGGGAGAATGAGACATGCCTATTGAGTTTCCAGTATGTCGTGCCTCTGGGCCAGGGCTGATGAAGAGAACAATGGAAGAGGTGGGAGATAATGGGAGGATGTGGCTTCTACACACCTAGAGAGGCTTTTTTAGACATATGGGATCAATCATTACCACTAGACTTGTGATTGGTGTCATTTGTGTTCCCATGTGTAATTTGAAAATTCATAGTTGAATAGGCTTTTGGGGTGTGGCATTGAGGGTTCTAGGGATAAGGAGGGTTGTGTAATGGAGTTAGGAAATTGAAGAGGTCTTCAAGCCAAAAGGAAAATGGTGGCCACATACCTTGTGTCTTTTGTTTTTCCTTACGAAGCATGTGTCCCAAGAAAGCAAGAGATGATAGGGAGAGGGGGAGAGGGTTCACTTTTAGACAATTAGATCTATATACTTATTATTTACTAGCATTAGATGAAGCCAAAGGAGTTAAGGGAAGATAGGTAGTGAGATCATTTCTATTAGTTAGAAAAATGAGGAAGGTAATAATCTATTAAATGTATTCCATCAAAGAGGGAGATGAAAAATAATTATATAATATCATTGTTCCTACTATGGGAAGATTTGTTGTATAGGTAATTAAATATCATATTGTTTATGGAAATTGACTAATCAATCATACTTATAATATATTGACTTGTCCCATAAAATTCTAAATCAGTAAGGAGACCATGTAATGTGCTAGTGATATGAATAACACTTCTTTGATCTCTATTTGTGTATGTATTTGATGTTTCTATTAAGGTTGTAAAATTCTATACTTAATTAGTGAGGTCCCTATACTTTTTACCTAATCTGATTTTTCCAAAAAGTTACCCACCATGAATCTAATATCTTCATATATTTTTAGGTAATATGATATTGATCTTTCATTTTGAACAATGTATATTATTTTCTGCATTAATTCTTCAAATTCTATTTATGTAAAAATTATTTGAAACTGATATCAAAGACAGTGACTTTAAATTGGGTCAAGATAATCTAGAGTGGGTCCTAGTCCATTTAGATTCAACGAAACAAATTTGAAGTCTACTTTTGTGTGCAATAAACGAAGCACTTTCGTATAAATTGAAATACAAATTAGATAAAAATGAATCAAGGATTTTGAGTAAGGAAAATGATTTAGTCTAGCTCAATATAAGAAAATCATCCCCAAAAGATCCAAAATTTAGTATGTTAAAACATCACTGTAAGTAAGCATTCTTGACCACAAAAACAATTGAATTTAAAAATAGATGGGGTTCATGAAAATATACCAAAATCATTTGTCTTATAATATACATGATAATAGAAATTGAAGTACCGATATACCATAGGAACACCTAGTTTCTAGTGCACCTAATTCATGTTATCCAACTTGTGAATGTGAAGGTCAGTCTCTGCTAACATTGCACCTCCAATATCTATCATACAACCTTGTACCCTATGACTTGGTCTTTGTGGTGAAGTAGCATTGGAATCTCACAATCACCATCCCAAGACATACTACCACTCCCTTAAAAAATTCAACATAGGAAAGTATCATGTAGGTATAAGATCTCCTTTGGAATGTAGAAGGAAGAAGGTTCACAAAAAGTATAAAGTGTATATCATCGCACATCTATTACACCATGTCACATCATCTTCTATGTAAAAAACAACAACAAAAGTCTTCCTCAACTAAGGATGTGAATATACCTTGAAATGAATTCAAGTAAAAATCTTAGTAGTAATGTGAGGAATTTACATATCAGTAAAAGTTGTTAAATATAATCTAAGAAGGGTTGATAACCCTAAGGTTTCAAACTAAGATGAGGTATAATACACCATAACCATACTCGGTGTGAATTTTTGGAACAAAATTCCCTTTAAGGAGGGGTGAATGTTTTATCCTAAAATTTTGGTGAATTTGAAGTATGTAATGTAAATTTTGTAATTGTATTATTGATGGAATAATAATATTATCTTTGTGTAACGGGTGCAACCCATGACCAAAGTAAAGCCCAGGAGACTATTTGCTTACAAATAGGTCCTTGGGGCACAATATTAATAAATAATAAATGTTGTGCATATATCAAGGCTAGTGACTTGGTGAATTATTGGATAATTGAAATATGAAATAATATGAAAGTTACCAAAAGAAAATAATATATGTTATGTTTTAGATAATTAAAAGAGTAGTTTTATATCCATGAATTCCAACATAAGACTTGGGGCATCAAATTGTTTTTTGTAGTCCAACCTTTTGGTATACTAAAAAATAATAGGGAAAGGAAGAGAGTTCTAGAAATTGGAAGAAAAAGGGAATTCCATGAGATAATGGTAATTGTTTTAATTAAATGTTTAAAAATGAGAATGTTTTGTATAAGAAAGATATCCCAATAAAACCCCACATTTTTCACATAGGAGGGGAACATATTAATGAGATCATATATTTAATTTAAGGAATATATTAAAGGGAGAGGTAAAGAATAATCTAGAATTTCAAGTTATAAAATTCCTAGTAGCCTAATAATGTAACCACCCAATAGGTGATATACTCTCCTTGATGGCTTTGATTTTAAGTATTATCATATTTTAGAAGGCACTTTGTCAAATCCAAATTTCCATGATGGGAATGAGGTAATTAGCTTTTGGGAGCCAGACTACAATGTATGGATACCATATATTGCAACTATTGTACCATTGCTATTTAAGGTGACTACATCACTTCCATCATCCATCGACTACCTTGCCCCTAGAAGGAAATGAAAGCCTGATGTCAAAACCCTCCCTCTCTCTTAATCATTCCCCTTCTACATAACCCTAGAGGCCTTACAAACATGATATTTAAGGGAGTTAGAAATAGCACTCTATATAGTAAGACCCAACTTCTATCACTAGATTGATCGCAAGAACAACCATATTCGACCAGTTCAACCACCTCTCTATTATTCTTGGGAAGCACAGGGGATACCAACCCTATTGTTGACTTACAATGGAGCAAACTGACCAGTAATCGAGATCCGTCTCCCATCCACACTTATTGTAATGACCCACACTTTTGAGTGTCCAAAAGACCTGAAAGTCGCGAATCATCACTCATAAATTCCAGGATCAATGGTTTTGAAAACAATAAAAAATAATTAATAAATTCTACGAAAGACTAAATTGGAAGGCTGGAATAATTTTTTTAAACTTTTGCATACCTTTTCAAAATAGGATCTAAGACTTCTATCTACAGACGAAATCTATCTATCTAATCCTCCTTTTGATTACTTAACTTTATCTTCATAGATTTCATTTTACTGTTTGTCCTTTTCGAATAATACCTAAAATGCCGACAAACAAAACATCGGTCAATATAAATGAATATGCCGGTATGTGGGGACAACCAAAACTTTGCACATAAACTTTAATAACATAATACGTAAACTATTTGTTAACAATGCAAGATTACATTTCCAGTATGACTCCTCAACTGCTTTTACCACCTCTGGGATACCCTCTCTAGGGTTAAGTCCTTGCAAGTGACTTTAAGGCTACCTCCTGAGCTTGGTACCTGGGGTCACCTCTCTAGGTCCCCTGTGGTCTTCCCTCCTGGGCTTGACCACCTTGACCTTCCCTCCAGGGCTTGGTCCATTATCTTACATCCAGAGGGGTATGTAGGTTCGAGCGAGTCACAGTTATACTTAAATTGTTATACACATAGTCACTTTAAAGATTGCAGTAATGAAGCATCCAAACAGTTTAATTGCGGTGCAATCGATAAAGCCTCGAGAAACGCCAGGAAACTAAAGCGTGTACTCATAAATAACCACATACCTGATTTGGAAGTCTCAAGGATTGTAAGAGAATAATCAATCAAGCAGTCAGATAAGCCAAGCAGCCAATCACTCCAAACACTTAGGCACAACAAGAAACCTCAAAAACATGTGCAATCCAATTACTACACTTTCATCATGCACTTACTTTATTGAATTGGGATTCCCTCCTAGGGTGTTCCTAAGTTGGATTAAGGTTTTCTTATAGTTCTTTATATTCATTTCTTAACCTTTACCTTTTAGGTCAATTAAACCCTAAAACATCATTTCTATATTCCAAAACCCTAATTACTCCATTATTCATATTTAAGCCTCTTTATTACCAATTAAGACAAGTTCCTACTTCATCTTATACATAGGATTTTCGAAATATAACTCATCCAAAAGTCATAAATACTTAGATTAGGGTTTCTAGGTTTTCAAGTACATCTTTATTCATATAGAACCTTAAAGCATCCCTTTTTACATTAGAACTCTATTTACTCAAGTTATCTGTTCCAAAGATCCTTTATTCTTAATTAGACTTAGAATCATCATATCTCTGTCTCAAGTATGCATTTTTGAAATAAGATCCATTGAAGTCATATTTAACATCATTAGGGCTTTTAGGCCCATTAATGCATATTCTTAATCATAGCACCTTAATTAACCAAATCATGGGTTGTTAAACTCTAATCAGATTCATATTATCCATTTTATGCTTACAGGCTAAATGTTGATTCATAATGCCCACTTAAGAAATTTGAACTTATTCCTAATCAACATCTAGGGTTTTGATTACACTTAAAGCATTAAAGTTACTAACTTTATGCACTTTTCAATTAGGAACATAAAAAGACTCTAAGTATATTTTTATTGGATTCCTAGCATTTTTCTGAGCAAGATTCATATATAATTTGCTTTAAACTGAGGTACCAGTAATTAGTTACGAATTTTGCAAGTTTTACTTACTTGGACCAATGAGAGGCTGACACCTCAGCCATTGCATGCAAGCTCTCCTGTGTAGTCGGGCTGACTCAAAACATGACAAAATGACACTTATGCCCCAAGTGGCTACTTGGTTCTGCATTTCCCAGAGGGACAATTATGTTCAGGCGACCTTGTCTGTCTCCTACCTCACAGAACCCTACGCTGGCGCCAACTAGAGCCGTCCTCTAGAGGTTATCTCCCCCTCCCAGGGTCCGATGGTCACCTACGGAGATCCCTACACCTCCACCACCCTCCGCCGCACTCAGAAAGGCCTCCATCCATGACCAAATCGGCTGGGGTATGGAGCATCAGGTCCGCGAACCTCATCCCCCTACAGATGAATTGTAGGTGACCAGGGTGAGGTTCTCTCTTGATTTGGCAACCCTGTAGCTGACTGACTTTGAAGAGGGTATCTAGACTCCCCTAGAACTCCTTCTATGGCCCAGCATTGCCTCATGATCGCTCCATCCCTCGTGGTTGTAGGCAGAAAGGATATGGAGTTGGAAGGGGGCACACAACGCCTGCAAACATCCTGAATGTGAGGTCTCGAGTCCCAACTCTTATATATCCAAGGGTTTAAGGGTTAAACACACTACATGTCTTCTTATCAAAGAATAAAAGAGTCCTACTGTCCATACAACTACCATGCTTCCTCGGCGTGTAGTTGGTTCTTTAATTACATCTTTGCCAAAAGCATGTTTCTTGGTTAGTAAGGAACCCTTTTTCTATCTCTTTCTCAGTTATGGCAACCCGTCTATATTAAAGGGTTTTGTGTAATTGTCCATGAACGAGACATTGGTTATTTTTCTTTTTAACTTGGATTTTAATCCATTGGTCATGAGGGTACACTTCCTTATTTCTAATAGTATTTCTATTAGGCATTATCAAAAAGTCTTTAACTAATTCCATATATGGCACACCATTCCCATGTTAAGACTTTTTGTATTTGTATTTTTTCTTTATTCTCCTATTATTTTTGCAACTCGGACGCCTTAGAACATAAGAAATCCTAAGGATTCGAAAACCACTCATTGAAGGATATTGTTATCCTTCTAGATTCTTCTACAACTTTCATTTCTCTTTATCTTAATTATTCCTCTAATTAATCAATTTACTTTTTCTTTTTATTCCCCTTTTCTTGTTATTGAGCCTAATAGCCAACAAGGCGCACGAAATCAAACAAGACTATTTATTAAAGGAAACCGCTCAATTTACTTAAATCATACAAATTATATATTTATTGGGGAAATTGCATTTCCAACCAAAAGAACCCAAAAATTGGGTTTGTAACATCCTTCCCCTCTTATAGGAATTTTTCCCTCAAAATTCCATCAAGCATACAAACAATTTAGGATAAGATTATTCCACGTCTATCATTGGCTCCCATGAAACTTCATCCTCTCCATGATGCTTCCAAAGAACCTTTATCATCTCATATTCTTACATCTGAGTTCTCTCTCACCTTGGTATCTCGTACCCTCATAGGTGACTCAGGATATTTTAGCTCAATAGGTTCGTGGCTCAGCACATGGTTCAGGTACATCACATAGTGCTTTAGATCAGACTCATGGAACACATTATACATCATGTTATCCTGGGGGGTTAGGTCAAACATAAATAACTCCACCACTCCATCTCAAATGGACCCAGGTATCAGGACTCATCTTTCTCAGCTATAGCTCAGAGGGGTTGGGTTTTCATAATACATATTCTCCACAACGAACTACATGTCAGTCAACTTTGCATCAGCTCACAACTTATGTTTCCCCTGGGCTTTCTCAGCCATCGCACGATCAAAGCGATTTCATCTACACACACTGTGGTCTCTCTGACCTTCACAAGGTCCTTTCACCAACATCATCCTAATGAAGTGGTGAGCGACACATCCTCCCTTACAGAACTTCTTACATCCCGATACTAGCTATGGTGGTTATCGTCACAAACAAACTCTCATAAGACAAGAACTGCCCCCATGTATCACCCTGAATGAGCACACATGCTCTCATCAGACCCTCTATTCTAGATCATACTAACTATCAGTTAGGGGTGATAATATGTGCTAAAATTCAAACTGGCATCACGTTCTTCATGTACCTACTTCCACTACATGGAAGTGAACTTGAGGTCATGCTCAAGATATTGAACTCAGATCACAGTGTAGATGCACTATCTCTCTCTCATATATAGTCAACCAGATCTATCACACTGACAGTGCTCTCTTTCTTAGGCAAGGGATTAGGTCAACTTGGTAAGGCGATATACCGTAACCCATATTGCATCATGACCTCTCTTGGTCAAGGGGAGACTCACTATGACGTCCATGGTGATCCACTCCCATTCCCTCTCGGGGACTCTTCATTATATTTAGCAACTCACCGGGTTATGGATGTTCATCCTTCACCTCCTCGTATGCTTGGCGAGAAGCCACAAGAAACTTTATATACTTCTTCATCTCAGATATTCAAAGTACTACTGCAAACTTTAACTATCTTGGTAGTACTATGGTGTACTTAACATCATGAGCCTCTGCTTGTCATGATTCCTCATGGTTGGCTCCTTAGAAACCCTAAAACACTCTCGTAGTGGGTTTTGCCACCTTCTTTTCTCGAGAGGTGTATCTAAGGTGGCTCAACCATCCTTCTATCTCATCAGGCTCTAGGCTGGTTAACCAAACAACCCCTACTCGACCAACGGATCGGGTTGTATCTTGGTGTTAGCCAAACATGTCTCACAAACTTAGGGTTCACCCAACCACCTCTTCTAGCCTCTCTACTGGCTAAGATAGATAGCTGCGTCTCGAAAAAAAGTGTCCATCACCACCTTTCATCCTTATGTGCTAGGTAACAGTGAAGACATAAACCTTCATATACTCCACTTATCATCCTCATCTCAGATTTAGGTCTAATTGAGTCAAGAAAACTTTGAGCTCATCATCTTGGTTATCAAACTAACTTATATAACTCATAAATTCCATACTGCCCTTGACAAGAACATGCTCATGACGACTATCTTAGTTCTTCTCGTGTTTGATAAATCATCTGTTCTAGGTACTTTCCAAAAGGTATGATACTTTCTCTATCCTGAAACATCATAGAAATGTTTCAACTCACACCATATTTATCCTTAGTGTATGGCATGCGTATTGCCCTATATCTCACCCCTATAACAAGAGGAAATAAGCATTTGGTAGCAGTCCAAATACAAAGTTCATCCTGTTCCAAGAGTAGGGATGGTGCATCACACATCACCGATACACTTTCCAAACTAAGTTGAAACGTACATCACATGTCTCCACATCATAATCAACTCGATCATGGTTCTATACCCATGGGAAGACTTTTCCCATCACCTTTTGGATCTTAACATATCTCCTTTATGTACAATCCTTAGTCGTTACCTCAAGGTCTCTAGGGTGCTGGCACTTTTAGAGTGATCTGACCCTTATGCATCTAGGGAGTGCCTATCACATTTACCCCTTAGGCCCCATGAACTCATGAAGGTGGCCAACCTCCTACCCATGGACCTTGGGTAAAGGTAGCTGTTACCTCCTGACCCTATGGTCTCGTGCATCTAGGGAACAGACAACTCCTACTTCCATCAGTCTTATCCCTTCATGACTTTAGTATTGACTTAGGATTGCATCATATCACATCTCATTCTTGAATCTTTACCCAAAACTCCATCATATCTCTAGGAACTCATGGTCAAACTTACATCCTTTCATTGGGATCATGGCGACCTACCTAACTTGGTCAGGCCCCATAAGAATACCTCCATAGCAACATATCTTCATGCCCCTTAGAGATGGTCACACAAGGGTCTATAGATTTGTTCTCATACCATGTGATCTCCACTTATCTCATCAAGATCCTATGAGAGAGCTCTTTAGGTTACCAAAAACCTAAACAAAAATTGGTACTTGACAGAAGGGTCCCTCCCCAGGATGGAGAGAAAACTATCTCTTGATAGTAGCAAAGGTCACAAACATCTCTTTTTTATTTTTATTTTTTTCTTCTTCTAAGGTTTACATCATTATGTGCATGCTTAGCCCTATTATGATACTTAAGCATGTAGCTAACCATAAGACAACCTACTAAGCCATGCAACGTCCTTTGGTATGTCATACTTGTTCCTTTTCCTCAACATTGAACCAATATCATACATGTATATGTCACCAATAGGTGTGAGGGGTTTGTCCAACATATACCTTAGTCAAAGGGTTTCCTTTCCTCTAAACATGAGTCGTTCCATGCTCAAATACATAGGATCTCAAACATCTTCGTGAGAACCAGGTGCACCAGGTCGTACTACTTCCCCTCTCAGGTCAAGGAATCCTAGGTTCACTTTTTATGCATCAACTGTCTATCCATGAACCCAATATGCACAAGGTAGGGCATACACTTCCTACCATTCTTCCAAGTGAACAACACCTTTGAGTCCTAGACAAGGACAACCGACTCAGTGTGCAACCTCATAACTTGTTACTATACTTTCTCGGTCTAAGGAACTCTCCTTTCTATACCTAATAGTAAGGTAGGCACCTACAACTTCCATACATCGGTTTGAGAAGCCTCTCTCTTATTCTAGGGTTTGGTTCCTTTAAAGTCATCCAAGGTACCACAAACCTTCAAGGATCATGCATGAGGCAACCACAACCATCCACCTAGGTCGTCCATTCTAGGTCAAAACATACCCAACTTCTCATGGTTCCTTATATCTTAGAGCCTAAACTCCCAACCCTCTCACTCAGGTCTTGCTCTCTCTCCAGAGCTAACCCTACAACCGACCTTACCACTAGAGGTTCTCTCTCCAAGAAGGTGGTTCAAGCTCTCATGCATACCTCTACATGGGTGAAACGTACGATCCAAATCTATGTTCGATCAAGATTATCTGAAGTTATGCATGCTCATCTCATGAACGTCAGGCATAACCCTACAGGTCTAGGTCTAAAACCTACTATTAGCCTTGTTGTTGTTTTATTCTACGTAGGTGCGTGTCTCTTTACTACTCGTATATGTTTGTACAGCTCTTATGGGGTCACCACTAACCTTCTCAATGAGGGAGCTACTCCTCACCTCAACAGGCACGACTGCCCAAAGCTGAGTCACCAAAAAGCACTAGGTCAAACCTAGATCATGCTTCTCATGGATACCCAAACCCCAACGCATGTCAACCCATGTACATACCTACATGGTCATCTATGATATCCAACTCATCTTATCATCTCTTTCTCTAACTTCCACTTAGGGTTAGGGTTAGCATTGTCCTGAGAGAATGCATCCGGTCTCTACCTCTTCTTGGAGGCCTCTTCCTCCAAGAATAACTTTCTACTCATCCTCCTGACAAGAAGGTCTAACCTTAGCTCTCTCTTAAGGGCACGACAACACATGTCATGCAACCTAAGCATGCAACTAATCTTTAGTTTATGCATAACTATTAAACTTATGTCCATTACATCTTGTTTACATGCTTTTCATTAATTTGGTGGACGATTCCTTAATCCTTATCATACTTAACCTGACCTCAAGAGGGTGGGGAGGAGAGATAAAAACCCTAAACACTTAGATTCCTATATTAATTAGGGTTGAGAAGGGACAAAATAGATGAGAGTGTCCTAAAGGTATCTTATTTCAAGTCAAGATCTCAGACTTTGGCCAGGAAATCACACCGCATCTGGGAGTCCTCATGACTGACTAGTGGGGCAGAGGAAAATATTGCCAGCCCCCGGACTGTGATCCCTTTCTAGACACCTCCATCATAAAAAAATCATCTAATAACTCCCTCAGGTTCTAAAGAGTTTGTAAAATTTAATAATTATTAGAGATTAAATGGAAAACCATCGCTCTGATACCAATTGTAATAACCTTCACTTTTGAGTGTCCAAAAGACCTTAAAGTCGCGAATCATCACTCATAAATTTTAGGATCAATGGTTTTGCAAATAATAAAAAATAATTAATAAATTCTATAAAAGACTAAACTGGAATGTTGACATATTTTTTTACTTTTGCATACCTTTTCAAAATAGGATCTAAGACTTCTATCTACAGATGAAATCTATCTATCTAATCCTCCTTTGGATTACTTAACTTTATCTTCACATATTCTATTTTACTATTTGTCCTTGTGAGATAATACCTAAAACATAGAAAAAAAACGTCGGTCAGCATAAATGAATATGCCGATATGTGGGGACAACCAAAACTTTGCACATAAGCTTTAACAACATAATACGTCAAATATTTGTTAACAATGCAAGATTAAATTTTTAGTATGACTCCTCAACCGCTTTTACCACCTATGGGATACCCTCTCTTGGGTTAAGTCCTTGCAAGTGACTTTAAGGCTACCTTCTCCATCATGAGCTTGATACCTGGGGTCACCTCTCTGGGTGCCCTGTGGTCTTCCCTCCTAGGCTTGACCACCTTGACCTTCCCTCCAAGGCTTGGTCCATTATCTTACATCCATAGGGGTATGTAGGTTCGAGCGAGTCACTTTTATACTTAAATTGTTATACACATAGTCACTTTAAAGATTGCAGTAAAGAAACATCCAAGAAGTTTAATTGTAGTGCAATCGATAAAGCCTCGAGAAACAATGGGAAACTGAAGAGTGTACTCATAAATAACCACATACCTAATTTGGAAGTCTCAAGGATTGTAAGAGAATAATCAATCAAGCAATCAAATAAGCCAAGCAGCCAATCACCCCAAACACTCAGGCACAACAAGAAACTTGGAAAACATGTGCAATCCAATTACTACACTATCATCATGCACTTACTTTATTGAATTGGGATTCCCTCCTAGGGTGTTCCTAAGTTGAATTAGGGTTTTCTTATAGTTCTTTATATTCATTTCTTAACCTTTACCTTTTAGGTCAATTAAACCCTAAAACAACTTTTCTATATTCCAAAACCCTAATTACTCCACTTGCATGGAGAGAAAAAGGTTTATAAAGAATAGGAGGAGAGAAGTAGGGTGAGGGATGAGGTGTCAAAAAGATAGGGCTCTAAAGGGACACTTGTCCACCCAAGAAACTAACACGCACTCTTTATTACCAATTAAGATCAGTTCTAACTTCATCTTATACATAGGGTTTCGATATATAACTCATCCAAAAGTCATAAATACATAGATTAGGGTTTCTAGGTTTTCAAGTACATCTTTATTTATATAAAACCTTAAAACATCCCTTTTTACATTAGAACTCTATTTACTCAAGTTATATGCTCCAAAGCTCCTTTATTCTTAATTAGACTTAGAATCATCATATCTCTGTCTCAAGTATGCATTTTTGAAATAAGAGCCATTAAAGTCATATTTAACATCATTAGGGATTTTCGGCCCATTAATGCATTTTCTTAGTCATATCACCTTAATTAAGCAAATCATGGGTTGTTAAACTCAAATCAGATTCATATTATCCATTTTATGCCAACAGGCTAAATGTTGATTCATAATGCCAACTTAAGAAATTTGAGCTTATTCCTAATCAACATCTAGGGTTTTGATTACACTTAAAGCATTAAAGTGACTAAATTTATTCTCTTTTCGAATTAGGATCATAAAAAGACTCTGATTATATTTTTACTATATTCCTCACATTCTTCTGAGCAAGATTTATATATAATTTGCTTTAATCTGAGCTACCAGTAATTAGTTATGAATTTTGTAAGTTTTACTTACTTGGACCAATGAGAGGCTGACACGTCAGTTATTGCATGCAAGATCTCCTACGTAACCAGGCCGTCTCAAAACATGATGAAATGACACTTATGCCCCCATGTGGCAACTTGGTTCTGCAATACCCGGAGGGGCAATTATGTCCACGCTACCTTGTCCGTCTCCTACCTCGTGGAACCCTACGTTGCCGCCAACCAGAGCCCTCCGTGGGGGGTTATCTACCCCTCCCATGGTCCGGTGGTCACCCGTGGAGATCCCTCTACCTCCGCCGCCCTCCGCCGCACTCAGACAAGCCTCCAACCATGATCGAATCGACCGGGGTCTGGAGCATCAGGTCCGTGAACCTCAGCCCCCTGCAGATGAATTGCAGGTGACTAGGGCAAGGTTCTCTCTCGACTTGGCAACCCCATAGCTGTCTGACTTTGAAGGGGGCATCTAGACTCCCCTAGAACTCCTTCTATGGCCCAACGTTGCCTCGAGATCGCTCCATCCCTCATGGTTGTGGGCAGAAAGGATATGGGGTTGGAAGGGGGCACACGACGCCTGCGAACATCCTGGATGTGAGGTCTTGGGTCCCAACTCTTATATAGCCAAGGGTTTAAGGGTTCAACGCACTCACAAGTCTGCTTATCAATGAACAAAAGAGTCCTACTACCCATACAACTACCATGCTTCCTTGGCGTGTAGTTGGTTCTTTAATTACATCTTTGCCAAAAGAATGTTTCTTGGTTAGTAAGGAACCCTTTTTCTATCCCTCTCGGTTATGGCATTCCATCTATATTAAAGGATTTTGTGTAATTGCCCATCAATGAGACATTGGTTATTTTTCTTTTTAACTCAACTTTTAATCCATTGGTCATGAGGGTACACTTCCTTATTTCTAATAGTATTTCTATTAGGCATTATCAAAAAGTCATTAACTAATTCCATATATGGCACGTCATTCCCATATTAAGACTTTTAGTATTTGTACTTTCTCTTTATTGTCCTATTATTTTTGCAACTCGGACTCCTTGGAACACAAGAAATCCTAAGGATTCGAAAACCACTCATTAAAGGATAATTCTTATCCTTCTAGATTCTTCTACCTCTTTCATTTCTCTTTATCTTAATTATTCCTCTTATTAATCGATTTCCTTTTTCTTTTTATTTCCTTTTTCTTGTTATTGAGCCTAATAGCCAACAAGGCCCACGAAATCAAACAAGGCTATTTATTAAAGGAAACCACTCAATTTACTTAAATCATACAAATTACAATTCACACATTTTTTGGGGAAATTGCATTTCCAACCAAAAGAACCCAAAAATTGGGGTTGTGACACTTATATATCTAGGGATGCCATTGTTGTATGACGTTGGGTGAAAAACCTACCAAAAGCAAACCTAGGGATGGTTGAAAACATGGAGGTGCCCCTCGATAGGCAAACGGTAGGGTTCTAGGAAGCCAGACAATGGTGTTGACAACACACCAACAACTCTTGAGGTAGAGTGGCGGGAAGGATGGGGAAAATAGGAAGAAAGTTGGGCCAGGTGTAATGGGCATCCTTAGTCACTAGTTACTTGGCGGAGAACACGGTGGTGATGACACCGATGATCTAAGCCTATGTGTTGTGAGGCAACTTGCGTGCATGAAATGGAAATGAGGACGACAAAAGATGCAAGGATTTTTCCAAGAATTCCTCGAGTACATGGATTTCATGTCCACAACTGTAACATCCCTGACCTGGGTTATGAGTCAACCCTAGGTGTTTTGCCTAAATATGTAATTAAATCTTTGTGATTAACTCTGAGCATGTAATTAAGTTTCTCGGAAACGTATATTTCAGTATTTGCTCCTTTTTATTTAAAGTTGTAGCATTGTTTTGATATACAGGGACCTATGTGCAATTTAACCAGTTAAAAGGGTTAGCTTGCAATTTGCACATGTTGAGATGTTCCTCTGATGTTGAGACATCATGAGAATCTTTTTGGTAAAGTTTGAGGGATTTCCCAAGCTAGGGCACCAAGGTGCAGCTGTGGAAGCAATCCCGGTGCTTGAAACCCTAGTTTGGGGTAAAATGCAATTTACCCAAATTAAGGGATACAAATTGTGAAATATGTCATCTAATGTATCTTTTTAGACTCTTGCCATCATTAAGAGAAGAAATGATGAGGAAGTCACCTCAATTGAATTATCAAGTTATGAGACATGCCTTGTGATTGAATAATCAGGGTATATGTGCAATATCTCTTTATGTATGTACTTTAGTATTAAATTGCTCTCCTTTACCTTCTTTTCTAAGACCTTAAGAGAAGGTTTGTCCTTAGAATAAAGAGGAATGGAATATCAAGTAAAGAAGGAGGGACCTAGTTGGAATTATGGACAACTTCTGAACTAATGTTGAAAATCCTACCCCATGTATATAAGCTCTCCTTCCCTTAGTTGCAAGGGAACTTACCCTTCGTTCCCTTACTGTTTCATTTCACCAAAGACGACCAAAGACTGCCTTGGAGCTAAGGAGGACGACCAAGGGAAACAAGGTAGGTTTGGGACCCCTCTTCTTGCCTAATTCCATGGCTAGAACTCGAATTCAAGGTCATCTTCATGGCTAACTTTTGAAACCCTACCTTTCTAGCCGTCTCTTTTCATCCTTCCTTGGAGTTTTCACCTTGGCCAACCTGTGGGAACTCAAGGAAGCCATTAGAGCTTGGATCTTGAAAGCTTGGAGCTCAAGAAGCAAGCTTTAGGCGGGTTTTATAACTCTAAACCCATGCTTTACTATGTGCATCTTTATATGCGTGTTGATGATAGCTCTTAGTGTTTCCCTACTTTTCCCTGCTATTTTGCAAGCAAATCCATGGGATATTCGTACTGTTCTTGATCTAGGAGATGCAGGCGTGATTTCCAAGAAAAACCCACCGCTTTTCACTTCCTTAAACGGTCTCAAAAGGTTGCTCTCTCGGTCTCAAGACCGCGAGGTGAGCAAACGGTCTCGAGACCGCGACAGGGCAAACGGTCTCCAAGACCGTTTGGCCCCGTTGACCGAGCGTGGACCGTATAAGAAATTTATTCCGAATTATATAGGCTAATTACCCTCAAAATTTGGGAGGCTAACTCCAAGGGAATCGGGAGATATGACCTTTTTAAGTAACAACGTTATTTGAATTTATTCCTGATTTTCAAACGGTCTGAATTTGCCTTTTTGGGCAAATGGTCTCAAGACCGTGTAAGGTCGTTGACTAAGCATTGACCGTATGAGATTACTGTTCAAAATAATGTTAATTAACAACTCACCAAGTTTGATGGTCTAATTCCAAACGGGCTAAGAGTTGAAGGGTGAATACTAGGGCTAACCCTAGATGAAATCAGTACTGAAATTATGGTGACCTAATTAGGATTTTTAGGGTTGATTGACCTAAACGGTCTCAAGACCGTTTAGGGGTCACCCAAATGGTCTCAAGACCGCGAGGGCAATCAACCATGACCGTTTGGAGGTCTGGGGTCAAGATTAGTTGACCAATTGAAGGTACAATTACACCAAATTACATTGCAATAAAATATTGACATGATCATCAACTCAATGGGTCAGACCTTGATGAATCTGCACTAGAATCCAAAATTGGACGGGCAAACGGTCTCAAGACCGTTTGGAACTCATCCAAACGGTCTCAAGACTGAGAGGACAATCACCCAAGACCGTTTTAAGGTCTAGGGTTAAGTAATTTGACCAATTGAGGACCTAATTGCAAATAAGTTGTCAATTTAACCAAAATTCTGTTTGTGGATCAATCATAGTTCAACCCCTATCAAATCACCTTGGACTTTGATGAAATCTTGGGAAAACGGTCTCAAGACCATGTGGGGTCCACCCACATGACCTCAAGACCGTTTGCGCTAAGTTTGGGCCCAATTGGAGCTCAATTGAAGGGTTCAACCTTGTGTTGAGTCACATTGTTGAGTGTTGATGGGTGAACATTGATAGACCCTAATTGAATCGACTTCAACCCTAATTGGTCAACAATTGAGGGTCTATTGAATGACTAAGTGGTCAAGCATAATCTTAATTAACCCAATCCATAAGTGGTCAACGTAGCTTTGACCTTTTGAGGGCTTCAATATTGGTTGACATTATCGGTTGTATCATCGAATCCCGTTGATGGTCTAAGTGGTTAAGACCATGTGAGCTCGCGGACTCAAGGTCGTGAGGAGGCTCGCAGTCTCAAGGTCGTGAGAGGGCTCACGATCTCAAGACCGTGAGGGGGCTCACGGTCTCAAGACCGCGAGGGGACTCGCGGTCCTGAGGTCAAAGTGGGCAAACGGTCAACATCTCTTCGCGGTCTTGAACCACTTGAAGAGGCTTGCGGTCTTGAAGCCTAAGGAGGCTCGCGGTCTTGAAGATAGAAGAGGGCTTGCGGTCTTGGAAAGTCAAAGTGGGCAAATGGTCAACACTTTCAAACAATCTCAATTCGATTGAAGGTTGATAATTGAAATCAATCAATGTGATTCAAGGTTGACTTCATTCAATCAATTGATGATATAAATGGTCCAATGTTGCCCTAATCGAACCCTAATGACAAACTAGGATATTAAGGGGTTAATTGACTAAGGTTTGGACCATGATGATGATCAATGGGGTGAATTACCAAAATACTCTGAAGGGCCAATTGAGTTATATCTTGCTCAATTCAAAACCTAATCACATGATGATGATGTTTTAGCCATGTTAGCCTATGATGACTTAATCCGACCTGATCTAGGGTGATGTCGACATCACCTAACCTTATGATGAGAGAGAAAGTACTTCTAGAAAGAGAAAGTACTTCTAGAGAGAGAAAGTACCCTTTTTAAGTGGAAACTCAATTGAAGCATCCCCAATACACAGAAATGAGCATAATTAGGGTATGATCCACCTGTGTGAGATCATAGAAACCCTAACTATGATAAATGATGAACTTTTAACTAATCTAAGATCATCAATGAAGATGTTACTCATACATGATAATGTTATGAGTTCAATTCACCTTAATGTGAATAGTAAACCCTAATTCAAGGGTGATGACATGTAATGTGAATAGTAAACCCTAATTCAAGGGTAATGGTATGCTTTTGAATATTAAACTCTATTTGATAAGAATTAGAGATTTAAACTCTTATGACAAGAGTAGGAAGGATATTCCTCATTTTTGTATTACCTTTATCAGTTGTATTGACCATGCAGGTTCTGATATGAAGGTAATCATATCCAGGTATGGATGATGATGTTATATTCATTAAAGGCATGTTGTTAGCCTTATGAATAAGTAAAGTAATCTTATGTCTTGTCAGTGGCATCCTATACTGATAATGGGCTGTGAGAGCCATGGATACCATCAAAGTCATGCCTTAGAGATGACTTGTGATGAGGATAATGAGAAATGATGACTGATATGAGTTAGGCCTGTTACATTTAGTATTCTTCTTTTATAGCTGCTATGCTACTGTTATTGTTTGAAGAACAATGTATGCTGTTAAAGAATACTGAATGTACCTAACTAATCAAGTATAATGTAGAGCCCTGATCATAGATCCATCATTGTCAGAGATTAAGTGATGGTGAAACAGGTTTTCCTCAGGGAACTCCTGGAGCACATACTTTTGAGTATGTGGGGTACATGGATGTGTAGAACCTTACATCCTAGTGTAGGAAAGTGATGTAGATGTGGAATCCATCCATCCTTCACTATAATTCCATACCGTATCAGTGGTAGGTAAACATGAAACCTCCTGATGACGAAGAAAACACAGATATCTGTATCAGTGGTAGGTAAATATGAAACCTCCTGATGACGAAGAGAGTACAGAACGCCACTGTGACTCTAGAATAGCGAAGGACCAGTTTACCCTGGTGAGCTATATTAAGTAGAGACACGAGATGTCCTACAAGTGATCCTCTTACTGACTGAGGAAGGTGAAGGTCATGAGAATCCGGCTCTCTTAATGACCTATGTATGATACTGATGCGGCTTCTCAGCGATCAGTTGGAGTATGAGTGGTAAGCCTCATCTCCACAGGGCATAATGTTGTTTGTAAAACATAATCAACCATGTAGTATAACTTGTTAGAGATGACTCCAAGTTAGTTGATTGATGTTACCTTACAATAATGTTTATATTCTCCACATCTCTTAAATTATAGAGATCTTGTTATACCTGCAACTGTTATAGAATACTTTGAAGGCTTTACTGCTTAAAATATTCTTTGATGTTATAAAAAAGCTTCTGGCGAAGAGTTATAACTCTCGCTGGGACAATTATGTATAATTGTCTCACCCCGTAGGCTTCAAATTTTTAGGTGGACGTCGGAGACGAAGGAACCAGCCTACAGGTGATCAGTCTCAGCAGCAGCATCAGGGGCAGCAGTAATCTCAGGTGGAGATTGTCCTGCCATATGGTGTAGTTAGAGTCAGTCCTATGTGTCCTCTGTACTCTCAGGTCTTGGAGTCTTTTGTATAGTGATCTTGAGATTTTGTATCTTGATGTATATAATTACTCAAGAAGTAATTATCCTGAGATGTAAACAGTTTACCTCACTTTATGAAAGAAGCTTTTATGGATTCAAGCTCTTGTCACGAAAAGTTTTAATTTCCCGTGATTTTTGTCTTCCACTGATTACCGATTCGCTTCCGCTAAGTTTTAATCGTGTTTATGTCATGGTTTGGAGATCAGAGCCCACAACTAGTGGTATCAGAGCTCCAGGTTCAGTTGAGTCTACAGAGGCATAGGACTTAGGATGTCGAGTCTACCTTTAGTACTCCTTCCTCATCTAATAGAATCTTCTACTCCTCAGGAGAAGAAGATACATAAGAATGTCAGAACATCGTGATGAGCACGTGGCAGAGAGTAGTGCTAGTGCACCTCGAGGCGGTGCAAGAGTTCTGAGAATAGAACAACCTGCACCTGAGTCGCCAAGAGAGCCACCCCAGTTCGACCCAGCTGACATGAGTGATCCAACTATACAGACGATGTTCGGGCAGTTCATGACTGCCATGACACATATAACCGATAGGATGCCCATTCCTACACCCAGGGCACCTGTCCAGCCTGAAGCACAAGGTATTGGTAAGACATTCGAATGACTTCGTCGTGTCGGAGCTACCGAGTACTTTGGAACTGCCGACCCTGCAGATGCTGACTTATGGTTGACAGAGTTGGAGAAGGCTTTCAGGATTCTTATGATTCCGGAAGCTGAGAAGGTTAGACATGCTGTCTATCTTCTCAAAGGCAGTGCTGGTCACTGGTGGAACATGGAAGAGCAGAAGAGACATGGAGTAGAGTTCTCATGGGAAGAGTTTCGTCGGGAATTTATCAATAGATATTTTCCAAAGACCTTCCTAGATGAGAAGATCTCTCAGTTTGAGAAACTAAGGCAGGGTATGATGAACATTAGTGAGTATGAAGCTAAGTTCATGGAGTTGTTGTGGTTCTGTCCGCACATGGCCGCTACGGATGAGGAAAGAATCAGAAGATTCGAAAAGGGTTTCAATTCTGATATGTCAACCCCTGTGTATGCCTTAGAAAACAGAGAGAGATTCTCTACCTTCGTTGAGTCAGTCCGAAGGATAGAGAGATCTGTGGTTGAGAAAAGACAAACCCATAAAAGATATCCATAGTTCCAGGGTTCTTCATCTAGGGATTCCAAGAAACCTAGATTCTCTGCACCTAACCCCCCACCACCCAGATCGAGTTTTCAAACTTAATGGACACCAAGCAGAGGTAGAGGACGGAGTCAACCGCTTCAAGGGACGCACAGTTTTGCATCTGAGTCAGTCAATGGACCACCCAGACCACAACAACAGGAGAGGAGTTGCTACAACTGTGGTAAGGTGGGACACTTGATGAAGGATTGCCGATCTAGGCCTGTCGGTGTGACACAACAAACCCCGAGATAGAATCAACAGGGATCTCAGAATAGACAATATCAAGGAGCAGCTCGAGGACATGGACAAGCGTCTCAAGCTGGATCATCAACACCACCTCAACACCAGGCGACTGCGAGGTTCTATGCTATGAACCCACCTGAGGCAGTGGTCAATCCACGGGTAGTGGCAGGTCAGATGAAATTTTTATATTCTGATATGTCTACATCCTGTGTTGTATCCGTTCTGATTGATCCGGGTGCTACGCACTCTTTCATCACTCGTGAAGTGATTCGTAACTGCAATGTGACTGTTAGTCATAGAGCAGATAGTTTGTTGTAAGAGACTCCATTGAGTGGGTCTGCCGTTTTGCAGGAGGTATGTTCTTCCTGCATCCTTTTCTTTTCTGACCACCGCATTCAAGTGGATCTTATACCACTTGATATGCAGGGATTTGATATAATCCTTGGGATGGATACCTTAGAAAGGTATAGAGTTGTCTTGGATTGTGAGTCCAAGTTGGCTGTGTTTGCTGATAAAAGCAACACATGGATCTTTCAAGGTGAAAGAAAGATTCTGCCCACCTGTCTTGTGTCATCTATGGTTGCTGATAAGCTGTTGAGGCAAGGATGTTATGCATTCTTAGCCCATGTGGTAGATGTTACCAAGGGAAGTTCCAATCCTGCCGAAGTTCCTATAGTCAGGGAATTCGAAGATGTGTTTCCTGAAGAACTTCCTGGTATACCACCACCTCGGGAGATTGATTTTGAAATTAATCTGATCCCAGATACGAAACCCATAGCTCAAACTCCGTATAGGATGGCGCCTGCCGAGATGGCAGAACTCAAGAAACAGCTTCAAGAGTTACTTGAGAGAGGTTTCATCTGACCGAGTACTTCACCTTGGGGTGCTCCAGTCTTGTTTGTTAAAAAGAAAGATGGGTCAATGCGGTTGTGCATTGACTACAGACAACTCAATAAAGTAACAATAAAGAATAAGTATCCTCTACCGAGGATTGATGATCTCTTTGACCAGTTGCGTGGTGAAACAGTCTTTTCAAAGATAGACTTGAGGTCTGGATATCACCAACTCCGTATTAAGGATAGTGACATATCCAAGTCTGCCTTTAGGACAAGATATGGTCACTATGAGTTCACGGTTATGTCGTTTGGACTAACCAATGCACCTGCTGCATTTATGGAACTCATGAATAGAGTTTTTCGACCTTTCCTTGATCAGTGTGTTGTCGTCTTCATAGATGACATTCTGATTTATAGTAAGGGTGCTCAACAACATGAGTAGTATCTTCGCCAAGCTTTGACCTTGCTAAGAGAACATAAGCTGTACGCTAAGTTTAGCAAGTGTGAGTTCTGGCTGCCGGAGGTATCTTTTCTTGGACATGTAATATCCGCCTCGGGAATTTGTGTTGACCCTACAAAGGTAGAATCTGTTCTACAATGGGAACAACCAAAGACACCGACGGAGATTCGAAGTTTCTTGGGGTTAGCTGGATATTATCGGAGGTTCATTAAGAACTTTAGTTCTATAGCTTTACCTTTGACCAAGTTAACCCGGAAAGATGTTCCTTTTTCTTGGAGTGATAAGTGTCAACAATCTTTCCAGTTGCTGAAGGAGAGGTTGACAAGTGCACCTGTGCTAGTGCTACCTGAACAAGGAAAAGGATATATAGTTTTCTGTGATGCTTCCAAGAACGAACTAGGATGTGTGTTGATGCATGATAAACGAGTGATTTCTTTTGCTTCCCGACAGCTTAAGAAACACGAGGAGAATTATCCAACACACGATCTGGAGTTAGCTGCTGTGGTTCATGCTTTGAAGATCTGGAGGCACTATCTCTACAGAGAAACATTCCAGATTTTCATAGACCACAAAAACCTTAAGTATATCTTCTCTCAGCATGAGCTCAACATGAGGCAACGTCGCTGGATGGAATTAATCAAGGACTACAACTGTACAATTGATTACCATCCAGGCAAGGCCAATGTTGTTGCAGATGCCTTGAGTAGGAAATCAGCAACATCAACCATGAATAGAGCACAACTAAACTCTTTAGTATGCTCTAGAAGAGATATGCTTATCTCTTTAAGGCAAGACAATGTACAGTTGAAGGTGTCATTGTTAACCGGTTTGTTAGCTGAGATGCATATTAAACCTACTCTAAGAGAGAAAATTAAAGAGGCACAGCTAGGTGATGCTGCAGTTCAACATATAAGATCTGAGTATGGAAATGAGAAGCAAGATGGTTTTCATGACTCAGAAGATCAAGTAGCTTGTTATAATGGAAGAATGATAGTGCCAGATGTGGACAACTTGAGAAAGTTAGTCCTGGAAGAAGCCCATTCTTCCATGTATGCTATGCATCCAGGGAGCACCAAGATGTATTGGAATTTGAAAGATCTGTATTGGTGGCCTGGGATGAAGAAGGACGTTGCAGAGTTTGTTCTGAGGTGCCCTGTGTGTCAGCAAGTTAAAGCTGAACACCAGAAGCCTGCAGGAACAATGAAACCTTTACCCATATCACAGTGGAAGTGGGACCATGTGACCAAGGACTTTGTTGTTGGCCTACCCAGGACAAGCAAAGGACATGATTCCATTCGGGTAATTGTTGATAGGTTGACTAAGACAGCACATTTCTTACCTGTCAAAACAACCTATTCTGCTGAAAGGTTATCAGAGTTGTATGTTCAAGAGATAGTGCATTTGCACGGAGTTCCTGTCACAATAGTTTCTGACAGAGGTCCTCAGTTTACCAGTCATTTTTGGGAACAGTTGCACAAAGCCTTAGGCACCAAACTGAGGTTTAGTACGGCCTTTCATCCACAGACTGATGGACAGTCGGAAAGGACCATACAAACCTTAGAAGACCTGTTGCGAGCATGTGTTCTCCAGTTCACCGGAAGTTGGGATCTACACCTAAGCTTGATAGAGTTTTCCTATAACAATAGCTATCAGCATAGTATTGATATGGCACCTTATGAAGCCTTATATGGTAGACGTTGTAGATCACCCTTGTGTTGGTTTGAGACTGGTGAGCACCAGTTGTTAGGTCCTGACCTGGTGCAGCAAACCACAGAAAAGATTAAAGTAATACAACATAAGATTAAGACTGCTCAGGATAGGCAGAAATCTTATGCTGACAAACGTCGTAGACCCTTAGAGTTCCAGGTTGGAGACAGAGTGTATCTTAAGGTCTCACCTTGGAAAGGGGTCCTTCGTTTTGGAAGGAAAGGGAAGTTAGCTCCTAGATATATGGGGCCTTATCCAATCATTGAACGGATTGGAAAGGTAGCATATAAACTAGAGCTTCCCCCAGAATTACAGAGGTTACATCCTGTGTTTCACATTTCTATGTTGAAGAAATGTCACCCAGACACCGAGTCAGTTCTACAACCTATGGAGGTAGAATTGAATGATGACATATCCTATGAGGAGGGACCAGTGTCAATCCTTGATAAACGAATTAAAAAGTTAAAGAAGAAAGATATAAGTCTTGTGAAAGTCCTCTGGAACCATCGTGGTATTGAAGAAGCCCCTTGGGAGTTAGAGTATGAGATGAGAAGGAAGTATCCTGCCCTTTTCTCGTAGTATGTTTTATCGATTTCGGGGACAAAATCCTTGTAAGGGGTGGATAATTTGTAACATCCCTGACCTGGGTTATGAGTCAACCCTAGGTGTTTTGCCTAAATATGTAATTAAATCTTTGTGATTAACTCTGAGCATGTAATTAAGTTTCTCAGAAACGTATATTTCAGTAGTTGCTCCTTTTTATTTAAAGTTGTAGCATTGTTTTGATATACAGGGACCTATGTGCAATTTACCCAGTTAAAAGGGTTAGCTTGCAATTTGCACATGTTGAGATGTTCCTCTGATGTTGAGACATCATGAGAATCTTTTTGGTAAAGTTTGAGGGATTTCCCAAGCTAGGGCACCAAGGTGCAACTGTGGAAGCAATCCCGGTGCTTGAAACCCTAGTTTGGGGTAAAATGCAATTTACCCAAATTAAGGGATACAAATTGTGAAATATGTCATCTAATGTATCTTTTTAGACTCTTGCCATCATTAAGAGAAGAAATGATGAGGAAGTCACCTCAATTGAATTATCAAGTTATGAGATATGCCTTGTGATTGAATAATCAGGGTATATGTGCAATATCTCTTTATGTATGTACTTTAGTATTAAATTGCTCTCCTTTACCTTCTTTTCTAAGACCTTAAGAGAAGGTTTGTCCTTAGAATAAAGAGGAAGGGACGATCAAGTAAAGAAGGAGGGACCTAGTTGGAATTATGGACAACTTATGAACTAATGTTGAAAATCCTACCCCATGTATATAAGCTCTCCTTCCCTTAGTTGCAAGGGAACTTACCCTTCGTTCCCTTACTGTTTCATTTCACCAAAGACGACCAAAGACTGCCTTGGAGCTAAGGAGGATGACCAAGGGAAACAAGGTAGGTTTGGGACCCCTCTTCTTGCCTAATTCCATGGCTAGAACTCGAATTCAAGGTCATCTTCATGGCTAACTTTTGAAACCCTACCTTTCTAGCCGTCTCTTTTCATCCTTCCTTGGAGTTTTCACCTTGGACAACCTGTGGGAACTCAAGGACGACATTAGAGCTTGGAGCTTGAAATCTTGGATCTCAAGAAGCAAGCTTTAGGCGGGTTTTATAACTCTAAACCCATGCTTTACTATGTGCATCTTTATATGCGTTTTGATGATAGCTCTTAGTGTTTCCCTACTTTTCCCTGCTATTTTGCAAGCAAAACCATGGGATATTCGTACTGTTCTTGAGCTAGGAGATGAAGGCGTGATTTCCAAGAAAAACCCACCGCTTTTCACTTCCTTAAACGGTCTCAAAAGGTTGCTCTCTCGGTCTCAAGACCGCGAGGTGAGCAAACGGTCTCGAGACCGCGACATGGCAAACGGTCTCCAAGACCGTTTGGCCCCGTTGACCGAGCGTGGACCGTATAAGAAATTTGTTCCTAATTATATAGGATAATTACCCTCAAAATTTGGGAGGATAACTCCAAGGGAATCGGGAGATATGACCTTTTTAAGTAACAACTTTATTTGAATTTATTCCTGATTTTCAAACGGTCTGAATTTGCCTTTTTGGGCAAACGGTCTCAAGACCGTGTAAGGTCGTTGACTAAGCGTTGACCGTATGAGATTACTGTTCAAAATAATGTTAATTAACAACTCACCAAGTTTGATGGTCTAATTCCAAACGGGCTAAGAGTTGAAGGGTGAATACTAGGGCTAACCCTAGATGAAATCAGTACTGAAATTATGGTGACCTAATTAGGGTTTTTAGGGTTGATTGACCTAAACGGTCTCAAGACCGTTTAGGGGTCACCCAAACAGTCTCAAGACCGCGAGGGCAATCAACCATGACCGTTTGGAGGTCTGGGGTCAAGATTAGTTGACCAATTGAAGGTACAATTACACCAAATTACATTGCAATAAAATATTGACATGATCATCAACTCAATGGGTCAGACCTTGATGAATCTGCACTAGAATCCAAAATGGATGGGCAAACGGTCTCAAGACCGTTTGGAACTCATCCAAACGGTCTCAAGACCGAGAGGACAATCACCCAAGACCGTTTTAAGGTTTAGGGTTAAGTAATTTGACCAATTGAGGACCTAATTGCAAATAAGTTGTCAATTTAACCAAAATTCTGTTTGTGGATCAATCATAGTTCAACCCCTATCAAATCACCTTGGACTTTGATGAAATATTGGGCAAACGGTCTCAAGACCATGTGGGGTCCACCCACATGACCTCAAGACCGTTTGGGCCAAGTTTGGGCCCAATTGGAGCTCAATTGAAGGGTTCAACCTTGTGTTGAGTCACATTGTTGAGTGTTGATGGGTGAACATTGATAGACCCTAATTGAATCGACTTCAACCCTAATTGGTCAACAATTGAGGGTCTATTGAATGACTAAGTGGTCAAGCATAATCTTAATTAACCCAATCCATAAGTGGTCAACGTAGCTTTGACCTTTTGAGGGCTTCAATATTGGTTGACATTATCGGTTGTATCATCGAATCCCGTTGATGGTCTAAGTGGTTAAGACCATGTGAGCTCGCGGACTCAAGGTCGTGAGGAGGCTCGCGGTCTCAAGGTCGTGAGAGGGCTCACGATCTCAAGACCGTGAGGGGGCTCACGGTCTCAAGACCGCGAGGGGCCTCGTGGTCCTGAGGTCAAAGTGGGCAAACGGTCAACATCTCTTCGCGGTCTTGAACCACTTGAAGAGGCTCGCGGTCTTGAAGCCTAAGGAGGCTCGCGGTCTTGAAGATAGAAGAGGGCTCGCGGTCTTGGAAAGTCAAAGTGGGAAAACGGTCAACACTTTCAAACAATCTCAATTCGATTGAAGGTTGATAATTGAAATCAATCAATGTGATTCAAGGTTGACTTCATTCAATCAATTGATGATATAAATGGTCCAATGTTGCCCTAATCGAACCCTAATGACAACCTAGGATATTAAGGGGTTAATTGACTAAGGTTTGGACCATGATGATGATCAATGGGGTGAATTACCAAAATACCCCTGAAGGGCCAATTGAGTTATATCTTGCTCAATTCAAAACCTAATCACATGATGATGATGTTTTAGCCATGTTAGCCTATGATGACTTAATCCGACCTGATCTAGGGTGATGTCGACATCACCTAACCTTATGATGAGAGAGAAAGTACTTCTAGAAAGAGAAAGTACTTCTAGAGAGAGAAAGTACCCTTTTTTAGTGGAAACTCAATTGAAGCATCCCCAATACACAGAAATGAGCATAATTAGGGTATGATCCACCTGTGTGAGATCATAGAAACCCTAACTATGATAAATGATGAACTTTTAACTAATCTAAGATCATCAATGAAGATGTTACTCATACATGATAATGTTATGAGTTCAATTCACCTTAATGTGAATAGTAAACCCTAATTCAAGGGTGATGCCATGTAATGTGAATAGTAAACCCTAATTCAAGGGTAATGGTATGCTTTTGAATATTAAACTCTATTTGATAAGAATTAGAGATTTAAACTCTTATGACAAGAGTAGGAAGGATATTCCTCATTTTTGTATTACCTTAATCAGTTGTATTGACCATGCAGGTTCTGATATGAAGGTAATCATATCCAGGTATGGATGATGATGTTATATTCATTAAAGGCATGTTGTTAGCCTTATGAATAAGTAAAGTAATCTGATGTCTTGTCAGTGGCATCCTATACTGATAATGGGCTGTGAGAGCCATGGATACCATCAAAGTCATGCCTTAGAGATGACTTGTGATGAGGATAATGAGAAATGATGACTGATATGAGTTAGGCTTGTTACATTTAGTATTCTTCTTTTATAGCTGCTATGCTACTGTTATTGTTTGAAGAACAATGTATGCTGTTAAAGAATACTGAATGTACCTAACTAATCAAGTATAATGTAGAGCCCTGATCATAGATCCATCATTTTCAGAGATTAAGTGATGGTGAAACAAGTTTTCCTCAGGGAACTCCTGGTGCACATACTTTTGAGTATGTGGGGTACATGGATGTGTAGAACCTTACATCCTAGTGTAGGAAAGTGATGTAGATGTGGAATCCATCCATCCTTCACTATAATTCCATACCGTATCAGTGGTAGGTAAACATGAAACCTCCTGATGACGAAGAAAACACAGATATCTGTATCAGTGGTAGGTAGATATGAAACCTCCTGATGACGAAGAGAGTACAGAACGCCACTGTGACTCTAGAATAGCGAAGGACCAGTTTACCCTGGTGAGCTATATTAAGTAGAGACACGAGATGTCCTACAAGTGATCCTCTTACTGACTGAGGAAGGTGAAGGTCATGAGAATCCAGCTCTCTTAATGACCTATGTATGATACTGATGCGGCTTCTCAGCGATCAGTTGGAGTATGAGTGGTAAGCCTCATCTCCACAGGGCATAATGTTGTTTGTAAAACATAATCAACCATGTAGTATAACTTGTTAGAGATGACTCCAAGTTAGTTGATTGATGTTACCTTACAATAATGTTTATATTCTCCACATCTCTTAAATTATAGAGATCTTGTTATACCTGCAACTGTTATAGAATACTTTGAAGGCTTTACTGCTTAAAATATTCTTTGATGTTATAATAAAGCTTCTGGCGAAGAGTTATAACTCTCGCTGGGACAATTATGTATAATTGTCTCACCCCGTAGGCTTCAACTTCTTAGGTGGACGTCGGAGACGAAGGAACCAACCTACAGGTGATCAGTCTCAGCAGCAGCATCAGGGGCAGCAGTAATCTCAGGTGGAGATTGTCCTGCCATATGGTGTAGTTAGAGTCAGTCCTATGTGTCCTCTGTACTCTCAGGTCTTGGAGTCTTTTGTATATTGATCTTGAGATTTTGTATCTTGATGTATATAATTACTCAAGAAGTAATTATCCTGAGATGTAAACAGTTTACCTCACTTTATGAAAGAAGCTTTTATGGATTCAAGCTCTTGTCACGAAAAGTTTTAATTTCCCGTGATTTTTGTCTTCCGCTGATTACCGATTCGCTTCCGCTAAGTTTTAATCGTGTTTATGTCATGGTTTGGAGATCAGAGCCCACAACAACGCCAGGGGAAATGAGGTATTTTCTTTCTTACTTAAGACCCTAAACCGCATGGAACGAAGACTCAACATGGCTAGATCCCATTGGCTTAGCCATCTTTCATGAATAATCTAGGTAAAAGATATTTTTCCTATGTGGCTACTAGTGATTAATCAACATATGTATAACTTGAAATAAATATAGAAAAAATCTAAACGTCAGAATGTAGCAAAATTATATATCAAAATGATCGAGAAAAGATGTAGTATCCAAATAGATTTTGTATAATTATGATTCATATTCCAAAAGTATACCTAAAGCATGTATGTAGTATCATTGATGTATACAAATATTAGAACTGATGTTTAAAATAGTAAATCTAGTTATTTTAAGATATAAGTTGATATTACAGAACATAATGGAAATCTAAAAGGATCATGGTAATAAAGTAATTAGGGTTTATAAAGTGGATTACCACAATGTCAATAATCTTTCACATGAAGAACGAGAATCTAAAGATCATAACTTGTTATATCATTAAGGAAATAATTGGGTCTAGTGTTCATAATGCAAATGTAAGATATATTTGGTAATTAGGATTTCACCAAATGTTTAATATGCAATGGAAATAGGGTTTGCACCCGTATTCCCTATTCAAACCCAAAAGTTTCATAAAACCCCAGATGAGGACCCAATTAGGGTTTAATCTTAATAATGTGATGGCGACACTTTAATTATGAGTAGGGTTTTATTTTGAGCAGGGTTTAATTTTGAGTAGGGTTTAATCTGAATAATGTGATGGTGACACTTTAGGATTTACTTACATGCTGATTATATATTGAGTTGCTTGGATTCCTCATTTCTTGCTTGATTGAATGATATGATTAAAGTATGCCTACATAACATGAATGGTTATACATTTTGGTACGTGGTTATGATTATGACTACTTGCTATGTCAATTGCCTAGGTTTGCTGAGTGTTTCTAAATGATTGCTCAAATATACTGATTTGATGTTTATTACATTCTGCTCAACTATAATGCTACAATGAGTATCACATAAAGATGAGAATATGTGAAAAATACCAATTCTTATTTTCAAGTAATTGATTGATTATATGTTGTTATATTACTTGCAAACTTTTTCATGCACTCCACATACATATATATATTTTGATATATTGATATGTGCTTTGTTTCATGTTGTTTTAGGTAGATGCACTATATAAAGATATTCATATTTGATGAATCATATGAAATCTATCTAAAGGCATAAAAGTTGTGTAAAGGATGATTAGTTATGTACTTTTTCTCATATGTAATACATCTCATTTTAGAAACTCATGTAACTCCTTAGAGGAGCATCTCATAAAAATATTTGAAATTAATGAAAAGTATTCATTTTTATTTGTGATTTGTGAATTTAGGTCCTTGGGAATTTTAGGTAATGTATCCCAACTTTAAGGTCCTTCCTTAGTTGGGGGATTCTAAGAAGTGAGGTCATTACGTTTGGTATCAGAGCCCCATATTTTTCAAATGATATTTTATAGTTTATAGTTTCAAGTAATCTGTAGAAATATGAGGAAAATTGTTAAGGCATGTTTTAATGGCAATGCTGTCTAGAATGAGTCACAACTTTAGGGGCTAGAAATATTTTCATCTACACCATTAAGCTGGTATACGAGGACTCCCTTAGCCAATGTGATACCGCCCTGGATAGAACCCAAGGTTTGCCTAAAGTAATGTTTCCTCTAAGTTTTCTCATATCTAATTTCATTCGCTTTTCTTCCTCTTTCTTTATAAACCCTAAAAGATGCTTCCCCCCTTATATTGAGTCAGGGATTTTGAGAAGAAGTAGGATGAAATCTTCCTCTATAAAATAATGTGAAGAATGATAAATAAAGAAAATGTTTTATGGGTTTTTCCTTGCAAGGATAAACCCTAGATGAATCAAGGGTTGGTCTTGGAAAATCCCTAGTGGATCAAGGGAATCATAAAACTATAAGGTGTAGGGTTAGACCCGAACCTGAACCCTAAACCCTAATTTTAGGGAATGGGAGTAGTGTTGGTAATATAGTAACCCTACTCATATGAGCCCTAATTTGTGTTAAAGGAATAAAAAATTCCAAATGAGTTAAGGTGACCCAGTCTCTCATATATGCATATATGTGGAGGGATACATTATGTAAAGGGTTTCAAGGAACATAAGCAACCAATGGTTACATAAAATTTCAATTTTTAGGGTTGGTTTCATGACCTGGGGTGGGTCAACCCCGAGAGTGGGAAAAGGACATGTTGGGGAGGCAAAACCAGAAACACGTGGAGTCAGGTTGTGTCTAGAGAGCCTAACCTCCTTCTATGAGTCAGAAGGCACCCTAGGTAGGACCTTCCTTAGAAGGGTAAGTTGAGAAATTCATTTGAGAATTGAGATAACCTTGAGTGTCACATAAAGTATGAAGGATTAAAGATATGAAATATGAAACCAGATGCTTTCTTTGAACCCAAGTATGCAATCTCCAAGGAACACAAGTGGTCAAGCCCCAGATTGGGAAGACTAGTATGGAACCAAGCCTTAGATAGGGAAGGTGGTCTGAATTCACAGTGTGGACCACCAAGCCCCAGACATGGAAGGTCATGAAGTGGCCAATCCCCATATAGGAAAATTAGTATGACACCAATCCCAAGGTAGGGAAGGTGGTCCAAGTCCACTCTATAGACAACTATGACCAATAGATAGGGAAGGTCACAAAGAGGTCAAGCTTAGATAGGGAAGATCATTATGGCACCAAGTACCAGATAGAAATGGTGGCATGAATTCACAATTTGGATGACCAAGCTCCAAATAGGGAATGTCATGAATTGGTCAATCCCCAGATTGGGAAGACCAATATGACACTAAGCCCCAGGCAGGGAAGGTGGCCCAAGTCCACTATATAGATGACTATGATCAAGCTCTAGATAGGGAAGGTCACAAAGAGGTCAAGTCTAGATAGGGAAGGCCTACATGGAACCAAGCCCCTGATAAGGAAGGTGGCTTGAGCCCAATATTGGGACATAAAGTGGATAATGTGTAACATAAGAGATGAAGAAAATTTGGGTTAAAGAATTACAAGTGAAAATAATGTTCACTCAATAAACCCCTGATAGGGTACAACCCAAAGTTAATGTTAAGGTCAAGTTGGGAGGATTAAAGGTACATAGGACTTATGTGGTTAAAAATGATCATGCCCTAAGTTCATAAGACTGTGGGGTCAGGAGATAGCCAACCATATTAGTCTGAGTACCATGTGTCAGGAGATTGGCCGCCTTCATGAGCTCATGAGGCCCAAGGGGTAAATGGGAGAGGCACTCCAGAATTGCATAAGGTTCATGAGGACAAGAGGGTATCACTCCAAAGGTACTTGTACCCCTAGAGACTTTGAGGATGTAAATATAAAAGATACAAGGAGTCATACAATAATGAAATCTTAAGGAGTTGCGCACAAACTCAAGACAGAGAAAGACAATTGGCCTCTTGAAATGTAATAATATTGTGAATTTAAAAAGTAGTTGTGGATTGGATTTATGGTTAAGGGCAATTCAATATAAAATGCAAAAGTTTAAGATGATGTGTGGATACACCATCTCTGCCCTTGGAATAGGATGAACTTTGCATTTGGGCTACAACCAAACACTTATTTCATCTTATTATGAGTGAGAGAGGTTGTGTATACACATGATATGTTTAAAATTGACATATGAGAATAAATACCTTAATTGGAGTTTTAATGACATAATTTAGGGTTTGAGGTATTACCTCATCCTTATGTGTAAATAAATAAATAATAGGTTGGTAACCAAGGAGAAGAGGTAATCACCAAGAGATGATATCATGTAAATACTAAGGATGTGAGTATATCTTGAAATGAATGTGGGTACCGATATTAGTAGTAATGTGAGGAATTTGCATATCAAATAAAGGTTGTTAAAGATAATATAAGAAGGGTTGCTAACCCTAAGGTTTGAAACTAAGATGAGGTATTATACACCATAAGCTTACTAAGTGTGAATTTTGGAGACAAATTCCTTTTAAGGAGGGGTAGATGTTATATCCTCAAATTTTGGTAAATTTGAAGTATGCAATGTAAATTCCCTAATTGTATTATTGATGGAACAATAATATTGTCTTTGTGAGATGGGTGCAAGCCATGGCCCAACTAAAGACCAAGAGATTATTTTCTTTGCAAATAGGGCTTGGGTCACAAGATTAAGAAATAAGAAATATATCAATGCAAGTTACTTTGTGAATTATTAGAATACTGAAATATGGAATAATATGCAATTTTCCAAAACAACATAAGATATGTGATGTTTTAGATAATTAAAGGAGTAATTATCTAGGATGGGGTTGATCTCCTCAGGTTGGGCTCGGCGCAAGCCTTACGAGTCTCCTAGGTTACCAAAAAAAGGAGTAATTATCTAGCCATGATGACAACATAAGATTTTGGACATTAAATGGTGTTATCTGGTCCTGACTTTTGGTATACTAAAAAATAATAGACAAATGAAGATATTCTACAAATTGGAAGAAAAATGACATTCCATTAGATAATGGAATTGTTTTAAATAAATGTTATAAAAGGATAAAGTTTTGCATATGTATGATACCCCTATAAAACACCTCAAATGGGATATAGGAGGGGAAAATAATAATGAGTTCCTATAATTGATTAAAGGAATATATTCAAGGAAGAGATAGATAATAGTCTAGAATTTCAAGTTATAAAAAGTTTCCAAGTAGCCTACTAATCTAACCACCCAGTAGGTGATATACTCTCCTTGATGGATTTTTATTTTCCAACCAAGTATTATCCTTTTTAGAAGGCATTTGGTCAATTTCAAAATTCCATGATGGGAAATAGGTAATTAGTTAGTTGGAGCCATGTTACCATGTATGGATAACTTATATTGTGAGTATTATACCATTTCTATTTTAGGTGATTACAACACTTCCTTCAACCATTAAATACCTTGACCCAAGAAGGAAACAACATCCTGATGTCAAAACTCTCCATCTATCTTCATCATACCTCTTTTCCATAACCCTAGAGGCCCTATATATGGGATGTATATGGGATCTAGAAACACCACCCTTCACGGGAAGACCCAACTTCTATCACTGGGTTGATTTCAAGAATAGATGTAGTTGATCGGTTGAACCACCTCTCTGTTATTCTTGGGAAGCACAGGGGATACCATCCCTAACCTGTAATGGAGCAAACCGATCAGTAACTGAGAACAAATTCTCCTCCACACTTATATATCTAGGGATTCTATTGTTATCGAGGGCTACATGACAAACCTGCCAAAAGCAAACCTGGGGATGGCTGAGGTCAAGGTAGAAACTCTCAATCATGGGCATAAGGTAGGGTTTTGAGCAGTTGGAAAATGGTCTTGATGACATACCAATAACTCCTGGTTAGAACGGTTGGAAGGAAAAGGAAGAGAGGAAGAAAGTCAGGCTGGGATTAATGGGTGTCCTTGGTAGCTAGTTTCTCAGTAGAGAGCATGGTGGTGACGACAATGGTGATCCGAGCATTGATGTTGTGTGACAACATAAGTGTATGAACCGAAAATGAGGAAGACAAAGACTATGGAGAGCTTTCCAAGAATTCCCCGAGCATGTGGCTTTCCTGTCAACAATGCCAAGGGAAATGAGTTCTTTTTTCTTCTTTCTTTGAACCCCATACTTTGTGGTGCGGAGACTCGACATGACATGATCCGATTGGCTTGATCGTCTCATGTGGATAGTCCAGGAAAAAGATAGTTGATCTACGTGGATTCTAGTGATTGCTCAACATATGCATAACTTTAAATAAATATTGAAAATAATCTATAGGTCAGAATGTAGCAAGATTATCTATTAGAATGATTAGGAAAAGATGTAAAATCCAAAGAAAATAGTTTTAGATTCTAATTATGCTTCCTATTCCAAAAGTAAACCTAAAACATGTATTTAGGATGATTGATGCATACAAATCATAGAATTGATGCTTAAAACAATTAATTTGAGGATTTTGAGATATAAGTTGAGAGTGTGGAACATAATGGAAATCTAAAAGGATCATGGTAATAATGATGAGTGATTAAGGTTTCTAAAGTGGATAACCACACATGTGAATAATCATGCATATGAAGAATTAAGGTTGAAATATCATAACTTGCAATGTCATTAAGGAACATAATTGGATATAGTGTTCATAATGTGAATGTATGATAGATTTCATAACTATGATTTCACCTAAAATTTAATATGTGATAGAACTATGGTTCTAAGCCTTATTCCCTATTCAAACCCAAACCCTTATTCCCTATTCAAACCCTAAGTAATCCTAAAGCCCTAGTTTAGGACTTAAGTAAGGTTTAATCTAAATAATGTGATGGTGACACTTTAGGATATATATACATGTTGATTAAATGTTGAATAACATAGATTCCTCTTTTCTTGCTTGATTGGATGATATTCTTAAAGTATGACTGCATACTATGCAAGGTTCAACATTGATTTATGTGGTCATGATTATGACTACTTGCAATATTGATTTTTGATGTTTTTCGAGTGTTTCTCAAAGATAATTCAAATAAACTAATTGGATGTTTATTTGCATTCTTATCAATTATAATGCCACTATGTGTATCACACAAAGATGAGAATATGTGAATAAAATGACAGTTCTTATTTGCATGTAATTGATTGATTATATGTTTTTATAATACTTGCACACTTTTTCATGCATCACACATACACAATATATTTTGATATACTAACTCGTGCTTTGTTTCATGCCATTTTAGGTAGATGCAATATATGAAGATATGGAGATTTGGTGAACCAGATGAAATCTAACTGAAGGAATTATAGCTAAGTAAAGGAGGGTCAGTTAGATACTTATTCTCATATGTAATAGATCTCATTCTAGAAATTCATGTAACTCCTTAGAGGAGCATTTTGTTAACAAAATTTGAAATTAATGAAAATTATTTACCATTATTTTTTATTTTATAAATATGGATCCTTGGGAATTTTAGGTAATGTCTTTCAATTTTAACGTCCTCCTTAATTGGGAGATGCTAAAAAGTGAGGTCATTACAATTGTCTTAATTTGTCGATTCATTAAATAAGAGATAAATACTTTTAAGGGGATATTGAGTGATATTAAGAAAGTCAACTAAAAGTTTTGAATAAGAAAACACTTGACAATCCTTGAAGTTGTCATGTTTGTTTGTTGGTAAGCCTCTACATACAACAATAAGTTTTTCCTCCATTGGGTTGTTTCCCTTATGCTTGAATTATTCTACATTAATCCATTCACCATTAGGTCCTCTTATGACATAACCTGTGCACTACATGCCTTTAGATCTTTACAAGGCAGTGCCAATGTAGAGTTGGACTCAATCCTATCTATGTGGTGCCTACCTAGTGTCTTTTGAGTTCATCATGTTGATAGTAACATTATTCCTTGCGTGCTTAGTATTCCTTTATGTGGTTCTAATGTCTCTCATCATGTCTCTGAGAGACTGGGACGAGTAATTGAAAATGTTCAAGTTTCTTTCTTTTCATACTTTCCAATATGAAATCATGAAGATAGTGTTCTAGTTTTTTGCGAGTGATCCTTTCTGAATGTTAACCTTAATCCATTCCTTTATGTTTAATATGTCAATGAAATAGGCATTTAGATTTGGGTTGAGATCTAACAACATGCATTTGGTCCTTTACACAATCCCTAATAGCATGGAAACTAGTTTATGGAGCTATCTTACAAACTTCACACCTATCATAATCTGTCATGTGGAAAAAATTCCTAATGGAGATATTTAAGAGTCTATCATGGTTCAACAACCATGTGAATGTACGTATACGAGGGGGAAGGCTTTGGTTTCAAGTGAAGTCCCAATTCCCTTGTGATGGTTTCATCCTGGGAATGATTAGATGATTACACATATCTCTAAGTATAAAACACCCCAAAGGATGGTTGATCCAATAGATATCATCAACTCATAGAATATTATGTAGAGTTGGCACGAAAACAATAGGATTTTTACTTTCATTAGGCTGAAGTTTTTTAGGAATTCCACAACCCAAATTCCATCTTTAATAATGATGCTACATACTCTTACATCATTTGACTCCTCTGAAATCAAAAAATTACTCTTAAGAACTAGAGAAGATGCATCTCTAAGCCATTTGTCATTCCAGACACTAATGTGATTCCTGATACCAATTGAAATGGTATCAAGTCTTGGATAATGATATCTTGGACCAGATACTTTGTCATATTCTTGAACTTGTATCTTTGAAAACATTGGTTCTTGTGTATTTTATCAAAAGTAATTTTTTGCATGAAGTTTTTTTCTTACTTAAAAATTTGCTAGCGATATTCACCAGTTGAACTTCAGAAAACTCTCTTGGGGTACTAATTCCAATTCCACCATTTTGAATGAGAGCTATGATTTTGTCTGGGTAAACAAGATGAGTGTTCCTCCTTTCTACTTTGCCATTCTAGATAAAGTTTCTAGTTACCTAATCAAGTCTATCTTATACAAATATCAGAAATTTAGAAGATTGCATTACATGAGTCACTGTAGTACTAAGAGGTGATCTTGTTAAGGTGACCCATCCTACAAGAGAAATCTTCCTATTATCCCATGAATTTACTTCTCTACTAAATCTTGTAACTAAATCCAAGTTGATTTTTTTAGTTTCTATTGTGGATAAAAATATTCTCAAGTGTTTTCAAAATCCTAGGTTTGTGAAATTTTGAGTCTTAGACTGATGGCCCTACATGTACGTTAGGTGTACACCTACATAAGAAGACTGAAGGCATTTCTTGAGTTACTTTCTGACCAAACACTTTCTCAAACGTTGTAAGCATTGAATAATACATGTGGCTTGATCCAAAGATGCTTCTAGGAAAAGGACTAGGTCATATCTGAAGCATAGTTGTCATAATTTCACCTTTTAATTGGTGAGGGATGCATGCTTTAAGCATTTTTGTCCTCCTCCTTAATATCCTCGCAAAGATGATCCATGCACATAACAAATATATAAGGGGAAAATGAATCTCCATGTTTGACTCCATGAGACAATTTGAAATGGGGAAGAGTATCACCATTCCAGAGGACTAAAGATTGACCTGAGGAAATGATTTGCATAAAAATATGAATAATATTAATTGGAATTGAGTATCTATTAAGTGTATCAAGTATGGAATCCCATCTTAGCTTATCATAATATTTTGAGATATCTATTTTCATCGCTATGCAATGATTTCTTGACTTCACCTTCTCCATAGAATGGATAATTTCTTGAATTAGTATAAAATTATCATGTATGCTTCTTCCAAGTATAAAGATAGTTTGTGTTGGGAAACTCCACCCATCAAGAAAAAAATGTCATCTATTCACTCAGATCTAAGATAGGATCTTAATGGAAACATTGTTAAAGATGATAGGCTACAAATGACTTCAAGTTGTAGGACATTGGATTTTTTAGATAGGCTACAAATGACTTCAAGGTGTAGGACATTGCATTTTTGAGACGAGGACAATTGCAGAATCTGTAGAGGTGGATTCAAGTTGATGACTATGAAAAGGTATACGAATAGAGGATATTAAACTATCTTTGATCTTAATCCAGTTGTGTTGGAGGAAACCTGCATGAACTCCATTTGGACTTGGTGACTTAATGAGTGACATGTAAACCAAGTTGTTCCTAATTTTTTCTTCTCCAGGAAAACTATACATAGTAGTCTATTGGTCAAGTTATAACATCAGGAAAGTACCAATGTATAGAACTTTCTTCTACATGTTCGATCCCAGTCAGATCAATGAGAAGATTAGAGCAATGATAATTTACGATATTAGTTGTGGTGGCCTTGTCATTCAATCATTTGTCATCCATGTCTTTTAGTCTAGTAATTATACTCTTCCACTTTTGAGCTCTAGCTAAGGTGTGAAAATATTTGTTATTGCTATCTCTTAGTTTGAGCCATTCCCAATGTTGATTTCTACCTCCACTAAATTTCTTCTCATTCGAAATCCTCCAGGATCTGTACCTGTAGATAAATGATTACGTTTTCAACCTATGGATAATATGTATGTACTAAATGCTTCTTAGCGAGTAAGAATCCAATCTGAAGAGTTTTCTTCTTTTCCCATTTGTTTCTCCTAACATGACTGCCCAACTTCATAACTTCTTGAATGAACATCTTTGTAGTATCCATGAACCCCATCTCTCTCCTCTAGTAGTTATTCACTAACTCACAAAATTCTTTATTTTCATACCAATGAGCAGAGGTACAAGACATTCTTTTAAGTTTTCTTCTTTCAATCTGAGTTGATATGAGAATGGGTGCATGATCCAATTTGATGTGTTCAATAACCTATACAGAAGTTGCAGGGAAGGTGTCAAGCCACCTTTGATTACTGATGGCTTTATCTATCCTTATCTGAAGCAAACCTCATTTAAAAGTCATTATAGGTTTACTAGCAGCAAGATCCTCCAGTTCACAATCAACCAAAGCCTCTTCAATTCCTTAGAACTTGTAGAGTTTAGGGTCTTACCAGCTATTTTCTTGTGTGGAAGTAAGTGAGTATTGAAGTCTCCTATAACAAACTAAAATTTTGGGTATATTCTCTTTTTGACCCTTTTCCCATGCTTTTCCTTTCTATCTTTTTTGTCCTTGATGTTGAAATTTCGGAATTATTAGTGGTTTGGTGAACATTTGGTCACTATTTATGCCAATATATGGGTTAATGAACAAATACCTTGGTGACTGTTTACTTAAGGGTCTAATATGAAAATTTACCACTTATGTGATATAATGATAAAATAAATTCATTTGAAAAACATTCCTCATCCTTTTGGAGCAAGGAGAGAATAAAGAATGAATAATATTGATTTAAACATGTTAATGTGATATTGAATTATTTAACATGAGAAATAGTTGTAATATTGGATAATGGGCTAAAATTTCATAAAAGGAAGACTAATTGGATAATGATAACTTGAGATTCATTCTCTTTGGGCTTGATTTGTCTTGGAGTCCAAGTTTCATAATTTTGGGATAATAATACATATATGTATTTGATTTTGAAAAGAAAAGGTGTGTTTTCTCCAAAATATTAGACAAAACATTTAATGACTCAAAAAGTGGAAAATAATCATAGATACGTAATCTAAACATTAAAAATATCCTTTGGGTAAATTTTCATGTAATTTGGATAATATTTAATGTACATGTGTAGATTAGGAGATAAAGTTTAAAATATTAAATAATGAGAAAAATAATCCCAAAGGATAAAATTGATGGCCAATTTGTGTTCCATATGGTTTAGGTTGCTTGAGGGTGAAGTTTCACAAAAAATGGGTAATTCTAGAAGTCTCTAATGTGACAAGAAAGAGAAAATATGAATTTCATTAAAACAATTAAATAAAATACTTAAAGTCCTCATAACAAAAAAATCAACATCATGTTCGAATTCTAGCTTAGATGTCAAATATTAATTAATTTTGAGTATGTTTGCATCATCAAATAAAGAGAGAGAAAAAGGAAAATAATTTAAATACAACTTTATTATAAATCAAATAGGAATGCCATTAATTGTTACGCGATTCTTTTTATCTTTGTATGCAATCTAAAATGTTGGATCAGTGATCGAACGACTCATAGGTCATCCTCAACCTCGAGCCTAATAGGAAACAAGCTGCTTGTTTTAGTAATTGGTAATTCACATATATCTTTCTCCACACACCCCCTTTCTTTGAGATTTCTCTTCCAATAGATTCGTGAGCAAGTACTACATCGTTTGATCCCTTGATCATGTGGTTTCATTGTGAGTCTTAGCAATGCCCAATTTTGTACCTCATTCTTCTCGAAGCACCTTTCCCCTTTGGACTTATACTCGTCCACACCTATATATATGGGTATCTCTTGTTCCGCCACCTCACATTCTATCTTTCTCCCCTCTCAATTTCTTCTAAGGCCTCATGTTCTACTGTTGAGGACTCGAGACGTGGTAGACTTGTTCTCATATTTGTGGCTCGTTGCATCACCCCTTCACCCAAATTGCTACTACAAGTTAGTTTATGAACCCTTGTTCTTCATTTTCAAACATTCAATTTGCTATTTAGTTGCCTATTCGATTTTCCCCTAATTTTGGCTGAGGACCAGCTATGTTGCTCGGCAAGTAGTGTCTCACGTGTTTGTGAAGGAGATAGCCCTAATTTTTTTTACACTTTTACTCTCATCTCATTTTCTTTCTTTCTTTCTTTTTTTCACGCTTGAGCATCTTGGTCTTTTGGGATTTGGTTTTCCTCAACCTTGGACAAAGCCATGTGAGCATTGACTGGACTTCGATCAGAGTCTTGGCCATGTGCAATTGGGCAAAGTCACGCAGCCACTCTCTCTCTCTCGTGGGTGTGTGATGACATGGCATTTTCTGATTTGTTTGAATAGTAAAATTTATAACTTTTAATCTACTTCTATAAAAATTAAGTAAAAATACATTTTGGAATTGGAAAAATGTGTTCTTTCTAATAAAAATAGTTTGGAAGTTTGATTTCCATGTTTTCAATGGCTATTTTTGAGAATTTAATAAATACATAAAAATTCCAAAAAATGTAACTAATTCATATAAACTCCAAATTTGATAAATAAATATGTTTTATTGATAAGGAGAACCTAATAAGTCAATTGGTGAGATTTTTAGAGTCAAAATCCAATTTTGTTGAAAAGGACCACAATTAAGGTTTATTTACATTAATATACAATATGGACTCTGTGGGAAGATAGATAAAGAGAAGAATAAGATAGTTGGAAGTTTGAAGGAGTCCTAAAAGTCATGATGTTAGGGTTTAGGGGATGAGGAGGCGATCATGGCAGCCATGATGCACCTCACCCTGAACCTCACCCAACAACAACGAATCCCCACACTGTGTCAGCCGATGACTCTGATGTCAACGCCTTGCGCTAAACCTTGTCCAACAACAACGAATCCCCACACCGTGTGTGACAAAGTGGATTTTAGCAAAATAATGATATAATTACTTTTTTGCCCTCATTATACCTACTAATGGTCCCAAATTATTTTTCTTGGCTTCATAACCATTGTTGAGACTCAAATCTAAGATATGGTGAACAATATGGTTTTTGTACACATTATAACACTTCAAATTAGATTCAATCACCACTTTGTCCAAAGAATCTAATTGGTCAAATCAAACTTTGTCTTTTGATTCTCAAACATTTTCTAGATATTCTCCACATTATTTTGAAGCTTTGGTCCAAATTTGAGGCCATTTGGACATTCCTATAAGTTTCTATGAATTTTGTAAGTTTTGTGTTCAAAATCCCTTTATATTTACCTTTTTATTGGGCTTTTCCAAGTCAGCAATCCGGGGCAAAGGATCTGGGGCGAGCCACAACCCTCGGATCTGCCGCTCGTGGATCTAGGCCCGATCAAGTGGACAAAACATTATCTTCAACCTTCCGCAATCAGAAGGAAGGTGATTAAGAAACAACAATGATCGATCTCCCGCTCTTGACCACTTTTTCGGAAAATGAAGCGAGCCCCCTCATGATTTTGTACGCAACCAACCCTACTTTGACCAGCTCTCATGCCTTATAACGCCGCCAAAATGATCCTCTCGCTCTCCCCTCTCACCCCGGCGGCTATGGCGACCACCATAGGTCGATCTAACCCTAAACCTAGCCCAAAACTCTATAAAAATATGCCCTCTAGATCCGTCGTCACTCCACCAAGCAAACCCACCACTTTTCCTGTTGTTTCGTGGTCTCGACCCCCCCCCCCCCCCCCCAAACCTCGCCCCTTCTCCCTGCTTCCTCGGCGGCACTGCCGCACCAGCCCAGTTGGGCGATTGGGGACCTCACCCCCCTTTTCATCCTTTCTGGCCACCACTACATCTGCGAGGCCAAGGCAAGCTCGGTCGGCTTAATCGTGCTCTCTCCTACCCTCTCCTGATCCGAGACCTCCTCTACTCCAGTGAGCCCCGCTGCCTTGTCTTCGAGTCTTGTTTGAGTCTTGCACAGATGGGAAATGAGCATTGTGAACCGCCGGTCAAAGGACTTCGACTGGGTCCAGTACAATCACAACCAAACCATGATTGGACCATATGAACCGCTCAATCAGGACTTGAACCAGGACTGAACCGGTCCAGTAAGTGAGCAAGCCACCTCACCCATGTGGGAAAATCTAGGCCATTCAACTAACATCCAACTACCCTTGTTTTTCCGTATTCAGGTATTTTTGCCTCCTCTCTGCTTGAAATTGCAACAAATGTTCAGATCTTGTTTTAATTGTAGAAAATGCATCCTAACTCCAAATAATTCGAACAAGTAGTCAATCTTGATCAGAAAAACCCAGTGAATCGATTAAAAATACTTTGGAAACCTTATTCGAAAGGTTTCTCACTGATATGTCTTAATCTTGATCTATTTCTTATATAATTGATCTAAATGACTCTGTTGATGGTTAATATTGACTAAACCACTAAAAACCCTAATTCTCGACTCTAATGTTCATGTTGAGATTATAAAATCATACTTGACCCATTAATGATCTAGATCTATATTTGTTGACTTGATTCAATCTTGAATATGATGATGACATCTTAACAATATGATTGATCTAAATCTTGTGGCACATCTTGATCTATTGACCTAAAAGTTGATATCTGATTTACTCATAATACTAATGAGAACTTGATCTGATCTTGAATACAAATGATGTTAGAACATGATGATGATCTAAAGATTTAATGATGACTTGGATAATGATCATAAATTAGGGTTAACACATATGATCCTAGAAAACCTAGGTAAGTCATTCACACTCGAATATATTGTATACTTGAAATAATGTTGGACATGTTGAAATGTTGATTATAAGTGAATGACCCAACCCTAAGGTTGACATAGGAAAAGTGTAACCCTAATCTCAAATATTAAAACATGATTTTATGAACATCATGATTTTGACCTTTGATCCAATCTTGATGATTTAGGATCTGACTTGAAGGGTTGACATATTGATTCAAATATTGATCATACTCGAAATCTTTGGTGAAAGGTACACTATTTATATAACTCCTCCTTGATTGTATTGAAGATACTTTTATTTATCTCTTGACCGTATGCTTGGCTATTTACTTGGATGAACTACTGTTCCCTATGATTAGTCTTCTATTTTTCTATACTATATTTTGAAAAACATGAAAATATAAATTGCATGCCCATTATGACTGCCCGTATATTGATAATGATGATGATATTGATAATGTTCATAATGTGGATATTGAGTACAACAACCCCCTCATTTGGAAGTGGGACTTGTACATTGGCTTCCTATGTTCCTATGGTGAAAAGGGGCCTAGTGACCTTCCCCATCGCGTTGGGGTAATAGAGTCATACAAAATATATAAGCATGCTTCTTGAATTACAGCATAATGGGAATTCGTAATAAAAGTTGATTTGCTTGAAAAACTTGTCAAATAAATGTTGGTTTTGCAAATTGCATATTATTCTTTGAAACATAAGTACTACCAAGTATACTTATTTTCTTATACATTGTTTTGCTTGATTTTGATAGTGTACTGTGCAATTGCATGATTGTGTCTCAATTTTATTGATTTTAGGCAATACAAATGGAATATTGAATAAGATCACTTCCTCACTCTACATACTCTGATGACAAAGATAATCAGATATATCTCCATTTGGGTTAGTTTGTTCTTCAATTATCCAGTTTTTGAGTTATTTATTTCTTATTGTATATGCCAGTGTGTTAGATCCTACAGGGCCACTCAGGGACGAGCGCTTCAATCCTTTTTCTACTGTTTCAACAGTAGGATTGGGATTGGGGTAAGAACGGTTCCGTGACACTATGTCAACCGATAAATTTGATGTCGACATCAACTCACCTATGGTGACCCTAGAGAGCCCTCCACCTCAGAGTACATGTTCGTATAAGGACGCAAAGACTAGAAGGATGAACAAAATCCCTACAATGCTATACCAAGTCTCACTTGACCTACTGATTGTGACCCATATTGACATCGATCAATCAAGAAGCATCCCCAACAACACCACCCTGCAACTCTGCCGCCTCTTCTTGAGACGTGGAAATATGCTATCGTAATCAAGGTCATTGGTACTAATATCAACTTCAATACTCTGATGAATAGGATTTCAATTATGTGGCAACCATCAATGGAGTTTAGAGCTATTAACTTGGATAAGGGCTACTACATCATCCAACTAGAGGAAAATGAGGATTTTGTTCGAGCCATGATAGGTGGCCCATGGATGATATTCAATCATTACCTATCTATGCAATCATGATCACAAGACTTTTGGCCCTCAGATCCTATTCCTCACAAACTCATTGTTTGGGCTAGGGTAGTGGGCATGCCAATCTATCTCTTTCAGAACCAACTACTATCCATCATCAGAGTCTTGATTGGGAAGACAATCAAGATTGAAAGAACCACCCAATCTGGACATCGTGGGAAGTTCGACGCCTTGTAGTGGAAGTCGATGCATCCAAGCCTCTACTAATGGAAATTGTTCTCAATGGAGAGTGTTACCACCTCAAATATGAAAATCTACCAACCTTCTGCATGCGTTGCAGTCTTCTATGTCATGCTGATAGTGACTGCAAGTTCATCCCACAATTTCCAAGCATGGACCCTTCTTTGTCTAACACTGGCCCGTTCTTGTTACAACCCCAATTTTTGGGTTCTTTTGGTGAGAAATGTAATTTCTCCTATTAAAGATATTTGAAAAAATAATGATATAATTTGTTTTGAATAAAAGGATTTCATTTACAATAGACTTGTTGGTTGTTTTGTGGGATTTATTTGTTATTGGGCCCAATAACAAGGAAAAGACAAAAGAAACTCCACTATTAAAGAAATGGACAAAAGAAAGATGTAGAAACCTCTAGAAGGCAAAGGAATATTATCCAATGGTGGATTTTGTGCCTCTTGGGTTCCTTGGGTTCCAAGGAGTCCAAATTTGCAAATATAATGCAACAAGAAAAGAAAAGATCAATGAAATATTTCTTTATTAAGAAAGAGATTGGAAACAATGATAAAATGTGAGAAATAAGTGGAAAGAGGTATGATTGAGTCTTCTTTGGTTGATTTTCGTATCCATAAGGTTTCTAATGTTAGAAGGAATTCCAATAAGAAAAATAAAAAGAGAGATAAAGAGAAATCCTCAAAAAGTGATATTTTAATAAAGAAATAAGTAAAATAATGAGAAATAATGGATATAGACGCATCTAGAAGGATAATGAGTATCCACTAAAAAGAATTTCAAAATATTACAGTTTCTTGGGGTCCAAGGATCCCCAATAGAGAAAAAGAAAGAGAAAATACCAATAATACAAAATAAGAGGATAAAGTGATATATAATTAATGAATTTTGTGGTATTGTTAAAAAGCAGTATTTTCTACTTAAAGAAAGTATAAATTTGTGCTAATGGATTAAAAATCGAAACACAAATATGATAAAAGAGATAATTCTTAGATTTTCTAATAACCAAAGAATATGGATAAACAAGGAAATAATTAAGAGAAAGAAGTTTGCTTCCTAATCAAGGAACTTGGGTTCCTATTGGGAAAAGGACTTGTTAACTCATGGGTGGTCATCTTATGATGTGGATACCCTCCCCTATATCAGGTGTATAATCCCTGGTTCGAGTTCAAGAGAGATCCCACACAACCCTCTCCCTTCTTCTTGTTCTTTCCATGAAAACCCTAGTCGTGGAAGGGTAGAGACACCTTGGAGAAAATGAGGAACCATTAGATGAGTTTGTTGGATGCTGGATGCCCCCACAACCCCAGAGAGAGATGTGGCCATCGTTCTCGTGCTCTATCACTTGCGCGACACCAACTTATGGACACCTAGTAGACCTGCAGGGTCCGTCGCTTTATACGTCACTGCTAGCCCAACTCCGGCCACCTCGGCCGTAGCCAGGTGGCACCTTAGGTGCGACGGGATGTGATAGAGCTTGAACAATGTTGGGTGGCGGTCGTCGGACCCTGGGAGGGGAAGACAAACCCCCGTGATCAGACCTACTCAGCAGACAAGTAGGGTTTCACGAGGAAGAAGATGAGCCTGGAGGTTTTTGATGTTTTTGCCCCTATGTGTTATACATCGCTGATCACCTATGTGAGGGAAAAACTGTCATTTGGTTATGTTTCCAAGTTGAGCGGGTTATGTTGTATGGAAAGGGACGTGTGGTGCTCGATGATTGGTCCAAGTAAGTGAAATATTGCGAAATTCATATCTTTTTATTGGTAGCTTGCATCGATACATGTAAAATATGAATTTTGCTCAGAAAAATGTGAAGAATTAATTAAAAATAGATGTAGAAGATAATTAATCTTGCAATTCGAAAAGTAGTAGAAGTTATCAACTTTAATGCCTTAATGATTAAGAAACCCTATTTTGTGATGATTAATGTATTGAGAAGGGTTTTATGGATAATTAAAGTTGATATTAACCTATTAATTATAAAAAGACACATTATGATCTAAAAGGATGAACTTTACACATAATAGGATTAATTTTGTTCCATGTGCATAAATGAGTTTTAATGGGCCTTGAAACCCTAATGTTAGTAATTGTGACTCTTAATGACTTTAATTGTTCGAATTCATGAATAAAGCTGAGATATGATGGTTCTAAGCTATTTCGATTATAAAAGTTCCTAATTGTGGATAAATACCCTTATTGTGGTAATTAAGGTTTTCTAATGGATAAATGTGGAATTAGTGTTAAATGGAGTTCATGAAAGATAAGTTGTTAATTTGAAAGGAACCAAAGAAGATAATTGAGTCTAATGATCGTTTCATGACTTAAAAGGATAAAAATGGTAGTTTTAATGTAAAATAGGCATAATAGACTTAATGGACATTTAATTGTGCCTTTAATATGAAATTAGGGTTATATGTTGTTAAAAGGTAACCTTAATATCTCTCATGAGGAGTAGATGAGATAATTAGGGTTTGTGAGTAATTGTATAGTAAAAATGAAGTGACACTCTAATTGCAATGGAAACCCTAAAAGTGGACTAGAAACCCTAGGAAGCAAGCTAGGTTTAATAGACCTTGATGGCCTGATCGATGATAGGAAAATTGGATGCATGTTTCAGGATCATCTTGTGTGCTTGCTTGTTTACTGGATTTCTTGCTTCGTTGGATTATTTCTGCACTCAAGTCAGCCTGACAGGTATGTGGTTAATTATGGTTAATCACATTAGTTTCTCGGAGGTTTCCTAGATGATTAATCGCATTGAATGCAACCTATCAGTTAGGATGGTCATACTTGCAAATCATAAAGTCACTATGATTATCACAATTATGATATAAATGTGTATTCTCGCACCTACATGCCACCCTGATGGATGATGCCAGAAGGTCAAGCCGAGGTGGGAAGACCCATGGGCACCATGAGTGGTGACCTAGGACACCAAGCTCGGGAATGAGAAGGTGGTCTTTATTGCATGAATAATGGGCACCATGAGAGGTGACCCCAGGCACCAAGCTCGAGATTGAGAAGGTGGCCTTAAGTCAATGGCAAAAGAGAAACCCTAATGAGGGTATGCCAAGGTTAGGGAAAAAGCGGTGGAGAATGTCACATTGAAAGTGTAAATTGGATTGTTAATTAACTTGATTGTGATATTTAGATTGTTAGCCATATATGTGAAATTTTGGTTGTCCTCACATACCGGTATATTCCTATATGCTGACCGACATTTTGTTCGTCGGCATTTTAGGTACAACCCTAAAAAGAAGAAACTGTAAAGTGACACATTGTGAAAATAAGAAATAAAGTGTGAGGAGGATTAGATAGAACAGATTCAAGCTGTTGATTGAAGTAGATAACGAAAGTTTTAGAAAGGTATGCAAAGTTTTATTTTATACCATATTTCAGTATAGTTTGGTAGAATTTTATAATTATTACTGATTGTTTGTCGAGCCTTTGATCCTGTTAATTGGGATAATGGCTCTGACCTCTTGGTCTCCCTTAATTGGGGGTTACTGGGAGGCGGGGTCGTTACATTTGGTATCAGAGCATAGGTTCCTCATTTAATCTTTAATAATTATTAAATTTTACAAATTCCATAGAATCAAGGGAGTTATTAGAGTATTTTCCGAAAGACAGAGGTGTCTAGAAAAGGATCACGTCCGGGGGCTGGCAATATTTTCCTCCGCATCGCTAGTCGGAATATGAGGACTCCCAGATTTATGTGATTTCCTGGCCAATGTCTTAGGATCTGACTCGAAATAAGATACTTGTAGGACTCTCTCATCTTGTTCATCCCTTCTCAACTTAAATGTTGTTAAGGACTTTAAGGATTAGGATTTTCTCTCTCTTTTCCTCACCCTCTTGAGGTATGCATAAAGTTGATAAGGTTTAAGGAATCCTCCACCAAATTAATGAAAAGCATGTAAATAAGATGTCATGGACATAAGCTTAATAGTTTAAGTGTAAAATAAAGAATAGTTGCATGCTTAGGTCGGATGACATGAGTTGTCATGCCCTCAGGAGTGACCTGAGGCTAGACCTTCTTGTCAAGAGGATGAGTAGAGAGTTGGTCTTGGAGGTAGAGATCTCCATTATAGGTAGAAACCTGGTACATCCTCTGAGGATGATACTAACCCTAACCCTAAGTGAAGGTTAGAGAGAGAGATGCCATGATGAGTTAGATGTCATGGTAGACCAGGTGTGTGGGTGGACATGCTTTTGGATGCCCATATGAGACATGTGAGGTTGGATGACCTAGTACCTTTGACAACCCAACCTGGGAAAGGGTCGTGCATGTTAGAGTGAAGGATAGCTCCTTCAATGATGAGGTTAGTGAAGAACCAATAGAAACCCTATCAGCTTATGCAAGTAGGGCATAACATGCACCCAGAGTACGTCAGTAGTGCTGGCAGTAGGTTGAAACCCTGGCCAGGAGAGTATGTTGGATATCATATGAGATAAGCATAAAGGGCTATGGATAATCTTGAGCAAACATAAGTTTGAACATAGGCTTCACCCATGTAGGGGTATGCTTGTGAGATTGATCCTTCATGGAGAGAGGACCTCTAATGGTAAGGTTGTTTGTAGGGTTAGCTCTAGAGAGAGAAAGAGGAGGACCTAAGTAAGAAGGTTGGAAGCTTAGACTTCGAGATATGAGGAATATTGGGGAGTTGAGGATGATCCTACCTAAGTGGATGATAGCGGTTGCCTCATGCTTGATCCCTGGAGGCTGATGATATCTTGGCTGCCTTTAGAGGAACCAAACCCTAGAGAGAGAGGATGAGGCTTTTGGTACCTATGTGCCTATGGTATAAATGTTTACCTTATGAGATGAGAAAAATAGTTCCTTAGACCATGGAGAGGTTTAGTAGAAAGTTGTGAGGCCTTACACTTAGTTGGTTGTCCTCGAGGAGGACTCCACTCTGAAGTGTTGTTCAAATACGAGGATCATGGGAAGTGCATGTCATACCTTGTACATGCTTGGTTCGTGGGTAAAAGGTTGAGCATGCAGTTGGACATCCAAAAAGTGAACCTAGGGCTCTTAGACATAAGAGGGGAAGTGGTGTACCTGATGCTCATGATGAGATTTGAGTTTCTATATATTCGAGCATGGCACTCCTCATGTTGAGAGGAAAGGGAAACCCCTTAAGTCTAAGGTATGTTTGATGAACCCCTCACAACTAAGTTGGTGACATGTGAAGGTATGATCTTGATCTAATGTTGAGGAATGAGAACAAGTATGACCTAGCATGGTTTAGTAGGTGGTCTACTTGTACCTTAGTAGCATGCTAGGGTTAAGCATGCTCAGGTGGATGTAAAACCCTAGACATAAGGACGTTTGTGACCTTTGTTGCTATCAAGAGATAGTTTCCTCCCATCATGGGAGAGGGACCCTTTTGTAGGGTGTATACCAGTTTTGTTGGTTTTGAGGTAACCTAAAGAGGTCTCATAGGATCTTGAGAAGCTAAGTGAAACATACATAGTATGAGAATGACCCTGTAGACCCATAGATAACCATCTCTAAGTTCCTGTGGATGTGTTACCATGGAGGTAACCAGTATGGGGCCTGAACAAGGTAGGCAGGTCGCCATGACCCCTATGAAAGGATGAAAGTCAGCCCATAAATGTAGAGAGATATGATGAAGTCTTGGGTAAGGTTCTACGTTCGACATGTACTATGTTAGAATCCTAAGTCTATCCTAGGGTCAGGTAGGGATAAGACTGATGGAAGTAGGAGTTGCCTAATTCCCTAGTTGCACATGACCATAGGGTCAGGAGGTAACAACTATCATTGTATGAGGGCCATGGGTTAGGAGATTGATCACCTTCATGAACTCATGGGACCCAAAGGGCAGATGAGGAGGGCACTCTCTGGATGCATAAGGGAAGAGGGATGACCCCAAAAGTGCCAACACCCTACAGACCTAGAGGAGATGACCAAGGATTGTGTGTGGACCCAAGTAGGTTCGAGACCAGTTTTCCATGGAAGTAACTTTAATATCAAGATGATCGTGATGTATAGACATATGTTGCACGTTTCAACTTAGATTTGAAGGTGTACTGGAAATGTGGGATGTACCATCTCTACTCTTGGAATAGGAAGAACTCTGTATTTGGACTGCAGCCAAATGCTTATTTCCTCTTGTTATGGGAGTGAGAGATAGGACAATACACATGCCATACACCAAGGATAAAGATGATGTGAGTTGGAACGTTGCTATGAGGTATGAGGACAGAGATGATAACTTAACCTTGTAGAGTGAATGATATGTGGATGGTTTACAAACATCAAGAGAACTAAGGAAGTCATCTTGTGAGGATGTTTTTATATGAGCTATGGGGAATAAATGAGATTTACAAGGTTGAGTTTGATAACCAAGAAGATGAGGTCTAAGTTTATTGTTCAAGATAGACCTAAAGTCCGAGATGAGATGATAAGTGGAATACATGGAAGTGTATGTCTTCACTATTACCTAGCACCTAAAGATGAAAGGTAGTAATGGATGCTCTTATTGAGATGCAGCTGCCTAGTTTAGCTAGAGGCTAGAAGAGGTTGTTGGGTTAATCCTACGTTTGAAAAAAGGAGATATGTTTGGCTAACACTCAGATGTAAATAGATCTGTGGATCAAGTTAGTGGTTGTTTGGTTAGCCAGCCTAGGCCTTGATGCGATAAAAGGATGGTGGTAGAACCTCAGATGCACTTTTCTGGAAAAGAAGGTGATGAAACCTCAATTAGAGTGGAATCATGACATATAAGAGATCATGATTTAAGATCTCCATACACCGTGGTACTACGAAGATAGTAAGTGACAGTAGTATTTTGGATGCTTAAGATGAAGTTGCGCGTGGCTTGTCACCATGCAAGCCAGGAGGTTAAGGATGAATACTAGTAACCCAGTGTACTGATATAGAGGGTGAAGAGTCCCTGAGAGGGAATGGGAGTTCATCACTATGGATGTTGTGGTAAGTCTCCCCTAGAACAAGGAAGGTAAAGATGCAATATGGGTTATGGTAGATCGCCTTACCTAGATGACATGAGAAGGAAAGAATGCTGTCCAGGGACAAATCCGGTTGAACTACATATATGAGAAAAAGATGGTTCAACTACACCATGATGCGAGTTCAAATTTCTTGAGTATAACCTAAAAATTCACTTCCATGTGGTGGAAGTAGTTACATGAAGAACTCGATGTTAGTACAATTTATCACCCCTAACTAATGGTTAGTATAATCCAGACTAGAGGGTCTGATAAGAGCATGTGTGCTTATTCAGGGTGATACATAGAAACAGTTCTTGTCCTCTACAAGATGTGATGATAACCACCATAGCCAGTATTGGGATGTAAAGGAACTCTGTAAGGGAGGTTGTGTCGGTCACCACTTCATTATGATGATGTTGGTGAAGGGACCTCACGAAGGTCAGAAAAGGACCATCGTATATGCAGATGAAGTCACTTTGATCGTGCAATGGCTGAAAGAGAGCCTAGGGGCGACATAAGTCGTGAGCTAATGCAAAGTAGACTGACATGCAGTTCACTGTGGGAGAGTATGTGATGTGAAATCTGACCCCTCTAAGTTATAGCTAAGAGAGTTGAGTCCCGACTGCATGGGTCCATTTGAGATGGATTAGTGGAGATGGTTATGTTTAGCCTTACCCCTCAGGATAACATGATGTACAATGTGTTCCATGAGTCTGATCTAGAGTACTATGTGAGGTACCCAAGCCATGTGCTGAGACCTGAACCTATTCAACTTTACGAGAGGCTGAAATGTCTTGAGTCACCTATGAGGGTACGATATACCAAGGTGAGAGAGAACTCAGATGAAAGAATATGATATGAGGAAGGTTCTTGGGAAGCACCATGGAGTGGGTGAGGCCACATGGGAGCCATGATGGACATAAGAAAAGCTTATCTTGTTTGTTTGTGTGCCTAGTGGAATTTTGGGGGCAAAATTCCTATAAGAGGGGAAGGATGTTACAACCCCAATTTTTGGGTTCTTTTGGTGAGAAATGTAATTTCTCCTATTAAATATATTTGAAAAAATAATGATATAATTTGTTTTGAATAAAAGGATTTCGTTTACAATAGCCTTGTTGGTTGTTTTGTGGGCTTTATTGGCTATTGGGCCCAATAATAAGGAAAAGACAAAGGAAACTCCATTATTAAAGGAAATGGAGAAAAGAAAGATGTAGAAACCTTTAGAAGGCAAAGGAATATTATCCAAAGGTGGATTTCGTGCCTCTTGGGTTCCTTGGGTTCCAAGGAGTCCAAAGTTACAAATATAATGCAACAAGAAAAGAAAAGATCAATTACATATTTCTTTATTAAGAAAGAGATTGGAAACAATGACAAAATGTGGGAAATAAGTGGAAAGAGGTATGATTGAGTCATCTTTGGTGGATTCTCATATCCATAAGGTTTCTAATGTTAGAAGGATTTCCAATAAGGAAAATAAAAAGAGTGATAAAGAGAAATCCTCGAAAAGAGATATTTTAATAAAGAAATAAGTAAAATAATGAGAAATAATGGATATAGATGCATCTAGAAGGATAATGAGTATCCACTAAAAAAGATTTCGAAATATTAGAGTTTATTGGGGTACAAGGAGCATAAATAGAGAAAAAGAAAGAGAAAATACCAATAATACAAAATAAGAGGATAAATTGATATATAATTAATGAATTTTGTGGTATTGTTAAAAAGAAGTATTTTCTACTAAAAGTAAGTATAAATTCGTGGCAATGGATTAAGAAGGCAAACACAAATATGATAAAAGAGACAATTCTCAGATTTCCTAATAACCAAAGAATATGGATAAATAAGGAAATAATTATGAGAAAGAAGTTTGCTTCCTAATGGAGGAACTTGGGTTCCTATTGGGAAAAAGGACTTGTTAACTCATGGGTGGTCATCTTAGGGCGTGGATACCATCCCCTATATAAGGGGTAGAACCCCTGGTTTGAGTTCAAGAGAGATCCCACACAACCCTCTCCCTTCTTCTTGTTCTTTCCCTACAAAGCCTAGTCGTGGAAGGGTAGAGACACCCTGGAGAAAACAAGGAACCATTAGATGAGCATGTTGGATTATGGATGCCCCCACATCCCCAGAGACAGATGCGGCCATCATCCCCGTGCTCTAGCACTTGCGCGACACTAGCTTATGGACACCTAGCAGACTTGCAGGGTCTGCCGCTTTGGACGCCACCGCTAGCCCAACTCCAACCACCTCAGCCATAGCCGGGTGGTGTAATAGGTGCAGAGGGATGCGATGGAGCTTGAACAATGGTAGGCGGCAGTCGTCGGACCCTGGGAGGGGAAGACAAACCCCTGCGATCGGACCTAGTCGGCGTACAAGTAGGGTTTCATGAGGAAGAAGATGAGCCAAGAGGTTTTTGACATTTTTGCCCCTCCGTGCTGTACATCGCCGATCACTTACACAAGGGCAGAACCATCATTCAGTTATGTTTCCAAGTTGAGCAGGTTACTTGCATGGTAAGGGACGCGTGGCGCTCGATGATTGGTCCAAGTAAGTGATATATTGCAAAATTCATATCTTTTTATTGGTAGCTCGGATCGATACATGTAAAAAATTAATTTTGCTAAGAAAAATGTGAGGAATCCATTAAAAATTTATTTAGAAGCTACTTCATCTTAAAAATTGAAAAGTAGTCAAAGTTATCAACTTTAATGCATTAATGATTAAGAAACCCTATTTTGAGATGATTAATGTATTAAGAAGGGTTTTATGGATGATTAAAGTTGATATTAACCTGTTAATTAGAAAAAGACACATTAAGATCTAAAAGGATGAACGTTACATGTAATAGGATTAATTTAGGGTTCCATGTGCATAAATGAGTTTTAATGGGCCTTGAAACCCTAATGTTAGTAATTGTGACTCTTAATGACTTTAATTGTTCGACTTCATGAATAAAGATGAGATATGATGGTTCAAAGCTATTTTGAGTATAAAAGTTCCTAATTGTGGATAAATACCCTTAATGTGGTAATTAGGGTTTTCTAATGGATAAATGTGGAAATAGAGTTAAATAGAGTTCATGAAAGATAAGTTGTTAATTTGAAAGGAACCAAAGAAGATAATTGGGCCTAATGATCGTGTCATGACTTAAAAGGATAAAAATGGTAGTTTTAATGTAAAATAGGCATAATAGACTTAATGGACATTTAATTGTGTCTTTAATCCAAAATTAGGGTTATATGTTGTTAAAAGGTAACCTTGATATCTTTCACGAGGAGTAGATGAGATAATTAGGGTTTGTGAGTAATTATATAGTAAAAATGAAGTGAAACCCTAATTGCAATGGAAACCCTAAAAGTGAACTAGAAACCCTAGGAAGCGAGCTAGGTTTAATAGACCTTGATGGCCCGATCGATGATAGGAAAATTGGATGCATGTTTCAGGATCATCTTGTGTGCTTTCTTGTTTACTAGATTTCTTGCTTAGTTGGATTATTTCTGCACTCAAGTCATCCTGATAGGTATGTGGTTAATTATGGTTAATCACATTAGTTTCTCGAAGGTTTCCTGGATGATTAATCGCATTGAATACAACCTATCAGTTTGGATGTTCATACTTGCAAATCATAAAATCACTATGATTATCACAATTATGATATAAATGTGTATTCTCGCACCTACATGCCACCTTGATGGATGATGCCAGAAGGTCAAGCCAAGGTGGGAAGACCCATGGGCACCATGAGTGGTGACCTAGGACACCAAGCTCAGGAATGAGAAGGTGGTCTTTATTGCATGACTAATGGGCACCATGAGAGGTGACCCCAGGAACCAAGCTCAGGATTGAGAAGGTGGCCTTAAGTCAATGGCAAAAGAGAAACCCTAAAGAGGGTATGCCAGGGTTCGGGAAAAAGAAGTGGAGAATGTCACATTGAAAGCATAAATTGCCTTGTTAATTAACTTGATTGTGATATTTAGATTGTTAGCCATATTTGTGAAATTTTGGTTGTCCCCACATACTGACATATTCCTATATGCTGACCGACGTTTTGTTTGTCAGCGTTTTAGGTACAACCCTGAAAAGAAAAAACAATAAAGTGACATAGTGTGAAAATAAGAAATAAAGTGTGAGGAGGATTAGATAGAATAGATTAAATCTATGGATAGAAGTAGATATCCAAAGTTTTAAAAAGGTATGCAAACTTTTATTTTATACCAGCTTTTAGTATAGTTTGGTAGAATTTTATAATTATTACAGATTATTTGTCAAACCTTTGATCCTATTAATTGGGATAACGAATCTGACCTCTTGGTCTCCCTTAATTGGGGGTTACTGGGAGGCGGGGTCGTTACAATTCTCCATTCCAAGCCCTTACATGTAGGAAATCCATGCCAAGATGCCAGCTGGGAAGAACTTCTCAACTACAAAACCTATCCAACAAACCTGGTGAGAAGCAATCAGGGCAATCATCAAGAAAATGCTCCAAAATAGAACGAGCCTCAAGTTGTTCCCGTACCTATGGACACTACGTCAAAATGCCCAGGGCAATGGGAGACAGTAACCAATAGCAAGCAGAAAAAGAAGCTCTGGTGTCAAACTGGTAGGGCAAGTGTGGAGAACCAATATGCTCCACCCCTCATCCCCCAAGCATCGATGTCCTTGACAAAGAAAGTTGTGGAAAACTCAACTATGATTCTTGTTGACGATGAAATCTATGAAGGGAGATCATGCCAACTGATGGTGACGCTGGACTCCTTCCACTTCCTAATAGGAACAACCGAAGACACCACCGATATCCCAGTAGGGTTCAATTGGGGTACTCATGGGAATGGAGGTGGTGTGATCCTCATAAATAGGAAAGTTATTTACTAGACTATGAGCCCGAGGAGGCAAAGGGTAAAAGGGAAGCTACCACAGCTTGTGGGAGGTGTTGAGTACACCTCCAATCCCAAGAAGTCACTGATATTCCCAGAAGAGAAGCATGAAGCATCATAAGACATGGACATGGATGATGATGCGTCGGGCCTTAGGGCTGCCATTCATGAATTTCCTTTGTCCTTCTCCCAGCCTGGTTTTCTAAATGATGAACATACTTTGTTGGAACATCCAAGGTGCTGAATCCAAGGACAAACTGAACCTCCTTAAATAATACAAAAGGAAGTACAAAATCCATGTCTTGGCCATTATTCAGCCATTTTGCAGTGGTTCTATAGCTGAAAATATCATCAATAAGCTTGGTTATACCTCCTCCCATACGGTTGAGGCGTTGGGCATTTTTGGAGGGATTTGGATCCTTTGGGACTGTCACAAATGTATGATTGACATTTTGTAAAATCATCGACAGTACATACATTGTCACATCAATAACTCGTGGTTACTCACCTTCATCTATCCTAGTCCTAACCCTAAAAAAATGAAACCTCTTCTGGAAACACATGTCTTCTCTATCATCTGCCATCTCTATCCCTTGGGCACTGACCGATGACTTTAACACGATGCTTGATCCATCTGAGAAACAAGGTGGACATGGATATGATCACTTCTCAAGCCTCAAGTTTAAATCATTTCTCCTTTCCTCAGGCCTCAGTGACACTCATCGATGCCCTCCCATCCTTTCAAGTCTGAGCTCCTTTCGACATGGGACAGTTCCTTACCACTCCTCGATGCCCTCCCAACCTTTCAATCAGCCGTATTCAAATTGAACACTAAACACATTAAGAAGCAGCATCAAAACAAGAACACCATCTTGCATCATCTAGACAAATGTTAGGTACAAACACAACCTCCTATTAGTATTGCTAACAATTTGCATTCTGTTGACTTGAAAGAATAATAGAACACCATCCTTCTTCACAAAGAGGCTGACTGACAACAACATGCAAATATCAACTGGCTTCAATATGGTGATGAAAACAATAATTTCTTTCATTCGTACGTCAAAGCTCGACGCCACCATAATTAAATTACCAGACTTTGTGATGAAAATGGTGATTGGATAACCTCTTCTACACACCTCAAGAGCCATGTGAGATCCTACTTCTCTACCCTACTCAGTGCCCTGGCACCAGCTACCTCACATTCCACACCCATTGCATGCTATGAAGGCATGTTTCTTGCTCCTCCAGCCGAGCACAACCTTAGCCGCATACCTGATGCAAGCGAAATGAAAACTTTCCTCTTCCAAATGGCGCCATCTAAGGCTCCCGACCCTAATGATATTCACAATGGTTTTGCTCAAGCAAACTAGTCCCATGTTGGCAACTCCTTCATCTCCTTTGTCTGAGATGCTTTTGTGTCTGGAAAGATAGACCCAATACTAGTTGAATCCCTCATGGTCTTAATCTCGAAGATTCCCATCACAAAAAAGTGTTCTGACCTCAGGCTCATCATCCTCAACAATTGTTGTTCAAGCTCATATCTAAAATCATTATCGAAAGAATCAAACCTTTCCTCAATAGTTGGATATCTGAACATTAATCCAACTTCATAGTGGGTCATCGTATCAGTGATAACATTTTGTTAGTGCAGGAGGGGATACACTCCATGAGAACCAAGATAAATGGTAAGAAATGGGTAGCCATCAAGCTAGACCTCTCTAAAGCCTTTAACCACATGAGCTGGTGATAACACCAAATTTTGTTATTTTTTTGACCCTTATTTTGTTATCAAAACTGCCCTTTTAATATGTTTTCCTCTCCTTTTATATGTACTTTTGCAATAACAGGCCAAACTACGCTCTTAATTCAATATTTCCATCTTTTGCAGAGTTTTCCTCCAATTTTGACCCATTTGTCAGCAATAAGGCCTGTCCCGGCCCACAAACATGATTCCACCTACATCGGCCTTCCAGCCGGCTGATATGCACACTGCCCGGTAGGGTAGCGCAATACACGGACGCGCGACATTAGGATGCCGCACAAGAAGGGACTAACGGACGATAAGCCTATCTACCCGACAGGGAGCCGGGCTCGCCACGACAACCGAAGCTTGTCGCACGACATAGGCCACCAACCGACAGGCGTCGCTCGTCACGTCCACCGACAGCCGACATCCTTGTGCCGGGCGATACTGATATCGAACGTCCACTGACCCCGCGATAATAAGAGCTAAAGAAGGACACGTGGCGCCCTAAGCACCATAACTTCCCCAATCGTGGCCTATAAATAGCAGCAATAGGAAGCCGAAAAGACAGGTCGAAACCCTGCGCAAGTCACCTCAGGAAAGCTGCGAAGAGCTAGTGTATCGTGCCTCAGTGCTTGTACCGGGCGATTCTAGGTGAGCACTTCCCCATCCCGAGAGGGAGGGAATGGTTCACTTAGGGTCGCCTCGGGCAACACTGCAGGCCGGTATCGGCCGACAAGGATCCCCGACATAAGTGACCGATACTAGGAGCATCGCTCGTCACGTCCACCGACAGTCGACATCCTTGTGCCGGGCGATACTGATATCGGCTGTCCACCGACCCCGCGATAATAAGAGCTAAAGAAGGACATGTGGCACCCTGAGCACCATAACTTCCCCAACCGCGGCCTATAAATAGCAGCAACAGGAAGCCGAAAAGATAGGTCGGAACCCTGCGCAAGTCACCTCAGGAAAGCTGCGAAGAGATAGTGTATCGTGCCTCAGTGCTTGTACCGGACGATTCTAGGTGAGCACTTCCCCATCCTGAGAGGGAGGGAATGGTTCACTTAGGGTCGCCCCGGGCAACACTACATGCCGATATCGGCCGACAAGGATCCCCGACATAAGTGACCGATACTAGGAGCATCGCTTGTCACGTCCACCGACAGCCGACATCCTTGTGTCGGGCGATACTGATATTGGCCGTCCACCGACCCCGCGATAATAAGAGCTAAAGAAGGACACATGGCGCCCTGAGCACCATAACTTCCCCAACTGCGGCCTATAAATAGCAGCAACATGAAGCCAAAAAGACAGGTCAGAACCCTACGCAAGTCACCTTAGGAAAGCTGCAAAGAGCTAGTGTATCGTGCCTCAGTGCTTGTACCGGGCGATTCTAGGTGAGCACTTCCCCATCCTGAGAGGGAGGGAATGGTTCACTTAGGGTCGCCCCGGGCAACACTACAGGCCGGTATCAGCCGACAAGGATCCCCGACATAAGTGACCGATACTAGGAGCATCACTCTAGCCCGACACGATACCGAACCCCGATACACATCGCCCGTCATGGCATGTCGCCCGAAAGGGTGCCGCCCGACATGATCGTATCGAGCAAGGGTCCTCACACGATGCAATCCGCCCATCACGACGTGTCACTTGAGAGGGTGTGCCACTCGACATGGTTGTATCGGGCTAGGTTCCTGTGCGATATCGGGCTGGAGGGTCCGCTGTAGTCTGTCGTCCTTCTATATCAAGAAGGCAACATCTATGTTTACTATTTCAGTCATTTATTTCTTGTACTTATGCAATGTAACCAGAACCTTATTTGTTTATGGAAATAGAAGAGATTAATTACCTGCTGCTTTATGTTTGGTACCTTTGTTGGATGATGCTATGTTTAACATCTAAACTCTATCTTGTATGTTTTGATCGCATTTCGATTAGTTACCGAATCGTGTTTTCCCGTTGCAACAACCTTGAGAGAGGTGTTGTGGCTCTAGTGTTTGGTCCGATTCTAGAGTACAAGAGTGCCCAGAATCAGATTTGCTTTAGTAACCTTTCCACTCTGACTTAAGTCCAGCAACCTCGAGAGGGGTGTTAATGCTTGGTTAGAGGTAACCGCTTCGAGAAGAGGGGTACATGATGTTTCTGCTGCCGCTTGTTTTACCAAAGTTTTCTCCTTCGTACCTTTCTATAGCATTAGTGTTATCTCTCTGTTTCCATTGCAAGAAAACCCCTAAAAACTGATAATTGCTTAAAAACCCTAATCTCCCTCGTAGCTCCAGTTGGAGATAGGTTTCTTTCATTTTATCAACCTTAACCTGTTGTTCCCTTGTGGGATTTTATCATCTCTTTTCCCTTATCGGAGTGTAACGTGTCGATTCAGTGTTCTCTACACTACCACCCTTGTCCCTGTGTTCAACCCCATATATCTACTTCAACCCCGTAAACAAAGTTGCGGGGGCCTAGAAGGTTTCGGGTTATAAATGTAAAAGTCCAATTACCTCAAATCTGCCTCCCATTTTAGGACGCGCGATTTAGGCCGGTCAGCTGGCCTTTCATCGAAGACACTCTTGCAAAAATGGGACTCCCACACAACTTAATTCGTCTAATTATGCAGATTATCTCCTCGAGCCATACATCTATCTTATAGGAGGGAGTTCCTCTAGAAACCTTCAAATCTAGCCATGGGGTAAGAAAGGGATACCCCATCAGCCCCTACCTCTTTGTGCTTTGTATGGAATGATTCATCCAAGCTATATTCACCACAGTAGCCACTGGGCAATGGAAATCCATCCTCCTATCTAGAAGTGGCATCCCCCTTACGCATATCATGTTTGCAGATGACAACCTACTCATGGCTGAAGTCTCTAACATACAAGCTTCTTCCATAAACAACATCCTCAAAAACATTGTTGCAGTTTCTGGCCAAGTCATCACCAAAAAGAAATCCAAATGCTTCTTCTTGCCTAATACAACTCTTGCTGAAAGGAACTCTTTTTGTAGGCACCTAGGGATTGATAGCACTAATGATCTTGGACGCTATTTGGGAGTACCCATCCCACATCATCACCTGAACAAACAAACACATGCCTCAATTCTATTATCCATCAGAAATAGAATGAGTAGCTGGTCTGCACACCAACTCTCTCTTGCCGGACAAATCACTCTTGTAAAAGGCACCCTACAAACAATTCCATCTTACACAATGCAATGGGTTCAATTGTCCCCAACTCTATGTGATGATATAAACAAGCACATTAAGGACTTTGTATGGTCTGGAGGTAGAGTGCAACACAAACTTTCTCTGGTCTCCTAGAAAAAATTGGCTGATAGAAAAGGTAATGGGGGTGCTGGTTTCAATGATGTAAGAGTTCAAAATATATCACTTATGATGAAGAATGTGTGGCGATTCATGAATCATCCTACAACTCTCCGGGCCCGTGTTATGCATGACAAATATCTCTAAAATGGCATCTCATCGACATGACCCTTTTCTTCAGCCTGGTCATTCATTAAGCATCACATACCTATGCTCGAATCACACTGCCATAGGACCATCAAATTAGGTGTAGACACTAATGCATGGCATGATAAATGGATCTTGGGCAAATCCATCCTGGACATCAACTCAAATGTAAGCATAACTGAAAATCTTGTTGACCTCAAGGTGCAATCCATGACGCATGATGGAGGTTGGGATAGGGACTTTATACATTACTACCTCCCTCCCAACTCATGGCATATCATCCAACACATCCCACCACCGAATGCCAATGCGGGGGTGGGACATGGTCCTGGCCTAATGATGCTCGAGGAAAACTCACTACTTGATCAGTGTACAACTAGGTCAAGCCTCTCTCCACGACATTCCACCAAGACAAGTGGGGAGATGTTTTGTCACTACCAATCATTCTGAAATATTAGACCTTTATCTGGATCCCGAAGTATTTCTCCTTAGTTACTAATGTTCATAAGGAAATATGACACATCCATATGGATGATACGTGTCTGGTTTGTGGTGCTGACCAGGACATTATTTGTCACTAACTGCATGACTCCCCATTCAACAGTAGGACTTGAGAGGCCCTCAGGATGAATATCTCCTTCTTCAGCCTCTCAAAACCCACATGGTTAACTCTAATCATCCATGGACCTGGCGATCCAAGTCTAAAGATACTGCAGTGTGTGGGATGTTGGTGCATCTGGCGAGCCCGTAATGACCACCTACATACTGGGTGCACTTGTCTCATCTGGTCACCACCACCTTCATCAAAGAATGATCAACATCCATTACCCACCTGCCTATTAAAGTATCCTCCTCAACCCAAAAGGATTGTTGGGTTGTATCCTTTCCTCCACCAGAGTATCACACCTTAATATTTGTTGATGTTTCCTTCTAGAGACATAGTTTTAGAATAGGGATCAAAATTCATGTGGTTGACAGATCGGGCTTCTGTATTGTAGGCTTTGGTCTGCCAGGTTATGTGTCTTATGTCCTTGAAGTGGAGATCAAAGGAATAACCCATGCACTGAAGTTATGTATTGAGCATGCTTGGCCCTCTCCTCTTATTCTTTCATATTCAAAGGTGGGCATTGATATCTTAAACGACGGAAGTATTCAAGCCAGTAAATTACAACCCTTCAGAAAAGTATTTCAGGGCTCTGAGTTACATGTCTCTGATCAGTCCCTAAAATGCATACCCCACAGATATAATATGGTAGTTGATAGTATTCCAAAACCCACCATGTACTCATTTTCACCCTATATGTTACAACCCCAATTTTTGGGTTCTTTTAGTGAGAAATGTAATTTCTCTCCTATTAAAGATATTTGAACAAATAATGATATATTTTGTTTTGAATAAATGGATTTAATATTATTCTTTGCCTGAAATGAATATTTCATATTATTCAATAACAAGTTTTCTAACTTGATTCTTTTTCACGCTATCTCAGCTACTCAGAAGGAAGGCACCTTGCTCACCTGAGCATCGACATAACCTAACATGCCGCCTCATGTTGAACAACCTCTTTCAGAGGGCGGATGTCAAAGGAGGGCTAGACCTAACTCCCCTCCACCTGAAGAAAATGACCTCTATGACGGCCATGATCAACATGAAGATCCAGAAGGAGAGCAGTCTGAGGACGACCAACACCGAGATAGACGTCACCATCGAAGGCACAGAAGGAATCACAATGATTAGAATCAGCGCCGAGAAGGCAGTGACATCAAAGATTCGGAAGAAGAAGAAAAAACCCTGAGGGAGTTAGCCTCCATGAAGGCTAACAATTCCCGGTGCCCGGTCATCATTCCACGATTCAACGCCACCAATTTTGAGCTCAAGCCGTCTGTTATCTCCATGATCCAAAATAAGAGCTTCAGAGGGAGCTCCAAGAACGACAACCCTTATCATCACCTGGACGCCTCCAAGAATATCTGTGACACAATTAAGATGTGAGGTGTACCCCAGGAATTCATTTACTGCAAGGGTTTCATCTTCTCTCTGGAAGACAAGGCTCTATCGTGGTATTTGGGACTTCCCCACCAATCTCTAAACAGATGGGGAGCACTAGCAGACGCTTTCATAAATAAATTCTATCCGACTGAGAAGACAGTGAGGAACAGACAAAAGATAACCTCCTTTATGCAAAATCCCAATGAGAATCTCCACGACGCCTGGGAAAGATACCAGGAATATCAGAGGGACTGCCCTCACCATAACTACAAGAAAGGTTTCCTAGTCACCACCTTTTACAATGGTCTAACTCCCGATGAAAGGGTTTCACTAAATGCTGTAGCAGGAAGTGACTTCTTAGGGAAAAAGTCGAGCAAGTCTGAAAGGATCATAAAAAAAATGGTCGAGCTGCAAGCTGGCGCTGAGTATGATAGATCTGATAGAGGGCAGGCTAAGAAGGTCAGTGAAGGACCCTCTCTTGAATCCAAGGCTCTGGAGTCTATAATTTCTCAGATACAGAGGATAGCGACAGATGTCAAGTAGCTAAGGGATTCTGGTGGTAAGGGGAAGAAGCAGGTGGAAAAAGTAATGAAGTGTGTGACTTGTGGAGAAGGGGGCCATGGGGTAGATAAATTCATATACACCCGACTGAAAGCGTCAAGTGATTCTGACTCCGAGGCCGAAGAGACTGAAAATGTCTCTTTTGTAAATTTTAAGAGGCCGAACCACCCTGGTTTCAGCTACGACAACAAGGATGCATCTGAGAATTCACATCAGCTGCATAGCTCGTCTAAGCCACCCCAAGCATTCGAGAAGAGGGGGGGACCCAGTCAGTACACTAAAAACACCCCTTCCAGACGAACAAAGGTAACTTCCAAGGTCAAGTCAAGTACCAAGGATCAACCAAGGAACAAGATAAGGTTTCTAGCCAGTCGGATGTGGTTGGCCAACTGTTTGATTTCGTGAAAAGGCAAGACACTATTAACAACCAGTTAGCGTAGAGCGCACTATCAAATTCGGGTGTTTTGAACTCATTGCAGGTAAAAATGGTGGACATGCAGACACATCAGCGCCAGATTGATCAACAACTAGCTCAAATGACCGAGTTAATAAAGAATCCGTCAGGAAAAATATCGTCGAATACTGAAACGACAAAGAAGGCAGGACAGTGATCAAGAGGAATGAGGATCGAGTTGCACGAGAGGATGATGGCAGAGATTAAGGAGTGATGAAGCTAAAAGATGTCAAGTAGGAGACGAAGATTACAACGCTTCTCGGGAGGCATCCCGAGCTTTCCTTTATTTCCTAGAATAGGATGCATTTTACTTTCCTACAAAACAAACATTACAAACATTATGGACTGTAATAAGGCCTGAGTCAGTGCATGTGCCACATGCGCAGACTCTTCTATTTTATGGGCCATCGCTCAGTTTTATAGACCGATATGGGTAATACCATCTGAGGCCCAAATCTTAACCTTAGGCCAATGATGTTTTTCTCATCGACCGCTTTTTCCAGTTTTGTTTTAAGTTTTTCTCCTTGATTTTTCTCTAAAAGGTCATATCGGGCAGCAGCTCATCTGGCACGCTGAACGCGCCCGTATTGGGCAAAGGTATTTCGGGCATCAAAAAGGTCGTGATGGATGGCATTCCTGGGCGGCGTACACTCATATCATGCAAGTGGAGTAATTACCCTTGTGTCGACGGATGGACCACCCGTCTTGGGAATGACTTACCCCAACGGCCTACGCGCGCTCCAGAATTACCAGTTTTACTCCAGGTCAAGATCGCTATATATAGCATGGAGAGTTTACCATGTCGGGCTACTGCCTTTACTATTTTCACCTACCCATGTCGTGCTGAGATTTTCTGAGTTAGCTCCCGTGTCGTGCAACGTTCCCCTACTCTCATGTCACGTGGAAGTTTAAGAAAACATCAAAGGTATAGCCCGACAGACCGTATCGTCCACCTTGCCCGACACGACCTTCCTTTCGTGAATAACTTATCGGGCTTGCAGTTTCTTAGCTGAGCAACCTTGTATCGCCCGATACGTATGTCATGCAACATACCTTTAATATGGGTTATGGTAGATCGCCTTAACTAGATAACATGAGAAAGAAAGAATACTGTCAAGGGACGGATTCAGTTGAACTACATATGAGAGAGAGATGGTTCAACTATATTATGATGTGAGTTCAAAAGTTCTTGAGTATAACCTAAAGGTACACTTCCATAAGGTGGAAGTAGATACATGAAGAACTCGATGTTAATACAGTTTATCACCCCTAACTAATGGTTAGTATAATCCAGACTAGAGGGTCTGATAAGAGCATGTGTGCTTGTTTGGGGTGATACATGGAGACAATTCTTGTCTTCTGTAAGATGTGATGATAACCACCATAGCCAGTATCGAGATGTAAAGAAGCTCTGCAAGGGAGGTTGTGTCAGTCACCACTTCATTAAGATGATGTTGGTGAAGGGGCCTCACGAAGGTTAGAAAAGAACCACAGTGTGTGCAGATGAAGTCGCTTTGATCGCACAATGGCTAAGAGAGAGCCCAGTGGCGACATGAGTCGTGAGCTGATGCAAAGCAGACTGACATGCAATTCACTAAGGGAGAGTATGTGATGTGAAAATCTGACCCCTCTATGCTACAACTGAGAGAGTTGAGTCCCCGATATATGGGTCCATTTGAGATGGTTGTGTTTTGCCCTACCCTTCAGGATAACATGATGTATATTGTGTTCCATGAGTCCGATCTAGAGCACTATGTGAGGTACCCAAGCCATGTGCTGAGCCCTGAACCTATTCAGCTTTTGAGAGGTTGAAAAGTCCTGCGTCACCTCTGAGGGCATGATATACCAAGGTAAGAAAGAACTTAGATGAAAGAATATGAGATGATAAAGGTTCTTTGGAAGCACCATGGATAGGGCAAAGCCACATAGGGGTCAGTGATGGATATGGAAAAGTCTTATCCTGAATTGTTTGTTTGCTTGATGAAATTTTGATGGCAAAATTCCTATAAGAGGGGAAGGATGTTACAACCCCAATTTTTGGGTCCTTTTGGTGAGAAATGTAATTTCCTATTAAAGATATTTGAACAAATAATGATATAATTTGTTTTGAATAAATGGATTTCGTTTACAATAGCCTTGTTGGTTGTTTTGTGGGCTTTATTGTCTATTGGGCCCAATAACAAGGAAAAGACAGGAGAAACTCCATTATTAATAAGAAATGGAGAAAAGAAAGATGTAGAAACCTCTAGAAGGCAAAATAATATAATACAAAGGTGGATTTTGTGCCTCTTGAGTTCCTTGGGTCCCAAGGAGTCCAAAGTTGCAAAGATAATGCAACAAAAAAAGAAAAGAGCAATTAAATATTTCTTTATTAAGAAAGAAATTGAAAACAATGATAAAATATGGAAAATAAGTGGAAAGAGGTATAATCGAGTTATCCTTGGTGGATTTTCGTATCATTAAGGTTCCTAATGCTAAAAGAAATTTTAATAAGGAAAATAAAAAGAGAGATAAAGAGAAATCCTTAAAAAGGGATATTTTACTAAAGAAATGAATAAGATAATGAGAAATTATGGATATAGATGCATCTAGAAGGATAATAAGTATCCACTAAAAAGGGATTTCGAAATATTAGAGGTTCTTGGGGTCCAAGGAGCCCCAATGGAGAAAAAGAAAGAGAAATGACAAATAATAACAAAATAAGAGGATAATGTGATACATCATTAATGACTTATTGATAATATCAAAAAGAGATGTTATTTGCTTTAAGAAAATAGATTTTCATGGCCAATAGATTAAAAGGCAAGGATAGAGATAATGAAAGATATAATTTTCGTATTTCTAATTATCCATGAAATAAGGAATATTAAGGAGATAAATAGGAGAGAGAAGAATCACTTCTCCTTGAAGGAATAGGGATCCTATTGGGAAAAGGACTAGTTGACTCATAGATGGTCATCTTAGGGCATGGATGTCCACCCCTATATAAAGGGTAGAGCCCCTAGTTTGAATGGAAGAGAGATCCCATGTAGCCCTCTCTATTCTCCTTCTTCTTCTTCTTCTTTCTAACCCTAATAGAGGGGAAAAAGTGATCATGAAGCCATGAGGTAGCAAGAGGGAGTTGCGAGGGAAGCCTGATGCTTCGTGATAACAGGCAGTAGCTTCATGATAGGATTAAACCGTGCGTAAAACACAAGTGCACGCATCAATGTAATATATGCCTTTGTGAGGCCCGAGTCAAACTCAGGGAACGTAATTTTGGTAGACTACTACTAACCACTTGCAATCAGCTAGACCGATTATAAAATTTTGAGAGTTATTTTGAAAAAAAATAAAAACAAAAGAAAGCAAAGAAATCGATTAAATGGTTGGTTTAATCAATTAAAATGTAATCTTAGGATTGTGGTTTCACCACAGATTATCGTGGTACTAATTTCTATATAATTATCACAACTTGTCTCCTATCCCGGGTAGTGGCCTGTGAATAGAATTGTTCGCTTCTGCGATACAATTCACTACCTTAATTTAGATCGGTTCCACGTCAGTAGTAACCTATACCCTAAATTAGGTGCATGAAAAACATATCTCTAGGTTTCCACCATTAACCATACATCACCTTTTCCAAAGGATTTATAAGTTAATGTGATTATTTCATCTTTTCAATCATTAATTCTTCGTCAAAAGCAATTAAAGGTATTATATTTCGATTATGGTGATCAAGCACAATGATAGAATTGAGAAAACAATATCATACCACAGATTTGAGAGACACATTATGGTTAACTATGTAAAAGTGTCATACAATGATTATCTGGGCTACTCCCGATCCTAAAGACAAAGGGGATTAGCCCCGTGATAACCTTCCATTTTGCGATGTTATCTTACTAGTTTTCATCAGTTTTGCATACTCTTTCTTAGTTAAATTAGATAGAATCTTTAACTTTCCACCTTTTTGTAAATACACCATTAGATTAACTTCTCCTTTTCACTTCTTACAGAAAAGCACAAAAAAATTTCAAAACCCCCAAACGGTCCCAAGACCGAATGGAAGCCAAACGGTCCCAAGGAAAAATGGAGACCAAACGGTCCCAAGACCGAATGGAAGCCGAACGGTCCCAGGATCGAATAAAGATCAAACGGTCCCAAGACTGTGTGAAGCCAAATGATGCCGAGACCGTATGAAGCCACATGGTCCTAAGACCAAATAAAGGTCAAATAGTCCCAAGACCGTGTGAAGCCAGACGGTCCCGAGACCGTATGAAGCCACATGGTCCCAGACCGAATAAAGGTCAAACGGTCCCAAGACCGTGTGAAGCCAAATCGTCCCGAGACCGTATGAAGCCACACGGTCCCAAGACCAAATAAAGGTCAAACGGTCCCGAGACTGTGTGAAGCCAAATGGTCCTGAGAACATATGAAGCCAAACGGTCCCAAGACTGAATGGAGACCAACCGGTCCCGAGATTGTGTGAAGCCAAATGGTCCTGAGACCGTATGAAGACAAACGGTCCCAAGACCGAATGGAGATCAAACGGTCTCGAGACCGTATGAAGCCACACGACCCCAAGATCGAATGAAAGCAAACTATTTCAGACCGAGATGACTCAAACGGTCTCCAGACTGAGAGAGTCCAAACGGTCTCCAAACTATGTGAAAATCCAAACGGTTTCCAAGACCGTTTGGACCCACATATCCCAAACCATTTAAAGCTCACTCAAAATCCTATAAATAGAACCCAAAGGGGTCCTCAGAAATCATCAAGTCTTAGATGTCCATAGGATGCCTCTATTGTTCCAGGGCCATTCCATCCTTCACCCACTGCCCTGGGGATGCCAGTTTGAGATCCATACTCCATCTCCAAGCTACTTTCTCTCTCATTGACAAAGAAGATGGGAAGAGGAAGATTCATCATCAAGAAAGCTACAAAGTGTGAAGATCGTTGCTCACTCTCTCCAAGGGGTCGATCTTCCTCCCTCCTTCATGGAGATGACACTCTCTCTCTCTTCTCGCCCCCTCCTTTATTCTTGCCATGAGCGAGTAGTCTCATACACTAGGGTGCGGGGAGTAACCCTGCTACCCATGTTTTCATTTCATACATTGTAATTCTTGAGTTTGCAATAGAAAAACACTATCTTTCCAGTTCAACATCAATCGTTTAATGAATGCTAGTTTCTTGATCACCAACTTGTATTATCTATTATATGTTAGTGCAAATTGTCTATGTTTGTACTTCTAGATTCGAATATCGACTACTTGTTGGTTCCATATTGTATGTAGTCACCATACATTTGGTTCAGTATCTAGGAATGTTTCTCAAGGAGTGGAGTAAACTCACCTCCATCGTTGTACTTTCATACTATGAAATAGAGTCAGTTGACGCATGAAAGTACAACCTTGACAGGTCGAGGAACATACTTTGTGAGGGGAGTGATGCAAAGTAAGTGACCATTCGTCTGGGGATGGCTGGCATTGCAACACTTCCATGTTTCTCGTAGTTAGTTATCTAAAAGGAATCTAAGTCTACGAAGATACTAACTGTTTAGACTCTTTTCTTTGCAAGGCAAGTTATTGTGATGTATGTTTTGATCCATGTGTAGTGGTGGTGAAAGTCGATCACATCCTAGTGGATTCTTAACATTGTTTACATCCTTAAATTTTACTTTCTTGCTTTTACTTTACTTGAACTTAGTTTAAACAACCAAACCAACTCTTTGATCTAAAATACCAACTTTTAAGGAGTTAAATGAAATTCTAATGTTTTTTATCTTGTTGATCTTAACAAGACCGTTGTCCTGTGGATTCGACCCTTAAATATACTACGATAAGACTTCCATGTATCCTAGCATACATGGGTGGAGTTTTTAATCTAGTATAAGTGAGGCTAAACCTAAAGACTTACTATCTCTAGGATTTTTAGTGGTGCACGCAACTCCACGCAAGTGAAAGCTCCATGAAAAATTGGCGTCGTTGCCGGGGACAACAGAACATTTTTATTTCATTTATTATCTTTCTAGTTGGTTAGGGTTTTACACTTTTTCTTTAAAAAATTACCCCATACTCTCTTGATTTCATCATATCTCCTGCATCATCTGAAAAGTGTACTTCTTCCTCTACTCAGGTAGAAGACGTTTATGCAACCATCACATAATCTCAGATTCTCCCCTGATCCAGAGTACGACTCTAAGGTAGAGAGAAGCTTTCACTGTCGCATTAGACTTAATCGTCAAAGAGCCAGATAAATGGCCAAAGATCAATGCCAAGCTGCACTAGTGATGGAAAGGGTCAACGCTACCATAGCAGCCCAACATGCGCAACTCATTGCCGACACGCATGCCCAAGTTCAGGCTGAAGAGCAAGCCCGCATCTGTGCTGAGAATGAAACAGCCATGGATGCTGCTCAACTGTTGGTAAGAAGCAAGCAATTACGGGATTACACTATTCCCAAGAACTACGAAGACAACCATCCAGTCCAACCACCACTCATCAACACTCCTAATTTTGAGATTAGGACACAATGGATCCAAATAATGCAGTGCATCTCATTCTCTGGAAGTGTCGGAGATGACTGCATGGACCATTTGAAGTGGTTCAAAGCTCTTTGCAGGTTGGTACCACAAGCTGGAACAACCATGAACACAGTCATGCTCAGACTCTTCAACTTCACTTTATCTGGAAGAGCACTAAGATGGTACAATTCTTTGTACGGGGAGCCAATCACCACCTGGGCTCCCTTGGAAGAGAAGTTCTTGGAGAAATTCTTTCCCCTTTCACTAACCTACCAAATTAGGGGACAAATCAACCAATTCCTTAAACTACTAGGAGAGTCACTGGCTGACTCATGGGAAAGGTTCAAGGAACTCTTAAGGAAATGCCCTCACCATGGAATCTCACAAAATCAACTCATAGAAACTTTTTATAGGGGATTAAGTGATGAAATTAAAAATTTCTTAGATTCCTCATCTAGAGGAAACTTTATGAGACAAAACTACGATGACGCCTGGAGGATTTTCACTCTCACAGCCAAAAATCAATCCAATTGGGGGAGGGCGATCACAGGAGGAGTTCTAAAGGTTTGTAAAGCTGAGGAATCTATGGAAATGAAAGCCATAGCCGAAGCTTTGAAAACCATAGCCAACAAACAACAAACCCTCAGAGCATCATTTGGTGAGTATGACAGAAAGATGAACCCCGAACAAGCTAAAGTAGCTATAGGAACTTGCGAGGCCTATCATGCATCTAATCATCCCACATTGTCATGTGGTTCCTATACAATGTAATGATGGATTTGCAACCACCTCAACCACAATATGAGTCGATCATTGAACACCCTGAGGATCAGATGCCAGAACAAGTAAATTCCATTCATTCCATACTAGGACAAGCTTACTACAATCCAAATCAACTGAGAAACCATCCCGGGTTTCAATATGGAAATCTTGTGGGGACTGCTAACCCGCAACATCAAACATAAGGTGGATCTTCCAACAAACTACCACCTGGATTTCAAACCAACTACAACCAAAATCAAGGGAATGTTAGAAACAATTTCCAGAGATCCAACTACCCAAGAAATCCCTCTGCATACTACCAATATACTCACCCTCCTCTGCACTCGCAATTACAACAAACTCAACTGCAACAGCCACAACAACCTTAGTTGCCAGCACCTCAACAACAACCACCTCAAGGGCAGTAACAACTCACTCAATTTCAATAGAAGAATGCCCCACCACAGCAGACTGTTGAACTATCCTTGATAAGGTAGATGCTGCAATCTCAGCAAACCATGCTGGCTAACCAACAAGCCCAACAAAAAGCTGTGGAAACCCAATTAGCACAGATAGTAGCTCAGTTAAAACCTCCAGTGGGCACTTTCGCTGGCCAACCAGAAGCAAATCCAAGACACGATCAACATAGACCAGAACAATTAAATGTTGTTGTTACAACAAGGTCTGGTCGTGCTCTCACTAAAGCCATCTCGATTAATCAAGAAGACAGGGATGTAACTGAAATCATCCCAACAGAAGAATCAGGTCAAGAAGCTGAAGAAAGGAAAGAAAAGGAACAAGGTCCCAAAGAACCAGAGGTTCCATGATATAAGCCAAGGATACCCTATCCTGGCAGGTTAAAGGAAACCAAACTAGACTCTAGATTCCAGAAATTCAAAGAGGCAATGAAGAAACTTTATGTTGATATTCCCTTTCTCGATGCCTTATTTGAAATCCCAGCTTGGTCCAAATATCTGAAGACCTTGCTGTCAAAGAAATGTATGAGATAGGAACATGAAACTTTCAAGCTATCCCAAACCACATCTGATATCATTTTGAATAAAATGCCAAAAAAATAGAAGGACCCTGGCTCCTTTGGCATACAATGATCTATTGGAAACACTTCTTGTAAAAAGGGATTGGCCGACTTGGGAGCCAACATATCAATTATGCCATTTTCCATGTGCAAAAGATTGGGGTTCACTGACTTGTTGCTTACAACAATGACCATCCAGCTCGCTGATTCCACCATTACTGCACCCCTGGGAATCATTGAAGATATTCCAGTAAGAGTGAGGAGAGACTCTTATGTCCCTTGTGATTTCATCATTATGGATATAAAAGAAGACCTAAGGTACCCAATAATATTCAGTAGACCCTTCCTCACCACATATAGAGCATTAATTGATGTCGAGGCTGCCATAATTACCTTGAGGTTGGGTAAAGAAATCATTCAATTCAGGGTTTTCAATAGCCTGAAGAGCCCTAGTATCCATTAAGAGGTTTTTCTGCTTGAAGCAATTGATAAAATGTCTCAACTCAAGCAAGAAAATCCAGAACTACAAGATGCCCTAGAGGACGCTCTAATAAATCTGGAAGCTGAATTTTCAACCAATGAGTTAGTTCAGCAATGCCTGCAATACTTGGAGCAGGCTGAAAAAGCCCCAGAAGCTACTTTTGAAGAACTAAAATTTGTCACCATATTAGAGACAACAGAAGTACCCAAAGCCCCAGAAATGAAAACTCTACCAACTGGGCTCAAACATGTCTTCCTAGATAAAGAAAAATTATGTCCAATTATCATTAGCTCCTCTCTGGTTGACGATCAGGAAGAAATGCTTCTCACTGAACTAAGGAAGCACAAGAAAGCAATTGGGTACAAGATGACTGACCTAACAGGCATAAACCCAGCTCTATGCATGCATAGACTACCTATGATAGAAGAGTTCAAACCCTCAAGGGAGAACCAGAGAAAACTGAACCCAAATCTGAAAGAGGTAGTTCGCCTCGAGGTTCTTAAACTCTTGAAAGTAGGTATTATCTATCCAATTTCTGATTCTCAGTGGGTTAGTCCTGTCCAAGTGGTCCCTAAAAAAGGGGGGAACCACTGTCGTCTTAAATGATAAGAATGAACTACTACCTAAAAGGACCGTTACTGGTTGGAGAATGCACATTGATTATAGAAAACTGAACAAATCAACAAGGAAAGACCATTTTCCCTTACCCTTCCTTGAGGAAGTCCTTGAGCAGCTAGCCCACCAAAATATTTTCTACTACCTCGACATATATTCTGGGTTTTACCGAATCCCAATTCACCCTGAAGACCAAGAAAAAATGACATTTACTTGTCCTTTTGGAACATACGCCTTCAGAAGGATGCCCTTCGGGCTATGCAACGCACCAACAACCTTCCAAAGGTGCATGACTGCTATCTTCGCGAGATTAACTGAAACCATTATGGAGGTGTTCATGGATGATTTTTCAGTATACAGAGACTCTTTTGATAACTGTCTGCTCAACCTAAGTAATATCTTACAGAGATGCGAGGAAACAAACCTTATCCTAAATTGGGAAAAATGTCACTTTATGGTGACCGAAGGTGTTGTCCTCAGACATCGAGTGAGTGAAAGAGGAATTGAAGTAGACAAGGAAAAAATCGATATCATCTCAAAGTTGTCACCGCCCAAAGACATAAGGGGAGTGCGAGATTTCTTAGGTCATGCCGGGTTCTACCGAAGATCTATCAAAGACTTCTCGAAAATAGAAAAACCTATGACTTACCTATTGACCAAGGATGTTGATTTCAACTTTGACCATGAATGCCTGCATAGCTTTACAACTTTAAAGAATGCTCTAATCTCTGCACCCATTCTGAGAGTGCCTGACTAGTCACAACCTTTTGAAATAATGTGTGACACTAGCGACTATGTTATAGGGGCGGTGCTGGGGCAGAGAATAGACAAAAAGCCATATGTAATATACTATGCATCCAAGACGTTAGATGAGGTGCAAAAGAATTATACTACTACTAAAAAGGAATTCTTAGCCGTCATCTACGCCTTCGAAAAATTTTGTTCTTATCTAATTGGATCAAAGGTCATAGTATATACAGACCACTCTGCCATCAAATATATTATTCAGAAATAGGATGCAAAACCCAGACTCATCCGCTGGGTATTGATGTTGCAAGGATTTGATCTTGAAATAAAAGACAAGAGCAGAGTGGAAAATGTCGTCGCTAACCACCTAAGTCGCATCGAGTGTCAAGAGGACGACAATGTACCTATCCGAGACTCCCTCCCTGACGACCAACTTATGAAAATTACCACTAGATTTCCCTGGTACGCCGACATAGTGAACTATCTGGCTATAGGAATCATCCACCCTTCCGCCTCTCACCATGATAACAAGAAATGTCTCCATGATGTTAAGCAATACTTCTGGGATGAACCCTATCTTTTTTGTCTATGTGTATACAAACTTTTCCATCGCTGCCTACCAGAAGAGGAAATTACCCCTGTCTTAGAGCACTATCATTCTGGCCCCACTGGGGGGCACATGAGTTCAAAGAAGACCACTCTAAAAGTTCTACAATTGGGTTTCTTTTGGCCAACAATAGCAAGAGATTCCTATGATTTTTTAAGATCCTGTAATAAATGTCAGCTTTTTGGCGGTATAACTAAACGGAATGAAATGCCTCTCACTTTGTGGCAAGAAATTGAACTTTTTGATGTTTGGGGAATAGACTACATGGGTCCCTTCCCCTCATCTTATGGATTCTCTTACATATTGGTCGCTTTGGATTATGTTTCGAAATGGGTAGAAGCTATACCCACCATATCCTGCGATTCCAAGCCAGTCATCAAGATGTTCAAAGATATCATCTTCCCCAGATTCGGAGTCCCCCAAACTATCATATCAGTCGGAGGAACCCATTTTCTGGAAATAAGTTTTGAAGCCCTCCTAAGAAAATATGGGGTCAACCATAAGGTCGCCACACCTTACCATCCACAAACAAGTGGGCAAGTTGAAGTTTCAAATAGACAATTGACAGCTATCTTAGAAAAAATAGTCAATAGACATCGTACTGATTGGTCTACCAAGCTCCCCGATGCCCTTTGGGCATACCGCACGGCTTACAAAACACCGATAGGAACAACCCCATTATATATGGTGTATGGAAAGTCGTGTCATCTACCAGTTGAACTATAACATAAAGCTTGGTGGGCCATCAAACAGCTGAACTTTGATCTCAAAAGTGCTGGTGAATATAGACAACTTCAACTACAACAACTTGAAGAGCTTAGAATGACAACTTACCAAAGTGCCAGAATCTATAAAGAACAAAAAAATATGTGGCGCGACGGCAACAAAAGACATTTCTATCAAAGATAAGGTCCTCCTCTTCAATTCCAGACTTAAGATGTTTCCTGGAAAGCTCCACACGAAATGGTCTGGACCTTTCACAATTAAATACATCTACCCCACCTGAGCAGTCATCATCCTTCATAATAATGGGGGAGAACGGACAGTTAATGGCCACAGATTGAAGAGATATTACACACCAGCAGACAAAATACCAAGACAAACTATCGAGATCCACGATCCCTCAACATCGACATAACCAAATTGGATTTTCGTCAAGCCAGCGACGTAAAACCCAGGCGCTACTTGGGAGGCAACCCAAGATCTGAGTACCACCATTTTATTTTTCCTTGTTTTGCTACTTTTCTAATCTCTTCATTTGATTTAGGCTTCTCATCTTTAATCTGAAAATATAAAAATTCACATAAATAACCAAAACAAACATAAAATCCAAAAACCTAATTAAATCTTAACCTAACGGTTTCAAAACCGTTTGGACTCAAACGATCTTGAAACTGTTTGGTCCTTTCGGTCCTGAAACTGTTTGGAACCCAAATGGTCCCTAAACCGTTTGGACCCCAAACGGTCTCAAGATCGTTTGCCCTTGGAAATTTGTAGTGACACCTAATGTTTTCTATAAATATCACCCGACCCCTCCCTTTTTCTTTCCTATGATTCCCGAATTTCCTAACTTCCACGCGAACTCTGTTCCATTCCTCCATCCTTTGCTCCTGCGCAACCTGCTCACACACCTGTTCACTCTACGACTGCCACCGCCAACGCCACCTTCACCATTGTGCACTCTCACGTCTGCTTTTCATCTGTTTCGTCCTCCTTTCCAACATCGTCGTCGCCGCAACTACCATCTCCTCTAAGCAATAAGGTAAATGAGTGTTCTGAAGCATCCGCCATCATCCTCATCTCTGGTAGCTTTCGCGCGATTCATGTCTACCACCTCTATCACCGTCGTCGTTTTCCGCTACACTTTTAACCACCCGTCGACGACCCCACCATTTCACCTTCCTTGCGGTTTCAACCGTTTGGAGCCAAACGATCCTGAAACTGTTTGGAGCCAAACGGTCTTGGAACTATTTGGAGCCAAATGGTCACGAAACTGTTTGGACCCAAACAGTTTTAGAAAATATGATTTCACCCTAAAAATGATTTCATTTTTCAATGCTGAAATTCTTTAAACATTTTTCTTCTCTTTTAACATATATAATCTTTCGATTATAGAATAGCCTCACCTGCAAAAGAAGCCACTGGAACCACTGACGCTCCCTTCTAGACAAGGGAGCAACTGATGGAGGACCACACCAAGCTCCAGAAGATCATGATTGGAAAGATCCCATCGAAAGTTGACCTGATCAGGGTCATGAATGAACTTGACCGCATCAACATGTGCTTAACTAAGGATCCTGTTCAAGAACTGGAAGAAATCTCTTCCAGTGATGAAGGCTCGAAATATGAGCCGAATTCCGAGGATGAATCCCCAACCACAAAATCCAAGGGGAAGAGGAAGGCCCAAGAAGCTGCCACATAACAACCAACAAAGAAATAGGCAAGGAAGCAAGTCCATCCCACCACTGCAAGATAACAAATTTTAGCGGGATCCGTGACACCACCTGCTGCCACCACTACTGCTGCTACTTTCCTCGCCGTCTCCACCACAACACCAGCACCAACAGAACTATACATCCACATCCTCCCGTCGCTTGAAAAGACTCTAAAACCAACCAAGTATGTTTGCTCCAACGTACTAAAGAAGATGGGGATATACGATAGAATCCTCACTCTACTTGACAATGCCAACCTCTCAAAGCTTTGTTTTGTCGCAGAGATTTCTTATGTTGAACCCACAACTAAATTCTTCACATATATCAACAAAGAAGCTATAGGCATAATGGATAGATCGAAGGACGGAGGTGACCACAGGATGGTCACCAAACTCTTTGGAAACAAGGTTGTCATAACTGAAAATGTGTTAAATGAAATTTTCATCGACAACCAAGAGAAGCTAAAGAAGGCCAAATCTGAAGGTGCTGAAAGCTCTAAGTTCAACAAGCATATATTCTAGAAACCCCTGGCAGGGATCCCGACCTACGAGGAAAAAACCTACAAGGCCTCAAATATTCAATCTGGCTTGGTGTGCACATTACACAAAATTCTTACAGGTGCACTTTTCCCCAGGATAGAGGGTGAAAATGTTAGTATTTCCGATCTTTTCGTCCTCTGGTCCATTCTAAAAGGGCATCCGGTCAACATTGGACGACATATGATACAAAATCTTTCAGCTTACGCCTTGGGGAAAGAAATATGCATGGGTGGTCACATAACCTCTATTCTGAAATAGCTTCAAAGAAAGAAGATGACAATGACCACCACGACAGTGGAAACGATCCCAAACCCCATGATCACAATGACAATGTTAACATGTCATATGGGGATCAACTCCTTGATTACTCAACCATGCAATCTCTAGGGGAAACCGTCAAAGAAGCAGCCTTTGCTGAGTTCCAGCAATGTATATTGGGAACTAGCACAAGTTTACCAACAGCAAACCTTCCACAACACTCCACCCCAGAGCAATCTTGACCTTCTCCCCCAGACCACGACGAGGAAGACAAAGTGAGTCTAGACATGGATATTGGACTCGACTCTGATTTTGAATTAGAAAAAGATGAAGATCTGCAACATTATATGGATGACTTAGTGCAGACATCTCTTCCACCTTCACAAGAGTTCTCCCCGCCACCACCTCTACCTAGGGCGGCCATATCTACCCAAGATGTCCAGGATATCTTCATCCTGAACACTATCATAGACAATGTCAAAGAGGGGGGACATCATCTACATATATATAAAAACTAAGCGTAATTTGACACGCGAAGATTTTTGCACCATCCTTCGACCGCAATCAACAGTGAAGATGGAAATATTCCGTGTCCTCCTTGCCAACTTTATCGAAATATACAGAAGCTCAAAGCAACCACAACCAGTTTTCAATGCTTCACCAGCTCTGGCTATGAGCCTAATATACAAAGACTTACGCAATAAGTCTATAGAGCGGTTGCACGTTGGGATTGCTCAAAAGGTGTGATATATCACGGTCCTCTTTCAAGTTTCCAGCCACTGGCTACTCATGAGCGTTGACACCATGGCCCGCGATGCCAAGGTGTACAACTTTTGTGCCAGCGAACTTAAGGCTGGAACAATCAACTTAGCTGGAGAAGAAGCCGGAGAAGCAATATACATCCCCTTCCAGCTTCTCAAACTAATTTGGGCTGCCTGCCCTTCTCTCAAGAATGGTTGGAACCAACCTTGGTTCCAAATCATCGCTCCACCAGTCCAAACCACTAACGGAGCCGGGGATTGCACCATCTGCACTATACGCCACATACAAGCACTTAATCAACAAACCCCTTTCACCAAGCTGGCCATAGATGATTTTCACTCACTATGAGGGCGTTACGCCATGGAGCTCATATGTGATAGAAGGTTCTTCAAGGACCCGACTATGGCACCAGACGACATCCCTCACTACCTTTTCTCGGCCATCCAACGTCCACAAAGGCGACCTTTCCGACAAACATTAACGGAGTTGGAGAAAGAACAACAACATGACACGGTCCCTAAAAAAAGATAATGGGACCCTTAAACTTTTGATTTGGTGGAAGACACAGGGGACATTGAATTGGTATCAGGGCCCACCATCAACAGACCTTCCACACAAATGGTGCCCCTACCTGCCATAGAACCGATGTTTCCTAACTTCAACCTTGCAGCTTGTAAGAATCTTTCTAAAAATGAACTTCGACTCATCATGTCTAGGCTATATGCTGAGAAAAATGAACTCAATTTTCTAGCCGGAGATATTCTAGTCATGGCAGATACCCTCCATGAAACTGTACAATTACAAAGATTTCTATCCGTGAGCCTAATGACTGCTTATCAATATCTCCTCAAACAAAACCATCCTACTGATTACATGGCGTCATCTTACATGAAGGACGACCTAGTAAAGATAAAGAACTTCAGAACCACAAAGGCGCTTATCTCTTACCTCAAGCATACAACTCCGAAGTTAATTAACCTTCCTTTCCTTCACTCAGAGCACTGGATGTTACTGGAAACAAACCATCCTGAAGGAACAATAATCATCTATAACAGTTCCGACAGCCAATTTGATCCTAACCAGAACCAATATGCTGTGACAGCTAACACGTTCACAGAGGAGGTGACAAAGGAATGTGCTGACAAACTACACGATATTTTAAGCAAGCACACAAGGGCGTACAATAAAGAACACTTTCATCACCCAGCCTTCAGCCACAGATGCCCCCAGCAGCTCCGAGAATCTAACGACTGCGGTTTCCACATCCTCTACTGGATGTATACCCTCACTGTTCTTTGAAGACCAGTAGAGAACACGACGAACATGGATTACCACGCTCTACATGGAAAGTTCATAGCTAATCTTCTACGAACGTATGGAGCTAACAAAGGACTAAAGTTTGATGTGAGGATTTTCAGTCGCTTTAATAGGCTAGTTTCATATGTGTTTCATGTGTTTATTGGTCATTTCCATGGTTAATATCACATGATTCATTTCTTTCAGCCTATAATCTCGTTATGCATCAAATTTACCTTGTTTTATCTTATTTGGTATAAATGATCATATTTCTCAGAGTTGAGTTGAGTTTATCTTTTAATTTCAGGCAATTCACATATATGTAGTCGTTGATACCATCGACGGTTGTCGATACTATCGAGACGGCCACAGTGAGGTAGCCTGAAAGAGCAGAATGAGTCGATACTGTCGACCCAGAAGTTGATGGTACTGATATGTCTTCAGCGAGCCAAACATCCACACGTCGATACCATCGACGCAGGATGTCGATAGTATCGACATGACATTAGAGAAAACCCCCAGAAAAGGAAGGCGGCGCCGGTACTATAGCAGATGGATACCATTGACTCACCGTCAATGGTATCAATGCCGTCAGATTAGGAATTTCTACAGATCGAATCTAAACAAACGACTGTGATGTTTTGGCAACCGTAAGTGATCCCTATACCTAGAAAAGACGGCCCAAGCCATACTATCACGTCATTAGCCACCGCACAAGTCTCGGAAGAGGAGATGATGAAGAACGGAGACCAGAGCTATGCCCTGGACATTTCCAGAGCTACATAACACCCATCCGGTGTCGAGGATCATCCAGTTCTCCTTCGTTCAGGGGTTACACCATCTCCATCTATGTTTCCCCTATGTTTTCTTCTCCTTTCATCATGTTTCTGATTAAGATGAACATGTGGGGTGATGGAGCTTCCACTTGTGTGGAGTTGCGTGCACCACTAAAAATCCTAAAGATAGTAAGTCTTTAGGTTTAGCCTTGCTTATACTAGATTAAAAACTCCACCCACGTATGCTAGGATATGTGGAAGTCTTATCGTAGTACAGTTAAGGGTCAAATCCAAAAGACAACAGTCTTGTTAAGATCAACAAGATAGAAATCGTTAGAATTTCATTTAACTCCTTAATAGTTGGTATTTTAGATCAAAGAGTTGGTTTGGTTGTTTAAACTAAGTGCAAGTAAAGTAAAAGCAAGAAAGTAAAATTTAAGGTTGTAAAAAATGTTAAGAAACCACTAGGATGTGATCGGCTTTCACCACCACTACATATAGATCAAAACATACATCACAATAACTTGGATTGCAAAGAAAAGAGTCTAAATAGTTAGTATCTTCGTAAACTTAGCTTCCTTTCAGATAACTAACTACGAGAAATGTGGAAGTGTTGCAATGCCAGCCATCCCCAGACGAATGGTCACTTACTTTGCATCAATCCCCTCGCAAAGTGTGTTGCTCGACCTGTCAAGGTTGTACTTTCATACGTCAACTGATTCCATTTCATAGTATGAAAGTACAACAATGGAGGTGAGTTTACTCCACTCCTTGAGAAACGCTCCTAGATACCGAACCAAATGTATGGTGACTACACACAATCTGGAACCAACAAGCAGTCGATATTCGAATCTAGAAGTACAAACATAGACAATTTGCACTAACAGATAATAGATAACACAAGTTGGTGATCAAGCAACTGGCATTCATTAAACGATTGAACTTGAACTAGAAATATAGTGTTTTTCTATTGCAAACTCAAGAATTACAATGTATGAAATGAAAACATGGGTAGCGGGGTTACTCCCCACACCCTAGTGTATGAGACTACTCGCTCATGGCAAGAACAAAGGAGGGGGAGAGAAGAGAGAGAGAGAGAGTGTCATCTCCATGAAGGAGGGAGGAAGGTCGACCCCTTGGAGAGAGAGATCAATGATCTTCACACTTCGTATCTTGCTTGATGATGAATCTTCCTCTTCCCACCTTCTTTGTCGATGAGAGAGAAAGTAGCTTGGAGATGGAATGTGGATCTCAGACCGGTAGCCCCGAGGCAGTGGGTGAAGGATGGAATGGCCCTGGAACAATAGAGGCAGCCTCTGGATGTCTAAGACTTGATGATTTGTGAGGACCCCTTTGGGTTCTATTTATAGGATTTTGAGTGAGCTTTAAACGGTTTGGGATATGTGGGTCCAAACGGTCTTGGAAACCATTTGGATTTTCACACAGTTTGGAGACCATTTGGACTCTCTAGGTCTGGAGACCATTTGAGTTCTCTGGGTCTGAAAGTGTTTGCTTTCATTCAATCTTGGGGTCATGTGGCTTCATACGGTCTCATGACCAGTTGATCTCCATTCGGTCTTGGGACCGTTTGGCTTCATACAGTCCCAGGACCATTTGGCTTCACACGGTCTTGAGACCGGTTGATCTCCATTCGGTCTTGGGACCGTTTGGCTTCATACGGTCTTAGGACCATTTGGATTCACACGGTCTCGGGACCGTTTGACCTTTATTCGGTCTTGGGACCGTGTGGCTTCATACGGTCTCGGGACCGTTTGGCTTCATACGGTCTTGGAACCGTTTGACCTTTATTTGGTCTAGGACTGTGTGGCTTCATACGGTCTCGGGACTGTCTGGCTTCACACGGTCTTGGGACCGTTTGACCTTTATTTGGTCTTGGGACCATGTGGCTTCATACTGTCTCAGGATCTTTTGGCTTCACATGGTCTTGGGACCTTTTGATCTTTATTCGGTCCTAGGACCATTCGGCTTCCATTCGGTCTTGGGACCATTTTGTCTCCATTCGGTCTTGGGACCGTTTGGCTTCCATTCGGTCTTGGGACCGTTTGGGGGTTTTGTTATTTTTTTGTGCTTTTCTGTAAGAAGTGAAAAGGAGAAGTTAATCTAATGGTGTATTTATAAAAAAGTGGAAAGTTAAAGATTCTATCTAATTTAACTAAGAAAGAGTATGGAAAACTGAGGAAAACTAGTAAGATAACATCGCAAAATGAAAGGTTATCACCCCCCTAACTTAGAGTCTAGCTTGTCCTCAAGCTAGATAGAGCTAAGTCATGTAGTGGCGAGGCGATTTTATTTAGTGAAGATTTCCATACTCTTACTTCAATTCTAAACCAGAGATCTCTTAGAGTTTTATCAGGCTTCTGCTCACATTAACTCTTTCAAGTATTGGGAGTTGCGTGGATCTCAGATTTCTTCCATATCGTGTAGCTCGCATTGGGACCACCTTTTCCTCGATCACATTCTGTGCATGTTTTCAACTCCAATCGGTTTTATACTTCTTTGAAAAACCTACTGGAAACTAAGATAGGCATGATGGTTGGCTAAAGGCTGATGTGTAACTCCCCCTTTTAGTGGGGGGAGGGTTTATCTGAACTTTTAGGATCTCACTACTAGGTGCGACACATCTGCCTTTGTGAGGGCAGCTAAATGTACCGGCCGGGCGAGTCCTTTATCATCTTTTTCATATATTCAAAGACCTTAGGATCTCATTACCGTGCGCGACACATCTGCCTTTGTGATGGCAGTTGAATGTACTGGTCAGGTGAGACCTTCATTGGTCCTTCATATAGGTCCTTAGGCGTGGCATAACTCTCATGTTTTTATTCAACACTCTAGCTTTTATTATTATACTCACAGGCTTAGGAGGTGGATATTTAGGGATTTTGTTTGGGCTGTCAGGCCTCTTTTTTTTGAAAAGAAGAAAAATGTTCTTGGAGTCTCCTAACATGCACTTATTGGTGGTCCACTTGTGAGGTTCCTTGATTTGGATTTCACCTGGTTCCCTCCCATCCTTGAGAGAGTTTTAGCTGGCTTTGTCTATGATGTTAACTTGTGGAGAGTCTGGAGCAGAGTTGAAGAAAAAGCATGGAAATTGAGTGTGAAAGTAATTTATTGATTCACCATTACATGCCTAAATGCTTTTTCTATTATTGCCTTTTGAGGACTACTTTGATTCTAAATTTAGCTGGGGGTGACGTTTTCCAAGAGTGATGTTATACTTATGTACAAGAATTATTCTATCAAAGAAATTACTTGAAAAAGTCTAAATGTGAAAAGAAATAAAAAAAACAATGCATAGAAAAATGGGAGTGAATAAAAAAAACAAAGGGAGAAGGGTTGAAAAAATGATACCTTTCCCTTGTCCAGTGTACCCCCCCCCCCAACTTATCACTCACTCTGTCCTCAGAGTGTCAAAGTGATAAGTTGAGAAATACATGGACAAGGGCATTAGGCTTCATATGTGTTAAAGTTGACCTACCCAATTATTTTCATAAGATAGGTGCTCAAATTCAAACAGGGCAAGCTTACAATTTCTTGAAAATTCTTTTAAATTAATGCTCAAATTTCAAATTTCCCCCATATGACAAACATAGAGATGACATACATTTATATTAGACATCCACATATTACACTAGATAGACTGTGGATCCTAGAAAGCTGTAAACAATAAGCAATACTGAAAAGAAACTGCAATAAGCTAAGAAAAATACTAAAAGAAAAGAAAATAAAAATAAAAACTAAGATAGAAACTATTCCATCTCCCCCCCAAGCTTGAATTCGACTATGGCCTCATAGTAAAACACAACCTCAGAAGGTGGAACAGTGATACCCTCTATTGCTCAGGTGGCGGGTACTATGGGTATTGCTGACCACTGGGATCCCATGTAGGATATTGCCCTTGAAATGAAGGATCAGATGGGGGCATCGGTGGCGGCTGTGGGTAGCCTCCAAAGTAGTCCTGACTCCAGTAGTGGTCGTAGAAAGGCTGCTGCTACATCTCCATCCTATGCAACCGATTGTGTATGTTCTCTTGGTTGGTGAGGAGGAGGCACCCATTCTCGTAAATTTCTTATTGATTCACAAATTGCCGGTTCATCGTTTCTTGAATACCGGTGAAAGACGCAGTATGCTGCTATTGCGTTTGCTGGATGTCCTAGAGCATTGAATATAGGCCCTGCATGGAATAAACATTCTCTCCTTCCTGAGAGGGTTGTGGTGGCGGTGGCTGATAGGAAGATGAAGCTCCCATATAGAAGTGTGGATACTTCCTCAGGCTACTCGTGACTAAAGAGGTGTGAGAGTCTCCTCTTCCTCCTCATCATCATCGGCTACATCATTGTCATCGTATGCAACTTCAACTTCTTCCTCGGACTCGTTAATAGGAATGATTGGCCACTGAAAATGCTGGCCAGGCTAGATGTTGAAAATGGGGTCTGGTAGTGATAGCTCCAAGTACTCCTTTCTTATGTGGCAATGAGCATATACCACACTGTCACAGAATGTAAGAAGGTTTGAGCAGTGGAAGTGGGCAAGATTGATAGGGTTCTTGTTGACCAGTGGAGGGAGTGTGGATAGGTCTAGCCCAAGGTAGAGGGCTAGTGGCATGATAAGTCCCCCAAAATGAGTAGGGGCTCGTCTAGTGCTCCTCTTCACTGCCATCACACACGTCAAGAAAAACACACCCCAATTAAGCTTTTCCCTCTTCAGTAGCTTGTAGAGGAAAAATAGGTCCATCTCCTAGAACTTGCTCAACGACAGTTCACCTCGAGCAAAAAAAGTGATGCATAACATGCGATGCAAAACCCACATGAATGAGTTCTCAAAACCAGCCACTGTCACGTTGTGGTAGTTTATCGTCTTACCCGCCGGAGTGGTCACCAACTCAGCAAACATTGCATCATAGTTGGCCCTGATGTCCGGCCGCGTGTGCTTCTCGAGCGAATGCCACCAGTTGTAGAATGAGTTGAACTGGTCGAGTGTGATGGTGTAGTTGCGGTTGAAAAGCGGAAAGGAGAGTAAGCCCTTTATCCACTCACGGTCGGTGGTGATAAGGTCGTTGGGAACGACATAAATGTCGAGAGATGCCACGAACTCCACCATGATTTCCTTGTATGTCGGCCACTCTCCAAAGAAAGGATGGCCCTCAACGTGATAGGGAACTCATCCCTCTGCATATGTGAACCTCCCAACTTGGCCATGGAGGACATAGTTGAGGTTGTCCTCAAAGACCATGTCACGGATCATGGCCCAATCAACATAACGAGTGGACTCGATTAACCGCTTCATTAACTTGTCGAAGATCTTCTTCACATCCACTGAGGGATGTGCAAGCCTGAACGAGGAATGGAGCCCAGTGGTGGTGGTACAAATGTCTCAATCTCCATTGGGGCAACGCGCGAGGAAGATCAAGTTGCGTTGCTCACCATGATGAACAGAGAAAAGATAGAGAAAAAGAGCTCGGTGAAGGTCGGAGAAGATGATCTCCGCAGTCGATGACAAACTAGGGGAAGATTTCTCGCTCTCTAGATGCTCGTTAAGTGCCTCTGGTTGCTCTGCAATGATTAAGGTCAAAGTTGAGGAAGAATGATCTGAAGGTGTGAAGAGAAACGAACTACAATCCCTCCTTTTGTAACTGAGGTCAGTGCCTCTAGTACCCCATCGATACCATCGATGGGGTGTCATTGCTATCGACACATGTAGCACAATCCGTCCTTCACTGCCATCGACGGTCGTCGATTGCTGGATGTGGGGGCCCAGATCGATGACGCATTGATACTATCGATGTTGGTCGATGGTATCGACCCTTCCCATGGATTAGCCTCCCTATTTGGCGTGCTTGTTAAATTTGTCTCGTGGATTGCTGACATGTCGTGTTGATACCATCGATGAGGTGTTGATGGAATCAACTTCTGTTGCCAACCCTTGTCCTTGCGAGACCTAGAACCATCTTTTCTCTGAAGCCGGGTTGATAGCATCAACAAGGCCATCGATGGTATCGATATCTCTGCTACTAAATTTTCTAAAAATCTCCAGGGATCTCACGAGCATCGACCATGGTGTCAATACTATCGACCTCCTCTAGAATTTTATTTGAATCTACTGTGAGGTGGTCGATACTATCGACGAGGCCGTCGATAGTATCGACGGAGCAAAATTTCTGTAGTGTCCACTCTGTACCCTTATCTCTACCATCGACACAAGGGTCGATGGTATCGACACCCAAGCAGTCCTGCACACTTAACACACATATCAGGGCATCATTTTTACAACCCTTAGTACTAAATTAATGAAAAATACTTCAAAAATACAAAAATTAACTAAATGAAAATACAGTTACCAATGGTTGGGTTGCCTCCCAACAAGTGCCCTACTTTAACATCTTAGGCTAGATGAAATGAAGTTGTTCATTCTTCCTTAAGCGCCATGAGTTTAGCCTCATGCACCTTCCTTGTGTAGTCCTCCCCATAACAGTGCCTCAATCTTTGACCATTTACTAAGAATGTTCTATCACCATCCTTAACCATGCTAGCACCATGGGGTCTCACCTCCTATACCACAAATGTTCCACTCCAGTGGGATCACAATTTTCTAGGATGCAACTTTAACCTTGAATTGAACAAAAGAACCCTCTCGCCCTTTTTGAACACTCACAGCTGAATGTGGCGATCATGAATTTGCTTTGTCCGCTCCTTATAGATCCTTGAGTTCTCATAGGCATTCATCCTTAGCTCATCTAGCTCATTGGGCTCTAACATTCGCTTTCTCCCTGCCTCGTCCATGCTCAAATTCATTTTCCTTAGCACCCAGTGCGCTTTGTGCTCCAATTCTACCGGAAAATGGCAGGCCCGACCATACACCAACCTAAAAGGCGTAGTGCCTATAGGTGTTTTAGATGCGGTCCTATATTCCCATAGTACATCCGGTAGAAACACACCCCAATTCTTCCTTGATGAGGTTAATGGGCTCTCCAAGATCTTCTTAATCTCTCTGTTCAACACTTCCACCTGACCTTGTGTTTGTAGGTGATACGGGGTACCTAAATTGTGCTTGACCCCGTATTTGCTCAATAATGTAGTGAAGTTCTGATTCATTAAGTGGGTGCCCCCATCGCTAATGATCATCCATGGCACACCAAACCTATAGAAAATATGATCCTTCACGAACCTGCACACTACTGCAATGTCATTAGTCCTTGTGGGTATTGCCTCTACCCACTTCGATACATAATCAACAACAATCAAGATACATAAATTAGAATTAGAGGATACAAAGGGTCCCATGAAGTCAATACCCCACAAATCAAATACCTCAACTTGTTGAAATACATTGAGGGGCATCTCTTGCCATTTTGAGAAATTACCTGCCCTTTGACAGGAATCGCACCGCCTCACATAGTCATAGGCGTCTCTAAAAAGTGTGGGCCCGTAAAGGCCACTCTCTAGCACCTTGTCCTCTGTCCTTGCACTCGCATGATGACCACCGGTGGTTAGTGTATGATAGTGACTAAGCACACTATCATATTCATTTTCTAGTACACACCTATGCAAAATTCCTTCCATGCATTGTCTCAACAAAATAGGGTCATCCCAAAAATAATATCTCAAATAATGGAAAAACCTTTTTTTCTCTTGATAAGTCCAATCATCTAGGATTTCCTTACATGCAAGGTAATTGACAATATGCAAAAACCAAGGATCTGTAGATTGAATTGAAAGAATTTGCTCATCCAAAAATGTCTCGGTAATGGGTATGTTAGTATCCCTCTCATTAACCCGCTCTAACCGAGATAAGTGGCCCGCAACCAAATTCTCAATGCCCGCCTTATCCTTAATTTCAATGTCGAATTCTTGCAATAATAAGATTGACCTAATCAATCTAGGTTTAGCATATTTCTTCTCCATTAAGTATTTTATGGCGGCATGATCAGTCCACACCATAACCTTAGAACCCCCTAAATATTGCCTAAATTTTTCAAAAGCAAAAACCACGACAAGCAATTCTTTCTCGGTAGTGGTGTAATTTAATTGGGCATCATTTAAAGTTTTAGATGCATAAAAAATCACTGTAGGTTTGTTCTCAAGACGCTGCCCAAGAACAGCCCCTACGGAAAAATCTGACGCGTCACACATAAGTTTGAAGGGCTTAGTCCAATTCGGCATTTGAACAACCAGAAAGAAATCAAATTTTCCTTAAGTACCTCAAAAGCATGCAGACACTTATCGTTAAAATAAAAAACTGCATCTTTATCAAGCAATTTCGATAGCGGCTTAACTATTTTCAAAAAGTCCTTGATAAACCGGCGATAAAAACCCACGTGACCAAGGAAACTCCGCACCCCTTTCACCATATTCGGTGGAGGTAGTTTGGAAATAACCTCAATCTTTACTGGATCCACCTCTAGTCCCTTGCAGGATACCTTATGTCTTAGCACTATGCCTTCATTTACCATCATATGACACTTTTCCCAATTGAGGACTAAATGTGTGTCCTCACATCTCTACAACACCTTATCAAGATTTTGCAAACATTCGTCAAATGACGCACTGTAGATGGAAAAGTCATCCATAAAAACCTCTAAACAATGCTCTACAATATCAGAGAAAATACCAAGCATGCAATGCTGAAAAGTGGTCGATGCATTGCACAAAGCAAAAGGCATGCGGCGGTAAGCGAAAGTTCTGTAAGGACAAGTGAAGGTCAACTTCTCTTGATCCTTAGGATCAATGTTAATCTGATTATAGCCGGAATAGCCGTCTAAAAAGCAAAAATTAGAGCGGCCAGCCAATCACTCTGAAATTTGATCAATGAATGGGGGAGGAAAATGATCTTTCAAAGTAGCGGAGTTCATACGGAAGTAATCAATGCAAACATGCCACCTAGTTACCAATCGAATAGTGATCGGTTCATTCAACATATTCTGAGTGTAATGATTCCCCCTTTTTTAGGGACTACCTGTGTGGGGCTTACCCATGTCAAATATGAAATAGCATAAATGATGCCCGCCGAAAGAAGATTGCTCACCTCCTTCTTGATGACCTCCATCATGCTAGGATTGAGTCGATGCTGCGGCTGAATCACTAGCTTGGCTCCTTCCACAAGATGGATCTTGTGCTGGCATAGAGTAGGGGAGATCCCCTTGATGTCAGAAATGGACCACTCAAATGCACCATGGTGGTTCTTCAACACAATCATCAACTGCGCTTCCTCATCGACACTCAGATATGCCGATATGATCACCGGAAGCTTCTCGTTATCCACCAAGAAGACATACTTTAAGTGGGGGGGGGCAGCGGCTTAAGCTCCAACTCAGGTGGGCTGACCAAGGAAGATTGAATTGGTGGTGGCAGCGGTCCCAGATCTTCATAGTGCTTGGTGTAATAGTAAGGAATCACTTGAAGCATCTTTACACATTCTTTTAATGAGGTGCTTCTCATCCAATCTTCCATTAAGTTGAAAAAACATGCCTCAAGGGGAAGTTGCGAGTATGAGTCAAACATGGAGACTACTATAGCCTCATCCTCAGTAGATGGTGAAACTTCTTCTTCTTTATCATCGGGATAACCCACTTCTTTCGGAAGGGAAATTACCTTTGTCTGCTCCATGATGTCCACATCAATTGTTCCCTTATATACCTTCGTCATGATGTGAGCCATATCAAGAAATGGCTTCCCTAGACAAAGAGATATGTGGTGCTCAAAGTGCTTTATTTTATGACATTGTTCCTTTGCTTGTGACTGTTTTGGATTTGGTGGCATGAGTATTTCAAATCTGTCATCGGCTATACCCATTGTCAACCGGCCTCTACCCATCTCCAGTATCATGTTGGCAGTGGCTTGAAAGGGTGTTCCCAAAAGTAGCTCATCCCTAGTTCATCTTGTATCTCCATAACAACAAAATCAGCTGGGAACACAAACCTTTCAACCTTTACTAAGACATCCTCACAAATACCATACAACCTCACCACAGAATTGTCTGCCAGTTGAATTGTCATATTGCTTTGTAGATATTCTTTTAGCCCAAGATTTTTGAATGTAGACAGGGGCATCAAGTTGATACTTGCCCCGGAATCACATAGTGCCTCACCAAATTTTACTTTTCCAATATAGCAGGAGATGTTGAAGCAACCCAAATCTTGTCTCTTTGGTGGCAGTTTACCCAGAATGAAGGCATTGACCTGCTCCTTAAGCACTACCACCTCTGTATCAGGTATCTTCCTCTTCTTGGTAATTATGTCTTTTAATAATTTACCATATGAGGGTATCTGCTCAATCGCCTCCAACAAAGGAATATTAATAGAAAATTTTCTAAAACTGTCTAAAAATTTCTTAAACTGTGCATCCACTTTCTTGGCTTTGAGATTGTTGGGGTAAGGGATGGGGATGATCTTTGCCCTCTAATGTGGTGGCACATATGTCATCATATTATCCTTCTCCTTCTCTGCAATAGGCTCCTCTGTGGCCTTCCCTCCTTCATCTTCAATTGTCTCTACCACTTCAGTATCCTATACGGTCTCACCTTGATCTTTTGGCTGTGGGGTGCTCAGTTCATCGGCCCAAGGATTTGAAAGTTTCTTTCCACTCCTCAGTAGAATGGCTTTAGCCTGGTGGTTCCCTCCTGGAACATTTGTATTTCCTGGAAAATCTTGCACTGTGAGCTTCTTCAGACTTGCTATTTCAGCTTCCATCTATGATATAGATGTCTCGAGAGTCCTCATTTGAGCCCCATGACTTTGTAGAGTTTGCCCAAACTAGTTCATAAATTCTCCTTGTTGCTTGATTTGTTGGCCAAACGTGCTCATTAGCTCTTGATTATGCTTTATCACCTGATTGAGCAACTCATTGCTCATTTCCTCTACCGTGGGTTGTGGCTTAGCATTAGGATCCTGCAAGAAATTATTTGGATCCTTCCATGAAAACTTTTTGTCCTTATTCCAAGAATAGTCATGATTTCTATACCCCTATTGCTGGTGCATGGATTTCACTTGTGCCTCGTCATCAGATCCTCCATCTTCTTTTGCTAGAAGTCTCTTCGCAATCAAGTCCATCTTGTCATTCAATTCTTTGATGGCTTTTGCATCCCCTACAACTCTAACTTGTTTCGGTGCATCTCTATCACCCCAAGACTGTTTCTTAGCCATGTTCTTCAAGATCTCCCAACACCTTGTGTCTGTGTTGTTCAAGAAGAAACATGAGCCTGCTGAATCTAAGTTGCTTCTATCATGCTCATTGAGAGCAAATTAGAAAATTTTTACTTGTGTTTCCTTATCCAGCCAATGATGTGGGCACCTCCTCAGCATGATCTGGAAGCGTTCCCACATCTCAGAATAGGTTTCTCCCACATTTTGGATGAAATTGTGAATTTTCCTCACTAGGTAATTGGTCTTCACAGGTGGGAAAAATCACTCAAAAAAGGCCTCAATCATTTGATCCCAAGTCTCAACGATTTCATCATCAAGGTTGTGCATCCATTCTTGTGCATTTCCTATGAGAGAGATGGGAAATAACTTCAAGTAGAGTTCCTCCTGTGGAAACCTGTCAATCTTTATCATGTCACAGTTTTCCACAAATGTGCTAATATGAGCAACATGATCTTCATTCTTCAACCTGTGAAATGCTTGAGACTTGACCAGGTTTATCAATGCCGGATCAATCTTGTATGTGGGAATGTTGATTGCTTGCCTTTTGATTGGCCCCTTTAATGCTGATGAGGAAGAAGCCTTGATCTTCTCCCATATTGTCTTTTCTTCAGCCATTTCTTCATGCTCTTGTTCAAATTCCTCAGGTGGTGGATTTGTCAACTCAACTCCTTTACCTACTGGTATAATTACTGGTAATTTTGCGTAGTTTGTGCTACACATCTTTACCATCAACTAGCACCTGAGAAGATGGAAATTATTTCAGTACACTGCTAAAAAGGAATAAGTAATTAAAAGATGTGAAATTAAATTTAAAATTTTAAGAATTATATGAAAAAGTGGCCTAGTGTGGCCGCTCACAGCACTCATAGTGCCAAAATTTTCTGTTCCTCGACAACAACACCAAAAACTTGATAGGATTAAACTGTACGTAAAACGCAAGTGCACCCGTCAATGTAATGTAGGCTTTTCTGAGGCCCGAGTTGAACTCAGGGAACGTAATTTCAGTAGACTACTACTAACCACTTGCAATCATCTAGACCGATTATAAAAGTTTGAGAGTTGTTTTGAAAAAAAAATGAAAGAAAGCCAAGCAATCGATTAAATGGTAGGTTTAATCAATTAAAATATAATCTTTAGGATTGCGGTTTCACCATGGATTCTTGTAGTACTAATTTTTATATAATTATCATAACTTGTATCCTATCCCGGGTAGTGGCCTATGAATAGAATTGTCTGCTTCCACGATACAATTTACTACCTTAATTTAGATCGGTTCCACGTCAGTAGTAACCTATACCCTAAATTAGGTGCATGAAAAACATATCTCTAGGTTTCCACCATTACTACCTTAATTTTCCAAAGGATTTATAATCTAATGTGATTATTGCATCTTTTCAACTGTTAATTCTTCGTGAAAACCAATTAAAGGTATGAAATTACCATTATGGTGATCAAGCACAATGACATAATTGAGAAAACAATATCATACCACATATTTGAGAGACAAATTATGGTTAACTATGTAAGAAGTATCATACAACGATTATCCAGGCTACTCCCAGTCCTAAAGACAAAGGGGATTAGCCCCGCATGTTCATCTCAATGAGAAACACGATGAAAGGAGAAGAAAACATAGGGGAAACGTGGATGGAGATGGTGTAACCCCTAAACAAAGGAGAACTGGACGATCCTTGGCACGGGATGGGCGTTCTGCAGCCTTCCGGTGGTAGAAAACTTGGTCTGCAACTCTAGAAACATCCGGGGTGTAGCTCTGGTCTCCATTCTCCGTCCTCTCCTCTTCCGAGACTTGTACGGAGGTTAATGACGTGATAGTACAGCTTGGGCCATCTTTTCTAGGTATAGGGATCACTTACGACCGCCAAAACATCACGGTTGTTCGTTTAGATTTGATCTGCAGAAATTCCTGATCTGACGGCATCGATACCATCGACGGTGAGTCGATGGTATCGACCCGCTATAGTACCGGTGTCAATTTCCTTTTCTAGGGGTTTGCTCTGACGTCATGTTGATACTATCGACATCCTGTGTCGATGGTATCGACATGTGGATGTTTGGCTTGCTGAAGACATCTCACTACCATCGACTTCTGGGTCAATGGTATTGACTCATTCTGCTCTTTCTGGCTACCTCACTGTGGCCATCTCGATAGTATTGACAGCCGTCGATGGTATTGACAGCTACATATATGCGAATTGCCTAAAATTCAAAGATAAACTCAACTCAACTCTGAAAAATATGATCATTTATACCAAATAAGATAAAACAAGGTAAATTTGATGCATAACAAGATTTTAGGCTGAAGGAAATGAATCATGCGATATTAACCATGAAAATGACCAATAAATGCATAAAACACATATGAAACTATCCTATAAAAGTGACTTAAAATCCTTGCATCACTTCGCCATCGAAGCTGTTCCCTAATGCATGCACGACAACAGCTGTTTGGCAGCAGCAGTGGCCGCAAGTTCCATGTCTGGTTCTCCTCACCTAGCCACCTAGGCCACACACTGGGTGGCGCCCCAGGTGCGGCGGAAGGCAGCGGGGCTAGGGTAAGGAGTGGTGGAAGTCGTCGGGGTCCAGGGAAGAGAGGAGGAGCCGCACAGGTTGCAGCTAGGGCTGCAATCGATAGACAGGTTGGGCATCGTGAGTTTGAAGACAACCTGGAGTTGCGTTGGACAGAAATGCCCCTCCACGGGCTGAAGGAGTAATCACTTAACCAAGGGTAGAATAGTCTTTCCATTATATTCCCAAAGTAAGCGTGTTGCATGGAAAGAGGTGACATGGCATCCTATGATTGGCTCAAGTAAGTTATTCTTGCAAAATCGTATCTCCTTATTGGTAGCTCCAATGAATGCGCATAAAATATGAAAGTTGCTCAGAAAAATGATGGGAATCCATTAAAAATATTTTTAGAAGATAATTCCTATTGAAATTTGAAAAGTAGTGGAAGTTATCAACTTTAATGCTTAATGTTTAAGAAACCCTATTATGAGATGAGTAATGTATTTAGTAGGGTTTAATGGATGATTAAAGTTGGTATTAACCTGTTAATTATAAAAAGGTACATTAAAAACAAAAAGGATGAACTTTGCACGTAATTGGCTTAATTTAGAGTTTCATGTGCATAAATATGCTTTAATGGGCCTTGAAACCCTAATGTTAGTCATTGTGACTCTTAATGGAATTAATTATTCAAATTCATGAATAAAGCTAAGATATGATGGTTCTAAGCTATTTCGAGTATAAAGGTTCCTAATTGTGGATAAATACCCTTAATATGGAAATTAGGGTTTTTCTAATGGATAAAGATGGAATTAATGATAAATAGAGTTCATATGTGAATTAGATCATAATGAACTATGAGTTGTTAATCTGGAAGGAACCAAAGATAATAATTAGGCCTAATGACCTTGTCATGAATTAAAAATGGTAGTTTTAAGGTAAAATAGGCATAAAAGACTTAAAGGACATTTAATTGTGCATTTTATCCGAAATTTTGGTAGTATGTTGTTAAAAGGTAACCTTAACATCTTTCGTGAAGAATAGATGAAATAATTAGGGTTTGCAAGTAATTGTATAAAATTAGGGACTAAAAGAGTAAAAATGAAGAGGAACCCTAATTGTAATGGAAACGCTAAAAGTGGACTAGAAACCCTAGAAAGCGAGCTAGGTTTAATAAGATCTTGATGGAATGATCAATAATAGGGAAATTGTATTCATATTTTAGGATCTCTTTGTGTGCTTATTTTCCTATTAGATTTCTTGCATTGATTGGATTAACTCTGTCTCACATCAGCCTGACAGGTATGTGGTTAATTATGGTTAATCACATTAGTTTCCCAAATGGTTTCCCAGATGATTCATCGCATTGAATGCAACTTATCAGTTTGGATGTTCATACTTGCAAATTGTAAAGTCACTATGATTATCACAATAATAGTATAAGTGTGTATTCTCACACCTACATGTCACCCTGATGAATGATGCAAAAAAAAGGTCAAGCCCAGGAGGGAAGACCCATGTCCACCATGAGTGGTGACCCCAGTCACCAAGCTCAGGATTGAGAAGATGGCCTATGATATTGCATGACTAAAGGGCACCATGAAGGGTGACCCCAGGCACCAAGCTCAAGATTGAGAAGGCGGCCTTAAGTCAATGGCAAAAGAGAAACCCTAGAGGGGGGTATTCCAGGGTTAGGGAAAAAGTGGTGGAGAATGACACATTGAAAACGTAAATTGGCTTGTTAATTACCTTGATTGTGATTATTAGATTGTTAGCCATATTTGTGAAATTTTGGTTGTCCCCACATACCGGCATGTTTCGATATGCTGACCAACATTTTGTTTGTCGGCATTTTAGGTGCAAGATTGAAAAGGACAAACAGTAAAGTGGCATATGTGGAATTAAATAAGAATTAAAGTATAAAGGAGGATTAGTTAGAATAGACTCCAGATGTGGATAGCAGTAGATATCCAAGTTTTTGAAAAAGGTATGCAAAGTTTAATTTTATTACAGCCTTTCAGTTTAGTTGGTAGAATTTGATAATAGTTATTGATTATTTGTCGAACCTTTGATCTTGTTAATTTGGATAATGGCTCTGACCTCTTAGTCTCCCTTAATTGGGGGTTACCGGGAGGCGGGGTCGTTACACTATACCTTCCACCTTGATAAACCTAGTTGGCTATCAAGAAATCAAAAAATTGTACCCAATCTTTGGCCCATACTAGAGAATGGGATGAATAAGAATTAATCTCTAAGGTTTTGAAAAAAAATATACAATATGGATTCTAATGTGTGAATAACTTGAAAACAGGAAAGTTGAACTTGGAATCATCTAAAAATGGTGAAAATTGAACTCAATATGAGAGGTATGTGTATTCTTACACCCTAAGTTGGGATAATTGCAATCCAAACCCTATTTTCCCTAATGAGGCATTATCTGAACCCTAATCTCTCTATTATTATTTATTTTTCTATATTTGCTTCAAAATTAGTATTGATATTCTATTTCTTGGGTCTTTTACCCCACTTCACTGGTTTAAATATTTGATGCTTCTTATCATGTTAATTTTATTAGACGATTTTGTTAATGTAGTGGTACTTTTGTACAACCACCCATAGACATGGCATGTATTGTTTCACCCTGGGGAATGTGTTATTCTCCCCCTCATAAAATTATTGTAGGTGACTGGAATGTGTTATTCTCACTCACCTATGGGTTGAGGTTAGGTAGGTGCCTCAACCCTTATTAGTTAATGTAGTCAATATTAATCATGCATGCAAAACTTTTACTATTTTCTTGTTATGGCAATAATCTATTTTATTATGCATCATACTCTTGATCTCTTCATCTTATGATGAAATCTTAGCCTTTATTTATTTTTTATTTATTTATCTTTTGTTTTAGATCTTAATTTGACACATACCTTGTTTTCTCCTTTTGCTAGGTGATCCCAACCACCCAAGCCTAGGATCAGAGTTGTGCAACAAGAGCATGGAGGACCAACCTAGGATTAGGATAATGAATACATGGCTTTCAGCATGGACCTAACTCATAAAGTTGTTTCTTGAAGACAAACTTGGTGTAGTTTACATTTCCCTCTATCTAGATCCTTATGATGCACTATCCATTTAAATCCTATATGAGAGATGATGATGTACTTTTATAATCTTTTAGTAAATTGAATATAGTCATTACTTATATTCCATTTCTACACTTTGGTTGTTATGAATACCATTATTGAGATTTGATAATCTTACACTTATTTCAAGCATACCTTCTGAGCGTGTTTGGGATGGAAGTTTTATTTTTAAAAATTTAGTAGGGAGTGGATCCCCTCTGGGCCCCACTCCTTACAACATGGTATCAGAGCCCATGGTAGTCGAAATCTGACTATTTCAATTTTGTCTCCATAATTAGAAACCTTGCCTTACATAGTTCCCCTTTAAGTGACATGTTGGCCCTAGAATTAACCTATGTTTTTCATGAGATGAGGAAACATTGATTTAGGATGATAAGAATTTCACATTAGGAACATGTTTAGTTAATCTTTATGTGATGAGTCGGTTATGTAGCTACTAGTGCATAAGTTGAAAGAAAAAATGTCCAAAAAGGATCATGGTTCGGGGGATGACAAGATTTTCCTCCATGCCACTAGCTTGGTTTATGAGGACTCCTTGATCTGTATGATACCTGCCTGACCTAAACTTGATATTGAATGTCCAAAAGAGCATACCTATAAGCAACAGTAGCCTTAGACATTTCTATTGGATACTCTTGGGAATCCTATATGCTAACCTTGTCTTTCAGTTCCAATGTCTTGTTTGAGGATGGATACCCAATATAGTTCCCTTATGTACCATTGAACCACATGTTTGGGTAGTCTATCCCAAGAATCTAGAATTTGAAGTTTTGTGTTTAGCAAACAATTAAGTGATAGAACTTATACATGGTTTTCTTAGATTAACCCTTTACCTCTAGTTTAGTTTGACTAGGTAGGTGTAACCTTTTAAGGGGTGGAGGGGTAGTAGTAGTACCTTGATAGATCTTGGATATGCTGATTTCAAGGGCAAAATCCTTTTTAAAGGGATGGGGTCCTTCAATATACAAAAATCTAGCTGCTCTTACTTTAGAAACCTTAACTCCATGAATAAGAGGCTAATTTTGACCAAAACAAGTTATAGTTGAAACCCCACATGCTTGTTGTATACTAGTGAACATATAATAAGTCATCTAATGAATAGTTCATATGTTTGAACCCTAATGAATATCTATTGCACATAATAAGAGTAACTCACATATTAATACTAATTATGGATACACACAATGTTGATCAAGTCATCAACCAATAAACACTAATGTTATGATGAGCAAGATAATTGGAACCTAACCCTAGATTAATAAAAAGATATATGCAAAGAATAATGACTATGTTGACCTAAATCTTAAGTTGTAATCATTTAACCATAACCTATACATCCTTAATGACTTTTATGAATCATTAGTGACATTAGGTGTCATAATCAGATATTATACTTTGATACAGATAAAAGGTATATAATCACCTAATCATAGACTAATCAAGTCATCAATATGAAATGCATATCACCTTGTTCTCTAAAGCACACCTAATTAAATCACCTTATCATGACTTGATATGTGAATCAATTCATTAATATGAAATATGTTCCACCTTGTGCACTAAAATCACATGATGATGCTAATATGTATAAGAAGAATTTGGATTCATATAAATGTGCATAATAATAATAATAAGTGAATAAATATGAGAAAATGATTAATGATGGCATTAATGTGAGTATGTTATGTAGTGTGATAATGTGCAATATAGATATAAGTAAATAATGTGACATTAATTGGGTTAATTTTAGGCTTAATAACAAATTGGATAAATGTCTTATTTCGTGAACATAATTTGATATGGTGATAACATAAGGATAGTGGAGAATAAATCCAAATTATTAAGGATAATGGTCAAATATATTAATAAACATTGAAATAATTGGGTATAATTCTAATTGTGACTAAAATTATTAGTGAGATAATTAAGATATATATAGGATTTCATTCATAATAATGAAAATAATTCTTTTGGCAACAAATTGAATTTAACATGGCACACTTAATAGAATAATAATGATAATATAATAACATAATAAATATATTTCTAATAAGATAAAAATGTTAATTGTGTTATATCTAATAAAAGAATATCTTAATAGTGGAACCCTTAGTAATCCATGAGAACTTGAGCTATGAAGAGTCAGGAAGTACCACTGATTGGTGGAAAAGCTAGGAGTTTTGAGGTGAGATGTTATGTACTCCCCCTTCCCTCTTTGCTTGAGATTTCGGGGACGAAATACTTTTTAAGGGGTGGAGTGTTGTAACGAACTGAAATCTTGGGTATATCCTCTCTTTTTTACCCTTTTCCCATGCTTTTCCTTTCTATCCTTTTTGTCCTTGATGTTGAAATTGTGGAATTATTTGTGGTTTGATGAACATTTGGTCACTATTTATGCCAATATATGGGTTTATGTAAAAATACCTTAATGAAAGTTTATTTAAGGGTCTGATATGCAAATTTACCACTTATGTGAGATATTGATAAAATAAATTCATTCTAGGACGTTCCCTAGCCTTTTAGAGCAAGGAAGAGAAAAAGGAATGAATAATAATGATCTAAACATGTTAATGTGATATTGAATTATTTAATATAAAAGATAGTGGTAATATTAGATAATAGGCTAAAATTCATAAAAGGAAGACTAATTTGATAAAGATAACTTGAGATTCATTTTCTTTGGGCTTGATTTGGCTTGGCGGCCAAGCTTCATAATTTTTGGACAATAATAACTATATCTATTTTATTTTGAAAAGAAAAGGTGAGTTTTCTTGTAATATGAAAATGAATTTAAAAGTGGTAAGTAATCTTAGATTCATAATCTAAAATTTGGATAATCTTTAATGTGCATGCGTAGATTAGGAGATAAAGTCCAAATTATTAAATAATGAGCAAAATAATCCCAAAGGATAAAATTGATGGCCAAAATCGTGTTCCATATGGTTTAGGTTGCTTGAGGGTGAAGTTTCACAAAAAATGGGTAATTCTAGAATTCTCTAATGTGATAAGAAAGAGAAAATACGAATTTATTTAAAAGAATTAATAAAATACTTATAGTCCTCAAAAGTGAAAACTAAAGTCATATCTAGATTTGACATACTAAAAAAAATCATAGGTGTCAAATTTCAATTAGTTTGGAGTTTGTTTGCACCCTCAAGTAAAGAGAGATAAAAAGGAAAATAATTAAAATAGAACTTTATCGAAATCAAATGGGAATTACATTAAATGTCTTGTGATCCTTTTCATCTTCATGCACAATCTGAGTTGTTGGATCGACAATGGGACAACTCAGAGTTCATCCTCAACCTCAGGCCTAATAGGAAATAAGCTGCTTGTTTTGGTAACTGGTAATTCACAGATACCTCTCTCCACACACCACCTTTCTTCAAAAATAATTCACCAATAGATTCATGGGCAAGTGCCACACCATTTGATACCTTGCTTGTGTGGATTCATTTTGAATCTTAGAAACACCCAATTTCATATCTCCTTCTCAAAGCACCTTTCCCCTTCGTAGTTATACTCGTCCATACCTATATATACAGGTACCTCTCGTTCTGCCACCTCATGCTCTATCTTTCTCCCCTCTCAATTTCTTCCAAGGCTTTGTGTTCTATAGTTGAGGACTCAAGATGCGGCGGACCTATTCTCAGCTTCGTGGCTCGTTGCATCACCCCTTAACCCAAATTGTGACCAATGGTTAGTTTTTGAACCCTTGTTCTTCATTCTCAAACATTCAGTTTGCTATTTAGTCGCCTATTCAAGTTTTCCCCAAATTTGGCTGAGGACCAGCCATGCTGCATGAGCAGCAATGGTGCTTGTGTTTGGGAAGGAGATAGACCTAGTCCTTTTTTCACTTTTACCCTCACCTTGTCTTTTTTTCACGCATGGGCATCTTGGTCATTTGGGTTTTGGTTTTCCTCAGCCTTGGATGAAGCCACACGAGCATTGATTGGACATTGACTGATGTCTTGGCTGCATGCGACTGGGTCAAGTCACATGGCTTCCGTTTCTTCCTCTCTCATGAGGTGTGTGATGACATGGCATTTTTTGACTTATTTAAATTATAAAATTCATAAACTTTAATCTACTTGTCCAAAAATTAAGAAAAAATATGTTTTGGAATAAAAAATATGTTCTTTCTAATAAAAATATTTCGAAAGTCTGATTTTCATGTTTTCAATGGTTGATTTTTAAGAATTTAATAAAACCATAAAAAGTCCTAGAAATGCAAATAATTCATATAAACTGGAAATTTGATAAATAAATACATTTTCTTGATCAAGAGAACCTAATAAGTTGATTAATGAGATTTTCAGAGTCAAAATCTGTGTTTTGTTAAAAAGGTCCAAAATTTGGGTTTCTTTACATGAATATACAATATGGCCTCTAATATGTGTGAATTACTTGAAAATAGGCAAAGTTGAACTTTTAATCATCTAAAAGTGGTGAAAGTTGATAATTGAACTCAATAAGAGACACATGTGCATTCTTACACCCAAACTTGAGATAATTGCAATCCAAACCCTAATTTCCCTAACGAGACATTATATGAACCCTAATCTCTCTATTATTATTTATTTTGCTACATTTGCCTCAAAACTAGTATTGGTATTCCATTTCTTGGGTTTGGTACCCCGCTGCCATGTTTCAAATATTTGATGCTTGTACTTTCCATAGTTTCTCTTAGCATGTTGATTTCATTAGACTACTTAGCTAATGTAGTGGTACTTTTATACAACCACCAATAGATAGGTCATGTATTATTTCACCCTGGGTAATGTGTTATTCTCCCCCTTATAAAATTATTGTATGTGACTGGAATGTATTATTCTCCCTCACCTATTTGTTGAGGTTAGGTTAGTGCCTCAACCCTACTAATAAGAGTTATGCAATAGGAGCATGGAGGACCAACCTAGGATTAGGATTAGGAGTACATGGATTTCAGCATGGACCTAACTCATAAAGTTGTTTCTTGGAGACAAACTTGGTGTAGTTTAATTTTTCCTTTATCTAGATCCATATGATGTAATATCATCATAAAACCTATATGGGAGATAGTGATGTACTTTTGTAATCTTGTAGTAAATTGAATATAGTCACTACTTTTATTCCACTGCTACACTTTGGTTGTTTTGAAAACCATTATTGAGATTTGAAAATTTTACACCTATTTCAAGCATACCTTTTGAGTGTGTTTAGAAGGTATGTTTTATTCTTCAAAATTTAGTAGGTAGTGGATTCCAAATGGGTACCACTCATTACATCTCCCACCATGACCCATGGTTCATTGCAATCTTTATTGATATTTTCTAGTTTGTTCCACAATAATCTTCTTCCTAGACAAATGTTTCTCCATTCAATAAAGGTGAGCCATACCCTACCATTTATAAGACAATGAATGAGTTGCCTATGGGATAGCAAGATGTCCATATAGTGAGATTCCTCCCACCAAAGTATCCAAGATCATTTGGAGAAACCTTGTTCTTCCACATTATGTGAATGTGAGAAACCTAAGCTTTATATGATGTGTGTTGTAAAAGACCATTAGAATGTGGTTCAATAATAGATAGAATTGAAACTCAATATTTATTAATTAGAATTTTCAAGGTTGTTTGGGTATCATGATCACATATTTCATGGATGCTTGATCATTTTTTTGTGTGGGTCAAAAGTGTTAACACATTTGTCCCGTCAAGATATCATACTTTAAATTTTTACCCGACTTCAAGAGATGTCTACAACTCAATACAGAGTCTATTATAGTAATATGTGGTCAAACACAGGGATAAGGAGAATAATAGAATAAAGATAAGAGAGATTGGATTCATTTAGTCAAATCAAAGAGGTGAACTTGGTATTCCAGTTAAGGAATACATTTATTCTAATAAAAGATAAAAATAAGAAACAAAAATAATCCTGAAATGATAAAAAAGGAAACTTGTATTGGGTTTCCCCAACCAGACTAACCTCACCATGTAAAACCTTCTCTTCCAATTTATATATGTTCTTAACATGTTTTGCAAATAGTCATAAAAGACACTCACCCTTCCTTCTCTCGAGATCTGAGTATATTTTTATCTAGACATGAATTTTATTATAGTATCATTCTTTCTCTCATGGCTTGTTACTAATCCATACTCCAGATCTTAGTAAAATCATTCTCTCAAATAAATCTAGGTCAATCATCACAATAAGATATCTAATCAACAAGTGACACATTAAAACAAGAGTATAGAAACAAAACTGTAAGAACATATGTATTAAATAGAATGAGGAAACTATAATGACCCCATTCCCCAGAAACTTCCAACTAAGGAAGGCCAAGAAACTAGAGTTGTTATCCCAAAAATAGGATCAAATGGTTTTGCACATAATAAAAAATAATTGATAAATTTTACTAATCTAACTAAACTTGTCGCATGATAATAAAAATTTCTTTTCCAAAGTTTAGAAAATATGGGTTCTAGGATTTACCGAGTAACAGACTATCTAACTATATCCTCCATGCCTTACTTCATTTATTTTGCTTCAATGCCTTCTTCTTAACTTATCCGATTTCTAGAAAGCATATCCTTAAAACTCCGATAATCAAAACATTAGTCAGCATGACAAGTCATACCGGTATGTGGGGGAAAGAAAAATTTCACATATAACACTAACAACATAATTCAACAATTAATGTCTTCACAAACCAAATTAACAATTTCACCATGACTACCCAATCTAGGTTTGTCCACCCTCTGTTGTAACCCCTCAGGGCTTTATACTATAGTATTCACTATCTTCCCATATCTTGGAGGATGGCTTCATCATGTCTCCCCCTACCTAGGTGGGTGACTTCTCATGTCTCCCTGTATCTAGGCGGGTGACTCTTCATGTCGCCCTGTATCTAGGCGAGTGATTCCTTATGTACCCCCTATTTAGGATGATATCAAAACATGCCTTCCCCTATTCAGGTGGATGGCCTTTCCATAGATCTAGAGGTGGCCTAGATTTGGACTAGTCATGTTCATATATAATGTAATAATCATAGTCACTTTAAAGTTGGCATGGAATGAAATAAACATTCAAGCTTATAATTTCAACCATGCGAGGAAAATCTTTGAGAAACTGCATGAAACTACAATAGATAGTCTTAGGCGTAACCACATACATGTCTCAAGAGAATTTGTAGTCCAAATATGAATAGTAGACTTAATAACACAATCAAGCAAGTGAACCTGAAATTCAATGCATACACCCATGTATCCCTATGTGACTCTAAATCCTACCAAAGGATTGACTTGATTATCAAGTTAGGTTTTTATGTCTACTTTCCTATGTCTTTATCCATATTACTATTTTTCACCAATTATTACTCCTTTTCACCTCCTAAATTCTCAAACCCTACTTTAGGCTCCATATACACAATTATGCTGCAAAAATGTATCTTTTATACAAAAGTCCCAATCTTATCCTTTTAAGTCAAATTAGGGTTACAGAGATGAAAAGATGTATACTTGAAACTTTTATGTTTGTCGGGTTGACAAACCCTAATTCCATCATTTAATACTCCTTTATGCATAAAGAAACCCTAATTCTACAAAACTTGGATTTTTCCATACAAGTCCAAGGTTTTCTTTTCATTCATAATAGATCAAAATTTGATTAATAACATTGACTAAGTATATTAAACTCATTAATATTCACAAATTAGAGTTTTGGATCCATTAAAGTATTAAAGTCAACAACTTTGAACGTCCTTTGAATTGGAAGTAGATACTGATCAACATTATATTTTTATCATGTAGCTTGCATTTTTTTTTTATCAAAATGCATATATTATTTTCTACTTTTAGACAACCCTACGATTTATTATGATTTCTACAAAATAAAGACTTTTAGACCAATCACGGGCCGCCACATAGGCAACCCGCTTGTGCAGAAAAACAAATATTCTTGTGATGAGAAAAGGAGAAATGACCTAAAAGCCCTTACCTTTTGTTGAAGCGGATCAGGGCAAGGATGTCTTTTTGCCACAACCCTTCTTAAACCTTGGGCTACTCCTCCTTCATGAGTCAGGGGTCAACTCATGCGTTGACTATGCATTTCCCACCTTCCCACCTCTAAGAAACGATGCCCGATCCCCCACCTAGGCACCATGAACTCAATGAACCCTTCCATTGGTTTGGGGGTGGTCTAGGATGGTGGAACGATGAGGATGGATCTTTGGTGAGTCAGCGGCTAGGACCAGGGTACGAACTACTCTTTCTTCAGAAATTGAGGGTAGGAAAACAATGGGTAGCTCACGGGGGATCTTCGCAATAGTTCGATGGGTTTGCAGAGGGGTTGTACACCCCCCTTTACATACCCGCCCATGGAAGCAGGGTCAGGGGTTTGGGAAAACCTCCTAGAAGCCACCAAACAAGGTAAAACCTGGGGTAGGTCGGCTTGACATTCTCTCCCGGATTCAATGGGAAAGCCAACTATGGCTGAGGAAATCAGGATTGTAAGAGTTCCCTTCCATATTTCAGGCTTTATATGTTCATGTTTCCCTAACTGACACAAGCTAGGAGATGAAGACACCATTGTTGGATCTCTTATCCCATGACTCACATCACATGGGTTAGAAAAAAAATCTATTAACAATTGAAAAATCATGACATTAATAGTATTCCTATTGTATTATCCACACTTTAGGGATTTTTAAAAAATCCATATCTCCTAAACCATTAGGCTTTTTAATCCCAACTTTTTAGGGAATGTTCTTGATGGAATAGTATATCATTGGGCACAATTTGGGATGAAAACTTGAAAAGAGTATCTCTTTTTCTTCATATGCTAACCATACACCAAAAAGGCATATATATTGCATTAAAACCCATATTTCCTCTTTCTTCCTTTTCTATTATCTAAATTTCGAATTTTCTAGATATTTGAAGGCAAGCGGTACTAAAACCATCCTATTGTGGCCACTTATGACACCTTCTACAGAATTCCATATTTTCTTTAATAAAACATAAGTTATTTACTTCCTTCTTGTCTTTTCCCTTATTAAGTATTTTTCATTAGTTCTTTATCCATCCATTGAGTTATTAAAATAGGACAAAGCATGAAATTCATAATTCAAGACAATTTTGCAAAGAAACCCAAGTTGTAAAATAATGCACACAAATTATCTAGAAAACCCCTTTTTATTTAATAATTGCATAATCATACAACCAAAATTGGGGTTATAACAGAAACATAACATTGTTGGGAGGGCCTGACGGATACTCCCAACCCAAGTTATAGAGTTTGCACACTAATGGTAGTGAAAAGTAACATATTACAACTTGAGTATGTTGTGACAAAGAAAAGAGAGGGAAGAAGTCAATACATGGGTAGACCAAATGATCAATATATCCATCTTTTGGATTGGATCTAACAAGGAGGTAAATGGCCTCCTTTCTTTCATATGATCAAGACTTGAAACAATTAGATTTGTTGATTTGTCGATCGAAGTTGCTGAATGCCAAACTAGAGGTTGATGGTAAAACTAGGTCGATGACACTAGCCATCTCAATGATCTTTAGACTTAGATTCTAAACTTGGTGTAAACCTTTTGACTTTTTACTCAAAAAAATCCAAGATCTCTTGAACTTATTGTTGGATAAATTGGACATTATGATAAATCCCTTTGTTTCGATGATGACAAACATTTCATTCTTGTTGATCTAACGTGCTACTTGAGTGTTGCAGGAATAAGGTGGATGACAAAGCTCTAGGGAATCTATATGCTTGAATGATTGTAAATGTCATGAAATGTAATCATTTGTAAACTTGTACAAATATATAATGTACAAGTACTTAGACTTCATGTAAATCAAGAGTTAGATCTTCCCTAGCTAAACACCACACTTAGATAGGTCATCCCCTTCAATAGTGTCACATATGCACACTCATACACACACTTAGTGCCTTAATTGAAAGATTGAAATAGGGTCAATCTCGGTCGACAAACTCCTCGACCGAGACACTCTCGGTCGACAAACTTCTCGACCGAGAAAGACCCAAGTAGCCGTTAGACACAGCTGACAAGGTAGTTGGCAGTTGCAAATGAACGTTGATCCAGAGAGCCTGTCGGTCGACAAAACTTCGACCGAGTAGGTATCTCGGTCGACAATTTGTCGACTGAGATGGACTCTGACAGCAACTGCAGAATAAAGCAACTAGCTGTTACTAATGCACCCAACTTATACCTAACAGCTAGTTAAGCACTTAGAACCCCCTAGAAAGTGTCTAGAACGTCCTTAAGCACTTGTAGGCCATTCCTATAAATAGGACATGCCTTAGGACACCTAAAGATATCTAAGCTATACTTGTGATACACTTGAGCATACACTAACAATTGGCAATATGTTTTGAGAAATTGAGCAACACTTGCATTGGGAATTTCTCTACTTGCTCTAATTTCATGTCCTATAGGCTAGTATCTCCTATCCAATGCAATCACACTTCCATACACATTGGTTAGGAGATCTACACGCTTGATATAGGCAAATCAAGCCTTGTTCTTCAAAGGATAAGTTGTAATTTCCTTTTTCCTTCTTGTTCCTTTTATTCTTTGTATTCTCCTTGCTACTCCTAGGGTTGGAGGCTGCGGATTGGAGAAGGTTCTTCTCGGAGGAGAAGGTGGACTTCAAGCTACTTCAAGAAGGCTATCGCAACGGGAAGCTACTTCAAGAAGGCTATTGCAACGGGAAGCTACTTCAGGAGGAAGGCTGCTTCAAGGTTGGTGCAATTACTTCTAGGTGAAGGCTGCTTCAAGGTTGGTGCGATTACTTCTAGGTGAAGGCTGCTTGAAGGGTTTAGGGAGAGAATTGTAATTTTATGTAAAGTCCTTGCGAGGTAATAAAATTAAATTCTTTCCAAATCTCGGTTGGGTAAGCAACCGGGTAGTGGACTGACTACCTTAGTATTTGCTAAGGTAGGAACCACTCTAAATCCTTGTCCCCTTGTCCAATATTCTTGTGGTTGATTGTTTGAGTTAAATAATTGTTAAAATATCTTTAAAACTCTATTCACCCCCCCTCTAGTGTTTTTTTCAGTTGGTATCAGAGCAGGCTTCAAGGAACCCTAACAAGGTCTTGAAGAATTGGTGACGGGGTGCTCAACAACCTTAACCTTGAAGGGACATTTGTTGCTAGGCCTCCAGCATTTGATGGAACAAACTAAACATATTGGAAGAGAAGGATGCAGTTCTACTTCCAAGGCATCAGTTGGGACTTATGGAGGATGGTGTCAACTCCATACGAGCTTCCTCAAACGCAATATGCAGAATGGGATGCAAATACGGTAAAGTTGGCTCAAATGAATGCCAAAGCTGTAAGCATTTTATATTGTTCAATTTCAGTAGGAGAATTTAATAGAATATCAAACTGTGACACAGCCTATGACATTTGGCATAGACTGTCCATAACTTATGAAGGTACAGTTCAAGTTAAGAATTCTAAGATTAGTATGCTTAAACAGAAGTTTGAACACTTTCGTATGGATCCAAATGAATCCATTAGTGAAATGTTTGCAAAATTCTCTTCTATTGTTAATGGTTTAAATGCCTTAGGAAAAACCGTTCTTGAAGAAGACCATGTATCAAAGGTACTTCGATCACTTCCTCCCAAATACAAGCCCAAGGTGACAGCCATTGAAGAAGCTAATGATCTCACTAAACTGAAAATGGAGCAACTCATTGGCAATCTAGAAGCTCATGAGGAAACTTTAGAAGAGGAAGAGAGAAGAGAACGTGAACGTCAACAAGGCAAAAAGAAGGACATTGCATTCAAAGCATCAACCAAGGACACTCATGACACAAGTGAAGATGATAGTGAAGAAGAAACTCTCATTGTAAATGGTAAGCAATATAAAAGTTTTAATACTAATAAAACTTCTAGTGTTTCTTCTTCCAGGTGCTTTGAATGTGGCAAAAAGGGACACATGAAAGGTGATTGTCCAAAACTCAAAAAAGGGAAGAAATCATCTCACAAAAAGAAAGAAAGAGCATATAAAGCTGCATGGGATGATTCAAGTGATGACAGTGATGATGGAAAAGAAGAAGTAGAATGCCTCATTGCTACAACAAATGAAGACGAAGAAGAGGTAAGTCTTTATGATCTACCAAAAGAAGATCTAATTGCTAGTCTTCAAGATACTCATGAGAAATATATTGAGTGCAAGAAAAACTTAAGAAATCAAATAAAGTAAATGATGATTTGAATGTTAAACTTCTTGCTCTTGTATCCGAAAATGAAAATCTCAAAAAGGAAAATGAATATTATGATCTTAAGATAAAATCGGTAGAAGAAAATTGCAATCTTCTTTCCTTAGAAAAGTTAAACTTGCAAACTCAAGTGAATGATCTTCAGAAACAACCTGTTCTATGTTCACATTTAGATTATGATGAGGTTGTCAAAGAAAGAAACTCTCTAGTATCTGATTTAGATCAAGCAAAGAAAGATATAAACAAGAAGATGGATGATATTGCTAAGTTACAAAGAAATGTAAATGAGTTAAGAGGAAATGACATGCTTGAAAATATTCTGAAAATTTCCTCTAGTTATAATGAAAGAAAAGGATTAGGATATGATCCAAGGAGAAATAAACCCAAAAGAGTTAAAGCATCCAAGACTAAGATTATGTTTGTACCTAGGAACACAATTCCTAGAAAGAGAAATGAAGTTGACTCTATTAGTTGTCATATTGCATGCGTCTTGGACATTATTCATTTTCATGCCCATATAAGAAAAAGAATGATGATTTAGCTTGGATTCCTAAAACTTAGTAGCTTAAAATTAACTAGTTGAGATTTGACCTAAACTGATTCTTGATATACAAATGTCATATCTCAACACAATCAAGCTCTAACTTGCATAATCTTATTTTGCTTGGAATAAATTAACAGTTCTGAAAATATTCCAGAAACTTTGTCGGTCGAGAATCTGTCGACCGAGTGAACCTCGGTCGAGAAATTGTCGACCGAGCATGTCACTGATTTCCAGTCTGCTGTAAAATTGCTGAATTTTTTTATTGATCAAATTGCTATCTATTTGTGATTAATGACTGTATATATTTTGGAAATCATCCCTAAAAACTTATATGAGATTAATTTGGTTTATTCTCTAAATGATTTAAGTCAAAACTGAAATTATGCTTAGCTTAATAAAAAGGAAATTTCTGTTTTATGCATGGATCCTTGATGATACATAGGCAAGCAAAATAATTCAATGATGATATGTCTCTTAGAAATGCTTGCAACACATAAGATAAAAGTTTCTCAATTGGCATCTTTAAAAGACTTGAGATATTCATCGTGCTTTCATTTTTAAGAAAATGTTTTCATATTGAGTATTATTTAAAATGCTTCAAATTGATATCTAATCAAATTACATGCAGATATTATACTTCATATATGAGTATTCAATTTGGAAATCTGCAAATTTGCCTCTTGGTTGAAATGAAATTTGACCAAGGGGCGCTATGGTCGAAGTCAAGGTCGACCTAAAATAAGCTTTGACAAAATGCTTTTTTGGACATCATTTTATCTTAGTATCATTTTGATAAAGGTCAAAATCAAAATTTAAAATCATCTGTGACCTTAGAAGCTTTAAATTGCTTTAAATGATAAGATTAAGGGGGAGCTCATACAAACAAATTTTATTATTTGATTAAGAAGCTTACAAAAACATTATAAACATCATTTGGAGCTTGTTACGACCTTAGTATTTTTACTCTTGGTTTTGAAGAAATCTATGAATTTCATAAAAATGATATATCTTGTACTTAAAGGAACTCTCTAAACAAATCAGGGCTTAACATCCCTTGCATTTGAATGGAGACATTTTTATATACTCTAAGATTAAAGGATTCTCATTTCATTTTAGGACTTAACATACCTTGTAAAATGGGTGAGAAATCAATACATATGCCATGAACCTAACATGATCTCATATCATTTCAAGGCTTAACATCCTTTGCAAATGATTGAGAAACAAATTGTGGCTAAATTAGACTAAAATGATATTAAATCCATGTTCCTAATAGAATATATATCTAAGGGGGAGCATAGTATAAAATTAAGGGGGAGAAGAAATATAAAATATTCAACTTGGATATCTTTTTGAAATGACAAAGGGGGAGAAAGAATATAAAATCAAAAATATAAATGAGTACATGAGTTATAAATAAGTTTCATAACATCTTAGCCAGCACTCACATGCAAAACAAGAATGGCTACAAAAGGTAATCCTTAGGTATGAAACTTACATGATTTATATTTCCTTATATCATATTTAGGAAATGTTTGTCATCTTCAAAAAGGGGGAGATTGTTGGATAAATTGGACATTATGATAAATCCCTTTGTTTCGATGATGACAAACATTTCATTCTTGTTGATCTAACGTGCTACTTGAGTGTTGCAGGAATAAGGTGGATGACAAAGCTCTAGGGAATCTATATGCTTGAATGATTGTAAATGTCATGAAATGTAATCATTTGTAAACTTGTACAAATATATAATGTACAAGTACTTAGACTTCATGTAAATCAAGAGTTAGATCTTCCCTAGCTAAACACCACACTTAGATAGGTCATCCCCTTCAATAGTGTCACATATGCACACTCATACACACACTTAGTGCCTTAATTGAAAGATTGAAACAGGGTCAATCTCGGTCGACAAACTCCTCGACCGAGACACTCTCGGTCGACAAACTTCTCGACCGAGAAAGACCCAAGTAGCCGTTAGACACAGCTGACAAGGTAGTTGGCAGTTGCAAATGAACATTGATCTAGAGAGCCTGTCGGTCGACAAAACTTCGACCGAGTAGGTATCTCGGTCGACAATTTGTCGACCGAGATGGACTCTGACAACAACTGCAGAATAAAGCAACTAGCCGTTACTAATGCACCCAACTTATACCTAACGGCTAGTTAAGCACTTAGAACCCCCTAGAAAGTGTCTAGAACGTCCTTAAGCACTTGTAGGCCATTCCTATAAATAGGACATGCCTTAGGACACCTAAAGATATCTAAGCTATACTTGTGATACACTTGAGCATACACTAACAATTGGCAATATGTTTTGAGAAATTGAGCAACACTTGCATTGGCAATTCCTCTACTTGCTCTAATTTCGTGTCCTATAGGCTAGTATCTCCTATCCACTACAATCACACTTCCATACACATTGGTTAGGAGATCTACACGCTTGATATAGGCAAATCAAGCCTTGTGCTTCAAAGGATAAGTTGTAATTTCCTTTTTCCTTCTTGTTCCTTTTATTCTTTGTATTCTCCTTGCTCCTAGGGTTGGAGGCTGCGGATTGGAGAAGGTTCTTCTCGGAGGAGAAGGTGGACTTCAAGCTACTTCAAGAAGGCTATCGCAACGGAAAGCTACTTCAAGAAGGCTATTGCAACGGGAAGCTACTTCAGGAGGAAGGCTGCTTCAAGGTTGGTGCAATTACTTCTAGGTGAAGGCTGCTTCAAGGTTGGTGCGATTACTTCTAGGTGAAGGCTGCTTGAAGGGTTTAGGGAGAGAATTGTAATTTTATGTAAAGTCCTTGCGAGGTAATAAAATTAAATTCTTTCCAAATCCCGGTTGGGTAAGCAACCGGGTAGTGGACTGACTACCTTAGTATTTGCTAAGGTAGGAACCACTCTAAATCCTTGTCCCCTTGTCCAATATTCTTGTGGTTGATTGTTTGAGTTAAATAATTGTTAAAATATCTTTAAAACTCTATTCACCCCCCCTCTAGTGTTTTTTTCAGTGTCTTTGGGATCTATTTGTAGAGTTAGTGGTTTTTGATCATTTCTATGGCTCTTGGTCTCCCCGCCATCGACCAGTGATTTCGATGGTAATGCTATTTTTCTTCTTCATCAACCTGGACTCATGATACTTCATAAGATTGATTGCTATCTCGATGGATGATTTGAAGACTATCAACTTTAGATGTTGATGGGTGTCTTTAAGAACCTAACTCAATGAATTTTGATTGATTTGGAACCATCAACCTTGAGGTCAATGGGCAGAGATGAATGCAATAGCTCAATGGCTTAGTGATCAATGGGTAATAGAGGAGAGTACGATGAATTCATGCCCGATGGGTGGACCATCGATCTTTGGATGAAAGGCAGAGCCTTGATCATCCATACTAGAGGTCAATCAGTAGCTCGACTAGGGATGTCGTTAACCTTGAAAATTTTGACTTTAAACAAAACATAGTAATCTATCTTCCTTCTAAGAGTGCTCAAAATTTGCTTTAGTTTGGGGTTCTTCTTGTACCCTGTGAGAGGCATCCTCCTCTCGACTATTTCATGTTGAAGGGAAATGGGACCCCCTAAGCATTCTTGTTGTAGAGTGATAAGACTCAAAACCTATAAAGGGAATCAATAAAAGTATTACTTTGCAAAAAATTAGCATAGAAACCTAAGTAGATCGAAACAAAGCTATTCTAAACAATAAAAGGCATTTAATTTTTAATAAAGGTACAAAAACTAAGGTAAAACACATAGCAATATTGTATGAATTTGGGTGTTATCAATGTTCCACATGAATGCGATTTTGACGTGACTCATTCTTGATCATTATCCTCTCCTGCTTCTGCACAAGCTTCATCTTATAGGTACTATTGAGGAGTTTGTTTCAATCTCTTCTTTCTATTGTATCTTTTCAGGTCTGATGGTACAACTTTCTTTCTATTTCTTAGATGAACACACACTAAAGAGTTTTTGTGCAATTTTCACTCCTTGGAGTATTCTCCCACAATAAACATACATATTGAAAAGGATTGGGTGGAAGCCCCCCGTTCCACAATAGTGTTCCCAATGACATGGATTGTGGAATGCTCCTGATCTTTCCCTCTAGACTATTTTTTTCAGACCTAATATTCCTTTCTTAGCTGACTTTATCTATTTGGTTGTTTGTGAGAGGTATTTATTTTAAATTGTTTGTGGGATTGCATGTTGTTTTTGAAGTTATTATTTTGTTCTCTCCAATGAATTCTAGATGTCTGTTTCTCTTGTGTTTCATAGGTGTCCCTCACAATTTCCTCAACACCATCTTTGCTATCAAAATTTTGCAGACCTTGCATAGGTGTCCATGGAGAATATTGTTTTAGGAAAACTCCCTGGATGTTGTTGTTGTTGTGGGATATTGATATTTCTTAATGGAAATTCTCTCTCAACATGGCTTACTTTCCTATAGTTCAAGCATATGAACAAAATGTTTTATGTATTGTATTTGGTACTTACTTCTATATATAGTAATTGAAGTATATAGAGGTTTCTCCATGGAAATTTTGACTACAAGTCGTACAAACCTACCACACCTTTGAATTGTTATTTTAATGTTCACCTTGATAGTTCTTCCAATCTGATTTCCTACCACGTTCAAAAATATGTCATGTTACAAATATATAGTTATTGGGGATGACAATCCACACAACCATCTTCTTTGGATGTGTGCTTGCAAGAATAAAAAGAGGATGCCATCTTTGAACATATAAATATGAACCAAAAAGCAGCTAAGGCCCTCCTGTAAGAGAAAAGATGTAATCATCTTCCAGTTGTAGTTGCACAAGAAAGTAATCATTATCAAAGTCCATCAAATTAAATATTCCCATAGGTTTCCATAAAAGACGAATCTTGTCTTATAGTGTTAGACACTTAATTTCCCCAAATATCAATTTAACTATTACCATAAACTTCTAAGATTTCATAAGTCCCTCAATGGCTTCATCTCGAATTGTTGGGTTTTAGGGGAGACAGAGAAGGCAGCGGAAACAAAAATTTTTCTCCCCAACCCATACCGAGGAAATGCGTCAACGTCTATATAATAGGAAAGGATGGTTTGTGGAATCATACCTTGTCCCGAGGCTTGCTCGGCGACAATACCTCGCGCAATGCGCGGTCTTCAACTCCGGTCTTGGACGGTGTCTGTGCAGCTCCTGGTCGCACCGGGACTGACGACTCCTCTTCCTACCGGACTGTCGGATGACAGTTGTCCTCCTAAGCGGCAGTGTCCTCCCACCTCTGTAGTAGTCCACACGGACCACCTGGAACTCCACTCTCCTTGTCCCACAAGGAAGTGGAAGGAGTCGCACCCTCCTATTCACGTACTAGTCACCAACACACTCTCCTGCTACCAGTTGCAACTGCAGTTGTCCTTCCCTTGCTGCACCTCCCTTTTGCGGGAAGCACTTGCTCGGGATCTCTCACGGTTACCAAAACCAGAGAGAACGACAACTTCGCAAAGCAACCAGCTTGCATTGAGTTGTTCTCTGAGAAGCCCCCAATACCCCTATATATATAGGCGGGTCATGGGACAGGGTTCTCTGTGCCCGGCAATATGGGACTAAAGCAGGAGTAGAAGGGTTCGGGATTTTTCCACAAAAAGCAACCAACTCGCAACCTGAATCGATCGGTTCACAAGTGAACCGGTCGGTTGGGGACCTGAACCGGTCGGTTGGAGCACTAACCGATCGGTTGGGACCCATGAGCCGATCGGTTCACTTATGAACCGGTCGGTTCGTGGTCCTGATCAGTTCCCGATTGACTTTCCAACTTTCATTTCTAATTGGTATCGAATACCAATCCTTGTTCCAATCAAATTGGGTAAGTGAAACGCAAGGAAAATTCTCACCGACCTGACTTTCCCAACTTGCTCGGTTGCACCAGTTGAACTGATCGGTTCAACACTTGAACCGCTCGTTTCACTCTGTACATGAGCCGATCGACTCAACACTTGAGCCGACCGGTTCAGCAACCTCAGCCGACCGGTTCAACACTTGAACCGATCGGTTGGGAGTACAGGTTGTGCAGAATCAATCAAATGCGATTTCAATCAATCTGATACTCCAATCAATGCGTCCAACACCTTGAACCATATGATATTGAGTCATCGACTGATTGAGTGTTTAATTGAACTACTAAACTCCTTTAGTAATCAATCTAAACGTTGCTTGTGGACAAAACTCCTCTTCCAGGTTAAATCCTATGTGTGTGACCTTGCAGGTCCATTTCACGTTGGCAGTGAAAGTCCATAACACTTATGACTTCACAAGCAAAGAGCAGTGCCTAGTCACACATCAGTGCTACCCAAGTGAAAGTAGAAAGTTGGAGAACAACTTTCATCCTACAATCTGTGAATGGTGTTACAGTGAATGTATAATTCCTTTGTCACTGATATCCCGAATGAGCTCAAGGCATGGAACAGTCATCCTGTCAACGTTCATTCACTTTCTTGATCTCAGAGCAGATTGAACGAGATATGTATGACATCAATATCACATACTGATTCACACATGCGTGCACACGCCTATCTCAATCCTACTCATTAAGTGGCCTTGGATATCAAACTCCCTCAGGAGGGACAAATCCCATATCTATCACTCACCCCTCAAAAGCCCCATGTGTCAAAGCCACCCAATCATCACCTTTATAACAACCCATGTTTCAGGACTGCGTTCGATGATGTCAAAGTGTGCCCAACGACATGTGTTGAGTGTAGTGATTTTAGGTCTAAGAATCACACTCACCACCATCACTGTGAGTACTGACTGTGACTACCATCTTATGGTTCCATGTGTCAAACTCACGGTGGGTCTGTCCGGTACACTTGTTCTCTAACAAGTACCTATGTGTTTGGTTTGATATCTCTATATCATGACTAATGAGATTCTGTCATCAACCAACACCACAATCTAGTATTGTGTGTCATTGCTGTCTATCTACCTTCCACAATGACATCCGACTAGGGACATAACAAAAATGTACAAACTCTTAGCATCCGTATGATCTCATCGTTCAGGTCCTCAACCTGAAAGCATACGTCATTGAGTACTGTCATTCTCTAGACATTCAATCTGTTCTATCACTATCTCATATGACTGAACCAGAAAGAATTGGAAGCTTGCCTTTGATATTTATCAAATCAATCTTAATGTATCCCACCAATCATCCCATGATTGGCTCTCAGGGCATACATACCAACAGACTCCCACTTGCACTGCGAGCCAATCACTCTTGAATCATATTCATAGTGATATTCAAACATGTCCCACATGTTACTGTGCTCTAGTGCCAACATAGTGAGTAATGGCAACACCTTGCCAAAGTCAGTATAAATTGCATGTCTCTCATCTTTTCGCTGTACGTCGCACGTATGAGATGGAGTTGCCGTAATATGCGATCTAGTATTCCTTTGCTAACCTTTAGCCACATTGCATGATCAAGGATTCCATACTTGTCATCAATGAGTGGAATATAAGTTCATCTCATGAACCTTCAGATCCATATAGTATCCACTGTTGTTCTCTAACACATAGATACTCGACATTTCCTTTTAAATAGTTTTATTGGAACATTTCCAATTATCAACCAACTTTCACTTTTATACATCCTATGTATATTTTGCGATTAATTTTCTGTCCTTTCGGAAATTCACATCAATGTAACTCTTTACATCAAACTCTTCCTTATCTCCATGGAACTAGTACTTCATAAGTACTTATCAAGTTCTCATGGTATTCCAGTAACCCTTACTGGAAGTAGACAGAAATCCACTCGTCATGTCCCACATACGAGTTATCAGGATGAGCACATCATATTATCATGTCATACATACAAAATGATGAATGCATTTTATTCTTTCCATGTCATACATGTAAGACAATGGGATGATTACATACATGATAGATCCATATCTATTCTTAGTGTTCCCATTCTTCATAAGAATTGGACACTTGGCCTTGGGATACTAATATCCATATAACATGGACAAGTTTTCTCCCACTGAATCTATGCATACTGAACCCTTCAGTACAGATTGCCAATGTATGCTTTCTCTTTTCAGGTCAAGAGATTTTTCGAGAACTATCTCTATAGATCTCTATTCCTATCATATAGGAAACATCTCTATATTCCTTAAAGATAATTTCCACTTTTGGATTTCCATTTTAGAACATTTCCATTTCACATCAACATGTGGAATGTGAACACACTCCCACTAAATCACAGATCCTCCTTTATCTTTGACATATCAGTCAAACCCTTTGACTATATCATCAAAGTAAAGATCCAATTTTGAGTTGCTTGTACTCAATCAATCACATTGATTAGTCCATTGTAACTTTTAGACTTCATTTGCATTAGTGGATTCATAAACCTTATAGGTTGTGTCACGTACACATCCTGGTTTTATTCCTCATAGGAATGCAGTTTTAGTATCCATATGCCAAAAGTCTTAGTCATTAAGTTGCAATCAACAAGCATCATCCTTGTCAAAATGTTATCCATGTGTCTTAACACTTAAGACTTATTTGCACTTATGGATACGATCCAATGAGTGCTACCATCAAGGTCATACCTTATGGTTCACATGGATGTCATTTAGGATGTAATGGTCATAAACCATAACTCAAGATTCGGTTCCTCATATTCATCTTGATAGTTGACTCATCACATGAACAACTCATCACATAGATAATTGAGGTGTATCTGTTACGGATATAAGAACTCACAACCCTTGTGATTCTTAATTTCCTTTATTAGTGTGGGGTATTCTTTTATTAAGAAGAATTCAATTATTCGATAATCATTCTCTAACTCCTTAGAGTATGATTCCTTCTTAATTTAGACATCACTATGCCTTAATCATGAGTTCACTATGATACACTATCATAATCACTCATAAGGATCTCAAACATTTGGTCCAAGTATTTCATTCTTTGATCTCATCAAGAATTAATACTTTACCAAATTTGTACTTCATCTATGATAATCTTGAACACTTCAAGATATTCATATTGGTATTTCTCTAAACACCATTTGAAGTATTAGCATTTATTCCAATAGGTATGTAAATACATCACATGTATTCTACCTAATAGGATAATCATTCTCTCACTACATTAGTGAAGATTGATTAATCATGTCCAAGATATTCATGTCTCTTACTGGTTCTCTAACCAAAAGAGTCTAGATTTATCCATCATATGGAAACTAGAAATGAATTTCTTATGATATATGCTAATTTAATCGTTTGAGTTATCAATAACTTTAGGTATCATTTTATCTTATACATACCATGTATTATAAGATAAACAAGGCATTGCCACAAAGATCATATCTTTAAGATTGAAACATCAACTTTATTAATTGCCATCATTGTCATACAATATGCAAAAATAAAGTGTTTCTATCTATTGGCAATATATGAAATAGCAGTTATCAACTCTATTTCGTGCCCTTTAGGCTGAAATAAACTAAAAGATACTCCTATCTATGGCAGCAACACTTGCTCCAATGATGGGTACTTCTTTCTTGGTCCTTTCACAAAGGCCATCACTTCTTTGCGGATATTGCATATCATATATGACATATCCATATCTTGGTATCATATACCTTGGATAAAGAAGTGGTTCATTTCATGATACCTTAGGTGGAGATCTCCATCCCCTCCTTCATCTTCTTTTGTTCTTCCAGATATAGAGGGCAATCCCTCATACACCCTTTCCCCATGTGCCTTGAGGCTGAAGACGGATTGGATTTCTGGCTAGCATCAGAACACTTCTTAGCTTTGCCCTTATCCTTGCCCTTAAGAATTACCTTTCTCTTTGATCACATCAAAGATTATGGTTTGTCTTTCTTCATCTTTGCCTTTACTATCCTCAACATGTCCAACAACTCTGTCAACGTTTGTCAAAGTTGTTCATGTTGTACCTTATCATGAATTGTATGATCCTCGCAACATTTGCAGTATCATACCAATAGCCAACTCTTGGCTCAGAGGGAATCCTTCTTAGTCAGGGTTTTCCACATACCCAATCACATTGAGTGTGTGAATCCCTTACTGGATCTCCTTTTGTCATGACATACTAGGATAGTGTCTTGGAGACATCATATGTCTCATGTTGTCTCTGCAACTCACAGTTCAGAGAACACAACGTCAAGCACTCCTCATCAATGTCTTTCTCAGTACGCTTCCATAAGCATACTTTCAGCCATTGATGTGGTGGGATCGAGTTCATCTGGTTCTGGTATAACTAGGACTTAGAGCTTTCGCTCTTTGACTGAGAACACATCTCATCATCATCCTAACCAGTCGTGGAATTATTCCCATTTAATTTGTTGGTCTCAAAGACCGATCGCAAATAAAGTGATTTGTTGATTAACCATTTATATTAACAAAAAGGAAATATATGCAATTTTAGTCCAAAACTCTTTTTGACTTATTTGATTGATTTGAAAGGTTGACGATATAATTAGGCCTTTAATTAATTATCGCTCCCACTATTTTACTTCAAATTGATAGCCCTCACCATCAATTCGGAAGATTGCAGCGTACAACCTTCTAGTGGGCAAGATCCTGAAATCCTCTAAGTGATGAGTCAGCTTTGGCTGATCGCCCACAACTTAGATCTCTCAGGTAGGCAACTTTTGCCAATTGCATCATATGCAACTCTTGTTGAATGAACATGCACAACTCCTTGCCATGAACATTCCTTGCTTCTGGGCTTAGACGCTCTAAGAATCACTAGTTAAGTCTAACCCAAAAGCCGACACGGTAGAACATGCACCCTGCTTTGGCAGAACCTACATGTCTACCCTTCACACTTCCACAAGATAGACGGCGCACCACGCTTTGGCGTAACCTACGCTTGGTCGATCGAGCTTTTCATGAGTGCCGCTAATGGAAGGCATATAAGACTTAATATTTTAATGAGGGATTTGGTTTTTATATACATATACATATCCAATCACCACAATACATAGTACGTATCATATACATGCTATATCCCACATAAAACATGCACAAACGATAAAAAGCGATGATTATGGCCATCCTAATGTGATTCCTCGAGCCAAGAGGAATCATGGTCATCTAGGTCTACATCACATGCAACCTGTACAAGATGAACTCTGTGCCTTGCCATCCGAGTTGATCAACTCATCACATGAATGATCTGTACTCTCCAGCCGGTCGTCTGGGTGCCACCAGCCGATCGGTTGGCTCCTCCAACCGATCGGTTCGCCTGGTCATCGTGCATCTCGTCATGTCCGCCATCCGCTCGTCTCGCTCCTCGAACCGGTCATCAACCGATCGGTTCACTCCTTGAACTGACCGTCTGGAAATTCAACCGATCGGTTCACGCCTTGAACTGATCGTTTCATCTGTCGTATTGATGTCCACCGGTCTTCGACATAACAGGAAATAAAATCTATCCTATTTATTACATTGCTTTAAAAGGGAAACCCCGAGTTACATTCGGGGGGAGAAAAGGTAGGAAAGAATCTCAAATTATTTCGAGTTACATCAGGAATAAGAGAGGGAAGATCGGTGCGCAGACCGAGATGCAAGCAATCACAAACAACCACACACAGATAGGGGTTTATAGGCCATAATCATGCTACACACATCCACCACAAAACTCGTTTAAGGGAGACGCGTATCAAGTGCATTAATAATACATATCATATATGTAATTAGGGATTTGTGGATTTAGGATTGGACATGCATAAAGCCGATATTATTCGCATCGTATGTAATAAATAAAGGCGGCAAACCAAAATCGATCATATCGATATTCCTAAAATATAGATCAGTTGACGTGGCTCTGATACCACTGTTGGGTTTTAGGGGAGACAGAGAAGGCAGCGGAAACAAAAAATTTTCTCCCCAACCCATACCGAGGAAACGCGTCAACGTCTATATAATAGGAAAGGATGGTTTGTGGAATCATACCTTGTCCTGAGGTTTGCTCGGCGACAATACCTCGCGCAATGCGCGGTCTTCAACTCCGGTCTTGGACGGTGTCTGTGCAGCTCCTGGTCGCACCGGGACTGACTCCTCCTCCTCCTACCGGACTGTCGGATGACATCTGTCCTCCTAAGCGGCAGTGTCCTCTCGCCTCTGTAGTAGTCCACACGGACCACCTGGAACTCCACTCTCCTTGTCCCACAAGGAAGTAGAAGGAGTCGCACCCTCCTGTTGACGTACTAGTCACCAACACACTCTCCTGCTACCAGTTGCAACTGTAGTTGTCCTTCCCTTGCTGCACCTCCCTTTTGCGGGAAGCACTTGCTCGGGATCTCTCACGGTTACCAAAACCAGAGAGAACGACAACTTCGCAACGTAACCAGCTTGCATTGAGTTGTTATCTGAGAAGCCCCCAATACCCATATATATATAGGCAGGTCATGGGACAGGGTTCTCTGTGCCCGGAAATATGGGACTAAAGCAGGAGTAGAAGGGTTTGGGATTTTTCCACAAAAAGCAACCAACTCGCAACCTGAACCGATCGGTTCACAAGTGAACCGGTCGGTTGGGGACCTGAACCGGTCGGTTGGAGCACCAACCGATCGGTTGGGACCCATGAGCCGATCGGTTCACTTATGAACCGGTCGGTTCGTGGTCCTGATCAGTTCCCGATTGACTTTCCAACTTTCGTTTCTAATTGGTATCGAATACCAATCCTTGTTCCAATCAAATTGGGTAAGTGAAACGCAAGGAAAATTCTCACTAACCTGACTTTCCCAACTTGCTCGGTTGCACCAGTTGAACCGATCGGTTCAACACTTGAACCGCTCGTTTCACTCTGTACATGAGCCGATCGACTCAACACTTGAGCCGACCGGTTCAGCAACCTCAGCCGACCGGTTCAACACTTGAACCGATCGGTTGGGAGTACAGGTTGTGCAGAATCAGTCAAATGCGATTTCAATCAATCCGATACTCCAATCAATGCGTCCAACACCTTGAACCATATGATATTGAGTCATCGACTGATTGAGTGTTTAATTGAACTACTAAACTCCTTTAGTAATCAATCTAAACGTTGCTTGTGGACAAAACTCCTCTTCCAGGTTAAATCCTATGTGTGTGACCCTGCAGGTCCATTTCACGTTGGCAGTGAAAGTCCATAACACTTATGACTTCACAAGCAAAGAGCGGTGCCTAGTCACACATCAGTGCTACCCAAGTGAAAGTAGAAAGTTGGAGAACAACTTTCATCCTACAATCCGTGAATGGTGTTACAGTGAATGTATAATTCCTTTGTCACTGATATCCCGAATGAGCTCAAGGCATGGAACAGTCATCCTGTCAACGTTCATTCACTTTCTTGATCTCAGAGCAGATTGAACGAGATATGTATGACATCAATATCACATACTGATTCACACATGCGTGCGCACGCCTATCTCAATCCTACTCATCAAGTGGCCTTGGATATCAAACTCCCTCAGGAGGGACAAATCCCATATCTATCACTCACCCCTCAAAAGCCCCATGTGTCAAAGCCACCCAATCATCACCTTTATAACAACCCATGTTTCAGGACTGCGTTCGATGATGTCAAAGTGTGCCCAACGACATGTGTTGAGTGTAGTGATTTCAGGTCTAAGAATCACACTCACCACCATCACTGTGAGTACTGACTGTGACTACCATCTTATGGTTCCATGTGTCAAACTCACGGTGGGTCTGTCCGGTACACTTGTTCTCTAACAAGTACCTATGTGTTTGGTTTGATATCTCTATTTCATGACTAATGAGATTCTGTCATCAACCAACACCACAATCTAGTCTTGTGTGTCATTGCTGTCTATCTACCTTCCACAATGACATCCGACTAGGGACATAACAAAAATGTACAAACTCTTAGCATCCGTATGATCTCATCGTTCAGGTCCTCAACCTGAAAGCATACGTCATTGAGTACTGTCATTCTCTAGACATTCAATCTGTTCTATCACTATCTCATATGACTGAACCAGAAAGAATTGGAAGCTTGCCTTTGATATTTATCAAGTCAATCTTAATGTATCCCACCAATCATCCCATGATTGGCTCTCAGGGCATACATACCAACACGAATAACAAAGGCAACTGCTCCAGTAGTAGTCAAAATTGAGATGTCTTTGGGCTTGAGAGATGCACCCATGTCCATGGCATCGAAGGAATCTTGGTTCTGGGATTTTTCCACCACGTCCTTGTAGGAGACTTTAGTTTTCCACTTGTATTCGTTAATATTACATGCTTGGTCCTGCCTCATCTCTGCATTAATCAAGAGCATGCCTTTGGGTCTATTCTGATCGTTTAGATATGGAAACTTACTCCCTAGAAGCCAGATAAGCATCTACACATCTTGGAACAACTCCTCTCACTCTGGAGATTGATCACATCGATTTGGGGAGTATTCAAGATTCAAACCTATACATTCAACGATCAAGTTTCTTGTCAACATCCATCCATCTTCAATTTCATACATATTGTCCATAGACGATCGAGATTGATCGTGTCGACATTAGAATCAGAGACTTCACCTGTCCCTCCTCTGTCAAATGGATGGTCTTCTTTATCCAGAGGTTTGCCTTTGCAATCGCTAGAACTTCTCCATCACCCCAGCTGCTCCCAAACCCTAACACCATAGCTGCTACAATACACAAGACAATTCTAATTGCTTATGTGAGAAATCAATTTAAAACACAATTGATTCAAATTTAAAATATCATAATAAAACTTATATATAGATCACAAGTATAGTTACTAGCATGTAAGAAACTACAATTGATTTCAGTTAGTCATTATATCATAAGCAACTGAAAGCACAATTACAATTTCACCGAATTCTATAACACAAATGGTACTTAAATTAAATAGATTTAGTAGTATATAAAATAAAATGACATTTACTGACATGTAAAAATCACAATTGATTTCACTTTCACTTACAATTTCAAATTCAAATGTAATTACAACTATAATTGTAATTTCACAAAAAAAACCAATTCAAATGGTTCACAAACATTACGAAATTACTAGTGTATTGAACTACAATCATATCAACTAGCATGTAAGAAATCACGACAACTTTATACAATTAATTGATTAAGAAATTAAAATAGGAATTATACAAATACAAGATCTTGTATTACTTAACTGGGAGATAGTTCCATCACAGAATAAGAATTCACATAACTCAAACCTTCGGGAATCTAAAACCGATCAAATTATTAGAGTTTACAAGTCAAGATTAGAGAGCGTTCGAAATGCTACAATTCAAATAGATGAAAAAACAACTCAATATAATTAGGCGAGGAAAAAGTGAAGATAAAATATGTAAATATAGATTTTCACAGAGTGAATGTGCCAATTCACTCCAATTGAATGACACAATCATTCAGCAACAACGGAAAAAATGGCTACTTCACTCGAAATAATCAATCTTAATATATGATCGTTAGTAGTCTAAATGCAACATCAAATTTGGTGATATGGTTTTGCGTTCTGAGTGCCACATCAGCCGAATATGCCCCAAGTGGTGTGATGGATATTGGGCATTGAATCTGCTAAATGGTTTCACGCATTCGGTCCTTCACCAACCTTATACGGCCACACAATGGCGTAATTTCAATCTACAATGCAGTTTGGTGCTTTCATCCCGAAAAGTGAATGGGAATAGTAGAGAGTATATTCTTCCAAAAGAAGGTGCTAGCTTGTGAAATTTTTTGGGTGGTGCTACTCTAGTAATTATTTTTGAAAAAAAAATACTGTATGGACTTTCTTTTGTCTAATAAAAGTTGCATCGCCGTGCTGTTCTATGTCGTTTGTTGATTAGTCGATATAGATTACACAAGCCTTCCATTAATTTTAAATATGATGGCTAATGAAGCGGTTCCTACGCATTTCTGTACTTGGACGAATGCACAACAGTAAGCATATTTGTTTTTTGCAGTCAAGAACTTTTAGTAATTCGAGTTCGAGCCGATACCATTTACATTCAGTATTTAAGTCTCATGCTCAATCACACGGCTCCTCACCACAACTTTCGCAGTTGCTTTTAGAATGGTAAACAAAAATAATATAGCTTCAAGTTATGAGTTTGGTGGAAGCCATGAAGTGAAACCGACAATCAATTGAATAACAATGAAATGCACAGATAAATGGAATCAAATGTGATAACGTATTTGGAAATGTAACTTTGATTATCATAACCTTTGCTTGCTAACGGTGTAGTCATGCTCGCATATGTAGATAGTTACTATAAATATCAACAAAGAGTAGATAATTGCGGAAAATGTCAGCCACGAATTGCGTGGTGCAAGTGGTTGTATCTCGGTAGTTGGTAAATGGTGGATTCTATATTTCTAAATTAATATGTAAATCATTATAAACTATCAGAAGTTACGATTACGCCAGCCAAACTAGGCCTTATGTATTTTATGACTATTATCTCATGGGACATATGGAAGGTGGAGGAAACGCAGTGATATCTCGGTAGTTGGTAAATGGTGGATTCTATTATGGTTGACGGAGTGCACAGCTCCTGGCTTTCCCAATAATATCACCACGTAGGTAACACACGTCGGTGTGGCCATGACCCCGCCTAGCCTTAATGAGGTCCGCCGCTGAGGAAACCCATGCATGTTTATGCATTATGATACTATGATTTGTTTAGCTGAGTGTAGTACACTGATGAAGTGTGATTTCTTTTTGTAAAATTATAATTCGAAGCCGTATTTTACAGAACCACCAATTCCAAACAGACGACGTCACCACGGAGGAGGACTAATGTACTTAGCAACTAATCGCGGACGAGGATGTACGTACGTGCTTGTGCAACCAACAACAATATTATTGCCATCGATGTCTATGTATCATATCAGATGCGTTCTCAGCCACATATATAAGATATCGGATGGACCGTTGATTAGGCTGCTGACTGATCAAATCATAAGCAATCTTTAGTAGGCATTGTTCTGCTTTCCCTGCATACATAATAACGGATTGCACATCTTCCCAACGTGATCACAGTAATGATGACATTGCCTAATTCGTCTTTGTTATTGCTTGATTAGTTAGTATAGACTACGTCAACAATCTAACTGATCAGTACCAACCTCTAATTAACTGTCTATCCCACAAAATCAATTTTCATTTGACGAGTGATGAAGCGGCGCCAACGCATTTTCGCATTCGGACGAATGCCCGCCAATGAGCAGAGATCACGTCCCACGATGATGAAATTAGACGACTATCTAGCCCCTTGCCCTATTACGTCATTTTATATGTGGGTGTATTTTGGTTGATGAGAAAATGGATTCTTATATCCTGGCTGCATCTACCCGACGTCCACCTGTCTTGCCGTCTCTGTCGCTTTGCCTTGGCTTATCAATCCCGTACCCGTACTGAAGCTAAGCACATAGTTTACAAATGATGATGGTCGTCTCTCATTTCTTTGTTTGAACTAGATGTGCCAAACTGACCCCATAAAGAGAACAAATCATTATCTGTTGTTGATTGTTCTCTTTCGTATGATTTCTTACATTCCCTATCCTTACTTATCATGTAAAAACCTTGGCTCACGATAAAACACTAATGCTCAATCATTAATTTAATTCCTTAAACAAACTCAATTTAGGCTAACAAACAATAACACTTTTGACGTGCACTGCATCGGGGACACAAAAACATTTATATTATTCTTTGAAACATGTTAACAAATCTCAAACTGATTTACTTTCTTTTACTATCTTAAACATGTTTGTGATATTCTGTCAATTGGATTAAAAACATATCATTTAGGCATGGATCCCCGACTCACATGGTCGTTTTAGACTTACAAAATGAGCTAATATGAGAACTTAACATGCCGACAAGGAGTGGCTCAAGTTGTCAAGCACGGTGTTCCCTAACAAAGAGACTCCGGTTTGAATCCCAGTTGCCCTATTGATTTACCACCCTCCTGGATGTACGGTCTCCATCACAGACATGAGAAGGAGGCAGAGAATGCCTCTCTTAATACCATATGAGAAGTTAGCATTATACAATAAAATATTGATACCGGCTTATTCAATTAAATACAAGTTCCTTATAAACTTACTTCTGTGTACAAGTAAATCATCTTATTGTAACTGATTTATATATATTTCAAGGAAAAACAACCACATCATCCATGACGTTAGACCGATTATCCTTGGAAAATGAGAGTATATGCACACTCTAACTAAACCAAAATTTACTCTATTATATTTTTCCTTTATTTGTCTTGCATTCTTGTATCACCTGACCTAAAAGCATGTAAAAACATCATAAGACTCATATAGATCCAAGGTAGGTCGAAGAAGTGAATCATAGATAACATGTATAGGCAATAAAATAAAGTAACTGCAGATAATACTAGAAATTGTTACTTAATCCTTTCATAACTTATGTTTTCAAAGAGTATCTTATTTGTAGCTTTAACCTATTCTACTTATCTTGTAGCATAACAAATTACAATACTATTTGATCCTCTTAGCAATTAGTCATTTCCTCTCTATCATTCAAGCCTGTGAAAACCGCTTGCTCAACAATGATGATCAGGAAGTTGATTCATAAAGTAGTCAGGTGGAAAGGGAGTTTGTTAGGTGGTGAGAGGATTCTATCAAACATTGTAGCAGAGAAAGAAAGTTGGATCGATTATCTAGCATAGAACCCTATTGAGGAGGATTAATGTGTATTACATGTATATTTTGTTCTTATTTACACCTCAATCCTTATGATGTTAAACTCTTATATCTCAGGTACTTTAGACTGTAGGGGAACGATTTGAGATCCCCTCATATACTCTTGTGTCGATGTTCTCATAGTAGATTCTATATCTAACTAGTTTTTGCACACAACTATACACTATTCATTACCACCGTTTCGACTTCACGATATCCCACTTTCTTTGGCACAAGTAATTGGTTTTGACTTCACAACTAACTGACATTCTTTGATGTGAGTTATCAGGTTCAACTTAATGACTAACAAGCATTCATTGGCACAATTAACCAATTTGAAACTCATGACTAACCGGTGTCCATTGACATGATTAACCAATTTGGACTTGTCAACAGACCAACATTCATAGGCACCCATAACTGATTTTGACGTCATAACTAACCTTAAGAAATACTTACTAGTATCTAAAGTAACTAACACCTCCTACCTTTTGATCACAAAATAGCAAGCATTCAATGTTACTAAAAGGTTAATTTCCTATTGACATGTAAGTAAGACCTAATCAAAGCAGACACATTTGTTAACTGTTAATAATGTATCTTGTGATTATACATCGTAATATATGGAATAATTTTCATAAGCAACTAATGGTTTGTTACAGACCATTATCACCAATTGTAAAAACCAATGTTCTCATCAGCAGATATTGTGTACCTTGTGATTGTATAACATATCAATTGTCTCATTTCTTGAGATACTCAAGTACCTGCCGGTGTTTATAATGATTGGCGCCTATTTGGGAAATATTGTCATGGTATTAATTATTCATCATCCCGTCACTATTAATACATATTATTATTTGTATTTGACTATCGTGTGATATCTACTTGTCAGTCATCTCCTCTCTTGTTCTTCTTTGACATCTTTATAATGGATGAAGAACAACAAAACAAGTGAGAACTGATCATTGATGGTGACCAGGATACTAAGAAAAAAAAGGATGTTGCAATGGAGGATTAAAAAATAGTGGAGAGGGGCCTTTTTGAAGGATCATTTCTACATGATAAAGAAAGGGTTACCATTTGTCTTACTTTGAACCTTATTGAGAAGGATTAGCTAGCTTCACACTAGATTCATTTCTTATTTATACTATGTAATTCCTCATGTGTAAACCTCTTCTGAAAGAACAACAACAACCTATTCTTTGATGTCTATTAAAGAGGAACCATCACAAATCATTAGATGGAAACAACTGGTTGTATGATGAGGTATTGGACTCATTTGCTCACTATCTCAATAGAAGGGAGCTTAAGGTCATTGGAGGCAAAGTAAAGAAACTATGCCTTAGATTGGATGTTCGGGTTAGTGGGCTCCATGATGGAGTTTTTCTACTTACATGAACCAGGTTTTGTGGATGTTCACCCTTTTGATACCCATGTTCAATCACTAACTTTCCAGTCTTTATGCACTAGATAATCTTTTTATTACAACATAATGCACACATTCTCAGAGGCAAAACTAGAGTCTAAGATTCACATGAGTACAATATAATAAAACACATTTGACATGGATAATTTGACATCTTACTCCAATTTCTACCATAAAGAATGTGATTGCATAGGTATGTTAATTTTCAAAATTAATCTTTATGTTACATAGTTATATTTGTCATCTTTGTGGAAATATATGATTCACATGTGGAGTTAGAATCATTTTACTATTTCATCTTGGATTTTTACTAAAGGTGATATATCTATCTCAACAACATCTCTTGCTAGTATACATTTGATAATGTCAGTTATAGTTCTCAGAGGAATTTTAATATTGGGTCGACTAACATTGGGTGTTCCAATGGTTCCCATTCATTGTGATTCAGATAACTGTGACATGTTCCTACTACTGATGATGGAACACTGGAAAGGGGAGATTGCTGAGAAATATTATCATTGTTGGCCTCATCCAAGGTAAATTAGGAAGTTTAAGAGAAATGTGATATCCCTACTAGTGTGGATAGATAACAACATACTAAGGGTCATGTGTTTCAATGTGGTTTTATGTAACTTATAATTTAAATAAATTATATATTGACATCAAACATATATATATATATATATATATATATATATATATGAACCATTTTTTATGTGTTGTATCTCTTGGTTTGAGAAACTTATGTGAAGAATGCACCCCAATATTCTAAAACAATAACTATCATTTGTATATTACAATAACCAACTTTCATGTATTATAATAATCATCATATATGTATAACAATAACCAACATTCATGTACAATAACTAGCATTCATGTATAACAAAACAACACTCATGTACAATAACTAGCATTCATGTATAACAAAACAACATTCATGTTTTATAACAACCGACATTCGTCTAAACTAATTATCATTTGTTTTACACAAAACTAGCATTCGTCTAACACATCCCGCATTAGATCAATAGTAAGGCCCGCATAATTTGAATAACACACCATTAATAAATCAACTTAGTGAATATATTTCTAGGATTCTAATAACAAGTGCATGTGAACCTCGAAAACATTTGTTTGACACAATAATCAGTGCATGTACTATTTCATCAACCTTCAAAAAATGATGTTGGGCTCCTTGTTGTACTACTAGAGAATATGAAGTAGTAATTAATGTTTTGAGTATAGGCTACAAAACCTCCACCGTACCGCCTACATGACATGTCAAGTGATGTTCACCTTTTTTTCCCAACCCTATAGCTACCTGCCCTCACACTTCTTCTATTTCTCTTCATGTGACTTTTAATTTTCTCCCGTCACAGTTGCAAAAGTTGGTCCTCTTCCATCATATGTTGTTGTAGTGTAAATCTCCCCTAAGTCATATCGAAAAAGGCAAATGCCATAAAAAAATAAGACTAAGCATGTAGGCTCTTCTTCTTCTAAGATATCAAGATACAACCATCACAATGTCAGATCCTACTGCAGATTCTAACATCCCCTTACGACATAAGCTTCTAGTGAAGTTTTCATGCAATCCCATAGAGACAAAGTGAGTTTGTAAGTTTATAGTGTGATTTTGTTAAGTGGAATACTAGATTCTAATTTATCATCTATTTGCAAATACTATACTAGTTTGACAATGGCTACATCAAGCATTAGCAGAACAACATGAGATCGTTGATGGGAAATTGGATGATTGAGGAAAGTATCATCATCATATATTCTCATGTTATCAAAAGGAGGGATATTTCCTACATTAAGGTCAATATGAAAAGTTTTTTCCTTCTGTTCAACATTAGTGTGAGTGGCATAGTTGCATTGCTTCCATCAAACACTTGATAAATCATTTTTGTACTAGTTTTAGTATAATTTTGTTTTAAATTATGTTATATAATGATCCTATTAGTATTACCATGGATCAATAACCCTTAGTTTGTATGTATATAGGAATGTCCAAATGAACTTGAGAAAACTTTTGGATCCTTAAGAAGAATAGAACTTCATTAATTCCATTATTCAAACTGATTATCTTACATCAAGTGGTCATTTCAACCATTGTCAATGTGACTTTGTAAGTTAATAATGATATTGATTTACTACTACCAATAGAAGTACACTTAAGTACTAATATCGAATCTATGAATCTTTTCATTATATGATTATTTTTATGGATAAAAGTCATTATATCATCTACTACATTGACTTTCCTAGTAGGATATTCCTATATCCCAGTATTATTCTGTATATCGAAACTTTTTACACTTTGTACATGTCTCTTGGGGAGGCAGTTTCCATAGGCGTGAATCCGACAACCAGGGACCCGACTGGGGATCCAATGAACTAGAACAATTGACATTGTTAAGTTCATTCTTTGCCCGTTCATCCTAATATGAATGACTATGACTTATTTTGATGTTGATCATGAACAGTGGAATGGGTTCCATAAGAATGTTCAAAGAAATGACTCAGTATTCCATTCATCAAATAGTTCCAAATTAATGTAGTTGCATTTCTTGTTGATGCACGACATAACTGACTAAGGAGCCAGACTTTCATTGACATCTTAGAAATTCCCAAATACTACAAAATTCCTAGTTAATGAAATTGTTCTAGATCAACAACATGTGGAAAATGAACTTCATATTTATTTCTACCTTGAAACATCTACGGTTCAGTCATAAATGCACTTGGATAGATAAGTGTATGTTTTAAGAGATAGTTTTAGAACTAGGTACTACAACACACTGAATCTTGATGTTATAACATTTTAAACATGATTTAATGATTTAGTATTAGATGTGTATGGCCAAGGAATCACTTTTTAACTAAGCCAGTGTTACAACCCCAATTTTTGGGATCAATTGGTGAGAAATGCAATTTCTCATATTAAAGATAATTGAACAAATAATGAAATGATTTGTTTTGAGTAAATAGATTCCTTTCACAATAGCCTTGATTGGTTGCTTTGTGGGCTGTATTGGCTATTGGGCCCAATAATAAGGAAATTCAAATAGTAAATGGATAATTGAATTTTCGAGAAAAGGAATATATAGAAACCTCTAGAAGGCAAATCCAAATAGGATTTCATGCCTCTTGGGTTCCTTGGGTACCAAGGAGACCAAGGTTGCAAAAAGAAGGTAATTAGAAAAGAAAAGAAAAGGGTGATTAAGTATTTCTTTATTAAGAAAGAAATTGAAAATGATGATAAAAAGTGGAAAATGAGTGGAAAGAGGCATAAATTTGATTTCTTAGGGAATTTTTGTATCCATGAGGTTGCTAATATTAAAAGGAATGCCAATGAGGAAAATAAGAGAGAAATAAAAAAAGAAATCCTCAAAAAGAGATAATTAAATGAGAAATAAACAAGATAATGTGAAATAATGCATAATGATGCATCTAAAAGGATAAAAAGTATCCAATAAAAAGAATTTCGAAATAATAGAGTGTTTTGCGATCCAAAGAGTCACAATAAAGAGGAAAGAAAGAGAAAATGCCAATTTGCAAAATAAAAGGACAATAGGAATACATAATTAATGAATTATGTGATTTTGTTATGAAATAAGGTATTTCCTACTTAAGGAAACATATTTTCGTGACCAATAAATTAAAAAGCAAACATAAAGAGAATAATGGCAAGGGTTTTTGAATTCCTAAATGCCCAAATAATAAAGAATATTAAGAAGATGCTTGCTTCCTAATGAAGGAACTTGGGTTCCTATTGGGAAAAGAGTAGGTTATCATGCAAAATTCATAAGGATGTCAAAAGTTTTGGAAACAAGAACTACCATCCATCTCGCTTTCCCCTTAACTATCCTCCTTCAGACTCTACGGGCTATGTATATAAGGAGTACCAAGGGAACATCAGCTTTGGACCGAGAACAGCTCCTTCTTCATCCTTGGTAACCCTAGGGTGCGCTAGCATGAGGACCATTGGCGGGCCTAAGGACAAACCCAAAGAAGGTCAAGGTCTAACGCTACTGCGGCCTTGGGTTTGGTGCATGCCTGCGCTTAGTGGGACTTAGAAGCATGCGGGGAGGAGCCGCATGGTACCGTGGACGACCAGGGCACACCGCTGCGGTGAAGAGAGTCGACCATGGATCCACGATGTCCTCCATGGTGATGTGGTCTTCTTCTGCAGAGGTTCAGTAAACAAGAGGAGCCGAAGGTGGCGGAGGTACGGAGCGTTGGGGAGCAGGACGCCTCTTGGCGCTCTCGGCAGCGTTAGCCGTGACAACGGGAGCCTCCATCAACGGCGGACCGTGCTTATGTGCAGGAGATCGAGCAAGAGGGAGTCGGATGCTCAGCCTTACCTTTGGTGCGGGGGCGACCTGCAATGGTCCTGGTCTTGGCGCCTAAAGAAGGCTGCCGCACGCGGGCGTGCCTGGAGAGCGACAGTCAGCGCGGCGTTCTGGGCGCAGTGACGCGAACGCACAAAAGGGAGAAGGAAGGGGATAGAATCAAATGACTCATATACCCCTGTGTGAATACTCAAGGAACGGGGGCGCGGGCGTCCTTTACCTAACCTGGCCGACCAGACAAAAAGAAAACAAGTAAGTGCTGACGTGGCCTCTTCCTATTGGCTCAGATACCTTTAGTTTGCAAAAATCATATCTAATAATTGGTAACTCCGATTAGGACAAGTAATATATGAATTTTGATCATAAGAACACAAGGAATCCAATAAAAATAGTTTTATAAGCTTAATCTGATCATAGTTCGAAAGGTGGTGTAAATTATCATCTTTAATGAATTAAAGTTTAAGAAACCCTATTTTGATATGATTAATGTGTTTAATAGGGTTTAATGGATCTTTAGAGTTGATATTAATCTTTTAAATGTAAAAAGAAACATTAAGTTCAAAAAGGAAGAACTTTGCACATGATTAGTCTAATTTAGGGTTTATGTGCTTAAATATGCATGGAATTTAAAAGGACATAAAGTTATCATCTTTAATGATTCAATTAAGGAAAAACCCTTAGATTTGATGATAGATGGATAATTCAAGCTGATATTAACCTGTTGTTAATAAAAGTGAAAATAGGATTTATAAAAGATGATCTTTTTATATAGTTGGTTTAATTTAGGGTTCTATGTACATGAATATGCCTTAATATATGGGATTAGAAGCCCTAATTTATGTTGATATGAATTCTAATGGTTTTAATTGTACAAATCAAAGAATAAAATAGAGATATGATGATTCGAAGATAAATTGAGTATCAAAGATCTTTAATGTGAATTATTTGGATAATTAGTGTTTCCTAGTGTATAAAAGTGGAAATCGTAATAAATAAGGTTCATATATGTGAGTTGAACTATAATGAAATATGATTTGTTAATTTGAAAGATACCAAAGATGATAATTAGCCTTAATGTTTTGGATATGACCTAAAAGGATAAAGATAATAGTTTTCGTGTAAAAGAAACATATTAGGCTTATTTGACATTCAATTGTGCCTATGATGCAGAAATTAGGGTTTGTGAACTAAAAGAACATTAAAAGTGATAAATACATAATGAAGGCTAAAACCCTAATAAAACCCTAAAGTTGGCCTAGAAATTATAAGGTGGAATCCAAGTTGATCTTGAGGATGTTTGAATAAAACAATGACACTTGAATGTTATGCATTATTTTCAGGATATTGTTGATTGCTTGTTAATTGTGATGAATGTTAATGCATGGACGTCAAGTTACTATGGATCAGGTATGTGGTTACGATTATGAATAACCACTTTAGTTTCCCGATGGATTCCCGGATGTTTAATCGCATTGAATGCAACTAAACTGTTGGATGTTCATTTATTTTCATGCCACTATAAAGTGACTATGATTATCACCATAAATGTGCAAATATAACTGGCTAGATCCGGGTCCACCTCTGTTACTTTGAAAAGGCTAAAAAAGGGGTAATCCTAGAGCAAGGTCTAGGTTATCGTGAGTTAGAGACTCTTTAGCAAATCCCGAGTTAAGGAGTGGTCTACTTACGAGTAGTGCCATGTGACTCAACCCTAGAAACTGGTTCACTTATAGGTGGATCATGAGGGGTTTAATGGGGACAACACAGAGGATAGGGTACTCTTGGATCGCAGAGTTATATCTAAAACGTAATATTTGTTGTTAAATAAGTAATTGAATGATTACATTGTTATCATAGTTTCATGTTTATTGTTTCCCCCACATACCAGCTTCGGCTGACCGACGTTTTGTTTGTCGGCGTTTTAGGTACAATGAAAAGAACAAACAGTAAAGTGACACATGTGATACTAAAGAGAATTAAAGTGCAAAGGAGGATTAGATAGATTAGTATCAGTGTGGATAGAAGTCTAGAGATCCAAGTTTTCAAAAGGTATGTAAAGAAAAATTTTATTACCATTTTCAGTATAGTCTGTTAGAATTTAATAATTGTTTATGGTTATATGTCGAACCTTTGATCCGGGATTAATGGGTGTGGCTTCAACCTCTTGGTCTCCCTTAATTGGGGGTTATCGGGAGGTGGGGTCGTAACATTTGGTATGAGAGCTTAGGTTCCTCAGTTAACCATTAATAATTATTAAATTTTACAAACTCCATAGAACCCAAGGGAGTTATTAGAGGAGTATCCGAAAGACGGAGGTGTCTAGAAAGGGATCACGACCGGGGGCTGGAAAGATTTTCCTCCGCACCGCTAGTCGGAATACGAGGACTCCCAGACCCGTGTGACCGCCTGGCCAAAGTCTTCGGGTATGAATCGAAATAAGATACCTTTAGGACTTCTCATCTTATTCATCCCTTCTCATCACAAAATTTTGATAAGGACCTAAAGGATTAGGGTTTTCTCTCTTCTCCTCACCCTCTTGAGGTACGGGTAAGGTTAATAAGGTTTAAAGAATCCTCCACCAAATTAATGAAAAGCATGTAAATAAGATGTCATGGACATAAGCTTAATAGATTAAGCGTAAATTAAAGAATAGATACATGCTTAGGTCGTATGACATAAGTTGTCATGTCCTCAGAAGAAACCTGAGGCTAGACCTTCTTGTCAGGAGGATATGTTAGTCTTGGAGATAGAGATCTCTATTGCAAGTAGAGACCTAGCACATCCTCTGAGGATGATGCTAATCCTAACCCTAAGTGAAGATTAGAGAGAGATGAGTTGGACCAGGTGTTTGAAAGGACATGCCTTTGGGGTGCCATATGATCTATGGGAGACCTAGCACCTTTGACAACCCAACCCTGGGAAGGGTCGTACATGTTAAGGTAAAGGATAGCTCCTTGGATGATGATGTTAGTGAAGGACCATAGAAACCCCATGGGCTTGTACCAGTAGGGCATAGCTGGAACCTAGGGCACGTCATAGTGCTAACGGTAGGATGAAACCCTGGATAAGGAATCATGATGGAGCATAAAGGGTTATGGATGATCTTGAGCAACCATAAGCTCGAACCTAGGCTTCACCCATGTAGAGCATGCCTTTGAGGTTGAACCTTCATGAAGAGAGGACCTCTAATGGTGAGGTTGGATGTAGGGTTAGCTCTAGAGAGAGTAGGAAACCCAGCAAGAAGGTTGGAAGGCTAAAACCCTGAACAATGGATGATAGTGGTTGCCTCATGATCGATCCCTGAAAGTTGATGATACCTTGGTTGTCTTTAGAGGGACCAAACCTAGAGAAAAGATGAAGTTTCTGGTACCTACGGGCCTATGGTATAGATGTTTACCTTCTGAGGTAGGAAGAAGAGTTCCTTAGACCTAGAAAGGGTTAGTAGCAGGTTATGAGGCCCTGTACCTTGTTGGTTGTCCTTAAGGAGGACCCAACCCTAAGTGTTGCTCGAGTTGAAGGATGACCAGAAGTGCATGTCATGCATTTTCATGCTTGGTGCGTAGTTAAGAGATGGAGCATGCAGTTGGACACCTACAAGTAAACCTAGGGTTCCTAGGCCTAAGAGGGGAAGTGGTGTACCTAATGCTCATGATGAGAAGTTGAGTTCCTATAGAAGCGAGCACAGTACTCCTCATGTATAGAGGAAAAGAGGAAGCCCCTTAAGTTTAAGGTGTGTTTGATGGATCCATCACAGCTAGATTGATGATAAAGAAAGGTATGATTTTGATCCATCTTTGAGGAAAGAAGACAAGAATGACCTAGCATGGTATAGTAGGTGATCTACTTATGCCTTAATAGCTTGCTAGGGTTGAGTAGGCTCGTGTGGATGTAAACCCTAGAGCTTTTGTGACCTTGTTGTAAAGAGATAGTTTTCCTCCCATCCTGGGAGAGAGACCCCTTTGGTAAGGTGTATATCAGTCTTGTTGGTTAAGGTAACCTGAAGAGGTCTCACAGGATCTTGAGAAGTTAAGTGAAAAGTACATGGTATGAGAATGAACCTGTAGACCCATAGATATCCATCTCTAATTGCATGTGAATGTGTTACCATGGAGGTAACCAGTATGGAGCTTGACCAAGGTAGGCAGGTTGCCATGATGCCTATGAACAGATGAGAGGCAGCCCATGAATGCAGAAAGAGAGATGATGAATCCTTGGGTAAGGTTCTAAGTGGGCATGTACTATAATGGTGAATCCTAAGTCTATCCTAGGGTCAGGTAGGGATAAGACCGATGAAAGTAGGAGATTGCCTAATTCCCTAGTTGCACATGACCATAGGGTCGGGAGGTAACAACTATCATTGTCTGAGGGCCATGGGTTAGGAGATTGATCACCTTCATGAACTCATGGGACCCAAAGGGCAGATGAGTAGGGCACTCTCTTGATGCATGAGGGAAGAGGGATGACCCCAAAATATTCGGTACCCTATAGACCTAGAGGAGATGACCAAGGATATAAACCTCAGTAGGTTCAAGACTAGTTTTCCATGGAGATAACCTTGATAACATGATGTCTGTGATGTAGAGACATATGTAGCACGTTGCAACTTAGATTTAAAGGTGTACTGGCAAGGTGGGATGTACCATCTCTACTCTTGGAACAGGAAGAACTCTGTATTTGGACTGCAGCCAAATGCTTATTTCCTCTTGTTATGGGGGTGAGAGATAGGACATTATGCATGTCATACACCAAGGATAAGAGATGATGTAGGTTGGAGCGTTGCCACGAGTAATGGGATAGAGAAGATATCTTACCATGGTAAAGTGAATGAAGGTTGGATGGCTTGCAAACACTAAGAGGAATGAGGTAGTCCCCTTATGAGGAAGTTTCTATGATGAGCTATGTAGAACTTACAAGTTATACCAGGTTGAGTTTGGTCACCATGATGATGAAATCAGAGAGTGTTCTTAATAGAGATAGATATGGAGTTTGAGGTGATATGATAAGTGAAATACATGGAAGTGTATGTCTTCAATGTTACCTAATACCTAAGGATGTGAGGTGGTAATGGCTGCTCTGGTTGAGATACATCTGACTTGTTTTACTAGAAGCTAGAAGAGGCTGTTTGGCTAACCCTAAGTTTGAAAAGGAGAGGTGTACGGATAACACTCAGATGTAATAAGATGCATTGAAAAGTTATGGTTGTTTGGTTAGCCAGTCTAGTCCTGGATGCAATGAAAGGATGGTGGTAGAACCTCAGATGCACTTCTTTGGAAGAGAAGGTGATGAAACCCTGACTAGAGTGGTTTAGGGTTTCAGAGGAATCGATCTTGGAAGAATCATGACATACAGGAAATCATGATTGAAGATCACCATACACCATGGAAAAAGGGCAATAGCACTTTGGATGCTTAAGATGAATTTGCATGTGGTTTATGACCATGCAAGCCTGGAGGTAAAGGATGAACCCCAGTAACCCAGTGTATCGATATGGAGGACAAAAGAATCCCTGAGAGGGAATGAGAGCTCAACTCTACGGATGTCGTGATGGGTCTTCCCTGGGCCAAAGAAGGTCGAGATACAATATGGGTCATGGTAGGTCGCCTTACCTAGATAATATGAGAAAGGAAGAGTTCTGTCAAGAGACAGATCGGGTTGAACCACATATGAGAGAGATGGCTCAACTACACCGTGATGCGAGTTCAAAGAATCTGAGTTTGACCTAAAGGTTCACTTCCATAAAGTGGAAGTAGGTACGTGAAGAACTCAATGATAGTATAGTTTATCACCCCTAACTATGGTTTGTATGATCCAGACTAAAGGGTCTGATAAGGGCATGTGTGCTCATTCAGGGTGATATCTAGAGACAATTCTTGTCCTATGAAAGATGTGACAATGACCACCATAGCTAGTATCGGGTTTTATATGAAGCTCTGTAAGGGAGGTTGTTTCGGTCACCACTTCAGTAAGGTGATGTTGGTGAAAGGACCACATGATGGTTAGAAAAGGACCACATGATGGTTAGAAAAGGGACCCCAATGTGTGTAGAAGAAGTCACTTTGATTGTGCAAGGGCTGAAAGGAGCCTAGAGACAATGAGAGTCGTGAGCAGATGCAAAGTAGACTGACATGCAGTACACTATGGGAGATTATGTGATATGAAAATCCGACCCCTCTAAGTTATAGCTAAGAGAGCTGAGTCCCCGATGCATGGGTTCTTTTGATATGGTTTGGTGGAGAAGGTTAAGTTTGACCTTGCCCCTCAGGATAAAGTAATGTGTGATGAGTTCCATGTGTCTAATTTAGAGCACTATGTGAGGTACCCCAACCATGTGCTGAGCAATGAACCTAGTGAGCCCCAAGGGAGGCTGAAATGACCTGAGTCACCTGTGTAGTTTATAGACGCCAGGATGAAAGAACTCAGAGAAAATAATATGTGATGATAAAGGTTCTTGGAAAATGCCATGGGTACGGCAAAGCCACATAGGGGCTAATGATGGACATGGAAAAGTCTTATCCTGAATTGTTTGTTTGCTTGTTTGAAATTTTGAGGACAAAATTCCTATAAGAGGGGAAGGATGTTACAACCCCAATTTTTGGGATCAATTGGTGAGAAATGCAATTTCTCATATTAAAGATAATTGAACAAATAATGAAATGATTTGTTTTGAGTAAATAGATTCCTTTCACAATAGCCTTGATTGGTTGCTTTGTGGGCTGTATTGGCTATTGGGCCCAATAACAAGGAAATTCAAATAGTAAATGGATAATTGAATTTTTGAGAAAAGGAATATATAGAAACCTCTAGAAGGTAAATCCAAAGAAGATTTCGTGCCTCTTGGGTTCCTTGGGTACCAAGGAGACCAAGGTTGCAAAAAGAAGGTAATTAGAAAAGAAAAGGGTGATTAAGTATTTCTTTATTAAGAAAGAAATTGAAAATGATGATAAAAAGTGGAAAATGAGCGGAAAGAGGCATAAATGAGATTTCTTGGGGAATTTTTGTATCCATGAGGTTGCTAATATTAAAAGGAATGCCAATGAGGAAAATAAGAGAGAAATAAAAAAAAGAAATCCTCAAAAAGAGATAATTAAATGAGAAATAAACAAGATAATGTGAAATAATTCATAATGATGCATCTAAAAGGATAAAAAGTATCCAATAAAAAGAATTTCGAAATAATAGAGTGTTTTGGGATCCAAAGAGTCACAATAAAGAGGAAAGAAAGAGAAAATGCCAATTAATTTGCAAAATAAAAGGACAATAGGAATACATAATTAATGAATTATGTGGTTTTGTTATGAAATAAGGTATTTCCTACTTAAGGAAACATATTTTCGTGACCAATAAATTAAAAAGCAAACATAAAGAGAATAATGGCAAGGGTTTTTGAATTCCTAAATGCCCAAATAATAAAGAATATTAAGAAGATGCTTGCTTCCTAATGAAGGAACTTGGGTTCCTATTGGGAAAAGAGTAGGTTATCATGCAAAATTCATAAGGATGTCAAAAGTTTTGGAAACAAGAACTAACATCCATCTCGCTTTCCCCTTAACTATCCTCCTTCAGACTCTAAGGGCTATGTATATAAGGAGTACCAAGGGAACATCATCTTTGGACCCAGAACAACTCCTTCTTCATCCTTGGTAACCCTAGGATGCGCTAGCATGAGGACCATTGGTGGGCCTAAGGACAAACCCAAAGAAGGTCAAGGTCTAACGCTACTGTGGCCTTGGGTTTGGTGCATGCCTGCGCTTAGTGGGACTTAGAAGAATGCGGGGAGGAGCCGCATGGTACCGTGGACGACCAGGGCACACCGCTGCGGTGAAGAGAGTCGACCATGGATCCACGATGTCCTCCATGGTGATGTGGTCTTCTTCTGCAGAGGTTCAGTAAACAAGAGGAGCCGAAGGTGGCGAAGGTACGGAGCGTTGGGGAGCAGGACACCTCTTGGCACTCTCGGCAGCGTTAGCCGTGACAACGGGAGCCTCCATCAACGACGGACCGTGCTTATGTGCAGGAGATCGAGCAAGAGGGAGTCGGATGCTCAGCCTTACCTTTGGTGCGGGGGCGACCTGCAATGGTCTTGGTCAGCCTCGGTCCTGGTCTTGGCGCCTAAAGAAGGCTGCCCCACGCGGGCGTGCCTGGAGAGCGACAGTCGGCGCGACGTTCTGGGCGCAGTGACGCGAACACACAAAAGGGAGAAGGAAGGGGATAGAGTCAAATGACTCATATACCCCTGTGTGAATACTCAAGGAACGGGGGCGCAGGCATCCTTTACCTAACCTGGCCGACCAGACAAAAAGAAAACAAGTAAGTGCTGACGTGGCCTCTTCCTATTGGCTCAGATACCTTTAGTTTGCAAAAATCATATCTAATAATCGCTAACTCCGATTAGGACAAGTAATATATGAATTTTGATCAGAAGAATACAAGGAATCCAATAAAAATAGTTTTATAATCTGAATCTGATCATAGTTCGAAAAGTGGTGTAAATTATCATCTTTAATGAATTAAAGTTTAAGAAACCCTATTTTGATATGATTAATGTGTTTAATAGGGTTTAATGGATCTTTAGAGTTGATATTAATCTGTTAAATGTAAAAAGGAACATTAAGTTCAAAAAGGAAGAACTTTGCACATGATTAGTCTAATTTAGGGTTTATGTGCTTAAATATGCATGGAATTTAAAAGGACATAAAGTTATCATCTTTAATGATTCAATTAAGGAAAAACCCTTAGATTTGATGATAGATGGATAATTCAAGCTGATATTAACCTGTTGTTAATAAAAGTGAAAATAGGATTTAAAAAGATGATCTTTTTATATAGTTGGTTTAATTTAGGGTTATATGTACATGAATATGCCTTAATGGGATTACAAACCCTAATTTATGTTGATATGAATTCTAATGGTTTTAATTGTACAAATCGAAGAATAAAATAGAGATATGATGATTCGAAGATAAATTGAGTATCAAAGATCTTTAATGTGAATTATTTGGATAATTAGTGTTTCCTAGTGTATAAAAGTGGAAATCGTAATAAATAAGGTTCATATATGTGAGTTGAACTATAATGAAATATGATTTGTTAATTTGAAAGATACCGAAGATGATAATTAGCCTTAATGTTTTGGATATGACCTAAAAGGATAAAGATAATAGTTTTAGTGTAAAAGAAACATATTAGGCTTATTTGACATTCAATTGTGCCTATGATGCAGAAATTAGGGTTTGTGAACTAAAAGAACATTAAAAGTGATAAATGCATAATGAAGGCTAAAACCCTAATAAAACCCTAAAGTTGGCCTAGAAATTATAAGGTGGAATCCAAGTTGATCTTGAGGATGTTTGAATAAAACAATGGCACTTGAATGTTATGCATTATTTTCAGGATATTGTTGATTGCTTGTTAATTGTGATGAATGTTAATGCATGGACGTCAAGTTACTATGGATCAAGTATGTGGTTACGATTATGAATAACCGCTTTAGTTTCCCGATGGATTCCCGGATGTTTAATCGCATTGAATGCAACCAAACTGTTGGATGTTCATTTATTTTCATGCCACTATAAAGTGACTATGATTATCACCATAAATGTGCAGATATAACTGGCTAGATCCGGGTCCACCTCTGTTACTTTGAAAAGGCTAAAAAAGGGGTAATCCTAGAGCAAGGTCTAGGTTATCGTGAGTTAGAGACTCTTTAGCAAATCCCGAGTTAAGGAGTGGTCTACTTACGAGTAGTGCCATGTGACTCAACCCTAGAAACGGGTTCACTTATAGGTGGATCATGAGGGGTTTAATGGGGACAACACAGAGGATAGGGTACTCTTGGATCGCGGAGTTATATCTAAAACGTAATATTGGTTGTTAAATAAGTAATTGAATGATTACATTGTTATCATAGTTTCATGTTTATTATTTCCCCCACATACCAGCTTCGGCTGACCGACGTTTTGTTTGTCGGCGTTTTAGGTACAATGAAAAGAACAAACAGTATAGTGACACATGTGATACTAAAAGAGAATTAAAGTGCAAAGGAGGATTAGATAGATTAGTATCGGTGTGGATAGAAGTCTAGAGATCCAAGTTTTCAAAAGGTATGTAAAGAAAAATTTTATTACCATTTTCAGTATAGTTTGTTAGAATTTAATAATTGTTTATGGTTATATGTCGAACCTTTGATCCGGGATTAATGCGTGCGGCTTCAACCTCTTGGTCTCCCTTAATTGGGGGTTATCGGGAGGTGGGGTCGTAACAGCCAGTTTTATTGTCTGTTGAACGTGGTATAACTAAGATCCACCCCAAGCTTCAACTTCTACTAAACATGTATATAGCAATTCCCACCTAGGATTCAGACTAACTTATTACCCATGATTTATTCTTCACTAAACCACATTATTTTATTTATTGAATTATGAAAAAACCTTGTATTACGCATGATTGAAGCATGTTTTTGTATCAATAAAATATAACATACTCCATTTTTATTAACATTCATCTTCAAAGAATGGGTACTTGACAATAAGAGCAATCATATAATTTAGAGAGAAAACCTCACATTTTCAAAACAATGTCATTGATTAACAATCATCTCAAATATATTTTGTTAGTCGTATCCAAAAGACATTAACCAGAAACCATTTTATGTCAAACACATATTAAAAATGGTTAGGAGAATCTATCGACAAGCTTCATCTAAAAAATGTTTAGATGTTGGGGTTATCCGAGTCATTCCAATCATTCTGTATTGTGTAAAGATCTTTCGATGATAATAATAGATTTTTTTCAAATGAGCCACCTAAGCACATCGGCAACAGAGGTAGTCACATGGGCATGGGGAGCTCTACACATAGTTAATATGGCACAATACTCCAGACTACTTCGTGTTGCACGGTGGAACAAAGCAGATGGGGGCAGAGTCGAGATCAACCAGATGTGTTGCATCCAAGTATGCATTACCCGATGCTAGAACATAGGAGGGAGGATCATTTGGGCCTAATTACCAAACCCTCCTGGGTGTTCTCATACAAACACCTACTTCCTCTAGCCCCCCTGATAGATCCCGCATGCCCCACAAGGACTAGAAAGTAGATAGGAGCCTCCGCTTATGGAAATAAGAAGTAACACTATCAAGGTAAGGAAGGGTAAGGACATGACTCAAACAATTGGTGGTTTCGAATGTTCATTGGTGCCACTTAATTGAATGAAGATGTTGAAGTACAATACATAGTCAACATAAATAAGTTCCATAGAAACAATTCCAACTATTTTCACAAAGCCTTCCCACCCATTGTAGAAGGCCAATCTGATTGGGTCATATGGTAGGTGTACGAAAAAGTAGTCCTCATGGTGAAGGTAATGTATTCAACCAATGTGTTGTACCTTGACATGGAGGATCCAGTCATGTGGTAAAGGGAGGAGATTGTGTTACATCCTAGAGTAGAATGAATTGTGGAAAGAGAGAGCACTTACTAAATTTTTTATCAGATATGCCTATGATAGTTTTTAGTTTGTAGTGGAACATAATACACTATTCTTAGACTAGGTTTCTATAACACATGAAGTTGAGCTCGATCTTAGTTGGGGGTATTGATATAAAATATGTTTTTTCGCACTCGATGATGACTTGATGTCATCCTAGACTTGAAATGTACTATGTGTTTGCAACATCATTATAGTTTCTAGTTCCAAAAATATTTGACCAGATATATTTATGATTTGCCTTAAAGACATCATGACACCTACTTCTACACTACATGACACCAACATAAGAAATTAAGAACCTTCTAATTTATGTTACACGGTGAACGAAGCTTAGGGGACACTTGTTTTAGTCTTATTGTAGTTTTTTATATACATTTGGTTCTTTCCTTCTCCCTTAACATGACCCTATCTCTCCACTCTAATAGTGAGAGCATGGTTGAAAATATACTTAGATTGATAATGACATAAATTATAGTCCAGGAACATAACTTAAAGTAATTTGATAATGGCATATTATGTTTTTAATATATGATTATCCAGTAATGACATACATAAAGAACCATGAAAATTGTAAATTTAGAACCAATATTATCTATAGAACTCACATTCATGTAGCTTGAGAAAAAGTAATCAGGTTGTGATCCAATATAATTACATATGGAAATAAAACAATGTTCATGTGATTTCATATAAAATTGATATTGCATCCTTATGGAGGTTTAATGTTTTGTGCCATGCAATTTGTCAATTTATTAGGTTTTTCAAAAAGCACTTATTTGTGACTATAAGTCAGTGAGTTCCACCAAAGTTTGAAAGTTGTTTTTAGTAAGCCTCATATGTGATGAAGGAGTGGTTAGTACTTCAATCTCTCTTCTCTCTATTGTAACTGTCTCATGCTTTCCCTATGTTTAATTGGCATGAATATTCTAGCACAGGTGTAGAGTCACCCCTATTTTTGCGTTCAATGAAACCATTCACACTGAAAAACAATTCCCTGCCATTAGAGAGGCACTACAACAAGTTGTGTTTGCTGGATTGTTACAATTGAAGATGAAAACCATGTATCTCGATTTGTTTATGTTTTTGTGTACCTTTTTTTTTAAAACCCCATCATCAATTATAAAAAGCAATCAAGATACAAAGAAACTATCACTCTCGACGATGTCACACCAATGACTCGGCATAGAACCGTGTCTAATAGTATGGCCTCCCGAGTCAATAGCATCATGACAGAAAAAATGAGCCAGAGCATTCTGGGCTCTTTTTACATGATAAAAATAGAAATGGCTAAAGTAGGCAGCCACGCTGCGTAGGTCTTCAGCAAGGAGACCCAAGTAATCCCTTCTTCCACCTGGGTCCTTCAGCACCTTTACCAGAGAGAGAGTCTGAACATAATACTACCTTCATGTTCGGATGACATTTTTCCTTTGCCAGCGTAAGTGCCATCCTGGCTGCTGTGGCTTCCGCTACTGACGAATCCCAATAGGCTTCTATGTGCTGCTGAATAGCTCCCACAAAGTTTCCATCCCCATCCCGAAGGACAGCCCCGAGCCCCCTCTTCAATCCTTCCAACACAACTGCATCTGAGTGTATAAACACCCATGACTGGTCCACACCTTGCCGCCCCCACCCCCAACCATCCTCATCCCTCCCTCCGCCTAGCCCCCTTCCTAAGGCATGTCCCCCCTCGCACATCGCCATCCTCCTGTAATCAGCTATCAGTGCCCTATACGTTTGTAAGATTGGCCGTGGGGCAGGGGACTCATATTTAAATATTTTATTATTCCTACATATCCACGCCGTCCACCACACAACAACAACCTCATCCATCTCTGCATCCGTGCATGACTCGAATAGCTCTACCATATTGTCATGAAAATTCCCAGAATCCCCAAGCCGTTTAGCATCTCCCAGCCAACTTTCCCGCCTGACTATAGCTTCCCCAGAACATTGACAAAGCATGTTACGACCCCATCTTCCGATAACCCCCAATTAAGGGAGATCGCAAGGTTGAAGCCGCACCCATGAAATTCCGGATCAAAGGTTCGACATATAACCAATAACAATTATTAAATTCTAGCAGACTATACTGAAAATGGTAATAAAATTTTTCTTTATCATACCTTTGAAAAGTTGGAAGTACTAGACTTCTAACCAAAAAAGAACTACTCTAACTAACTCCTCCTTGTTCTTTAGTTCTTGAATTCACAATGTGTCACTTTACTGTTTTGTGCTTTGAAATATGTACCTAAAACGCCGACAAACAAAACAACGGTCAGTCGGTATGTGGAGGATCCAATAATCAAGAAATTATGCTAATAATGTAATCAAGCAATTAATCTTTTTAACAATCAAGATTATGTTTTAAGTCATACATCTCAATCCATACATATTCCCAAACTCTGTGAGTTCCTGCAGTGAACTTTCATTATACCTCTGTAAAGGTAGAGTCGCATGGCACTACTCCAGGTAGCCCAATATCTAACTCAATGTGACTTGATGGTCCTACCACAAGGGTAGCCATGTACTAAGTCAAACACAGACCTGATGACCTCTCCAATAGGCAGCCATGTACTAGGTCTTCTCATGACCTGATGGTCCTACCCATTAGATAGCCATGTACTGGGTCAGACCTGATGACCTCTCCAATAGGCAGCCATGTACTAGATCTCTTCAGACCTGATGGTCATACCCATTAGATAGCCATGTACTAGGTCATACACAGAGGGAACCAGGATCTGAGCATGTAGGCATATACATTTTGTGATAATCATAGTCACTTTATAGTTGCATGAAATAAATAGACATTCAACAGTTATTTCAAGCAACCGATAAATCCTTCGGAAATCGCCGGGAAACTAAAGCGATTATTCATAAGCGTAACCACATACATTTCAATTGCACTTTTCAAGATAGAAAGAGAAACCCAATCAACAAGCAAAACCTGAAATAAAAGGACAGTTTTCTTTTATTAATATGTATCCACTTCCATTAATCCAATTAGGATTCCAATTCCATAATTAGGGTTTCTTTTAGAAATTAGGGTTTTTCTTCTTCTTTCATCATTAACATTCTTAATTTGTCAATTCTCATAAAACTCCTAATTTCTCATTCAATTTCCTTTATTAAACAACTGATTTCCTTATTTCATGAAAATATGGTTTTCATCTCTCTTTATCTCAAATTAGGATTTCCATACAAAATAACCTTCTTTTGAACATTATAATTCCAAGTTAAGCATTTTTGCAATTAAATAGCAAAATAAACTGCCATTAACATTATCAGGGTCAACCTTAACGATTTGACTTGCTAGATTACCAAAATACCCTTTCTACATCCAATTAGGGTTTCTTATCCACTTTTAATAAACTTTATTAGCCAAATAAAGTACTTTTGTAAAACCAGACGAAATTAGGTTCTGGAAATATTTTTATCGTGTTCCTTGCATTTTTCTATACAACATTCATATAATAAGTTTTCTCATCTGATGTTCCTAGCTATTATTACGAATTTTGCAAGAAAAAGGCATTTTTCCGATTATTTGTCACAGAGAGGAAATTACCGGAAAAATGTCGATCGTTTGATTGATAGTCCCGTGGTCTGCGTCTCGATCTGATGATCCTCGCGCGTGCCTCCTCTCCACTTACGCGCCTCACACTGGAGCCGTTGGATCTCGCTGGTCCACGGTGGTCCGCGATCTATCCATCTCCGCCTATCTTTGATCCCAGCGTTCGATCACGATCGAACGGTCGTGACCGACGTCACTTGACAAAGTCGCGCCTCTCCGAGCAGACCGTTAGATCCCCCTGGATCACGGTGGATCACGATCTAAAGGCTGCCGCCTTATCCCGACCGAGCCATTCGATCAGGATCCGACGAAACCTGCTATTCATCAACCTGTCTTCAAGGTGCGGTGGCGCCACGTCGAAGCTCGCCGGAGCTGAAGCAATTGAAGGATGCAACGGGCTTCGAGCTCTCAAAATCAGCTGTTCGTGGTCGTGACGACTCCCTCAAATGGAAGGCCCCATATATATAGGGTGCGAAGACCTCTCGTGAGGTTTCCCGATCCAACTCTAACTGAGCCTTTAGCCCAATTTGGGCGTTTCTGGGATACTCAATGAAACCCTAACAAACCAGGGTCCATCCACTACGGTTTGGATTCCCGAACTCAAGGACACTCTAATCCAGAGCGCTCGTCCACTGAGTTGATCAGGAAATCGAAGGGAAGGTCGCTCTGTGGTGCGCTACAGTCCGAGTCCTTTTGGGACTCTGGACGATGACCGCTCATCGTCGGATTCAGATCCAACGATCCAGGTTAACCGCATTCAAAACCAATTAGGAAAATATTTCCTAAATTATCCAATTAAGCTTATTTCCAATGGAAACTTAGAAATTCAATAACTCCCAATTGGATTAACATTTCTTTCCCAAATTTTGAGGGAAACTCGGATATTGTATTATCCTTCACTCCTCCAAATTTGGTTTCATAATGATATTAATTCGATTCCTTTTCTTGTAATGCGAGTCATCATTATATTATTCACATTTTTCCCATCTTTTAATAATTCTTTCATTATTATTCCCTGATTTTGAGTTCCTTGCTCTCCAAGGTATCAATCAACTCAAATTCTTATTTTTAGGGAAATATGCCATATCCTTTTCCTTATTTTAGGGGATTCTTTATGTATTTCTTTATTAATGTCAATTTGGGCTTCCAATAAAGCAAGGCCCAATAAGATCCATGCAACCAATCATCTATGAAATACATTTCAATCAATCATGGAATCCATTCCAAACCACATCACATCAATCAAGAAAATTCATTTATCCTTAAATGATATTTACAAAAGTCATTACATAGCTTGGAAAATTGAGGTTATAACATCCTCCCCTCCTTATAGGAATTTTGTCCTCAAAATTCACAATCAAACAAACAAGTCAGGATATGCTTTTCCCATGTCCGTCTTCAGCTCCTATGTGGCCTCATCCTCTCCATGGTGTTTCCAAAGAACCTTTACCATCTCTATGTTCTTATTTCTGAGCTCTTTTACCTTAGTATCTATAATACGCATAGGTAACTCAGGATAAGATAGCTTTCCTTGAAGCTCAATAGGTTCAATGCTCAACACATGGCTTGGATCTTGCACATATCGCTTCAGATTGGACACGTGAAAAACATCACACATAACTCTATCCTGAGGGGTAGGGTCAAAACCTAACCATCTCCACCCATCCATCTCTAATGGACCCATGTATTGGGGACTCAGCTCTCTTAATTATAACTTAGAGGGGTCGGATTTTCATGTCACATTTTCTCCCACAGTAACTTGTATGCCAGTCTACTTTGCATCTGCTTACGACTCTTATCGTCTCTAGGCTCCTTTCAGCCCTTGCACAATCAAAGTGACTTCATCTACACGCACTGTGGTCCTTTTCTAACCATCATATCGTACTTTCACCAACATCACCTTACTGAAGTGGTGACCGACACAACCTCCCTTACAGAGCTTAATATAAAACCTGATACTGGTCTATGGTGGTCATGGTCACATCTTTCATAGGACAAGAACTGTCTTTAGATATCACCCTGAACGAGCACACATGCCCTCATCAGACCCTTTAGTCTGGATCATACTAACCATGGTTAGGGGTGATAAACTATACTACATAGAGTTCTCAATGTACCTAATTCCACTTTATGGAAGTGAACCTTTAGGTCAAACTCAAGAACCTTCAAACTCACTTCATGGTGTAGTTGAACCATCTCTCTCATGGGTAGTTCAACAAAACTGATATATATACCCTACTAAAGGGGTCCCTCTCCCAGGATGGGAGGAAAACTATCTCTTGACCACAAGGTCACAAAAGCTCTTAGGGTTTACATCCACATGGGTCTACTTAACCCTAGGAAGCTATTCAGGAACAAGCAGATCACTTACTGAACCATGCCAGGTCATACTTGTCCTTTTTCCTCAATGCTGGATCAAGATCATACCTTCCTTTATCATCAACCTAGCTGTGAGGGGTTCACCAAACCTACCTTTAACTTAAAAGGTTTTCCCTTTCCTTTATGCATGTGGAGCACCATACTCGAAACTATAGCAACTTAATCCTCATCATGAGTATTAGGTATACCACATTCCCTCTTAGGCCTAAGAACCTTAGGTTCACCAACTGCATATTTCTTAACCATGCACCAAGCTTGCAAAAAGCATGACATGTACTCCTGTCATCCTTCCCTTGAACAACCCTTTAGGGTTGAGTCCTCTTCAAGGACCATCAACAAGGTACAAGGCCTCAAAACTTCTTACTATACTTCTCTAGGGTTTATGGGACTCTTCTTGTCATCTATACGAAGGTATAAACAGACTCATCTTCTATCTAAGATTTGGGTGGCCAAAGGTACTCGGTCATCCAACCTCTCATGGCTCATATGGCATCCCAGACACATCCATCCAAACACCTGGTCTAACTTATCATGCCATATCTCTATATATCCTTCACTTAGGGTTAGGTTTAACGTCATCCTCGTAGCCATGTTTCTACTTATCATGGAGATCTCTATCTCTAAAACTAACTTATCCTCCAGACAAGAAGGTCTAGCCTCAGGTCTCTTCTGAGGTCACGATAACTTATGTCATACGACCTAAGCATGTATCTATCATTTAGTTGTGCTTAATCTATTAAGCTTATGTCCATGACATCTTATTTACATACTTTTCATTAATTTGATGGAGGATTCCTTAAACCTTATTAACCTTACCCATACCTCAAGAGGGTGAGGAAAAGAGAGAAAAACCCTAATCCTTAGGGTCCTTAACAGAATTTTTGTGATGAGAAGGGATGAATAAGATGAGAAGTCCTAAAGGTATCTTATTTCGATTCATACCCTAAGACTTTGGCCAGACGGTCACACGGGTCTGGGAGTCCTCGTATTCCGACTAGCGGTGCGGAGGAAAATCTTGCCAGCCCCCGGTCGTGATCCCTTTCTAGACACCTTCGTCTTTCGGATACTCCTCTAATAACTCCCTTGGGTTCTATGGAGTTTGTAAAATTTAATAATTATTAATGGTTAAATGAGGAACCCATGCTCTGATACCAAATGTTACGACCCCATCTTCCGATAACCCCCAATTAAGGGAGATCGCAAGGTTGAAGCTGCACCCATGAAATTCCGGATCAAAGGTTCGACATATAACCAATAACAATTATTAAATTCTAGCAGACTATACTGAAAATGGTAATAAAATTTTTCTTTATCATACCTTTGAAAAGTTGGAAGTACTAGACTTCTAACCAAAAAAGAACTACTCTAACTAACTCCTCCTTGTTCTTTAGTTCTTGAATTCACAATGTGTCACTTTACTGTTTTGTGCTTTGAAATATGTACCTAAAACGCCGACAAACAAAACAACAGTCAGTCGGTATGTGGAGGATCCAATAATCAAGAAATTATGCTAACAATGTAATCAAGCAATTAATCTTTTTAACAATCAAGATTATGTTTTAAGTCATACATCTCAATCCATACATATTCCCAAACTCTGTGAGTTCCTGCAGTGAACTTTCATTATACCTCTGTAAAGGTAGAGTCGCATGGCACTACTCCAGGTAGCCCAATATCTAACTCAATGTGACTTGATGGTCCTACCACAAGGGTAGCTATGAACTAAGTCAAACACAGACCTGATGACCTCTCCAATAGGCAGCCATGTACTAGGTCTTCTCATGACCTGATGGTCCTACCCATTAGATAGCCATGTACTGGGTCAGACCTGATGACCTCTCCAATAGGCAGCCATGTACTAGATCTCTTCAGACCTGATGGTCATACCCATTAGATAGCCATGTACTAGGTCATACACAGAGGGAACCAGGATCTGAGCATGTAGGCATATACATTTTGTGATAATCATAGTCACTTTATAGTTGCATGAAATAAATAGACATTCAACAGTTATTTCAAGCAACCGATAAATCCTTCGGAAATCGCCGGGAAACTAAAGCGATTATTCATAAGCGTAACCACATACCTTTCAATTGCACTTTTCAAGATAGAAAGAGAAACCCAATCAACAAGCAAAACCTGAAATAAAAGGACAGTTTTCTTTTATTAATATGTATCCACTTCCATTAATCCAATTAGGATTCCAATTCCATAATTAGGGTTTCTTTTAGAAATTAGGGTTTTTCTTCTTCTTTCATCATTAACATTCTTAATTTGTCAATTCTCATAAAACTCCTAATTTCTCATTCAATTTCCTTTATTAAACAACTGATTTCCTTATTTCATGAAAATATGGTTTTCATCTCTCTTTATCTCAAATTAGGATTTCCATACAAAATAACCTTCTTTTGAACATTATAATTCCAAGTTAAGCATTTTTGCAATTAAATAGCAAAATAAACTGCCATTAACATTATCAGGGTCAACCTTAACGATTTGACTTGCTAGATTACCAAAATACCCTTTCTACATCCAATTAGGGTTTCTTATCCACTTTTAATAAACTTTATTAGCCAAATAAAGTACTTTTGTAAAACCAGACGAAATTAGGTTCTGAAAATATTTTTATCGTGTTCCTTGCATTTTTCTATACAACTTTCATATAATAAGTTTTCTCATCTGATGTTCCTAGCTATTATTACGAATTTTGCAAGAAAAAAGCATTTTTCTGATTATTTGTCACAGAGAGGAAATTACCGGAAAAATGTCGATCGTTTGATTGATAGTCCCGTGGTCTGCGCCTCGATCTGATGATCCTCGCGCGCACCTCCTCTCCACTTACGCGCCTCACACTGGAGCCATTGGATCTCGCTGGTCCACGGTGGTCCGCGATCTATCCGTCTCCGCCTATCTTTGATCCCAGCGTTCGATCACGATCGAACGGTCGTGACCGACGTCACTTGACAAAGTCGCGCCTCTCCGAGCAGACCGTTAGATCCCCCTGGATCACGGTGGATCACGATCTAAAGGCTGCCGCCTTATCCCGACCGAGCCATTCGATCAGGATCTGACGAAACCTGCTATTCGTCAACCTGTCTTCAAGGTGCGGTGGCGCCACGTCGAAGCTCGCCGGAGCTGAAGCAATTGAAGGATGCAACGGGCTTCGAGCTCTCAAAATCAGCTGTTCGTGGTCGTGACGACTCCCTCGAATGGAAGGCCCCATATATATAGGGTGCGAAGACCTCTCGTGAGGTTTCCCGATCCAACTCTAACTGAGCCTTTAGCCCAATTTGGGCGTTTCTGGGATACTCAATGAAACCCTAACAAACCAGGGTCCATCCACTACGGTTTGGATTCCCGAACTCAAGGACACTCTAATCCAGAGCGCTCGTCCACTGAGTTGATCAGGAAATCGAAGGGAAGGTCACTCTGTGGTGCGCTACAGTCCGAGTCCTTTTGGGACTCTGGACGATGACCGCTCATCGTCGGATTCAGATCCAACGATCCGGGTTAACCACGTTCAAAACCAATTAGGAAAATATTTCCTAAATTATCCAATTAAGCTTATTTCCAATGGAAACTTAGAAATTCAATAACTCCCAATTGGATTAACATTTCTTTCCCAAATTTTGAGGGAAACTTGGATATTGTATTATCCTTCACTCCTCCAAATTTGGTTTCATAATGATATTAATTCGATTCCTTTTCTTGTAATGCGAGTCATCATTATATTATTCACATTTTTCCCATCTTTTAATAATTCTTTCATTATTATTCCCTGATTTTGAGTTCCTTTCTCTCCAAGGTATCAATCAACTCGAATTCTTATTTTTAGGGAAATATGCCATATCCTTTTCCTTATTTTAGGGGATTCTTTATGTATTTCTTTATTAATGTCAATTTGGGCTTCCAATAAAGCAAGGCCCAATAAGATCCATGCAACCAATCATCTATGAAATACATTTCAATCAATCATGGAATCCATTCCAAACCACATCACATCAATCAAGAAAATTCATTTATCCTTAAATGATATTTACAAAAGTCATTACATAGCTTGGAAAATTGAGGTTATAACAAAGCATATGTTGAATGGATTCCACTTGTGTTGCACAAATGGGACAAACACCATCATCCGAAACATGTCTATCATGTAAGCATCCTCTAGTAGCCAAACTTCTCGTAGCAATATGCCAAAGAAAATGAGCTAGCTTTGGAGGCCAACGTTTCCCCCATATAAGATGCCATAGGGCATGCAGTACTAGCATCTGTCTTTTTCTAAGTCCACCGTACCCCAGCCTCCCCAACCAATATGCCGACTGGACTGAGAAGTTGCCTTCATGTTGTGGCCACCAATATACCGTGTCTGTCGTGTCCCGTGTAGATAGAGGAATTGATTTCACCACGGATGTTGTCTCCCTAGAAATTATATTAAGTAGTTTTTCCACATCCCACTCCTTTCCAGACGTCCGTATCAATTCATGAACTTTAGTGGGCCAACCAGCTGTCACGTCTCCCGAGCTAGAAAGAATTTCCTCCTTAATCGGGATCCACTTGTCCTCCTAGATATTGATGTTTCTGCCATCTCCAACCCTCCAACTAAGGCCCTGCACAAAGAGAGATTTTGCACCCCAAAGACTGTGCCATGTGTAGCTGGGTGTAAGGCCAAGACATGCATCTAACAAGCTATGATTAGGGAAATATATAGCTTTTAAGACCTTTGAGACCAATGCTTCTAGCTTTGTGAGAAACCTCCATAGTTGCCTTGCCAATAGTGCCTGGTTGAACGTTGATAGATTGCGGAAGCCCATGCCACCCTCCTTCTTTGATTTGCACAAGTTTTCCCAGCTCATCCATGAAATCTTCCTCTCTCCCACCTTCGTCCCCCACTAGAACCTTGCCACAATGGAGTTTAGGTCCTCAATCAAACCCGTCGGAAGTTGGAAGACACTCATGACATAGGTTGGTATAGCCTGTACAACCGCCTTGATTAGAACTTCCGTCCCTGGTTTAGAAAGCAACTTTTCCTTCCATCCCAAAAGTTTGTTTCTCACCCTCTCTCTGATGTAAGAAAATGCAGTCTTCTTTGATCTCCCAGGTAGGCTTCCTGTCTGTCCACCTACCTAACTCCCAGAAGACCCTTGATCTCGTCCCTCTTGCTTCGCATCACCTTCTTGCTAAAGACAATTTCAGACTTGGATAGATCGACCTTTTGACCCGATGCTTGCTCGTACTGGCTGATAATTTTAGCTATTCTCAAGAATTCATTCCTAGTCCCTCTAGCAAAAAGAATACTATCATCTACAAAGAAGAGATGTGAGATCCGACCCCCTGACTAATGCACATACCATGGATGGCATTTGCACTAACCGCGAGATTAAGTAAGGTAGAGAACACATCAGCACATAGGATAAATAAGTAAGGAGAGATAGGGTCACCTTGTCGAAGTCCACGAGACAGCTGAAAAGTGTTAGATCTTTCCCCATTGGTTGTAAAAGTGTGAGAGACCGAGGATACACAGTCCATAACTCGGTCAATCCACCTGCAGCCAAACCCAAACTTTTCCATGACCTTCTTCAAGAAGTCCCATTCAATCCTGTCATAAGCTTTCATCATATCAAGCTTCAAAGCAATCTGCCCTTGTTTGCCACCCTTCCCACCTTTCATAGCATGAAAACACTCATATGCAATCATAGCATTATCCGTGATCATTCGGCCCGGTATAAACACACTCTGGTTTGCTGAAATAATGCTATCCATGAGAGGTTTCAACCTATTTGTAAGAACTTTAGTCCCAATTTTGTATACCACATTACATAAGCTGATAGGCCGGAACTCTCCCACCACTCTTGGCCTTTTCACCTTAGGAATAAGAACAACCAGAGTATCATTAAAATCCTTTATTGAACACTCCCCTTTCCACCAGCCTTTAATATGATTTGCAATGTCCTCCCCAATTATGTGCCATAATTTTTGGTAAAAAACATGCTTCATACCATCAGAACCCGATGCTTTATTAGGTGACATTTGGAAGACAGCTCTTTTAATTTCTTCATTTGATAGCTCATGTTCTAGCATCACTGCCGTACTACCATCCACCCTCCTCTGTATACCAGCCACTGCCCCTTCATTGTCAATAGAGCCCCCAGCCTGGAAAAGTTCTCTATAGAAGTTTTCAATAATTTTCAGGATCTCCTCATCTGTTGTGCTCCAAATCCCATTCTCATCTTTAAGACCATTAATAGTGTTCTTCTTTTGGCATTGGGATGCTTTATGGTGAAAGTACACTGTGTTGTTGTCCCCTTATTTTAGCTCTTTTATTCTTGCCCTCACACACCCAAACATTTCATCTTCTCTTTGGAGTTTTTGTAGTTCATTTGTAAGTTCCTCACATCTTTTCAGCACCTCCCCATCTGACCATTTCTTTTGTTCCTCACCCAAGCATTTTGTGGTCTCCTTGATTCTTTTTTTGACCCCACCAAACTTTGTAGCAGCCCATCTGTCTAGACTCCCACCCACCTTCTCGATTTTACTTTTCAACTCCAGCCCATCCCTTTCCCTCCATGCCTCCTGCACCGTCGTGCCACGACTTTCCTCGGACAGCCACATAGGCTCAAAGTAAAATCTAGCATGCCGTTTCCTTCTCACCGGATCACCTACCACTGCTGACAGAATAATAGGTGTACCTTATTTAATATAGATACATACACATGGCCATATTTTAATGGAAAACAACATCACATTAAGATAGTTGATGCTTTGGGAGTGTGTGGTCTTCTAAAAGGCAATATTCCGATTGATCTCAACAAAAAAGTTAGAGGATCAAAATCATGAATAACAAATTTGGCTGAGAAAATGGTATTGCATCCCAACGGAAAGGGTTTCATCTACCTTTAAGATATTAAAATTTCTCTTTCAAGATTAATGATGCCCAAGTCTAGCACATTTATACACTAGACATGAGATAGGGAACCTTCTTGTTCCATCTAACTTAGGTCATGTGTTGTCTAACTATGTAATCTACATAGAAAACTTACCCAATGCGAGAGACTACAACATGGCTAGCTATGTTGTTGACTACCAGCTCGAAGGAGAGTCCAACTATGAGAAAAATGATTGTACATGAAAATATATAGGATATAGACAACTAATGTTGGTAAGAGATTAATCTTCAATATTACTTTAATTCTCCACATTAAATCATGGTTTTAGGAAATAAATCAAGTTGGGTCATTTGAAAGTTGATAGTGGTCTATGTAAATTGAACTATACATAAATTTAGGTTCCATGTATGTTAGAATTATGGTTCCATACAAGTTTAATATTGCATCACTTAATCTGAATGTTAGTACCATACATGATGAGTTAGCATCTATAAAAATTATGTTGTATTTATTGTAGGCTCACTACTTAGACACTGCCTATGGTGAGGGTAAGTTGGCACCTCTCCCAACATGTTGTATTTGGGCTTGTATTCTAGATACTCCAGTAGGGAAGTGCTAATAAATGGAATAGAGCCTTTTGTACCTGACAAAGTGGGTCAGTATTACTTTGCTAAAGTGAGGTTACTCTATGACATCCGTGTCATAAGGTTTTCAAGACAAAGATGAATTCAACCCAGGAATAAGGATTATAAAGTTGCAAACCTTGCATCAAGTGTATATTAAAATGGCTAACCATTACAAGTAGAAGCTTAATGCAATGGTTAAGGAGAACTAATATGCTCTCCCAAAAAGGAGATGCAACCTTGGATTGTTTGTAAATGTCATGAATGATGCCTCCTCATTGGAGGTGTATCCCAAAAGGAGGATCAAGAAGAAGATTACTTCCAACTAGAATATGATATGCCATATAAAGTTGATCACCTATAAGAGGACGTCCCAATTAAAAGACCTATAAAAGAACATCTCGTAGGAAGGTATCCATTAAAAAATAGTGAATACTATAATCACTGACAAAGAGGGCTTGACATTGGTAAGGAAAAAATTATGACTAATATACCTTATGATATGATGATTATTCTGATGGGGTCATGCAAGTTTTCTGTCATGTTTTGGTGGATGCGAATTACAAAAAAGACAAGATTTGAAATAAGGAAAAGGTTAAGGAGACAATGGTAGTCTGTGAGAAAATGAATACAACAAATTAACGAGTGACACTAAGGGAGAAGGTTGGTACTAAGGCCAAGGAGGACCACAAGTATGATAGAGAAATTAGGAAGAGGATGGTGAAGATGAGGAGTAGGATGGGAAGAAGATTCAAGAGGAAGTTGAGTCTAAGAGGAATGAGTATGTTGATGCCAAAAAGAAAAAAGGTGTTGAGGAAATTGAGGCCAAGAAGCCAAAGGTGGACAAGGTCAAGACGAGGAAGCCAAAAAAAAGAGGAAGGAGGAACCCAAGGAAAAGAGGTCTGAGAAATTAAGGAAAAGAGGATGGGGGTAGCTTTGGTCAAGAGGAATGAGCCTAGTGAGGCAAAGAGGATGGAGGAAACTAATGCTAAGAGGAAGGAGCCTACTGAGGAAAAAATTGTGGAGGAATATGAGGTCAAGAAGATGGAGGATGATGAGGAGAAGAAGGATTAAGTGAAGACCAAGAGGAATGAGGTTGTTGAGTCCAAGAAAAAGGAAGAAGAGGATAAGAGGAAGGTGGTTGTTGAGGCCAAGAATTAGGAAGAAGTAGAGGCCAAAAGGAAGGAAGTAGATGAGGCTATGGAGAAGGAAGAAGTTGAGGCCAAGAGAAAAGATGTTGCTAAGGCCAAGAAGATGGAAGAAGTTGAGGCCAATAAGATGGAGACTGCTGAGGCAAAGAAGAAGGAAGAAGTTGAGGCCAAGAGGAAGGACACGGGTGAGGATAAGAAGAATGAAGAAGCCAAGTCCAAGAAGAAGGAAAAAGCCAAGGCTAAGAGATGGGATGATGTTGAGGCCAAGAAGAAAGAAAGACATTTAGCCAACATTAAGGAAGAAGCCAAGTACAAGATGAAGGAGGAAGTCGAGGCCAAGAAGAAGGAAGAAGACAAGGAAAAAATGCTAGAGGAAGCCAATGCAAAGAGGATGGAGGAGGTCGATGTCAAGAGAATGGAGAAAGCTGAGGCTAAGACAATGGATGAAGTTGAGTCCAAGAAGACGGTTGAATCTAAGAACAATATAAATACACATATTGATGCCAAGAGGATGAAGGACTTTCCCTCCAAGAGGGATAAGATTGTTGAGTCTAAGTTGAAGAAGGTTGTTGAGGCAAAGAAGAAGTTGGAGAATGAAGATGACGTCAGGTTGAAGGTGGAGGAGGATATAATGTTGAAGAGTAATGAGGCAAACAATCAGGATTGGGACAATGTTGAAGAGGAGTAGGCATGCTTGTTGATGAGGAAGGACATCAACAAGGAGGAGGAGAAACCATGACATTGTAGGGGAACTTTATATAGGGGGAAATGATTTGTTTGTGTGTTCAAGAAGGGGATGACTTGGATAAGCCTTACAAGAGAATTACAAGAGCAAGCTAGGACAAACAAGGTTAGTTGGAAGAGCATCTTAGTACATGGATGCAGGATAAGATCACCAAGGATGACCATTCAAAGTAAATAATGGCAACACAATTTTTATCCAATGCTGATTAGAAAAGAACAAGCCCTTCATAGAAAACACAACTTTTTAAATTCATTTTAGATCTCAAATTTTAATTTAAGTTTTGAACCTATTAATAATGATGTATCATGTCACAATGGGTATCATATATATAAATATCTCAATATAATTTTATATAACCTTGATTTGAAGATAGTGTCTTGAACTCAGTGGCTGACAAAAAACACTATAGAAGCTTATGTCCCCAATAGCAACAAAAAAGAATTGTCAGTCACTAACCATTAAAGTGAAAAGACTATGCTTCCAATTCACAATATCCATGTGTATAGTGGTGCAAAAGTGCTCTGAATGCTCATACAGTATGGCTTGAGTGCTCGATTAGTATTTTGTAGTTTCAATCGTGATGCTTGTTCCTATTAATGTTGGCACGTAATTCATTTAATATTGGTCCGACTTAACATTAATATTGATATGAACAATGATGTTATCTTCATTTTTGGTAAAAAATAGCACCACAGACCTTAGCAATCCCAGTTGCAAATCAGAGTGTAAACATGAGTATAAACTTCACTTGTGAAGGATGTATTCAATACATATTATCTTAACAAAAATAAGGATTTTGACCACACCAAATGTGATTTTGTAAGTCAATTTATTATCTTTTTCTTCAAATAATGTAAAATATTTTGTTTGACTTTCATTTTAAATCAGTAGTAACATGTAGTACTTCTTCCCATTCATTAACTCAGGTCACATTTTTCTATACACCATGTGTTTTAGTTCAAAAAATACATTTTCCTTAACACTTACGCAGCCAAGATAAATTTGAACATTACTACATAGTTCTTGGGGATGTAATTATTAGGTTTGAAAAGAAATATTTTGAGGTCACAAGGATTTCCTTCGAGTGGGATGAATGGAAATGAAAAATGCTAATGATGACACGACATTGGATAGGGCACATTCAGGGACCTTTTTGTTAAGTGGATTAATTTTTCATTTCACATAAATCTTCATGCGGAGTTGGCAGCAAAACTTCTACTATCATACGCAAACACCATCAGAGAAGAAGTTTAACGCCAGGTATCCTCAAGATCACGATGACTGAATAAGAGTACGCTTCTAGTGAAAATGCAACAACAACCTAATCAATTGTATTAAAACATTTTTGAACCTTAATCTGTGTATAGTCAACACCAATATTGTTTGTATGATCCGTGTTTCATTAGTTGTTTGAAATCCCATATTTTAATGCAAGCATAAATAATCATTAAATATCCTACAGTTACATGTAAGTAATAATGTAAGCCTCGTGGTTGAAGTGAACACGAGGAAAAACCTAAACTCGTATATACTTGTTAACGAGATTAAATATAAAGTAGAATATTATGATTTCTCGTTTTTATGTATGGCTTGCATGAAAGAGGATCACATCTCAAAAGTTCTGTAGAGAGATCCCAAGTCCACCAGACAACGTTGAAGAGAAATAAAGGACAGACCCACTTGTAATCTCTTCCGTCCCAATCTAACAAACTAATAATGACTAGCAAATGCAATGAAGGAGAGGGATTAATAGAAGAGTGCAAAGAACCGTGCCTGATACACATGGTAATAACAACCTCAACACAAATAGGTTCACCAACTTAGATAATGAAGATTCAGAGAATACCCCGGAATAGGAGCGGAAGGAAAATGAAGGAAGCATGATACAACATGAGGGCCACATGAGACCAGGCAAAGTATGGAAGAAAAAGAAGACGACAAGGGTGGAAACAAAGGATCAAGAAAGGGTGATACTGTGTGAAATTCAAAACAATATCAGCACAAGTTAGGACGGTGAAGCAACCGAAAGTAGTGACCAGGATGGGTAGGCAAAAATAGTGACGAATCCTGAAGTTGACAGATTCATCAAAATACTTTATGAACATAAAGATGCCGAGATGAACTTATCATCAATTGAACCACCAAATAACCTCCCTTTCAGCAAACCTAGTTCCATGACAGGTCGAACTATAAGCAGGATAGAAACACCTAAAAAGAACACTAGAAGGGTAATTAAAGGTAGTGGAACCAAAATGAAGAGAAGCGGGAAATAAAAAACAAAACCGTGCAGAGAAGGAAAATCTCTAGACTTTTGAGCAAACTGATAAGTTAGGCTAACCGTGATGATCAAGAGGTGGAAAAGGATAAAAAAAATCAAGAATCTTCTCTTGTCTACTGAGTCAAGAGGATAGCTTATATCTCTATTTACTGATAATGATGATTAGTATTTTGTGTTGGAATGTTAGGGGTATTGGGAACTATGACACTTTCTAAAACTTGAAAGAATATATGACTATCCACAAACCTATTGTAGTGAGGGTTATCAGACCTCACATAAGTGCGCATTGTGCTACTACAACTATGCAATAGTTGTGGTTCACAAATTCCGATAAATGGAGGTCTGTGGGTTTATAGAAGAAATCTGGGTTTGGTGGAATCATGATCATTGCAAGGTACAATATATAAATACTTATAGGAAATTCATCACGTATAATAAAAATTCTATGCTAGTCACCTTTGTTTATGCCAATCCTCATATTATTTCTAGAACTCTGATCTAGAAACACTTAGTAGATATAGGGTGCAAATACAATGAGTTGTGGGTTGTTTTGAGTAACTTCAACACAACTGTGGCACCATCCTAAAAGAGTGCAGAGAATACCTATCACTATCTGGAGGCTAGTCTTCTAAGCAACACTCTTCTTGAAGCTAGGCATTCAGATCTTGTCTTCTCTAGACAGAAGTTCACCTATAAGAGTGGGTTTCTTTAAGAACACCTAGATAAGGTTGTGTAAAATGATGCTTTTATTATCTGATATCCTAATATGGTGGTTTATCACCTTCCTAAGGTGGAGTAAGACCACTTTCTCCTTCTAGTTATGTCACCAATCAAACAGAGAAGGGACCCAATATATAATACTAGAGCATCCTAGAATGAAAATAAATACTTCCATAGAATGCTAAAGGAGAGTTGGAAGGGTGACTTAGAGTTCAATGAAGCCTAGCTGTTAGCACAACCCAATGTATGTTTTTGGGACTAAAAAGTACAGAGACAGATGTGTCGAAATAAAAATAGAGTCATTATTATGCTCCAATCTAGCATGGCAAATAATTATGACTCTATTAGTAATCAGTTATGTATTGATATCAAAGTGAAGCTAACTCAGATTTTAAGAGTAGAAAAGGAGGACCGGAAGCATATGAGCCACATCAGTGACATGGTTTTTACTGCACTAACAAATTCACTCGGGGCTGAAATCCTTGAGTTTTTACCAAAACCTTGTGCAATAATACCACCCGTAAGTGGACGGGTCTTATCATAGTATAGTTAAGGAGCGAATCCCAAGGGACAACATTTTTAAGAATATTTCTAGTCGGATCCAGTCCAAGTAAGACTAATATTTAACACGGGAGTTGATTGATTTAGATTAAACTACTTGCAGAAAAGTAAAGAACATGATAAAAATTTGATTAAAGATTAATGATGGGAATCACTGGAATGGACCTGGGTTTCACCACTGCTACACGTGCAAACATATCCAAACACAAACATCCAGGCTAGATATAACCATCCAAATGGAGCTACTACAAACCCTCCATATGGACGTTAGGTTAGCGTAAGCATCACCATAGGCATCAGATGTCTCATCGCCATCCAGATCACACACTCACGACTCCGAAGATACATATATCCAACTGAAGTTGCGAACCCCCCATACGAACGCCAGGCACACAGAAGCATCATCGTAGGCTAAATGTCTTTTCCCCTCACGGATCACACACTTATGACTTCAGGGAATCCCTTCAGAAGTTCTCGTCAGGGAGTCAACCGCGTTAATCGATATTTAAAACCTACGTATTGAAGTTCTCGCAACATAGGAAATAAAAGATCATGCAAGGTAAGTGATCAATTCATAAAGCATGCATTAAACGATTAACACCAAAATGGAGAGTTATATACAAGCCATGGAATGTTTAATAAATGGATATGTAAGCATGGGCAGCTGGGCTAGTCCCTACACCCCAACAAAAGGAAACTACTCACTCATGGTGAGAGAAACAACAAGAATAAGAGAGAGGGAAGATTCTGCCATAGGCATGGTGAAGAAGACGATCACAACATGGTGGAGAGATAGTCTTCTACACAACATCGGGGAAGATTTGGACGAGGATGGAAGGACACCACGGCAGATGGGGTAGACCTTCTCTCTCCACCTTCCTTCTCTTCTCTTCCTCCTTGTTCGCAACAGGAGGATCAACTCGTGGATGCGTCGGTGGGCATGGATGGAGGTTGGATGGACTAGATCTGCAATTTCCACCACAGATCTAGGTGACCGTAGGGGATGGATGTGCAAGAGCACTGTAGGGGCTGGCTCTCAGCTGTGGAGATCGGACTCCCTGGGTCGGCGTAGGGTGGTGGCCTAGCAGCAGGATGGAGGCCATCCTTTCATGGACGATGTAGCAGGCTATTTATAGCAGCAACCGACTCATTGAGCGCTACGCTCGCGATCCTCTTCGCCTGCTGCTGTAGATTGCAGTGTTGAGCAGAGGAGTCACCATCGCGGGCGGGGTTGAGCGAGTTGGCATTGTCACGAGTTGAGGTGTGAGTGTAGATCGTGATTGAAGGCATGGTCTCGGTAGGTGGTCATGATCTGGAGTCTGTTGGGAATCATGGGCTGCAGTTAGGGTAGCCAACGGTGATGGTGTCATTGAAGTAGGTGTTGATCGTGATTTGGTGATAGTAGGTGTAGATCACGATGGTGGAAGGAGGATCATGATCAGGTAGATGGAAGCGTTGTTGATGGCTGTCGACTGCGATGTTGAGGAAGGTGTGACCGTAGGTCATGATCTGATGAGAAGGCATGGGTAATGCCATCGCAGGTCGTGGTCTGGAGATTGAAGGTGTAGGTCACGATTAGAAGGGAGTGGATGATCACAGTCTAGTAGGAGGAGGTGATCTAGGCCTTTGATTGTGATCCAGTAGGGGAGGCTTGAATAAAGAAGGGCCTGCGATTAGCGGATGGGTCCCAATTGCCCTACTCAATCTACATAAAAACAAATAAAAATAGTCAACAAGCATTGATAATCCAGCGAATTGAGTAAGATTGTATATCATCAGGTTTTAGGAAATAAAAGCGAATATACTAGGAAAAATTGGCCCAAAGATGGCGACTGAAACCATGATGAATAAGCATTCATCAAAACACCCCAAACTTAAATGTTTCTCGTCCTCAAGTAACACAAAATTCTAAGACAGTCACAAAATGAATACTTTTAACTCTTGCAATTGACTCATCTTCACATCACGATCATTTCTTCATTGTATGACTAAGCGTCTCAACTTCGTGAGATCACCAAACACATCTTACAATATCTTCGTTCCTGAGTTTGTTTTCCAACATCACTTCCCTCCCACTTTTTCCAACAACAAGCATGTCTAAGAGTTTCATATGAGTCCGGAGACACTCACAAAACAACAAGTGTACACCTGATCTGTCACTGGTGTTTTTCAGGATATTGGCAGGAGTAGGCATTCATTGTGCCAATAGGTGAAAAAGGGAGTGAAGGGGGTTATGGAAGGAAGTAGTGAATCTCTCCTGTATTTGACTCGAGATTTTATTATATGGTTGCAATTACTTTGATTGCATATTTTGGTGCGAATCTCTCCTCTATTCGACTCGAGATTGCATTTTTTTCTTATGCGCACATTGGCATCATTTCTTTTTCATTTTGGTGATACGCCCCTTTTTCATAGAGAGGGGTATGGAAGAAGTGAATAAAGAGAGGGATGGTGTGCCACCCCGAACTTAGGGTTTGTCACTATTTTGGCTATTTTTATTTCTTTTTGATGTATGGAGGGATAAGAAGATGGTAGAAGAAGTGTAGAAGAGAGTTCAGATCAGAATGTAACTTGATTTACAATTCAATGCACTGAGTTGTTTCTCCTTATCATACTTTGCTCATATAATGACTTGATGAGGATCTCGTGGGACTTCCATGCTATTTTTCCATTTGTCAGTTAGGAAGCACGATGTGTTTGATCCCTCTCAGTTCGACATATACTTGCCATTTTTACTAAAGGATCATGATGTTAGGATTCATAAGCTTCACAAGGTGATTTCTATCCATTGGCTAGTTTTAGAAATTGTCCCTTTGAGGCTTTATTTCGAATAAGGGGGGTATAATGATTCAAAACTACATGGAAAAATGGGACAACCGGCTAGGTAATGGCTTTGATTGAAACAAAATCGTCAAAACTTCATCAAGTTTCTATACAAACTACTTTGAAAAATTCAAAATTTTGAAAATTTTGATCAAAATTGCAACGATGGAATCTTAAGTTTGAAACAGTGAGGAGTGGGTGGAGAGTAAAGTATGTACCATCCACCATCCACCCCAAACTTAGAAATTTGCTTGTCCTGAGAAAACTCGAAATCCGAGATGGAGGGGAAAAATCATGCCAGTCAGACCACCATATGTGGTTGCATTCCTCTTAGCAATGTGTCCTCCATCTGAAATCTCAAAAATGAAAACTATCAGAACTTAAGATTGCATCTCGCAATGCATTATCTACTGGGGAAAATTTTATAATTCAAAACTGAAATGTAAAAGCTAAGTTAAGGATCAGGTTGCCTCCCGACAAGTGCCTTTGTTTTAGGTCATCGCTCTACATGATTCCTTCAATTTTTAGGTAGATATGTTGGTTTGGAAAGATTCAATGATTCTTCAATGCTAGTATTAGCTGTGGTGAAATATCTCTTCAAGCGTTGGCCATTTTCCACAAAATTGCCCGAATTTTCACTCCATAAAACAAAAGCACCATGTGGGTAGATGCTCTTGACAATGTATGGTCCCAACCAGCGAGAACGGAGTTTCCCTGGGAACAATCTTACTCTTGAGTTTAAGAATAGAACTTGATCTCCCACTTGTATATCTTTCCTCTTGAGATGACCATCATGCCATAATTTTGTGTGTTCTTTGTAGATTCATGCATTCTCATAGGCTGTCATCTGAAGTTCTTTTAGTTCCTGAATTTGCAGAATCCTGGCTTGGCCCGCTTACTTCATGTCAAAATTCAATTGTTTGATTGCCCACCAAGCTTTGTGTTCAAGTTCTACGGGCAGGTGACATGATTTCCCATATATCGATCAGAAAGGTGTTGTTCCAAGAGGAGTTTTGAAAGCAGTTCTGTAGGCCCATAAAGCGTCATTGATTTTTACTAACCAATCCTTTCGGTTGTGGCCTACTGTCTTTTCTAGGATAGCTTTGAGTTGATGGTTTGAAACATGTACCTGCCCACTTGTTTTTGGATGGTAGGGGGAAGCTACCTTGTGTGTTACACCATATTTTCTCAATAGAACATCAAAACTTCTTTCCAAGAAATGAGAACCTTCATCAGATATCACAGTGTATGGGACTCCAAAATGCGGAAATATAATATCTTTGAACATTTTGATGATAGGTTTTGAATCGCTAGTAATAGTTGGTATGGCCTCCACCCATTTAGAGACGTAATCGACTGCAACTAGAATGTATCAAAATCCATGTGAGAATGGGAATGGAGCCATGTAGTCCACTCCCCAAACATCAAAAATCTTGACTTCTTGCCATAACTTAACTGGCATCTCATCTCTTTTTGTAATGTTACCCATTCTCTGACATTTGTCACATGACAAAACAAAGTTATAGACATCTCTAGATATGGTTGGCCAAAAGAAACCACATTGCAAAACATTCAAAGCAGTTTTCTTAGAACCGATATGGCCTCCAGCTGGGCCTGAGTGGCATTGCTCTAAAACAATTTGGGCTTCTTCCTCAGCAATACAACGTCTATATAGACCATCAACACAAAGCTTGAAGAGGTACGGTTCATCCCAGTGATATTGCCTCGCATCGTGCATGCATTTCTTCAGTGTATTGCTAGTGCATTCCGGGTGGATGACATCAGCTGCAAGGTAGTTCACATAGTCCGAGTACCAAGGGGTATCTTCTGAGAATTTCATGAGTTGGTCATCTGGATGAGAGTCATTAATCGGGATCTTCTCAGTGTCCAGGGTGTGGGTATGACTTAAGTGGTCTGGTACACCATTTTCTGTGCCTTTCTTATCTCTAATCTCAAGATCAAATTCTTGCAATAGGAGGATCCATCTGATTTGCTTGGGTTTTGCATCTTTCTTTTTTAGGAGGTAACGAATTGCATCATGATCAGTGTAGACAATCACCTTCGAAGCAATGAGGTAGGATCCAAACTTGTCAAAGGAATACATGACTACTTAGAGTTCCTTCTAAGTAGTTGCATAGTTCCTCTGAGCTTCATCAAGGGTCTTAGATGCATAGTAGATGACATGATGTTTCTTTTCTATACACTGGACCAAAACAGTGCCAACTGCGTAATCACTTGCATCACACATGATTTCGGAAGGGTGCTCCCAATCTGGAGCTCTGATTTTGGGGGTTGATGTAAGGGCATGCTTAAGATTGTTGAAGCTCTTGATACATTCTTCATCAAAGTGGAAATCAATGTCCTTTAGTAATAAGTTCATCATGGGCTTGGTTATCTTGGAGAAGTCCTTTATGAACCTTCTATAAAACCTGCATGACCTAGGAATTCATAGACCTCTCTTACATTGGTTGGGATACATAGTCTAGAAATCACTTCAAATTTTGCTTTGTCAACTTCAATCCCTCGATTGCTGACCCTATGGATGAGGACAATGCCTTCTTTCACCATGAAGTGACATTTCTCCCAATTTAGCACTAGATGTGCTTCTTCACATCATTTGAGGATGAGGGAGAGGTGCTTCAGGCATGAGTCATATGAATCCCCATATATAGAAAAATCATCTATGAAAACTTCCATAATAGTTTTAGTTAGACCAGCGAATATGGCTGCCATGCAACGTTGGAAGGTTGCAAGTTCATTGCAAAGCCCGAGTGACATCCTTCTAAAGGCATATGTTCCAAAGGGGCAAGTGAAAGTTGTCTTCTCTTGGTCATATGGATGTATGGGAATTTAATAGAACCCAGAGTAACCATTAAGATAGCAAAAATATTCCTGGTGAGCCAGCCGCTCTAAAACTTGGTCAAGAAAAGGCATCGGGAAATGATCTTTGTGTGTGCTTGTTTAACTTCCTATAGTCGATACACATCCTCCATCTAGTGACTGCTTGATTGGGGATGAGTTTGTTATTTTCATTTTGTATCACGGTAGTGCCACCTTTCTTTGGGACAATGTGTACATGACTCACCCATGGCGAGTCAGATATAGGATAGATGATTCCTGTAGTGAGCAGTTTGATAACTTCAAGGCAGACTACTTCTTTCATATTTGGATTAAGCTTCTGGTGATGTTAAACAGGCGGCTTGTGGTCTTCCACCATTGGGATTTTTTGCATGCAAAGCGCTTGACTGACCCCAGTGAGATCACTCATTTTGTAGCCGATAGATTTTCTTCTTTCCCTTAATTATGTCAGGAGTTTGTCTTCTTGCTCGGACATTCGATCATAATTTATGATAACTGGACAAACTTTGAGATCATCCAGAAACACATACTTCAGTCCCTCAGGTAGGGGCTTCATTTCAGGGGCCTCTAGCTTCTCACATGCATCTTTAGTTACATTCATAGCCTTGAGTTCCTCAAATCTAGCTTCAGGATCTTCTTCTGCAGCATTGAGTTGGAGAACATAATTCTTTACTTGTTCTTCAAATGAGTCATCAACAGATGGGTTTGTTGAAGCCACTTCTAAAGGATCATCTTGTTCATAATCCTCTTGCATGAGGAGTGACATTTTCTCTATGCAATCAATCAAATAGACTTCTTCTTGCATGCTTGGTCTTCACATACTTTCAAAAACTTTGAACTCGAGTATTTCTTTACCTAGTCTGAGGAGCAAAGTTCCTGCTTTGACATCAATCATACCCTCACACTGGCAAGGAATGGACAACAAAAGATAAGAGGGTATCTAGAGTCCTCTTTTATGTCCATGATGACAAAGTCACATGGGACATAAGAGTCTTTGCCTGCCTTTAATGGGACATCCTCAATGATTCCCAAGGGAAGGGTCATAGAATTGTCTGCAAGCTGTATGGTCATGCCGGTTGGGAGAAGTTCTGCAAACCCTAGCCTCTTGCAAAGGCTAAGTGGCATGAGAGAGATGCTAGAACCAAGCTTAGCCAATCCCTTCTTACATGAAGAGTCACTGATATGACATGAAATTCTAAAGGATCCTGGGTCTTTATGCTTCTTGGGCATCTTTTTGTTGCTAACTTGATTGTCTCATATTCTTCAGTTATATACTTCCTTGTGAGGAGAGACTTTAAGTACTTTGTCCAGGCTGGTATCTTAGTCAATGCATCAAGAAAGGGTATATCAACATGAAGCTTCTTCATTATCTCCTTGAACTGATTGAAATGAGTATCAAGCTTTGTCTGCTTTAGTCGAGCTAGGAAAGGAGGACGAGGCTTGTACACTGGCACAACTGGCTGAGGTGTGTCTTCTGCTTCTGCAACAATAGGTTCTTGAGAACTTGTTGGTCTATCTTATCAGTGGTTGGTGGTTCTTTCGATTGATATTCAAGTACTGTAGAGTCTTTGACAATCACAAAGTCATCATCATCTGTAACTACCAAAAGTGTCTTGATAGGAGGATCATAATAGTCTTTTCCTGATCGGGTGGTGACAACTTTCAATTACTCTAGGTTCTTAGGATTGTTCTCTGGTTGGCCAGGGAAAGCTCCAATAGGCGGCTTGAGGCTAGCTGAAAGTTGAGCTAGTTGGGATTCAATAGCCTTCTAATGGGCTTGCTAATTTTCTATCATAGTATGTTGTGACTGAAGCATCTTCTCAATAGTTGACAGTTTGTCATCGAAAGAGATGGGGCCAGCTTGTTGCCCTTATGGTTGATGTTGGTAAGGGACTTGGTTGGGATTTTGGAACTGAGAGTTATTTTGATACTGGTTGTAGTTTCTATTTTGGAAGTTACCTCTAAATTCCCTTGATTTTTGAAATTTTGTTGTTGGTTATACTGGTATCCCGACAGACCTCGTTGTTAGTTGTTTGAACCAAGTTGTTGCGAGTTTTCCGCTCCAGAAGGATTTCTTTATTGAAAACTTGGATGGTTCCTATTCTAATTTGGGTTATAATATCCTTGACTAGGGATAGCGTGGACAACATTCATATTTTCCATCTGACCATTATCTCCTTGGGTACAAGTATTGCCCAGAACGACATCATAGAGAATATTACAGGATAGAGTAGAATGATTAGTGCCTTTGCATGCTTCACAGAACAGTGAAGCTGACTTTACTTGCTCATGTTGTCGAGGGGGCGAGTGTCTCCTTTCATAGGTGGAAAAAGATGATTCGAGATTGTCCTTCTTAGCAACTAGTACCTTTAGGGATTCAGTGATAGACTTGTACTCAGGGGTAGCTTCTGTCATATCTACCTTCAGGACTCATTTCCCTATGGGTCTACCCCAATTGGCTTGATTTCTATCCCTAAGGGTGACAACCTTCCATGCACTATCATAACTTTGACGCATGAAGTTTCCTCCAGATGAGGAGTCTAAAAACTTCTTGATATCATCATCCACACCCCTATAGAATATTTTGATGAGCTTATTCTTAGGAATGCCATGGTGTGGATACTTGCATAGAAGCTCGTTGTATCTTTCCCATGCCTATACAAGGGTTTCGCCAGGGACCTGAGCAAATTATGTTATCTGGCCCCGAATTTCATAGGTGAGGAAAGGAGGATATAATTTTTCTAGAAAAATATTTTGAAAATGTTCCCAGGTAGTGATGGGTTCACATTGCAAGGAGTTATACCAACTCATGGCTCTATCTGAAAGAGAATATTTTAAGAGACAAAGTCTGATGGCATCATCTGTGACTCCATTCTGCTTTGTCATAGCACATAGATCTATAAACCTCAGAAGATGTTCTTGACTATCCTCTCCTTGCTTACCATAGAAAAGGTTGTTCTGAAGCAGTGTAACCCAATGTGACTTGATCTTGAAATTCAGAGCAGTGATGGGAGGAGGTTGTACTGGGTGATGAACATCAACAGTCTTAGGGATGGAGAACTCTGTAAGGTCCTTCTATAACTCTGCTTCTTGAGCTGCTACTTGAGCAACTTGGATTTCTTCTTGAACTACAGCTTAGGCTTCTTGCATAAGCCTATCTCTTTGTGCATTAAGGGCTTGATCTACCCTTCAGGCAATTTCCTCCTCTTGAGCCATCCTAGCTTGGTTCTCTCTACTCTAACAATGAAAGGTTTGTTCTATCTTAGGGTCAATGCTAGCAGCAAGGTCGAAACTGTTTGAGCGGTGCATGCACTAGTCTTTGGGGGTACCTAAGATGGAAAGATCTTTCGGGAATCAGATGGACAGAGTAGAACAGATTCAGGTAGATGCTCAATAGTATCAAAAGTAAAAGCAAAATCCTAGATTAGTCTCAATAGAACTATATTTAACTAGATGATTCCGTCATCCCCGACAACATCATCAGAATTTGATGTGGTTTTTATTGCACTAACAAATTCACTCGGGGATAAAATCCCTAATTTTTTACCAAAACCTTGTGCAATAATACCACCCGCAAGCGGACGGATCTTATCACAGTATAGTTAAGGATCGAATCCCAAGGGACAACATTTTTAAGAATCTTGCTAGTCGGATCCAGTCTAAGTAAGACGAATATTTAATGCCAGAGTTGATTGATTTAGATTAAACTACTTGTAGGAAAGTAAAGAACATCATAAAAAGTTGATTAAATATTAATGATGGGAATCACTGGGATGGACCCGGGTTTCACCACCGCTACACATGCAAACATATCCAAACACAAACATCCAGGCTAGATATAATCATCCAAATGGAGCTGCTGCAAACCCTCCATACGGACATTAGGTTATCGTAAACATCACTATAGGCATCAGATGTCTCATCACCATCCAGGTCACACACTCACCACTTCTAAGATATAGATATCAAACTAAAGTTGTGAGACCCCGATATGGGCGTCAGGTAAATAGAAGTATCATCGAGGGTCGGATGTCTCGTCCCCTCATGGATCACATACTTATGACTTCAGGGAATCCCTTTAGAAGTTCTCGTCAGGGAGTCAACCACATTAATCGATATTCAAAACCTACGTATTGAAGTTCTCACAACATAGGAAATAAAAAATCATGCAAGGAAGGTGATCAATCCACAAAGCATGCATTAAACGATTAATAACAAAATGGAGAGTTATATATAAGCCATGGAATGTTTAATAAATTGACATGTAAGCATGGGCAGCTGGGCTAATCCCCGCACCCCAACAAAAGGAAACTACTTGCTCATGGTGAGAGAAACAAAAAGAACAAGAGAGAGGGAAGATTCTTCCATAGGCATGGTGAAGAAGAGGATCACAACTTGGTGGAGAGACAGTCTTCTACACAACGTCGGGGCAGATCTTGACGAGGATGGAAGGACACCACAGAAGACGGGGCATATCTTCTCTCTCCACCTTCCTTCTCTTCTCATCCTCCTTGCTTGCAGTAGGAGGAGAAGCTCATGGATGCATCAACGGGTGTGGATGGAGGTTGGATGGACCAGATCTGTGATTTCCACCACAAATCTAGGTGAGTGTAGGGGATGGATGCGCAAGAGCGCCATAGGGGCCTGGCTCTCGACTGTGGAGATCAGACTCCCTAGCTTAGCATAGGGTGGTGGCTTGGCAGCGGGATGGAGACCATCCTTTCATGGACGATGTAGCGGGCTATTTATAGGAGCGACCGACTCATTGGGTGCTAGGGTCACGATCCTCTTTGCATGCTGCTGTAGATCACAATGTTGAGCGGAGGAGTCACCATCGTGGGTGAGGTTGAGGGAGTTTGTGTTGTCGCGAGTTGAGGTGTGAGTGTAGATCATGATTGGAGGCATGGTCTTGGAAGGTGGTCGCGATCTGGAGTCTGTTGGGAACCGCAGGCCGCGATTAGGGTAGCCAATGGTGATGGTGTCGTCGAAGGAGGTGTTGATCATGATTTGGTGATAGCAGGTGTAGATCGCAATGGTGGAAGGAGGATCGTGATCATGTAGATGGCGACGTTGTTGGTGGTTGTCGACTGCGATGTTGAGGAAGGTGTGACCGCAGGTTGTGATCTGATGGGAAGGTGTGGGTGATGCCATCGCAGGTCGCGGTATGGAGATTGAAGGTGTAGGTCACGATCAGAAGGGAGTTGATGATCACAGCTGAGTAGGAGAAGGTGATCGAGGTCTTTGATTGCGATCCAGTTGGAGGAGGCCTGAATAAAGAAGGGCCCACAATTAGCAGATGGGGCCCATTTTCCCTACTCAATCTGCATAAAAACAAATAGATATAGTGAACAAGCATTGATAATCCAGTGAATTGAGTAAGATTGTATGTCATCAGGTTTTAGGAAATAAAAGCAAATATACTAGGCAAAATTGTCCCAAATATGGCGACTGAAACCATGATGAATAAGCATTCATCTATTAGCTATCTCAAGAATTAAAACATCAATTTAAGATTTCATCATGCATACACCAATCAAAGAAAAAGGAGAAACACTATTTCTTTGCTGAAAAATATGAAGGGTAATTAGGTATCCGATATAAAAGAGCTTATGAATGTATTCACAGATTATATCAAAGGAGTTTTTACATACCCTAGTAGACAAAATGTGCATCTTATGAACAACATGCCACAAAATTTCCTTAAATTGGATGATTGTCAAAGGCTTGCAATCACAAGAACACCTTCCAAACTGGAATTTTTTAACATATTGAAAACCATGGACGCCTACAAGGCTTCAGGCACAGATGATGTCAGAATCTCATTGTTTCAAGAATAAATTAGGAGGTCACTTCTAACACTTTATGGTATTCTATCAGGAATGGCTTAGATGGTAACACTATTGACGAGAAGCTCTATAGTAGAAGAATTGTTCTAGTACCTAAATACTCAAAGCTAGAGACATGCATGCAAGCATATTTCTCTCAACAACATTGGTCTCAAACTCTACTTAGAGGTAGTAGTAGAACGACTCAAATAGTGGATGCCCAAATGAGATTCACTATCCTAGAGTATCTTTGTTCTAGGTAGAAAGATAAAAACAACATTGTTCGGGTATAGGATATGATACATAACATGAAGAGGAAAAATTCAGCCAAAACTATGATGAATAAGGTGGATTTAACAAAGACATTTAACATGATGAATTGGGGTTTCATTATAGATACTCTGAATAAGCATGACATTCCTATACACATGAAAATTCATGATGACATCTATATCTGGGGGACATATCTATATAAACTAGAATGGAAAAATCCCTCAAACTTTTAAAGCTTCAAGGGGACTAATACAATGTGACCCCTTATCTCGTTATCTATTTTTTCTTTGTTTAGAGAGGCTTAGTCAAATGATAGGAGAATTGGTTGTAAGGAAGGTGTCACCACCTATAAATCTTTCAAGAAGCACCTTGAGGATAGCACACTTGTGCTTCATGGATAATATCATTATGTTTGTGAAGGCTGACCAGAGGAACATCTAATCTATTCTAATATTCTTTGGTGACTTTGAAAAGGCATTGGGGCAAGTAATCTTAGTGGAAAAAACTTGAGTTTACTTCACCAAGAGTGTGTTGCATGACATGGGAAAAAAGATCTGGGAAAGAAGCGGGTTCCTGAAAATGAGTGCCCTTGGGATATATGGGTGTCCTGATTATATGCTCTGGGGCCACTAAAGGTACATATTCTAAAATTCTAGACAAGAACACAAGTAGGATTTATGCATGGTCATTAAGATTCCCCTTGCTAGTTAGATCTATGGCCTCTTTGGCACTAATATGACCTACATCACGTAGAAAAAAATGTCCCATTGAACCTATGAGATAGAGTACATGACAGTACCTGTAGGGTCATATGGGGAGGAAGAAAAAATCATAGACCAATCTTGATGGTTGAATGGGACAAGGTAACATGCAAAAAAAATAGTGGATGTTTAGGAGTGAAATCCATGAGAGATTGGAATCATATGTTGATCCTTAAAAAAGCTTAGGAAATCAACAAAGGAAGGTCGACCTAGTAATTTTAAGATATGCAGAAGAAATACAAGCACTGCATTGTGGGAGCTAGCACAAATCTATCAAGGAGTGGAGTAGTCATTGTTCAAGGAAAGGAGTTAATTGGAAAGCACTCATATATGCCATTAATTAACATGGAAAGTGCTAATGTTTGGATGAACTAGTGTGCTCTAGATAAAGGAGTCCTCAGAAACTACAAAACAAAATTGATACATGTGGATTGACGAATATGCAGGTTAGCAGCTTGGTCATCATGTAAGGAAAATGGGACTAAGAGTTTTTGAAGGATTTGTTACATGGAGACATTATTACACACATCCTAAATATCAATACATCGATCTAAAGTCCAAGACAGATGTGAGAACATTAAAACGTACTTCCTTTGGAATTTTTTCACTAAATAAACATACTCTATCATTAGGGGAACTAAAGAAACAAAATGAGATTGTGAGTGGCAGATCATATGGGGCACCAAAGTAATGGATTAATTAAAATGCTCATGCGATTGATGAATCACAATGCTATCCTTACAAATTCCATAAGATTGAGAAAAAAGGTGATGACAGATGGTTCATTTAGTAGATGTAACTGTCATGAGGAAACCATCCTACATTGTTGAGATACTATATACATGTGAGGTGTATCTATCCACATGTGTTATCTGATGTTGACATGGTTATGTTTTAGGGTGAGCAAGAACTTTGGAGTTGGTTCAATTGGAATCTATGAGGTAAAACAAGCCACGTGCAGACTTTCTTTACCGCATGCTGGTATATTTGTAAAGCTAGGAAAAATGGGTCTCTCAGAATAGGAATCTGACCATGTCTCACCTAAAAAACAACACATAGATTTATTTCTAGGTAACATCCCTTCAAAAGGTTATTAAACCCCTTTCTTGTGAAAATTTTAATGGTACTAGTCCTACAACGTTTAGTTCTCCCTAGGTTTTTTTTTGGAAGTAAGATAAATATATTCCAAAGTGAGTGTAGCAAAGCTACCGATTATAGAAACATACATGCCCTACATCAAAGTATGGATGGGGAAAACAAAATCCCATCAAATAAAAGTATATACGGGGTTAATTACAAAATCCCCAGTATACCCCAGACCTATTGGGCACACCCTTAATAAGGCCTTTCTTTAAACATATATGGTGACATAGCTCACTCGAGATATTTTTTAGAATCTCACTCTCAGTGTGCGATGAGAAAGAATGGGCTCTCATGTTCCTCTCTTCCCAAATATAGTAATAAAAGGCGGTAAGACACAACCCCCCGAAATGCAAGTTGTGTTTAGACTTAAGGTTCAGATTCATCCACTGAAGGATCTCTTGCAAGGTAGTATTCTCATTTGGGCCCCATGTGTTCTTCAAGAAAATGGTGGACCAAACCATCTTAGAGTACCCACAACTGATGAGGAGATGATTATGATCCTCCATTTCCCTATTACAAAGAAGGAAGGTACCATTCACTTGGATTCCCCAAGCAATGAGCCTATCCCTGGTAGTCATTTTCCCCAGCACAACTCTATAGGCATCAATGCTCCAATTAGGCTGTGATGAGCACCCCAAAGCGCCTTGGTCCAGAACATGTTAGTTGTTGTGTCTCTATTGATCCAAGGTTTGGCTTGCTGATTGACTAGACACACCAAATCTTGCTCATCAACTGAGTACAAATGCCTGACTTCATTCTAGCTTCTACAAATATTTCTCTAGACCCTTGATGACTATTGGTCCACACTTTGAGGAATCAGACCATAGTTTACATTCATCCATCGAGTCCAGACATTATTCCTCTTAGTGAAGAATCTATCCAATCTCTTGAGTTGACCCCTATGGATGATCTCCACTGGCTGCTGGTTGTTCGGACCCCCATTAGCATAGGACTGTGCCATAACCTCCCAGGAAACATAATGTCCTCTGCCTCCCCATATAAAATTGTCTATTATCTTCTTCATATCTTCGGTTACCCTGTTAGGAACATCACATACCTCTCCCTAAAATCTGACAAGGCTTTGGAGGACCGATCTCACAAGGACTAATCTACCTGCAAGGGCCATTTTGATGCCACTCCAGCCATCAACTTTTTCTCATAACCTATCAAGGCAAGGGCTGTAATCCCTTGAGGTTCCTATTCCACCTACAATGGGGGCGCCCAAGTATCTAGTAGGAAGCTTCCCATATTCCACTCCAATGGCCACTTTGAGCCTACCTCTTCTAAGGTCACACGATTTTGATAGGAAGATCATGGACCTGATGGTGCTGATGTATAGGCCAGTGAGATTACTGAAACAACTCAAGACCCTCTTGAAATCTCTCAACCTCCTGGCATTCCTGATAGAGAATAACATAATTTCATCTACAAAAATGAGATGGGCTTTCACTTTAGTCTCTCTAACAGTTAAAAGTTTAATCTGACATCTTTCTTCAGCTACCTTGATTAAGTTTGTGAGACCCACCATAAGGATAGAGAATCAGAAGGGTGAGAGGGGGTCTCCTTGTCGGAGCCTATTAGAAGCTTTTATCATCCCCACATGACCTCCATTAATGATAATCGAGAACAAGGGGGTTTGGACACATTATTTGATTATCCGTATCCATTCATCAACGAACCCCATTGCCTTCATGATCGCCCACAGCGCCTCCCATATCATGTAGTCATAGGCCTTCACAAGGTGAATTTTTAACACAAGCCTTAGAGTTATCCTTGCTCACATTGAAGCCACTGAGGCACTCTATAGGAAGTAGGGTACTATCAGACATCCTTCAACCTCTAATAAAGGCACTTTGCTCCTCATATGTGATGTGTGGTAGCACAAGCTTGAGTCTACTTGCAAGGAGCTTGGAAATGCATTTATAGAGGATACTACAAAAAGTTATGGGTCTATAGTCGACTATCTCCTTTGCATCCTTCCTCTTTTTAATTAACTTGATGAACATAAGGTTCACAACAAGCACCATACTTCCCCCATTCATGACCCATATGATAGTAGCACTTATGTCATGTCTGATATAATACCACATGCATTGAAAAAACCTACCATTGAACCCATCCGGTCTAGGAGCCTTAGAGGGGTTGATGGAGAAGACTGCCACCTTGATTTCCTCCTCTGTTGTAGGTTTGCACATCTCTTCATTCATCCTATCACTGACCCTTTATTCTGGGAGCATCTCTCCATTACTCCTACCATCAATGGTCAGTTGGTTGTAAAGTCTTTGGAAATAGTTGTTTCTACAAGAGGCTATCTGTCACACCCACATCCCACGATTACCACTAATCATGAGATGTGGGCATAACTTTGAGAATTACACTTAATACAAAGTTCACTCCCGACTTTTCCTTTTTATTTCTTTTATTTCAAAATCTTTGTTTTCTCACATTCAATCACATAAACAAACTTTACAAGAGAAAAGCTTTGATTACTCTAATATGATCTCAACATTAATGATACACATCCATACATTTATTCTATTTCTCACACTTCCATAAACATATGACATGATAATCAGATACATTCTCTCTTATCAAGGAAACAAAGATACAAAACATCATTTACAACTCTCTCACATCTATAAAAGGACCTAGAGTGACAGGGACTGACTGAACTCAACTAATCTCATACTTAACTCCTATGGTAGATCTACTATGATGCTTTGACCTTCTTCAATGTCCATGTGATTTCCCTAAAAATTGTGAGTAGAGGGGTGAGCCTACTCGCTTAGTGAATGAGTACTTCGAAGAAATAGTTTAAAGCACTTATATAATTACAAATATATTGCCGAACAACTGATATCAATTATAACATCAACAAGTTTTAAAGAGTCTAATCATTGACAATCATAGATATGGAAGGTTACTATAGATATCCACAAGAGTGAACCAATATATGAACATACTCGATTGATCATAAAGAGAACTAATAATTCAGAAACATAACATGAATAATTGAGTAACTGTGCACACTCATTTAACCTCTCATTCATCTTATTATGCCCTGAACCCACATGAGGTGTACCACAACATGTGAAATAATCGTAGCAAGCTACGACCTCAATGTACAAGGCTTAAAAGAATGCCTGTGTTCCTAAGCTTATATCTTGAGTAAGACCCCATTTGCAGTGGGCCTCAACACGTCTTCCTCTCGGCGGCTAATGGGAGCAGCCAGATATATCAGACTCCACCTCTCAACCTGGGTACTCAGACGGTGAGTCAAGCCCTCAGGCTTATTGTGTATCGGTGGACCTACTGACCACTGATCACTCAACATGTTACATAGGTACCACTAGCATCTCCGGTTGGTGTTGGGTACCACACAACTGTAAGGAGTCTACCCTATTGGTCAAGACGCCCACACCCAACTGATGTGCTCCAGCTTACCTCGATTTGGACTATCTCCAGTCGAGAAGTTGTTTCCTCCTCACATCACAGGCCTCATCCTGTGAGGATTCTATAGTGTTCAGGGCATCTACATGTCTAATTCACTCTTTAAATTCACAATTCAATCATCACATCAACATATCTTTGTTCATCTTTGTAAACCATTCATTTCATAAACCATTTGATAACATTTACCACAATTGAATTGTTAAGCATCACCACATCTCAAACTCAGAAACATTGATATCACAATACTTGTTTCACTGAACACCCTATCATTAGGGTTTCATTTACCTCATTCACTTATCACATAACTCGAATAAGGATTGAATTCATCATAACATCCTTCAATAAGAATTGCTCTCAGTAGTTCACATATAATTGAATATATATATATGAAACTGTGTAATGAACTAAACTAGGGTTTCCACACTCTTAATGATATATCAAGCAAACATTGATATCATCATAATAAATCCAAGATCTTATCTAACATATATGTAATATGCACACAAATAAAACAATCATTCGTAACCAAAGAGATTCAACTAGACAAAATTATTTATTCAATTATACAACAATTTTAGTATATTCAAGTAACTTCTACAACTACTTTAAGAATTCTCATTTAGATGGTTTGCGCTCATTTCTAATTTGATTTCATAATCTGAAATTCATCAAAATAGAGGAATATTCCATATCAAATCATATTGCAAAAGCTAGATCAAATCAACCATTCAGGGTTGTACTTGCATATTAATCAATTGAAAATTGTTAATGATTTAACTAATTTTCATGCAATCTACTATTTAAAGGAAGTACCCACTCACCCTAAGGTGTGAAAACACCCTAAAAACATAGCCCATCTCAGAATATCTCGAATCCATAGCAAGACTCTAGAAAAATCCGTAATTTCTTCTTCCTTTTAACCCTAAACAGGGCATGTTGTAAGTAGAAGACGAGATTAGAGGTTAAACCAAACCTCCAAATCACTGGATCAAGGGTTTCGATCACAGGGAAGTGAAGAGAAGAAGGAATAAAAAATTAAACCTACTTACCAAGTCAGATCTATAACAATCCTTTTTGATCTCTATTGTTCTTAACATTCTTCCCCAACATTTGCCCCAGAAATCACCCTCTAGGTCGCCCTCTCATTGAGCAAGATGACTGGGATGATATAGGATCGAATCTCAGTTCCAACACACTTTGTTTCGTTGAAAACAGATAAGTATTGTACGAGATATGATTGTTTTATGATTTACTATTTTGGGTGGTGTCAATCGCGGTCGCGGTATCGACACAACATCGGTGTTGATGTAGCGTCACGGTCGTGGTGTAGACCATGGGTCGCGGTGTTGACGCAGCGTCGGTCGTGGCCCTCAATACATGTTTACTAAAAATGGCATAACTCTCTCATTTTAACTCCGATTTGGTTCATTCTTTTTTTGTTGGATTCATAATTGAATTCTATAAAATCCTACAATATTATTTTGATAATATTCTGTTACGAATTTTTGGAGTGTAAGTGATGTGTTCTACTAAACTGAAAGCACAAGATTTAACATGGAAAACTCTCCCCAAGATGAGAAGAGAAAAACCACAGGGCAATATCGACCAACAAGCACTATGTAATCATGATTACAACTCACACTGTCTAGATTTAATTACCCATAAATCTAGATCGCTCCCCCCACACGAGAATAAAGATAGAAAGAATAGAATTACACCCAAATGTGTACAAAATATCCCACTTATCTTTTTCTCCTCATAACACCTCTATCGTTGTAGGGAATCAGACACACAGTTGTGCTCTTACCTGTTGTCGCTGCAACCGCTGACCAGACCATCTCTACTCCTGACGAGGTTGTGTATCTCACCTGCCAACCAAAGAACTCTCTCTGCCTGAGCGAGAAAACACATCCTCCACTGAATGGACAGACTGTTGTCGTAGTCACTTCCGCAACACTAATGTAGTGCCACTAACTGATGTGCATCTTCCGCTACTTGGATCCGCTGTCATAGTTGATGCACCACTAATGTGTAGCTGACTTTTAGCCACTACTTTGCTTCAAGGTAAAGTCACTGACACTCTCTTACCAAAAGAGAGCACCACCAGTTGTTCTTGTTTTTAGGCTTTTCTACCACAGAAGGCACCAACAACAAACAACTGATGATGATCCCAATGGCCTCCCCCAGGACCTCTATTTATTGGCCTCCATCACATGTAGTAGCAATTAGGAATCCCACTCTAATTCATAGTCCAATTCCTAATCCACTTCCAATGTTGCAAATAGAGAGTCATCTTCTCTCCTATTGGATTTAACTCCTATTAGGATTGTCAACACAAACCAACTCCTACTCAAGCCCAAATACAATTAGGACATGGGCCGAAATCCTATTCCTTTTCCCAACAATCTCCCCCTCCATCACATGAGGGATACTTTGTCTTCAAAAATCATCCAGAGTATCTTCTGGATTCCATCACCACCTGTGATGGATTTCGATAGGTGGTCATTCTCCTCAAGCACGTCAACATCTTGTCCTTTTCATCCCTTTTCTTGAAGTACCACCCTAAATTCACTTTATTCCCAAGCAACTGAGAAGAAGTATCTTGGAAACACTGCTTCTCTCTCCATGCCCACGTATGGAACTTTGTTTGCTCCCATTGATCGGTCTGTCCTGGATGAAAATTGTGTTTTTGACCTTCTGCAGTAAGACTCAGAAACCTTCCTTTGACACTCCCCCTGTCGATGTAACCCCACATAAAGATCTTGATCCTCCATTCTATATGCATCAACTACATGTTCACTGTATTCTCCTTCTTCCTCATGTGTGCACTGTCTAGAAGAAGTCTTTAGAGCAATATTCTCTAACTGGGAGTCATCATGATGCTTGTAGAAACTAACCTTTCTACCCTTGCTGACATCACTGAGAGAATCCCGTAGCTCAGACTTTCAACTATCTATAAGAGTACTTCCAAGTCCTCCTCATCTCTTTTGAACTGGCGTTGGCTTCTTGACTTCCTGAACCTTCTCTTTGTGCACTCTCAATGTGGTTTTTTATAGATTGCAGCACAGTCTGCCTCGAGCTATCACCAAACACCCTTTTGTTACTTTGCACATGCCACCACTGAACCTGAGATCATATCCACTTCTATCCAACAAGGAACCAGAAACTACACTATAAGCCTCGAGTCTGGAACATGATGAACATCCTTGAGCATGATAGTACACCCAACATCTGTTTTGACATAGACATCACCAATCCCAATGATCTTTGAGTAGCTAGCATTCCCCATCCTCACATTGCCAAAATTCCCTCTCTTATATTTTGTGAAGAACTTCCTGTGAGTTGCAACATGACATGTCGCTCCTGTGTCTACAGCCCACTCAACACCATCATCTATGTTCAAACCCTGCTCTTGGACTGTCAATATTACATCTTCCGTAATGACAGCTATATTGCTCTGGTCATCATCCTCATGTTCTTTGGCAAGTTCTTATGACACCTTCTTCCAGATCTTACAATCCTTCTTAAAGTGTCCAACTTTTCTACAACAGTAACATTCTTTACTATTTGTCTTTGACTTTCCGTGATTAGAATAGTGATTGTGACTCTGATTTCTTCCTCTACCTTCAACGTATAGAGATGAACCTCAAGAATAAGATTTTCCACATTCCCTTCCGCGGATGTCTTCACTTAGAATCGAATCTCAAATATCATCAAGCTTAAGCTTCATGCTTCCTAACGAATTGCTGACTGCTGTCACCGTAGCAAACCAACTTTCGGGCAAAGAGAAAAGTAATATAAGGGCTTTGAATTCATCATCAAACACTATCTCCACTGAGTTTAGTTGAGTAATTGTGACGTTGAACTCATTGGTGTGATCTGCTACTGAGGCTCCTTCGCTCATCTTTAGGTTGAACAAACGAAACATCAAATATACCTTTTTTGTAACTGTAGGCTTCTCGTACATATTTGATAGCATCTTCAGAAGTCCCATCGTTATCTTCTCATTGGCTATGTTGAATGCAACATTCTACGCCAATGTCAACCTGACCACCCCAAGTGCCTGACGATCAAGGAGATCCCAATCCTCCTACTTTATCTGTTGAGGTTTAGTCCCCGCCAGAGGTTGATGCAATTTCTTCTGCTACAGATAATCTTCAATCTGCATCTTCTAGAAGCCGAAATCCTTGCCATCAAACTTGTCAATGTGCACTTTCTCGTATTCTGATGTCATTATCACTTCCACTTCAAACTTCCAACCTTGCTGTGATACCACTTGTTAGGAATTTGTGGTGTGTAAGCGACATGTTCTGCAAAACTGAAAGCGCAAGATTTAACGTGGAAAACTCTCCCCAAGACGAGAAGAGAAAAACTATAGGGAAATACCGACCAACAAGCACTATGTAATCAACATTACACCTCACACCATCTAGATTTAATTACCCCTAAATCCAGATCGCTCTCCCCACACGAGAACCAAGATAGGAAGAATAGAATTACACCCCAACATGTACAAAATATCCCACTTATCTTTTTCTCCTCACAACACCTCTGTCATGGTAGGGAATCAGACACATAGTTGTACTCTTGCTTGTTGTCACTTCAACCGCTGACTGGGCTGCCTCTACTCCTGACGAGGTTGTTACCTCACCTACCAACCAAAGAACTCTCTCCGTCTGAGAGAGAAAACACGTCCTCCGCTGAACGGATGGATTGTTGTCATAATTGCTTCCACAACACCAACGTAGTGCCACCAACTAGGGTGTGTCTTCTGTTGCTTGGATCTGTCATCGTAGTTGATGCACCACCAATGTGTCACTGACTGTCAGCCGCTACTTCTCTTCAAGTCAAATTCACTGACCTCTCTTACCAAAAGAGAGCACCACCAGTTTTTCTTGTTTTCTGGCTCTTCTACTACAGAAGGAACCAACAACAAACAACTAATGGGATGATCCCAATGGCCTCCTCCATGGCCTCTATTTATATGACTCATCACATGTAGTATCAATTAGGAATCCCACTCCAATTCATAGTCCAATTCCTGTTCCACTTCCAATGTTGCAAATAGAGAGCCATCTTCTCTCCTATTGGTTTTAACTCCTACTAGGATTGGCAACACAAACCAACTCCTACTCAAGCCCAAATACAATTAGGACATGGGCCGGAATCCTATTCCTTTTCCCAACATATTCTCAAATGAAAAATCATTTATTAATTATTTCCTCCAATGTCATTAACTCTCTTCTTGCACACATGTATGGGTTAATATTATCTTAACCCCAACTCGAATCTTTATAGTATGCTTAAGTTATGATTATGAGTTGCCCAAAAAAGTATTTAAGGTTATCAAAGTTAAGATAAAGCACAACATAGAATATTACTAATAAAAGTATGCCAAGCATTAAGATTATCTTTAAACTATAGGATTACCAGCAAAGCTAGGAATGGGTTGTAACACTCTCTCTTCTCGACTGTCAACAATTTGACCCTGCTCATTAATGAGTTTCTGAATAGCTTCTCTCATCTTCTTCTTCTTGATGGGTGAATAGTAAACTCTAGTATTGAAGTCACCATCTGCAATCCACTTCATCTGATTACGCTGCCATTGGAACCTCTCCTCGGCCTTCTTCAACTTTCTAAGTCTATCCTCTACTTTGATCTCATCATTAATGGCTTGTGCATTCGCAGGCATGGCTCTGGCTTTGGTAGCTGCCTCCTCATATTCCTTGGTGGCTTCATATAGCAGGTTATTAATGTTAACCTTCTCTTCACACCTTTAGCACCCTCTTGGTCTTCCGTAGCTTCTTCAAGACCCTGAAGAGGGGGTTGCCTTATACTTTGATGTCCCAACTCCTTTCAACCATCTCCTTAAAACATTCCCACTCAAACTAGAGGTTCAGGAATCGAAAAGGGTGTTTTACAACTTGTTTTGTGGCAAACTCCATTTTCATCGATGCATGATTACTTAAGATGTTCACTCAAAGCTTGATGACTGCATGCAGCCAATCATCAAGCCATGCCTCATTGACCAAGGCTCCATCCATGTTACTGGCAATCCATCTGTCTAGCTTCTGCTTATTAGACCAGGTTGTACCTCCTCCTAGTTGATTCATCTCAATCAGACTTGTAGACTCAACAACATCCTTGAAAGTAGCCATGACTCTCTCAGGCACCTTGCATCCTCCATTTTTGTCTCTAGCCTTCCTGATGTTGTTAAAATCCCCAAGTACTAGCCATGGAATAGATTGCTGAGTTGTACTCTTGATCATCTCCCACAAACTGGCTCTGTCCTTCTCAAGATTCTCCCCATATACACCTGACACAATACAAGCCATACCTCCCTTGTTGCAGCAACTCAAGGTTATCATCTGGTCATCTATGCTAATGGGGGCAATATCCCATATAATGGGATTCCATCCTGCTGCAATCCTACATCCATCCCTATGGTCGATGTTAGACAACATGTGCCAATCAACAGGGAATAGAGTAGTAATTCTCTCCTTCACAACTCTCTTGATTCTAGTTTCTAAGCAAAAAACTAGACTGACCTCTTCCTCATTTATCACCTTCCTTAACTCCCTCTGCCTACAAGCAAGGGAAGCACCTCGCACATTCCATGCGAGCATGGACATTACTTACCGCTTGTGTTTTCACTCCCTTCCCCAGAGCAGGATACCTTCTTCTTAGCATTCTTGGCTTGACCTTTGTCTATGCTCCTAGTAAGTTTGGGACTTCTACTTCTTTTCGGCCCTACATCGGCAACCCCTTCATCCACCTCCTAGTTCAGGATGGAGATTGGGTTGTTGGGGTCGCCTTCTGTCATTAGCACATTATCCAAATCATCTCTATTAGCTCTTCTCATTTTCCCATCATCTACAACTGGCCCTACAACACTTGTCTCCGCACCAATGCGCGGTGGCTTAATCCGTATCTATAGGACCTCATCATCAGCCTGTATAGGAGTAGAGGATGTCACGAGCTCAGTCACGACGGCTTCATCCACCTTCTCTATGCCTTTCCTCATCTCCACCATTAGTATAGAGTGGGACCTGTTCTTAGGCGTCCTCGACTTGGGTCTAGCTCGTCCTCTAGGTGCTCGACGAAGGTCCCCAATGATGATTGGAGGTGTCATATGAATGGTGTCACCCCTCTCCCTCGGGATGGCTCCCATACAGTGCCTAAACACCAATTAGGTGTCACACCAATTAGGGAGGGCTTCATAGTTGACCTTCACTTCCCATTCTCCTCCGTCCGACAACTCCACCATAATTAGTGGCAGTAGTGCTTTCTCAGCAAAGATCTCCATGCATAGTGTAACGACCCACACTTTTGAGTGTCTAAAAAACCTTAAAGTCGCATATCGTTAATCATAACTTCCAAGATCATATTCATGAAATAATAAAAAATAGTAAATAATTTCCATTAATGATTAAATATGTACATGTTTAGATAAAAACTCCTCGAAGGAGTTACATAACTTTTAAATAGAATTAACTTTTACAGTTGTGAAGATATACCATTAAGACTAAACCTTCATGATTAAACTGTAGTGTCTTCAACATCTTTATCTGTACCCTCATGTCCACTCTATCAAGTATATCTGATACCTAAAATGCCGACAAACAAATACACGATCGATATATTTCTATACTGGTACATGGGTTCAAACAATAATCACAACTACATATATAAGCAAACATCTTTATTTTGACTATAAGAACTTAAACTCATTTTCATATTCTGACCCATATATGGTCAACTACCTCAGGTGTAATCACTGTCCCTCTGGGGCTCGTGTGCATTACCCTTAAGATCAGTTTAACTCAGGGTTCAGAATGTAGTTATTTACTTTACATGATACTCATATGAACTTTATAGTTTGCGCGGACTAAATAAATAAGCAAGCAGTTTATTTGTCGTTCAATCTATTCGAGAAACATCAGCAATCTCGGAATTCGATACATGTATTCATAAACGTAACCATGTACCTTATGCCATTACAGAAACCATGCACAACATCATATACTTTAAGAATGTTCCAAACATCCAAGCAACAAAGCATGTAATCAACAAGTATATGAAACAAATCATACTACATAAGTGTCACCATGTATTCACGTTACATTACTCAGATCTAGATGCGTTCCTAAACTAGGGTTTAGGACTGTCTCATGTTTGGACTAGGTATTAGGGTTACAAACCCTAATTCCACCACATCATGGTTTCTAAGATTACTAATTCCATTATGCATATTAGGTGAAACCATATTCATCATCTTAGGCATATTAGACTACTCATTACATCTAGTTCATATTATCAACATTAAAATTATCTCAAGATGTCTTCATTGGTTTCAAAACCCTAAATCAACATTGTATAATATTATTAACCTTGAAACATCATTATTCCTCATTATCAAAGATTTCTTCATTATGCATAACAAGATCAGGTATTATCTTAATATAACCAAATCTACTCAATTAATCATCAGTTTAAAAGGAATCCAGGTTCCTCTTTATACTAATCACATTATCATATGTATTACATATACTTTTAGAACAGAAATCTGAATCAGGTTTTGACAATATTTTATTTAGATTCCTCTCATTTTTCTGATCAATTTTCATATAGAACATATTTTCAATAGAGACACCTAGAAATTTCTATAATTCTTGCAAGATTAACCTTATTGGGCCAATGGCAAGGCGCCGCATCAGCAAAAAGGAAACATAATTCACTTACTAGGATTTTAACTCAGATTAAGGGCGAAAGACCTAATAGTCCATGGGTCTTACATAAGCGGGCTAATAGTCCCTGGGTCTTGCATAAGCGGGTGGGGGCATTCTTGTCCTTTGACTCTAATCACCTTCTCCCTCGTGATCTTGTTCTGCGTGACCCTGACGCAGCGTCGTGTTCCCGCCGCTGGCATGGAGTTGGCGACGACGTCGCCCGTCGGGGTTTCAGCCCCCACTTCTGATGCTGCACCCCGACGCCTTTGGTAGAGAAACTGTTGGTGCCGAGGTCCAAGGATCATCCTCATCCGCTTCACTCTCCCACACCTCAGCACCGTGGTCAGGCCGTCGTCGTGAGTCTCTCTCTAGACTGCCTGACTCCATTGTCGACTTGCCACACCCCTTGCATGCCAGCCTGCGGCGCTCCTCTTGGTGTGGCAGATGACACTGCCCGTCGTTCTCACCCCTCCTAGCACTACACATCTCCTCACCTTTAGACGAGGGGCTGCCCTCTCCTTACTCGTGCTCTCCAATGCACAACGATGTTGCTACAACAAGCCATGAAGCCCGACTTCTCAATCAAGAATGCTGCCCCCAAAGCCCCTTCAACCGTCGTCGCCTAAGATTGATGCCGAAGGCATGGACCTATCTTGTCCGTGCCGCTTCTTCCATGTACTCCTCCAATGACTAGAGGGCTGGGGTGGCTTTTGTGCCTCACCCTATGGTACAACAGGGCGCCTCAAGTCTTCCGACCTAAGTAAGGATTGGGATCGTTCTTCCCGTCATGCAGTGACTGGGTGGAAGCCACAAGATCTGTACGTGGGGAGTCCTATTCTCTGTCGAAGGTTGGCTCCTATTTATATATATGACCCTAGGCAAGGCTTTAGGGTTAGGAGGATAACTATGAGAAGAGAGGTATACCTATTACTGCCTCCGTCTTGGAATTATGGTCTCCGCTGGATATGGAAAGGATTTACTCAAATTAATTAATTAGAAACTCTGTAGTATATTGCCTTATGGCTACGTGATCTCAAAAAGGTAAGTATTCCTTTCCCCACTCTTTCTTGTATCCTTAATCTCTCATTTATTATACAAGTAAGAGTCAAGAAAGAAAGTCACACCATGAATCTCCTTCCTCGATAAATCCTCTACATTAATTATCCAAGATAGAGTCCTTAATCAAAAGATGGAGAATTCTTCAACTAATTATCCAAACCACATAATAACATTTGGATCATTCTAGATAATTTCCCGTTATCTTACACTCTGATTATCTATCCACCAAAAATACTTTGGATACCTATTATGGTATGAAAATCCTAAATATTCAAAACAATATCTCATGGCCCATATGTAACCTTTGATTATCCAACTGGGCTAAAGGGTGACCCTAAGGCCCATGAACTACATCTTGGGCCGTCAAAAGGATCAACGAGCTTAGCCACAATTCTAATTACCAAACTTGAGGATTTGGTAACCATCCATATTATATTAGCCTCATATGATCACATGTGTTCATTATTAACTTACATTGAACATTTCTTATGAATCTAGTGTTTGGAATCATCAACCAAGATCCCTCAAATCATTTCATTATCATATGTTCCTAATTCCATTTAGGCTTGAAATCCAAAAATTTCAAGGATGTAAGACATAGCCTAGCACACCCCAACAAGGTACCATCATTCCGTTTATCGATCACCCTTGGTTATCCGATGGCTTGTCCTATCACTGAAATTGCTCTAGCCGACCAGTGTTTCCCAACATCTGGGAGCAAAACCCAGACTGACGCCATCTTCAGGGCACTCTTTCTTATGTCAGCTTCGGGAGTCCACCTTCACATTAAGACGAGTTGATCATCGAAGAACCACATACCACCTCTTAGGGCTTTTCCTATGTCCATATCATTAGAGAACCTAGCAAGGATGAGGCCATTTACCAGGTTGAAGACCTCCAACTCGCCCCTTGGCTTCCAAATGTGGATCATCCATCCCCTAAGCTAGGGGATGTTCACATTGCTTCCTAGCACCGGGAAAATGGTGGGGAACCAGTGATAGTCATCCATCTCTTCAAGAATCCGCTCGGTAAACCTAATCCAAGTACGCTCATCATTCTCCTTGTAGAATGTCTCCTTAGGGTCGGCCGCCACTGTGCCCCTAATTCGAGAAGTCAGACCATCCACAGTCTTGGCCCATTCCCTAGCCACAGTGACATCAGCACCTGGCTTGCTCCAAGCCTCAGGGATGGGAGGGGATGTCTTCTTCGCAATGTCGACAACATTGCCCGCCGCCATCGCCATCCTCTCCGCTCTCTTTTCCTATGAATAATTAGAATTTTGTTCTCCCTAGTTATATATATATATATATATATATATATATATATATATAGTGATGATTTCATCAATTTGTGTGCAAGAGGAGGATGTTATAAATAGATTGGCTGCCTTCTCCGAAAAAAAATAAAAAATAATGTGTAATGTACCTAGAAGAAGCTGCTTAAGATGCACATGAATCATAGTTTTTGAAATGGTTATGTGTCAGATATGAAATTCAAAAAAGTAAAAAAAATATCATTATTATATTAAAAATGATTCTATTGCATTATATAACTAAAGTTTTCCAACATTATATGTAATTATACATTGATATGGGATATGTACTTCACAAAGATCACATGAATATTACTAGGAGCAATCCATAAAGTTTTAGTTAGTTGAAATTACTAATGGGGGTGGATTTCCCTATATAACACCCCACAGGAGCACAAACCCAACATAAATTACAATTAAGAGATGTTTAGGGATTGTCATCGTGACTACATGAAGCCATGTCTGCATTGTCACACTCATATTCTATAATCACTAATAGATCATGAAATTTGTATGTAACATGAGTTCATGCAAACTAAAAACTTCTCTTAAGTTGTTTTTACTCTTTCTGAAAGTTGTAGGTACATTTAAACAAACCACATGAATCAACCTTATCTAAGAAATAAAATCTTTATGTTGATCTGATTGCAAACATAAGAGAATAGATTAAGATATCCATTATATCTTTCAACAATATATGATTTTAGGCTTGACTATTAAATAAAAACATGTAATGAACAAATATTATTACAACTCCACTCATATGCAACTCTTTGTACTGTTAAATAAGGACCTAGAGTGAGAGGACCAACTATGTGAACCTCTCTAGTATCTAACTTGTGGTGGCACTTGAATACACATTTAGATCTCCACATGCTGAGGGTGTACCTAAAAATTTTGTGAGTAGAGTGACGATCTACTTGTCCAATGAATGAGTTCTTCAATGAAACAATTTAAAGAACTAATATAGTCAAATATATAATATGGAGAAATTACATTTAAAGTAGAATAGTAACACACTATAAAGGAAAAAGTCATTTAAAAACAAGTATATACAAGGGTTTCTTTAGATAACTACAAGAGTAAAGCAATATTTAAACATACTTGATAAATCTCAATGGAAACTACTCATTCAAAAACATATAAATGGAAAATCACTATGGATAGCTACAAAGATTACCTCAACATTGAACATATTTGATTAATTTCTTATTAGTCTTATTATGCCTTGAACCTACATGAAGTGTACTGTAACATGTGAAAGCATCACCACAGGCTATGATCTCACCTTATTATAGGACTTAGGGTAGACATGAGACTCTAAGTCTACTAACTAGCTACTCGATTTGCAACGAGCCTTGTCATGTTTGGCCTCGGTGGCTAATGGAAGAGACAAAATTATCTAGACTACTCCTCTAAACTTGGGTACTCAAGCATAGAGTCAAAAGCACTCTGAGTAAAACTATCTACTCCAATGGTTCCACAAGGGTTGACTCACTAAGTAGTAAATGACTGGGTACCACCTAGATTTCTACTAAATGTTGGGTACATGACTGAAAATATAGTGAACAGAAATGAGAATCATTGCGATCTCTGGTTAATGTTGGATACCCGTGTGTTTTAAGGAATCCTGTAATTTTGAGCCTAGACTCCCATACCCCTCTAGTATTCTTTATCTTCTTCTGCTAGACTCCTCTACCATAGTGTATACATCCACAAGGAATCTACGATGTTCATAACATCAAATGTCTAAGTCACTCTCTAATTTCACAATACTATCATCAAGTCAATATTTTTAACTTAACTTTGCATTAAATTCTTTCATAGCTTTTCTGTAATCTGTACAGTAGTACAAGCTACTAATCTACTTAACTTATCATGCCGAGAAACATTGGAGTCAAAATACTTGATTTATTAGTTACCCCATACTTAGAGTTTCATTTATCCCATTCACATTTAAAACTTCTTGCATATAAGAATTTACTACATTATAAGTTTAAACTAATAAGAAGACATTTTCAATTATCTCACATACGACTGACATTGGATATGAAATCCTTATAGGAGACTAAAGTAGGGTTTTTATATCACTCATGAAAATATCATGATAATCTTTAACCGGTAAAAAGATTATTTCTATTATCTCACATACAATTGAACCTATGTATGAAATCATCATATGAATAAGATCTAGGTTTTTCCATGTCATTCATGAAATTATCACGTATCACGAATAAATTGATTAAATAAAATGAAAACTTTCAAATGAATCATTTTTACAGACTTTTATTCTATTTATTCACAAAACTCTCAAGTTTACACTCATCTCAGGTTTCACCCTCTTTACTAAGATATCAGGCAAACAAGAATATCTTTAAATAAGTCTTTAGATAATATCTCATATATCTTTACTAGAAACTCGAATAAAACATTTGAATAATATATAATAAGACTTAGATTAAGAATTCTCTATACTTAAATATATACTATAATTCATACGTAGTTAGAAACCATAGGTTTTATTATATTCTAATAACTTGTGGAATAACTTTAGGAATTCTATTCTAGATTATTTGTATCCATTTCTAATTTTATTTCATCATCTAAAATTTATCATATAAAAAAACTACCCATTTCTAAATCATCTTGTAAAAGCTAAAACTGAAAGGTAAATTTAGGGTTTGTTGTTGCATATAGAGAGAATTCAAGATTTAAGTATATCTAATCCATTTTAGTGCAATCTAATGTTAACTGGTATTTCCCACTCACCTAAGGTGTGAAATAACTTAAAACATAGTCCAACATCTCTTATTTGTTTGAATCCATAACAAATTTCAAGTAATCCATTTTCTAGTTGTTTTCCAAAATTGTAGAGAAAGAATGTGAAAAGAAGGCGATTTGATACCATCTTCATTCAAATCATGGAATCTAGACATATGTGTGAATCTTGAGAATGAAAACTTATCTAAAAGGGGTAAACTTACTTTCTTTCAGCACTCCTCACAAGATAAAACCATTGATCATCATCTCCACATCCTTCGTCACTCAAACCCTATTTCTCCATCTCTCTCTAAGATTTCATTTTTTTGAATGAATCACAATATGGGAGCTACTAGTGTGTTAGGTTACACATATAGAACAATTAAGTTACTTGGGATAATTGCAAATTAAACTTGCCTTACATTTGCTTATATTTAAGAAGATTTTTCTATCATATAATGTTATCAAAAATCATTATCAGAATAGGTCAAACTCCTACAAAATTATTAACATTATTATATTGTTTGAAATCGAGTTTTAGAGCTCCAATAAAATTTTCATATTATTTAATGTTACTAATAAATAAATAAAAATTGAACACTACACTGCTATATTGTAATTTGCAACCTGTTCGGTTGAATTACAATTTGACGTACCAACAAATTCAAAGAACATCAATATATTCTAGAAGTTTTCTCTAACACAAATAATTGAGCTATCCAAATTACATAAAAATTTCAAATTAATCCAACCCACCTATCAAATACTAAACTAATTTACTTCAACATTGTATATAGCTAATGTTGTATTCATATACAATCAAAACCATCATTTTGGATGAGTAAGGTTTACACTTCTTAAATGCTAATTATTAAAGAAGAAAACATGCTTAGAGTTTTTCATTTGGTTTAAAACATCATAATTGAGATACCATCATTAACCAGGCTTAATATATGATCAATCAAATTATAAATGCAATCAACCAAGGAAATCCTAAATTACCAAATAAGCTCAGACATGGTCATAAACAATTCCCCCCTTAAAATGTTTCATCTGCAAATCAAAAACATGCATAAAAGTAGATCCAAAGTTTATTTTAAAATTTTGAAGTTTTATATTTCACTACTCTTGTATTTCTCATTTGATTACTAAATTCAACAACGAGTCCTTTGTTTATCTTCCAATCACAATATGTTAAAAATAAATCTTTTCAATGTCAGGAAAAGAACTTTGTATGACACAATCAATTACAAGGAAAGAGAATAAAAATGAAACATCTTCAAACTTGTCATACTCTCTTGAGGTGTTACCTTCCTACTAGGTAATCCAATCTAACCATATGAATTGATACAACTCGCTCAATACTATTGTTTTGAATTGTAACAAGATTTACTAAAAGCACCTTAATAAATGTGTATTTGCACCTTTTATTTACATATTTTAGATATATCTCTAAGATTTTTTTGTTATTTATTTTCTTAGTTTTATAATTAATTGTATTAGTTTAGATTTTTTCCTTAAATTGGAGTTTTAATTATATTTTCTTGGGTTTTGTAGGAAAATGACATAATTAGTCCTGGAACATAATTGCACAATTTGCAGCAGTCCTGAAATTCATGTATACCCGTCATCGCAAGTGTGATAACATTTGCATCCAAACTCCAAACTGAGTGTACAAGTTTTAATTGGAAAGGAAATTTAATATCCTAAAATAATATCCTATTATTTGGACTGTTTTTGTGCTTTTTACGGGAGATAAATATGTTTGAAATCTCTACTGTGAGAATCAACATTAAAGAGAGTTACATGGTCAAGATAATTAAAGACAATTAACTTTCTATTGACCAGATCTAGAAAATTCAAAAAGATGACTCGCTCCCTTCCCCTGCCCCTCTTCTGAGGGTAGCCTACCCCCTAAACCTCCTATAAAGGTAGGGGTGCTCTACTTGTAAAAGAATTCCATTTTTCATTCTGAATTTTTGTTATAGAGCAAATCTTTCTTTCTAGTATGGTATTTTCTTTAGATTCAATAAAGCATTTTTATTCAAGGTACTTGTTCTTTCAATTCTATTCTTATTCTTCATTATGTGGTCTATGGATATGTTCCTTCCTTCTCTTGATTCCACCCTCATGGCTAGCGAGTAGTTTTCTTGCCGAGGTGAGGGGAACATACCCTTATCCATGTGATGATTAGATCGAAGTTTTACATAACATTTTAGACAAATGGTTTTTGGTTTGAATATCAATGATTTTAATGAAGTGATCACTCATTTTCATTGCTTTTTAATCTTAGTGGATACGACTGTAGAATCCAATATTTAAAACAACCAAATTGATTATATGGGGATTTGGAGGAGACCTCGGAAAAGTTCCCATTAAGATGATTGAACTAGGAACCATGAATGCCAAGACCAATGGGTTCACAGGGAGTCCATCTTTTGTGAAGCATTTATGAATGTTTCACATACCTTCCTTTATCTTTCATGTCGTGTAATTTCTTTGGTTTCATTTCACATCATCTAGGGTGGTTAAATTTTTTAGATCCAATATTTCTTTCTTTTGATTAGTTGTTCTTTAATTCAACATCTTTATTTTTTGTGTTAGTTCTAACAAACTTTCAAAATAGATTTTTCATTCTTTTTCTCACAATCTGATTTGAAACTCTACCATCTTCATCGCCGTCTCTATGGATTGATACCTATCTATACTTTTTTGACTTGGCGCTTGCACCAAGTTGACAACCTGGTTAGAAGGTTAATCTTAGGACTTGTCCTAGTAATTTTTGTGTGTACAATGACCCACATAAATTTGGCACCATTCTCGGGGATGGAAAGTTTCTTTTTTCAGATCTGGTTGCTTGTATATCTTGTATACTCTTGTTTATATTTCTCTAACGTGTATGATTTTAGTCTTGTTCTATATCTTCTGTTTCATATTTTTTTTTAGAATTTTGTAATTTCTTTTTGCCTGCCAAGAAACATTTCGGTAGTGTATCTCCTCCTTCTGTCGAGTTTCCATTCTGGCAATGTTTCTTTCTAGCTAATTTTTGTAATTTTAGTTTGATCTATATTTTTTTTGTAAGCTTTTTAATTTCCAATTCTCTTGTAATCTTTGATTAACCCCTTATTTTTTTTTAGTTCCTTCCATAACTTTTAGTTCCTTCTAGTTTTATTTATTTCAAAAACAATATTTTTTGAAAATGGGATGGACGATACATTATGGTTTGCAATATCAATGAAATGGTTATTACAACCATGCATCACTAAACTGTTCTAATGTCCCCCTAATTATGGTTGCACCTTATATAATCTTGAGTCCCTTCATCCTAGCGGGTATGATGTAAATCTTAACCCACAATTTTCTAAAAGAAATTATGGGAGACCATTATATTTATATTTTAATGGGGTATATGATCAACACAATTTTGGACGATATGACCAACATAATTTTGGTGAAAATGGACCTATTTGTGATACCCAATATAATCCTCAACAAGAAGAGAGACTTAAGGCCCTAGAGAAAATGGTATAAAAACTAGAAACCAGTCAAGTCTTGTTAGCTTCTCTGCTAGAAGCCAAGTCCCAAAACCTAGATTATCCAAATATGCCCCCCATGTTTCGGTGACACTTTGTAATACTGAATCTTCCCGCCACGATGGATGCAATGGAAATTGCAATCCACCATGTTCTGAAGATTATTATGTGGAGCAATGCCACCCTCATTAATATGAGGGGTACTATGACAAAGAATACTATGGAGAGTGTGGAAAGGATGGCCAAAATTTTTGGGTGTATGAATCTAATTTAAAAATCTAATTTAATCTAGAACAAGAAGAGAGACTTAAGGCCCTGGAGAAGATGATAATAGAAGGACAAGTAAAACTAGAAACCAGCCAAGCCATGTTGGCCACTTTACTAGAATCCCAATCACAATCCACCCCCAAAGAAAATAGAACAACCCAATATGGTTCTTCTAACGATGATGATGTTCCCATTTTTGTGTATTGTATGTTGGGTCCTGATGAAATAGCACAATCCATGGGGTCATATTTCATGTGTGATGAGGACGTTGGTATTCCAACCATTCCTTTGGAGACTGAATTACTTGAGTATGAAAAGTCGAAGCAAGAGGGTCATTCTGAAGGTCCAAACACTCCTCCCATCCTTGACATAAATCCAAATATTATCATTGACCATTCTACTTGGTCTAACCCTTTTCTTGATGATGAAACACCTCCCAAAAATGACGAAATGATTCTTCACATGTCATCACAACCAACTCCCATTCTACACATGGCTGATCTAGAAGAGGAGGTATCACCCTTGAAAGAAGTCCATACACCCCCTTTTGTTGTTTGTAAGGAAGATGTCCTCATCCCTCTTGAACCCTTGGGGACTCCTTGTATAAAAGAATTAGATACTTATGCTATATCAACAATGAAACTTACCAAACCCAATGTTGGTGGCATGACATTTTAGGAGAACTAAAATACTTTTGTAAATGATTTGAAATAGTTTTCTCGTATCATATTGACATCAATTATCCCATACGTAGGTCATTATGATTGTGGAAAACCTAAGCTAGATCCACCACTTGACTATGCACATCTTTCTCTACCAGCATTACTTGTCGGGTACCCGCCAACCTCCCCCAATCCACATCCATCGTCATCACTTCCTTCGCTATCAAAGGAAGATCTGTGGATATTATTTAAGGGAATGTGAGGTGAAATAAAACATGAACACCCCATTGAGCTTCTACAACTACCCAATCTTAGGGTATACTATTTATCTCCTCTGATTAAGGTCCGAGACCTCATACACATTCCCCTCAGCTGGACATTTTTTGAGCTACCAGGACCACCTGGATGCCCTCTTCCTCCCTCTATCTTAGATTTAAGTTTCGCTAAGGATGCACAAATTTTTAAGTCTTGGATGGATGCATGTGGTATATATTCCTTCCACCCACTCTATTTTAAATTTTTGCAAATTTTCATTATGCAATATAGATTAGTTTTATTTATTTATTTTTACAAAATTTTCAAAAAATTTCAACTTCATTTTGGCCCTTACCTAGTCAGCCAAGTTAAATAGACGTCTATCATTTTACCCATTTTTGAATTTAGTAAATCCTTACCAATAACTTTTACAAATTGCCATGTCTAAAACTGCCATGTCATCTAGAATTCCAAATAACATCACTCCTTGGAATAGTTGGCAAGTCGTATGGAATGAATCAGAACTAAGCACAATTATTCTCTATATTAGCAATGGATTTTCTTTCTATAAAGCTTGTATGATATGAAATTCAGGAATACTCTATCTAATGCAATGAAACTTTTTTTTGAAGTTTTAAGCACATGAACACCTTTACTTTCCCCTTATTTTCTTTCTAAAAAGGAGAAGCAAAGAATCATTTCTAGACAAAAATCAAGTTTGGGGTGGAATGCCTCCCCATGAAAAATTCCATACCCCTCAAAGGGCGTACCATCAAAAGATGCCCAAAGGCACATGAAAAAATTGTGACCAATGTAGCCACAACTCCATAAAATAAATATATCCAGATTGAATATATAAGAGATCATCAATTTCTTCCATACCCCCTTTTCAAACCATTCTTGTGCAACAACTCATAAAAGGAAAGAAATTTGAGAGTATCAAAGCATATGTAAGATGAAACCTATTTTTCTACAGAGTCTTGTTTTAGAAACAAATCATGATAATTGTTCTCATAGGGAATATAGAACTTTGTGCTTTGTGGTTCTAGGAGATAGGAATGCTTGGCCAAAATTTGGAGGTAAGGAATAAAGTGATGTTACGAGGGAGAGGATAGACATGTTTCTAGTATAAATAGGATTTATTTGTGATTTCATTTTCTTGAGAACAAGCAAAGATTCAAGTACGGGGTATTTTGATAGAAGTGTATTTATCCCTTTTATTTACATATTTTAGATACCTCTTTAAAATTGTTTAGTTATTTAATTTCTTAATTTTATAATTAATTATATCAGTTTAGATTTTTTTCCTTGAATTGGATCTTTAATTATATTTTTTGGGTTTTTTAGGAAAATGGCATAATTACTCTTGGAACATAGTTGCACGATTTGCAGAAGTCTTGAAATTCATGTATACCCGTCATCAAAAGTGTGATAACTTTTGTGTCCAAGCTCCAAATTGAGTGTATAAGTATTCATTGAAAAAGAAATTTAATTTTCTAAAAGAATATCTTATTATTTGGACTGCTTTTGTGATTTTTATGGAATAGAAATACGTTCAAAATTGCTGATGTGAGAAACTGCATTAAAGAGAGTTATATGGTCAAGATAATTAAAGAGAATCAACTTTCTATTGATCAAATCTAGAAAATAAAAAAAGCCGGCTCCCTCCCTTTTCGCCCCTCTTTTTATGGAAGCATACCCACTCACTCTCCTATAAAAGGAGGGTCTCTCCACTTGTAAAAGCATTCAATTCTTCATTCCATTCCATTCCAAATTTTTGTTATAGAGAAAATCTTTCTTTCAGCTATTGTAACTTCTTTAGATTCAAGAAAGCATTTTTATTCAAGGTACTTGTTCTTTCAATTTTGTTCTTGTTCTTCATTATGTGGTCTATGGCTTCATTCCTTCCTTCTCTTGATTCCACCCTCAATTCTATCAAGTAGTTTTCTTGTCGAGGTGAGCGGAACAACTCCTTAGCCATGTGATGATTAGATTGAAGTTCTACATGCCTTTTTAGACAAATGGTTTTTGGTTTGGATATCGATGATTTTAATGAAGTGATCTCTCATTTTCAATGCTTGTTAATCTTGGCGGATTCAACTATGGAACCTAAGATTTAGAACAACCAAATCAATTACATGGGGATTTGGATGAGACCTCAAAAAAGTCCCCACTAAGATGATAAACCAGGATCTGTGAATGCCAGGACCAATGGGTTCACTGAGACTTCGTCTTTTGTAAATCATTTATGAATGTTTCAAATACCTTCCTTTATCTTTCTTATCATGTAATTTCTTCAGTCTCATTTCACATCGGCTATAGGGGTGAAATTACTTAGCTTTGATATTTCTTTCTTTTGATTAGTTGATCTTTAATTCCACATCTTTATTTTTTTAGTTTTAACAATCTTTCAAAATAGATTTTTCATTCTTGTTCTCGCAATCAGATTTGAAAATCAACCATTTTCATTGTTGTCTCTAGGGATTGATACCCATGTATACTCCATTGACTTGGTGCTTGCACCAAGATGACAACCTGGTTGGAAGGTTAAACAATAGGACTTGTCCTAGTGATTGTTGTGTGTACAAAGACACACATCATAGCTTACTTATTGTTTTGAAGTTTACTATCGTGCTACTCTATATCAAATAACTCATAAGATGCAAGACTACAATTAACAATAGTTGTACAATACTAAAGTGGAATATAGGAATGGATGATTAGAATCATAACTAAATATCTTTTCAACTTAATACATTTCTTACACATGTATCATAAGTAAAATAAATTAGATAATTTTGGTAGTACTTTAATTTTTTATGTCAAAAATCAAATTCACATATTACTAAAAATCACTTGTTTTATGTCACATATTTATTATTCATTATTACTTGCTTATTCTTATTTCCTTTAATCATATAAAATAAATGTCTCCAATATTAAAATATATGGAGTCATAATGGGTTACTTACTATTCTTTCTCTAAATATGAGAATTTATTTTAGATCACACTTTGCTCAAACTACACGTAAACTTTTTTATATACATCACACTTCCTTCATTTAAATTTATTTCTTGTCATCTATTTTTAGTCATTTCCAAGTTATTTACCTATGTTACTCATTTACTATCTTTGAATCCAAGATTACTACACTGCTAGTTTACTTATTGTACTACTAATTTCAGGATTTGTTTTATAATTTGTCAATACTCAAGTTCAAACCACTAGTGGTATCCCTTGGACTTCTAAAACGCCAAACCTTCAAATTTGTGATCCTTATTCATAACCTAACTTCATAGAAACATGATTTTACCTTTTGTATTGAAAATTTAATCTATATATCTCTTGAAGTTTATGAAATCTTCCTTATCTTTAATCACTTGAATTTCTTTTCTTTATTTGAAATTTCTTGTAAGTTACCTTCTTATTTACTCTTTTGGGACTTCATCATTCCATAATGTGTGATCAATACATTCAAAAAATGTATCTACCATTGTGGTTATGAATCATTTAAAATCCATTATTTGTTATTTCATCCCCACATTACTCTCATTAAGGAAGATACAAATCAGATGATGATTATGTGATTTAGAATTTTATTCTTCAAGCATCCACCAAACACATTTATGGTATCTAAGATTGATTAGTTATCACCAAGGAGACTTGATTATCAAGCATTTTCTTAGATCTCACAATCCTTCTCTTCATCTCTTTTTCCCTTCTATATGACTCCTCATGTTTGGAAAACCTTTCCATATTTTCAATCATTCTCTCCATGTATTCTTATATGCCATCTATTATATTTAACTTCTATCTATGTCTGAAGATCATTTCTCTCATTCATGAGTATGATTCTATATTCCATTTTATATATTTCCTATTATCCTTTTTACTTTCTCAAGATGAATTCTTTATTAAGATTCTTCCTACCAATTTCATTTATACCTAATACATTACATGTCTTCATTTAAATTGAAATGGCTCCCGCAAGGGCCAATCATTCTTTTTATCAATCTTTTCTATTCTACATGCAAATCATATTTATGTCTCATTGATTTGTTTTGCATCATATTTGTTGTTCTTCTTTTTTTATCAAAAATTTGTTTCATTTCATCACAAAGAAATTGTTGAATACATCAAACAAAGTAGTTAGTCTGTAGAGAATCCGAATTCAAATAGGAGAAAGGATGAATGCATTAGAGTTCATTATATATAAGTACACACATAATATACCCTAATGCCTCACATAACCCCTCTTCCTAATTCAAAATCATCATTTCCTCTTGTTGTATCTGAGTTCTTATCCTGAAATAATAAATTACATGTTAATCTAGTCCTCTTTACTTTAATTCTTATGAATATTCTCCACTTCTATGTACTTGTTGTATAATTTACTTATTTTCTTCTATTTTTCCATTGTTTTAATGTATGCAAATGCATTTTGCTCAATTAATAGTTCTATTCCTCATAATGGATTCTTTACGTCTTGGAATTCTACATACTTTTCTCTTTTAGTGACCATATTTCTATTTAGAGACTTCATGCAATACTTATATAATGAGATGAGGCTTTTTAGAATTGATCCATCTCTTTTCTATCTTTCAATATTTTGTAACTCATTTATTCTTTACTTTTCTTTATTTCAAATTGAGTTAAATGCCTCAATTAGTTATATGATTTAGTCCTCTTTGTATGTTGTTTCTTCTTCAGTTCATACAATCCATACTAGTTTGTGTCTTGGATCTATATTCCTACTTCCTTTATTCCCAAAGTAGAGTTTCTCATCCGATGCCCTAACATTGACCAAATTGATTCTTAGTTATTCCTATATTTTCCCCTATATATCGATATCTTAGTGTATGCACATTCACATTACGATCTGGATTTAATTTATCTAAAGGTTACTTTTATTACATTGTTACCGAGAATCATTAGATCCCAATAACACATCTTGTCAACCAAACCAAGCCAAACATACAGTCCTAAAATTAAGTGCTACTAGGAATTAACTAAGTAAATATATCTTAAACTTGTGGAAACAATATCCACTTAGGGAAAACTCATTTAAAGATAATTTTTGGTCTACTTGATACACATATATAGACAAGAACTGAATTATCTTCATATTGTAAAACAATCTTAAAGAACCATTAATATATTATAAAAAGTGGATATATGGATTCATATATAAGAGAATTTACATTCATCTCAATTCAAATTGACAATATAAAATAAAAGTTGTATCACATTTTATCTTTATGCTTTTATTCTTTTGGTTCTTTTTGGTCTTCTAACCCTAATACTTCTAGGGTTCCTCACTAGCCCATCCCCCCTTTGCATACTTGGTATGAGAATCCAGAGAAGAATAGACGTAGTATTTTGACATTGTTCAGCCTAAGTATTTAGATACCGGGCCAAGGTATCCAAATAATTTGACTTGCTAGAGCAAAGACACATCACCTCCCAACTGCAACACTTATAAGTTTGACTTACTAACATAGTAGTTCCCGATGACTCAACCTAAAAGCTATGATACCCAGATATCATACCCATATTCCATAATCACTGATAGATCAAAAAATAAGGGCATAACCCGAGGTCAAGAAAACTAAACATTGCTTTTAATTTGTTTTTCTATTTCTTAAGCATGAACTATATATTAAAACTAACCAAATTAATCTACCTTATATGAGAAATAAAACTTTTATCTTTGATCTGATTACAAACATAAAAAATAGGTTAAGATATCCCCATTATCTTTCAACATTACATGATTGTTGGATTGACTATTAAATACAAAAATGTCATGATCAAACATTATTACAACTCTATTCATATACAACTCTTTGTACTTCTAAACAAGGAGCTAGAGTTATAGGGATGAACTATATGAACCTCTCTAGCATTTGACTTGCAGAGCGAGTTATAATATCCATTTAGATCTCCATATGTTGAGAGAGTACATAAAAATTTTATGTGTAGAGTGATGAGATACTCACCTAGTGAATGAGTACTTCAATGAAATACTCTAAAGCACAAAAATAGTCAAAGAAATATCTTGAGTAAAACTAACAAATTATAAAGGAACAAGTCATTCACAAACATATAAATGTATGGATTTATCTAGAAAGCTACAAGAGTAAATCAATACTTGAACATACTTCATAAATATCAAAGGGAACTACTCATTGAAAAACATACAAATGGAAAATCAATCTAGATAACTATAAAAAATAAATAAATAACATAACTATGACAACCCAATGCCACAAAAGTGAGATAATGCAATACAAAGTGCAGAATCAACTACTAACAAGCACATTACCACAAAATAGGGTAAATTAAAACAGATCTCATATAACCATCTTGGGAAGAACATATACATCCAGGTCAACAACTTGTCACCACATGAATCACATATCATTTCATAACAATATTACATCATTGTACAATGGCCATCCTGAAACAAACCTATTACAAAAGATATCTTATCCACATATACAAGCCATATAGATACAATTGAGGCCTACTACGAAAAATAATGTATTAATATTCATCATCTACAAAACACCCCTTCTAGGACCTAAGAGTACAGGGACGACACATATGACTCTACTACAAAACACTTGCAACATATCCAACCTTCTGATTTACTAATCTCCTTGCTTCTCTTCCTCAACAACACAATCTCTCCCATGTCACTAATGACTACCTAGAAAGATTTGGAAACCCATAGGGTGAGGCCAATGTCCCAATAACAGATATAACTCTCTACCAACAACCATTGTTAACACGGATAACACTTAAACATGAAAGTAACATTATTAACAGGATGAGAAAATTTAGCTAAATGAATAATTAAATATGTTTACACAAGTTAAAAAAATTAGGCAGATGTAACTGATAAGTAGAACATCATATACTTTTAGAAGGAATATGAATAACATGTGTAATAGTTGATTTCCCTTACCGCATTATTATACAACTGAATAGTACAAGAAATAAGGCAAGGGCCACAACTAATGTGAATAATATTTAGCCCTAAGTAGATATACTACATAACTATATTACATCTTTTAAGCCTCGTGGAGATGTGGTATACCACTCATACTCCAATTGACCACTACTAAGTCGAAATCAGTGCCATACAAGATCTAGGAGAGTCAGACTCCTATGATCTCCTATGCCCTCAATCTGTATGAGTCTGCTACAGTGATATATAATATCTAACTACATAACAGCCTAGTTTGCCTTGGTAAATAGGTCACAACACTAGTGAATAGGGTATACAACCCAAATATCTGAGGTACAACTACAATTGTCCTCTTTCACATCATATGTACTGAGATATGGCTTTAATCTTTCTCCTTCCAAGGCATGACCGTTGCCATCCTCTGAATCATGGAATCAAGATGTGAAGGACACTTGGTCACTTGCAGCTGGCATACTTAATGATATGCGCTCTGGGTTTCCTTGGGGAATACCCATTTCACAATTCGACAAGTTCCAATACTAGACTGTATCTATGGAACATGACATCTACATGATTAGGATTTCACTTGATTGATTATTTCCAATTGGGTATCTTTTGATGCATAAATCAAGTTATGAGTTACAAGCCCTAAACAAATTCTACAAAGATAAGGATAGTTGCAACTCTAGAAGATATAAAACGTATTAAGCATAAAGTTGATCACATGAACATATGACATTGTCTCTCTGCCATACACGAGCCTATGACCATTATCACATCACTATGGGACAACTAATCCATCATCACATCACTAGAGAATATCACCTCCAATTAGGCACTAAGGCTCTACCAAGGTCATGAGACCTAATCTCATAGTTCATGCATAACATCATTATCTTATCATGCCTCATCAAGGATCATAATCACCATACATAGGTTACACATGACACCACATCAATCATTAGCCATGATGCTCATTCAACCTGCAAGTTAGGTTTACAACAAAAAGGAGAGAGAAATCATTCATCAACATGCTAATTACTCAAGAAAATAAGCATTAATCACCATGTTGTTCAAATAAGAGTTTTCATAACAGTATAGAACAACCAACCCTAAAGTGCACCACCTCCCTCATTCTTGGAAGCCAAAAGATCAAGTGTTTCTATCATAACCAAACGATCGTGTAACCAACACCATATAGCGACCATACTAGGTATAACACCTCTAGTGACCCAAAACAACATCAAGGTATAGTGACCGCAACACATGCTAAACATAGAGACCACATGACCCCTCAAAATGTAGCATCTATCTTAGCTCAACCAACATAGAGATTAAAACTCATGTAGTGACCAACACACATGTAGTGACCATCAACAACAACAACGTAGCGATCGCAAGGCAATGCATCAAATGTAGCAACCACAACAACAACTTCATGCATAGAAACTGCAACACATCACTTTGACCAACATAACACATCCAATATAGCTGTCATCACAAAACAACCATCAAAATAGGGAAAGTACCACAACCATCATATTCAAGAAAACACAACGACCGTCATGGAAAGCATATCATATAAGGGTGTTAGGGTTAGGGTTATGGTGACCAACTCAAACCCAACCTAACCATCAACATGGTCATACAGACCACATAGAAATAAGGATTCATGTTGACCTCATGAAGATGTTAATCATCAAAACCCTAAAATATGATCATCGCATGGTTCAACATAAACCCCTTGAAATGAGAGAGAAAACTAAGAGTTAAGAAAATACATGTGAGAATCAAGCCTCCATCTTTCAACAAGATAACCAAACCAATATCCTAGGGATAAAACCAAGTGTTCAAAAAGTGCATGTAAGAATCAACAACCTCACTATCCATACCATCTTGGGTACAATAATTAGGGCTTAGGAAAAAGAGGTAGTCTATGCAAAGACTGCAACAATACCATACACCCTAAACCAATATATCATCACTAAGAAATTTGAAATCACATTTTAGACATAGATAAACTTGCATGTAAGATTATGTTCAACAATAGTAGAGGAGAGAGTTATATAACCCACCTTGAGGTGAAGATCAAATCCCAAGCAAAGAAGCTCCAAGACATAGAAGGAAACCACATCTTGGATCAACTCTACGGTCATGCAAGATCGCCTCAAGTGAACAAGAACAAACCTAGGTTAAAGGAAGCTCAAAGAGAAAGGGGTACAAACCCTAGGATGAGAAAGAAAGGGACAAAAGGAGATCTTCATCTCACTTAGGTACTACCATGGGAGAACCATGGATTCAACCTGTATCGGAGAGAAGTTCCTTATGAGAACCACCATGGAGAACCATGGATAGGCCAAGAGAAGAAAATTTAGGTTAGGATTGCAAGAAACTAAAATCAAGAAGGGTAAACCACTTACCAAGATTAAGGATCACTAAGGATCGCCACAAGAAATATGATCAAAAGCTAGGTCACCACATGCAAGGTTACAACCTCCTTCTTCAAGATCAAGAACCTCTAGTTGCACCATCAAGAACAAGGGTCAATTCCAAGAAAGAAATGAGAAGGAAGAGAGAGAAAGAAGGTGTAAAACAAATTACTTGCATGTGAATGAAGGGGTATAAATACCCAAGGGTAGGAGAGAGGTGAGGGAGAGGAGGTGTCAAGATGCTAGAGCCACTAGTGACACTTGTCCCTCCATAGATTGAACATGCAAGCATTCAAGATAAGCATGCAAGAAAGGGTGATACAACTAAAGCTAGGTAGCGACCACTAGGTCCAATACACCCTTCGGTCAAAGCAAAACCAAGGTAACAACTACTAAAACATGTTAACCAAAAGGAAACGATCTCCACAACATCAACACAAGTCAAAACATAGCGACCAAGTTGAAATACAAAGCATATCAGTCACCACAAACACAATCAAGAAAGAACATTGGTCAAAACACTTCAAAGGATCAACATCAACATCAAATCTGGCATCCATGCAATCCATGAAAACCCCAACTTCAACACTCATGATGTCACCTCATCAACCAAGGTTCAATAATGCACCACTAAGCATACTTCTCTCTGTCATGATGATAAAACATAGGTAGCACGTCAAACATGTGAGAAACTACAAGGTACACCCTAAAACATGGATAAATTGCAACTTGGTCAAAAATAAGCATACATATAGCATAACTAGATCCAATATTAACCAAAATGAAAACATAAGCATGCAATATGTTATTAATGTGCATCACATGATTAGATTAAGGTTTTAAGCATCTAATTATGCTAATCAAGCATGATCAACAAGAAATCTAGGTCAGAGGTCTTATCATCGTAAACCCCTAACAAGGATTTTGCCCCTGAAATCCTACGCGAAATGAGATGTGTACTTCCTACTCATCTCTTCCTATAACTCCCACATGAATTCCTCCACACCATAGTTATGCCACAAAACCTTAACCAACATTATATCCTTCTTCTTCAACTTCTTCACCCTTCGATTAAGGATCAACACAGGAACTTCCACATATGATGCATCCTCCTTTAACTCAACCTCTATAGGCTACATCACCAACTCTGTGTCAGGGTGACATTTCCTCAACATTGAAACATGAATGATTGCATGTAACATGTGCAAATCAGATGGCAACTCCAACCTATTGGCCACCTTCCTAACATGTGCCACTATAGGGTATGGTTTCATAAACCTAGGATCTAACTTACCCATCTTCCCAAACCTCAACACATCTGTCTAAGGAGAGACTTTGAGGTACACTTTGTCCCCCACTTGGAACTCCAAAGGACTTCCACGATTATCAGCATAAGACTTCTTCCTATCCTGGGATGCCTTCAGTTGTTACTGTGTCATCTTAATATTCTCTATTTCCTATTTTACAAGCTCATGCCCTAAAAGTTGATACTTACCCATTTCATACCAATATAACAAAGATCGACAATGTCTCCCATTCAAAGCATCTTAAGGTTCCATGTCGATACTCCTCTAATAGTTGTTGTTGTATGCAAACTCTATCAAACTAAGGTGCACTTTCCAATTGCCCAAAAACTATAGAACACAAGCTCTCAACATATCCTCCAAGGTCTGAATAGTCCTCTTAGACAGACCATCTATATGTGAGTGAAACATTATACTGAATCTCAATTGTGTACCCATCGTTGTGTCCAAATGCTCCCAAAAGAGACTGGTAGACTGAGGTCCTCTGTCAGATACTATCTTCATTGGGATACTATACAAACAAACTATCTCATCCAAAAATACACGTGTCAACTTCTCAACTATATACATTGTCTTCACAGAAGGAAGTGTATAGACTTGGTCAACATGTGCACTTCCACCTAGATGGAATCATGACCTTTGGCTGTCCTAGGGAGACCAAACACAAAGTCCATAGTGATATGATCTCATTTCCAATGTAGTATAGGCAACAATTGCAAAATTTATACAGGTTTATAACCTTAACTAACTGACATACGTGACACCTTGCCACAAACTCATCCACATCATACTTCAAGCTAGGCCACCGATACAGATTCTTCAAGTTTTGGTACATCTTAGTGCTACCTGGATGAATAGCATACATTGAGGAGTGAGCCTCCTCTAAAACCATCTTCCTCAGACCATCTACATTATGAACCACTACTCTATCTTGGTAACATATTATCCCATCCTCTGACTCATGGAAGCCACCGTGCTTACTCTGCTCAAATATGTTGTATCACAATATCATCCTACTATGCATCTCTGATCTACTGTCTCATGTGGGCTTCACCTATAAATGATCCAACAAGCCTACCAAGAAGGATACCTCTAACTTTATATTCATCTGGAACAACGTCACCAAAATATCTCTCTTATAGCACACCACGGAATACAACCGCACCTTATTAATAGATGATGACAAGACATCCTACTAAGCGCATCTATTACCACATTCTCCTTCCCTGGATGGTAGTCTATAGTGAAATCATAGTCTTTGATCAACTCCATCTAGCATGCTACCACATATTCAACTCCTTCTTCGAGAATATGTACTCAAGGTTCTTGTGGTCGGTGAAGATCTGACAGTACTGACCATAAAGGTAGTGTCTCTAAATCTTCTAAGAATTATTCACAGCCGTAAGCTCTAGATCATGCATCAGGTACCTCTCATTGTGTGTTTTAAGATGTCATGAAGTGAAAGAAATGACATTCTTATCTTGCATCAGTACACATCCCAAACCATTCTTTGATAAATCACATAAGACGATATAACCTTTTCATTGCTCTGGTAGAACCAACATTGATGCACTAGTTATCTTCTCCTTCAAAAGCTGGAAAGAACACTGATAGTTATCATCCTAGAGAAATGATACACCTTTCCTCGTCATCTTCGTTAGGTGTAACACCAAAACACTGAAGTTCTTAGTGAACCTCCTATAGTAGCCTACTAAACTTAGGAAAGTACAAACCTCTGTCAGTGTCTTCGAATGCTCCCATTCTAATAGGGACCGAATCTTCTTTAGATCCACATAGACTCCTATAGAAGATATCACGTGCCCAAGAGAAGATACCTCCTTCAGCAAGAACTCATACTTGATGAACTTGGTGTAAAACTTTTGTTGTCTCAACAATGTCAATGCCTGTGGTAGATGCTTCTCATGCTGATGACTATCTTTGGAGTATTTCAAGATGTCATCAATGAAAACAACCACAAACTAATCAAGATAAGGATAAAACACCTTGTTCATTAGGTCCATGAACACTATCGGTGCATTCGTCAGCCCAAACAACATAACCACAAACTCATAATGACCATACCTCATTCTAAAGGTTGGTTTTGGTATGTCCTCTGCCTTGATCCACAATTGATGGTATCTTGATCTTAGATCCATCTTAGAGAACACTACAACTCCTATTAGATGATCAAAGAAATCATATATCTGCGGAAAAGGGTACTTGTTCTTGATTGTCACCTTATTCAATTGTCAACAACCGATGCACAATCTCATAGAATCATCTTTCTTTTTTCAAACAACACGGGAGAACCTCAAGGGGAAGTGTTGGGTTTGATAAAGTCGTTCTTTAGCAGCTCTTGTAACTACTTCTTCAATTATGGCATCTTAGCTGGTGCCATCCTATATAATGACTGCTCTATCGAATATATACCTGGAACCAAATTGATCTCAAAGTCAATCTCTCGAGGTGGGGGTGCACCAAGAAACTCATCAGGGAACACATCCTCAAACTCTCAAACAATGGGCACCTCCTAGATACTAGGACTCCTCACCTTGGTATCCATCACATGGGCCAAGAAATATTCAAAACCTTGCCTCATCAACATTTCTCCCGTCATTGCTGACACCAAGCACGTTGGGAAAATCTTCCTATATCCTTGGAAGACCCACAAAACATCACCATAAAAAATGTCACTATCTTGGAACTAAAGTTGAAGACCACTCAGTAATTTTCTGAAGTATCTATCCCAAGAATCACATTGAATCCATGCATGTCAAGTGATATAAGATCCACTTGAATTCTACCTCCAGAGAAAGAAAGAACACGGGATGGAAACACCTCCCACAACTTAGAAAAACCAACAAAAGGGGTTTCTAATCAAAGACTATCACATCTATGACTAACAGACGAGGAACAACTATCTATCACCTCTTTGGTGATACAATAGTGTGTCACAGCTGTGTCAACTAAAATATATATAAAGCAGGTAGAAGATGAATTAGAATGAAATAACTATATCTGACCTATCATGACCCATGGATTGACCACTCCCTCTGGCTGACTCATGGTGTAGAATTGAGTCATTGCTTATAGTCACCCCCATCCTCTTCTAGCCTACCCAGAACATACTGCTTGTGACGCCTGACCGTATCCTTTGCCTCCACCACTACTAAATTGTTATCATTGTTGTGACCCTTGCTGACTTTGTCTCGACTCTTATGTCACCTCTTCATCCTTCATAAGTCGAAACCATATGATGTTCCCTACCTGTCCACATTTATGGCAAGTCCTTGAGTCATATTGTGGCCTAGACAACCTTGTTACTGATAATGATGCTGAACTGTGAGCTCTTGTCAGTAGAAAGCTACAACCTCTGTCATTGCTCGATTACCATTGAGACTGAACCACTGATCTCTGTTGTAACTGAGGTGACAAGAACCAAGGATTCTTGAAGCCTCAATAAAACTTCTCTTGAAATTGAGTCGATGTCTTCTTAGCATTAGTCTCCCACTTCTATATTGCCAACCAATCTATCTGTCTCACAGACTATACAAGCATCACAAACTTCTCCCGATTCTCCTAGGTTGACATCATAGTCATCAAATATTTGCTCAAAACCTTCTCAAAACATCAGATCATCTCCTTATCTTTCACATCCATATGAGGACAAAACCTCAACAACTCCATAAACTTCCTCAAACTCATCGATCATTGTAAATCCCTTCTGGATCTTCTCATTCAGGTATGTCTCTGGGAAGTATCGGCTCACAAACTCTCATCAAAACTACTCCCAACTAATTGCTACATTGGGTCTCTTCTCTTCCTCAATGGGATACCAATGGCTAGCAGTTCCCTTCAGCAGGTACACCACATGCTTCACCTTATCCTTTTCAGGGATATTGATAATCTTAAAGGCCTTCTCCCGCTCTATCAGCCACATATCTACATTTTTCAGGTTTGTCGTACCCACGTTCTTTAACACTCCAATGCATCACAACCTCTCAAAAGTCTTCCCAGGACATTGGGATTTTGTATTGGGAACAACAACACTTAGTTGTGATCCGAGCCCTCTATGTACCATATGTGTGTCCATAAGCTATACAAACATGGACTAAAAGACAGGTTACCCATGGTTGTTGGGTCAAACTAAGGCACTTTAGGAACTCCATCTACTCCTGCCTTCCTCCTCACACCACCTCCTAGTGCAGTAACACTATTCTTAGCATGTTCTTTGTGTTCTCCAGACATATCTTCTTCTTCTTCTTCTGCATAAGCATCTGACTTGGGAAGTGACTTGTAATACATATTTAGATCTCCATATGCTAAGAGAGTACATAACAATTTTACATCTGGAGTGATGAGATAATCGCCTAGTGAATTGGTACTTCAATGAAATACTCTAAAGAATTGAAATAGTCAAAGAAATATCTTGACCAACACTAACAAACTATAAAGGAAAAAGTCATTCACAAACATATAAATGTTTGGATTGTCTAAAAACTACAAGAGTAAATCAATACTTGAACATACTTGATAAACATCAAAGGGGACTACTCATTCAAAAACATCCAAATGGAAAATCACTCTAGATAACTATGAAGAATAAATAAATAACATAACTCTAACAACCTGATGCCACAAAAACAAGACAACTCAAAACAAAAAGTGGAATCAACTACTAACAAGCACATTACCGCAAAACAAGGTAAATTAAAACCAATATCATATAACCATCTCAAGTAGAAGATAGACATCCAGGTCCACAGCCTATCATTACATGTATCACATATCATATCATAACGGTATTAAATCACTATATAGTGGCTATCCTACCTCAAACCTATTACAAAAGATATATTTTCCACATATACCATCCATACAGGAACCACCAAGGTGTACTGCCAAAAGACCTCATATTGATATAAAACATCTACAAAACACCCCTTCTAGGACTTGAGATTACATGGATGACACATATGACTCTACTACAAAACACTAGTAGCACATCCGACCTTTTGATTAGTGATCTCCTTGTTGCCCTGCCTCAACATCACAATCTCTACCACATTGTTGACGACCACTTAGGAAGATTTGGAAACCCACGGGATGAGACCAATGACTCAACATGAGATATTGTTGGATCTAAGGGCTCTAGAGGGGGGGTGAATAGAGATACAAAATTTCTCACAAAATAGGTTAGACCTTCAAATTATATTAATTAGGAGAAAAAGATTAATGGTAATTTGAAGTCCTATCTAACAAGCATAGCAAGGATGAGAGAGATTGATAGCAAGCACTTGACAAAGGGATGTAGAGTGGTTCCACACTTCAAACTAGAAGTGAGTCAGTCCACTACCTAGAGAGGTCAACCTCTAGGACTTTGCAAGTGCTTTTCTCTATTATATCACCACAAAGATTTATAACAGTAGACCACCAAAGGACTTACCCATTCAACCACAAGGAGATCTCCACCTTAACAAGGAATTTGCCCACTTAGCTTGAGTTTTCAGCCTTGACCTAGGTCTTACCCACTCAAGCTCAAATCTTCTGCCTTGAAGGACTTTGCTTCTCCTCTTGGATCTTCAGCCTTTGCCTTCTCCTTCACTTGGAGAAGATCACCACCTCTTCAACATTCTTTAAGAGGACCAACTACAACTCCTTCACTCGATGGAGCTTGCTTCAGCTTTTCTTCATGAGAGAAGAGGATAGGGAAGTAGTGGAAGATTTAGAGTTTTACATGCACAAAGGTGGAGCTCTCTTACAATAATCCTAACTCACTCAAAAATCAAGAAATGATGTGTAAACTAGAGATAGAAAGGGGCTCAAGGAGTAGTAGCACACTCAACTATAGCAAGGACCTTGAATGTAGTGAATGAGAAACCTTGGAATGAACTCTAAGGGGTCCTATTTATAGCTAAGGGTGCTCCCTTGAGTTGGGGAACACTTAGGGCCGAAATATAGCCATTTTTTCTCAAGGCAACAGATCTTTTTTCATCCAAATAAGTCACCAACGGTTAGAATCACTTTTTCTACATTTTTTGTGCAGTACAATCGGTCGAGTTTCAATAAAGGTAACTCGACCGATCAACTAAAAGACAAACCCAATTTTCAAATTTTCGGTCAAGTTTGTCTTGTGAAATTCGATCGATCAACCAAAATCATATTTGGTCAGTAAGTCATTCGGTCAAATTCTGTGAATGCACAACTCAACCGATGTACATCATTAGAAAAGTAATCCAAGGGATCGGTCAAGATTGAAACTCGATCGATCAACAGTCTGTGATCAATTTTCTAATGTGATTAAAAAGTGATTAAAACTTGGTACTAAGTGTCCCACATATTTTTCTCATCTTAGTTATAAGTCATATCATCAATACAAGTGATTACAAAATTCTTCTATGGTCATTTTAAGGGATTTCCTTATTAGCACACTTGCATTGCATTTGACTTGAACTTTGACAAGTTAGGGCTTGTGTAAGTTGATTCTTTTCATGTACCTAAAACATGAAATCAATCTTGAATACACATATTAGATACATATGAATGGAATGGTTGAGTCATTATCAAAATATGGACAATGTATAAATCTAGGTCAACATTCTTCCCATTTTTGACGATGACAAACCATTCCTCAAGCATATTGAAAAGAATATTGAAATTGTACCTTTACCTTATGAATTAGGGTGATTCAAGATTTGAACAATGTGAATTGCTCCCCCTCAATCTATACTTACTTTAACCTGAATAGTTAGTATTTATACACAAAGCAATATAACATGCATGTTGTAACATACTCAATTTTGACTATTCTATCTATGTTGAGCTATTTTTCCTCTAAGTTGAATTTATTGACAATATTGCCCTTCACTCCAAATTTCACCTACTTATTTGATTCAATTATCATGGTCCTTAATAGGAATAGTATACAAATGAATTCCCTTGTGTCCTAATGAATTAATTATCTACACTTGAGAAACAATTGCAATCCAATCCCTCATTTGAGCATCATCTTCATGGTTGAAATCATTTAGTCGAAATTGATTTATTTGTACCTAAATACCTTGATTTCATCTCGAACCCACATATTGCTCTCAATTTGACCAATATTGGCTTGGAATCAAGGGGATACATTAATCACCTTTAAAGAAAGAAATACTAGAATTAATTATGGGGACAAATAAGTTAAATTTGTAAAGTCCTGGTACCAATATTTTTCTAAATTTAGTTGAATGGAAATGAACCCATGGTCAAGATCTCATAACTATTGGCGTTTTCGTATAATAGTTATAATGGAGTTAGTAACTATGGTCTTAACTATAGCCATCAACTAAATATCATTATAAACAAGGTAACACCCTCTTTGACCCTTTCTCACACGAACAATTACGAAGAACTCAAAGATTGACCTCGACACGATGGATTTGCAGACCCTCCTCTCGCACAAAGAAGTAACGTTGTGGAACGACCGAAGTACACAACCATTTTCTCCTTGACCCTCTTCTTAACCATTTGTTTCTCCACTCATTAGCATTTCCTGGTCCTCTCTCTTATCTCCCCCTTCATACTAACACTACAAAACCCTAGAAGATCGGGCGCCGCTAGGAGGCTACTCGACAGATCGAAAGAAATGAACGCAGTTACTTGCATTCAAAACCTGACCTTCATTTCATCTCTACCTTGCCCCTCCTCATTAGCAAGCGCCCCATATAATCCTTTCATGGATTTCCCCACCAGAAACAGGCCAGAAGACACCTGACTACCCAGAAATCCCGATGGCAGCTAGCCTTCATTCTCAACGTGCAGCACCCCTGTAGTCAACAACGCCGTCGAGCATCAGGCTTATATGCATCGCCCTGACACCTCCTCACCTCCTCATCACCATCGTCGGTCTAAACTCATCTGCCATCAGGGAAACCTACAACGCCATCCATCACTATGGTGTCCTACAATCGTTGGCATCATCATCACCGATGGACTGAAGACCTGACAACACTACCTACAGACCAGATCCCAACCTCTGCACTCACCATCCACATCCTCGAAACCCTGGCGCCGTGCGAGAAGACGGCCCTGCGGACCACTGCACCAAAATCTGAAGACACTTTGCCACCATCTGCCCAACTGTGACCGAATGCAAACATTGCACCTGATGCAGCGTCACCTCTCATCAAGACTGTGTAGGGCCTGCGATACATGAAACCACGAATTTGAAACAAGAGGTAACTTTTACGAGACCTTCAAATGACTAGTAGCTCTCACCAGTACCTCCTTCACCCTACCATCATCGCCCACATCTGTCCTCGACAAGAACATTGCGTTGGTCTCTTCTGGTTCTGCTATGCCACCATGCCAATGTTGGGTCTCGCAAGCAACGTCGCCAGATCGTGCCCCCTCTAGTCTAAAATACCTCTCCCCTCTACCTTCTCACTGCTTCACCTCTGCAATCTACACCACCTGCATCTACCCTGATGCCCTACCAATCTCTCGATGACATAATTTTTTCCTTTCTTGGATACAACCAGATCTGGGTCTCGACCTTTCCTTGCTGGAGAGACGTGGTGGTCAGAACCCAAATTCCAGCAGGCCTCACAGCAATGGTTCCTCCCAACCATCACAATAACACTGGTCTTCAACCACCGATTCATGAAAATGAATGAATCCATCAAAAAGTAGGTTAGTCTTTCCCTTTTTACTGTTCATATTTTGATAATTAATCAACAATAAAATATGATTAGTTTAAAGAGCAACGATCAATGAAGAAAATCAACATGATTGTTTAGCTTAGTATATTTAGAAGCCCAATCTCATTATCGTAACATATATGTATACTCAAGTACTAAGACAAAATCAGATAAAGAATTTTTAGAAAGACTACTACTAATATGTAACGACCCCACCTCCCAGTAACCCCCAATTAACCAATAACCTGAATCAAAGGTTCGACAATTAATCAATAACAATTACTAAATTCTACCAACTATACTGAAATATGGTAAAAAATAAAAACTTTTCATACCTTTTGGAAACTTGGTTCTCTAAACTTCTATCCACTTATGGATTCTACTCTAACTAATCCTCATATTTTAATTCATGTATTTCACAATATGACGATTTACTGTTTGTCCTTTTGGCTTTGTACCTAAAACACCGACAAACAAAACATCAGTCAACATAAAGCTGGTATGTGGGGGAAACAATAATTGTTCAACTATGATAAAAATGGAATCATGCAATTAACTATTTAACAACCAAGATTACATTTTAAGCCATACTACTCAATCCTTACCTATCCCCTAACTCTGTGCTATCCCTACAGTGGACTTGTATGCTACCTCTCTTTTAGGTACATTCTTACCCCCATGGTTCTACCTTACAGGTAGCCAATACATAGGGTAATAGAGTCGCATGGCACTACCCGAAGGTAGCCCAATATCTAACTCAATGTGACTTGATGGACCTACCCTATTGGTAGCCATGTACTAAGTCATCCAATGACCTGATGGACCTACCCCATAGGTAGCCGTGTACTAGGTAAGCTATTAAGCCATAGAAGGGACCAGGATCTGAGCTATTAGGTAGATATCTTATGTGATAGTCATATCCACATTATAGTTTGCATGAATTAAATAATCCAAAAATTTATTTTAAGTCATCGATGAAAACTTCAGAAAACCTCATAAAACTAACTCGAGATATTCATAAGCATAACCACATACCTATTCAGTAGATTCAAGCTAATATCAATTCCAACCAAGAAGGCAATCCAAGCAAGTAGTTCAACCACACAATCAAGAATCCTGAAAAACACATGTACTCTATTCACTACACACTTTATTAAGATTCTTTGTATTCAACTTGAAATTGCTACCTATGGTTTCCTTATCCATTTTAGGGTTTCGTTTGCAATTAGGTTTCCCTTCATCTTTTACTATATTAAACCCTAATTTTATACCATTACTCATAAACCCTTATTATTTCATCTATTCTTTAATATTAAGGTTATCTTAGGAACATATATCCCTATTTTCAGATTAAAGGCACCATTAAACATCAATAAGTCCATTAAGCCTCTTTTACATTAAAGCTACTATTTTCATCCTTTTAATCCATGACAAGATCATTATGCTCATTCATCATCAATTCAAAGTTCATTATGGTCTAATTCACATATGAACTCGATTTGCCATTAATACTACCTTTTATTCATGAGAAAACCGTAATTACTACATTTAGGGGTTTTATCTATAATTAGGGATTTTGTACTCGAAATAGATTAAAATTATCATATTTCAACTCTAATCATGAAATTGATCAATTAAAGCTATTAATAGTCGAATTTACTAATATTAGGGTTTCAAGGCCCATTAAAGCATATTTATTTGCATGAAACTCTAAATTAAACTAATTACGTGCAAAGTTCATCCTTTTTGTTCCTAATGTTCCTTTTCATCATTAACAGGCCAATATCAACTTTAATCATCAATCAAACCCTATTAATCACATTAATTATATCAAAATAGGGTTTCTTAACCATTAATTCATTAAAGTTAATAACTTCCATTACTTTTTGAATTACAAGAGGAATTATCTTATAACTATATTTTTATTGGATTCCTCTCATTTCTCTAAGCAAAATTCATATTTTACACGTACCAATCCGAGCTACCAATATTTAGTTATGATTTTTGTAAGATTTCACTTACCAGAGCCAATCAGAGCGCACCAAGTGTCCTTTCCATGCAACGTAGACGCGACTTGTCTAGGAACATTTTGAAATTACATATTTGCCCCCATTTATGTTAGCAATTATTCACCCCACGGAGGGGTAGATCTGTCCAATCGTCAAAGGTCGTCTTCAACCTTTAGAGGGTGCGATTCAACTGCCCTAATCATTCTTTGTGCGACTCTTCCCTTACTCCTCAGACCTCGATCACCCTCCACAACTGCCCCACTGGCTCCGACGCCCTCCCATGCACGCAAGGTTTCCCTCCACTCGCAGCCCATGCGGTTGGTTTGGGCAGGACCGACGCGCGACCTACCACCAGTGATGTAGCCATTCGGATGTTGCAGAGCTTCGTTTATGGTATGGTCATGATAAGAAACACAACTCCCTATCATCACGAAGTATCCAGAAATCATTGCAACCCATCCTGACCGCCTCATGACTTCGCGATCACACAACCCCTCTTAGTTAGGGTTTATGGACGAGGAACATGGAAGAAGGGTAGAAGACGAGGTGTGGGATCTTCTGGACTCGGCCCCAGGTCTTATCCCTTATATAGGGGAGTGTAGTACTGCCTTGGGGTGCTTGCCCATGAAGCAACCAATCCCTCTACCAATAGGAAAGTGATTCCTTCATTAAGAAGTCAATTTCTCTCTCTCTCTCATATTTCTATAATATTCCTTCTTCTTTTGACATTAGGATTTCAAAAATCATCTCTCTTATTTTCTTTGTTCTTGCTTTTTAATCCATTGACACGAAATCCTATTTTCCTTTAGTAGAAAATACTTTCTTTTTAGCAATACCACATAATCCATTAATAATGTATTCACATTATATTCTTATTTTCTTTTTATAGGTATTTTATCTTTCCTCTTTCTTCATTGGGACTCCTTGGATCCCAAGAAACTCATTATTTTGAAATACTTCATAAGGATACTTATTATCCTTCTAGAGGCATCTATATGCATTATTTCTCATTATTATGTTGATTTCTTATTAAAATATCCCTTTTTGAGGATTTCTCTTTATTTCTCTTTGATTTTATTCATTGGTATTCGTTTTAACATTAGGAATCCTTGGGATATGAAATTCCACCAAGGATAACTCAATTATACCTCTTTTCATTTATTTTCCACATTTCATCAATGTTTTCAATTTCTTTATTAATAAGGAAATACTCATTTGATCTTTTCTTTTCTTATTGTATTCTTTATGAAATTTTGGAATCCTTGGAATCCAAGGAACTCAAGAGGCACGAAATCCATCCTTGGATTATATTCTCTTTCCTTCTAGAGGTTTCCACATCTTTCTTTTCTCAAATTCTCAATTATTCATTAATTAATTGAAATTCTTTGTTATTGGACCCAATAGCCAATAAAGCAATCATCAAGGCTATTGTAAATGAAATCCATTTATTCAATACAAGTTGTATAATTATTTTTCTAAATATATTTAATATGAGAAATTATATTTCTCTGCAAATGAACCCAAAATTGGGGTTGTAACAACCTTCCCCTCTTATAGGAATTTTGTCCTCAAAATTCTATCAAGCAAGCAAACAATTCAGGATAAGACTTTTCCAGGTCCATCATTGGCCCCTATGTGGCTTTACCGTACTCATGGCACTTCCAAAGAACCTTTATCATCACAAATTCTTTTCTCTGAGTTCCTTCATCCTGGCATCTATAAACTGCACAAAAGACTCAGGCCATTTCAGCCTCCCTTGGGCTCACTAGGTTCATTGCTCAACACATGGTCTAGGTACCTCACATAGTGCTCTAAATTGGACACATGGAACTCATCACACATCATGTTATCCTGAGGGGCAAGGCTAAATACAACCATCTCCACCAATCCATCTGAAATGGACCCACATATCGGGGACTCAGCTTTCTCAGCTGTTGTTACAACCTCAATTTTTGGGTTCATTTCGTGAGAAATGCAATTTCTCATATTAAAGATATTTGAACATAGAATGGTATAATTTGTTTTGAATACATGGATTTCGTTTAAAATAGCCTTGATGTTTGTGTTGTGGGATTTATTGTCTATTGGGCCCAATAACAAGGAAATAACAAAAAAAATTCAATTAGTGAATGAATAATTGAATATTTGAGAAAAGAATAATGTGGAAACCTCTAGAAGGCAAATCCCAAGAGGATTTCGTGCCTCTTGGGTTCCTTGGGTTCCAAGGAGTCCAAAGTTGAAAAAAGAAAACAATAATAAAAGAAAAGATTAATTATGTCTTTCTTTATTAAGAAGGAAAATGAAAACAATGTTTAAAATGTGGAAAATGAATGGAAAGAGGTATAAACGAGATTTCTTGGTGAAGTTTCGTATCCATTGGGTTGCTAATATTAAAAGAAAGGCTAATGAGGAAAATAAAATAGAAATAAAGAGAAATCCTCAAAAAGAATTATTTTGATGAGAAATAAACGAGATAATGTGAAATAATGCATAAAGATGCATCTAGAAGGATAATAAGTATTCAATAAAAAGAATTTCGATATAAGGGAGTGTCTTGGGATCCAAGGAGTCCCAATAAAAAGGAAAGAAAGAGACAATACCAAATTTGCAAAATAAAAGATAATATGATACATTATTAATGAATTTGGTGATATTGATAAAACGAAGTATTTTTTCTATTAAAAGAAAATAGATTTTCATGCCAATGAATAAAAAGGGCAAGAATAATGATAATAAGAGAAAGGATTTTCGTTTTTATAAGTATCCATGAGATAAGGAATATAGAGGAAGAAAAAGGAGAGGAGAATATTGCTTCTCTTTGAAGCAATTGACTTCCTACTTGGAAAGGGACTCGTGGACTCGTGGACAACCCACCTAGGGCTTCGTGCCCTCCTTTATAAAAGGTTGGGACCTCTGTGGTGAGCCCAAGGAAATCCATGCATCCTTTCCTCTCTCATCTCCCTCTTCTTCTACATCCTTTTTCATTCAAAACCCTAGTCATTGGTTTGGCGTTTTTCCTAGAGAAAACAGAAGATGCGGGTCTTCTTGATGTAGGCGGGGTACCCCGATGACCTAGGGATGAGCGGCCCTCGTTCCCCAAGCTCTCGACCTCCCGCTTTGGCCTGCAGCAGGCCTTCACGGCCACCTGAGAGTCGCAGCTCTAGGTGCGCTGGTTTGGCCACCGTGGCTGCAAAGAGGAGGCGCCTTGGGTCCGGCGGAGGTTGACAGAGGAGTGCATGCGGTTTCCATCCATCTTCGAGTCTTGGAGCGGAGGAGATGAACCCCTCCACGGCCTGCAAACGGCGCCGCCGGCGCTAGGTCACGCGAGGTAGGAGATGGAGTGCCATTGGACAAAAATACCCTCCACGGGCTGAAGGTGAGCGTGACTTAACCAAGGACATAACGGTCTTTCCGTTATGTTTTCCAAAACGTGGGCAACATTGCATACAAGGAGCGACGTGGCGCGCTCGGATTGGTCCAAAAAAAGGTAAACTTTGTTAAATATGTATCTAATAAACCGTAACTCGGATTAAAACAAGTCCTACATGAAAATTTATCCTCCGAACAAGAGGAACACAAAGAAATTATATTTGGAGCCTAATTTTGCATGCTGTTCAAAAAGTAGTGTAAATTATCATCTTTGATTAATTAAAGATTAAGAAACCCTATTTTGATATGATTAATGTGTTTAATAGGGTTTAATGGATCATTAGAGTTGATGTTAACCTGTTAAATGTAAAAACGTACATTATGTTTAAAAAGGAAGAACTTTGCACATGATTAGTCTAATTTAGAGTTTAAGTGCATAAATATGCTTGAAATGTGAGAAGTACATAAAGTTATCATCTTTAATGATTTAATTAAGGTAAAACCCTTAGGTTGGATGATAAATGGATTTAATATTGTTCAATGGATAATTCAAGCTGATATTAACCTATTGTTAATAAAAGTGAAGATAGGATCTAAAAAGATGATCTTTTTATATAACTGGCTTAATTTAGGGTTTCATGCATGAATATGCATTAATGAGCTTGAAGACCCTAATTTAAGAGACTAAGTCTTTTAATTGTTTTAATTGTTCAAATCCATAAACAAATAGGGATATAATGATCCTAAGTCAATCGGGGTATGAAAGACTATTAAATGAATAGTTGAGCAATTAAGGTTCATGTAAATGGAAAAGAGTATTTTAGGGTTTGTTGACCTAAAACGGATAGAGTTTGAGAAATTGATCTAAGAAACCCTAATGAATATTAGTGAAACCTTAATGCGGATTAGAAACCTAGAAAGAGAATCCAAGTCAATAAAGTAGATTCTTGATAAAGTGTGTAATAAATAGAGTACATATTCTTTTCAGGAATTATGTGATTACTTGCTTGGATCTGTTGATTGATTTGATTGTATACACCTGAAGTATATGTTGAATAATCTGCATGACTCACCAAATCAGGTATGTGGTTACGATTATGAATAACCGCTTTAGTTTCCCGATGGATTCCCGGATGTTTAATCGCATTGAATGCAACTAAACTGTTGGATGTTTATTTATTTCATGCAACTATAAAGTGACTATGATTATCAATATAAATGTGCATATATAACTGGCTAGATCTGGGTCCACCTCTATTGCTTTGAAAAGGCTAAGAAAAAAAGGGGTAATCCTAGAGCAAGGTCTAGGTTACTGAGAGTTAGAAACTGGGCTACCTACATGTAGTGCCATGCGACTCATTAGCCTGCCATGAATTAAGGAGTGGGCTACTTACGAGTAGTGCCATGTGACTCAACCCTAGAAATTGGTTCACTTATAGGTGGATCATAAGGGGTTTAATGGGGACAACACAGAGGATAGGGTACTCTTGGATCGTGGAGTTATATCTAAAACATAATCTTGGTTGTTAAATGATTAATTGAATGATTACATTGTTATCATAGTTGCATGTTTATTGTTTCCCCCACATACCAGCTTCGGCTAACCGACGTTTTGTTTGTCGGCGTTTTAGGTACAAGCCAAAAGGACAAACTGTAAATTGTCATATTGTGAAATACATGAAGTAAAATACAAGGAGGATTAGTTAGAGTAGAATCCTTAAGTGGATAGAAGTTAGACATCCAAGTTTTCAAAAAGGTATGCAAAAATTTATTTTCTTACAACTTTTAGTATAGTATGTTAAAATTTGATAATTATTCTTGGTTAATTGCCGAACCTTTGATCTGGAAGTCATGGGTGCGGCTTCGACCTCTCGGTCTCCCTTAATTGGGGGTTATCGAGAGGTGGGGTCGTAACATTTGGTATCAGAGCGTAGGTTCCTCAGTTAACCATTAATAATTATTAAAATTTTCAAACTCCATAGAACCCAAGGGAGTTATTAGAGGATTATCCGAAAGATGGAGGTGTCTAGAAAAGGATCACGACCGACGGATGGCAATATTTTCCTCCGCACCGCTAGTCAGAATACGAGGACTCCCAGATCCGTGTGACTGCCTGGCCGAAGTCTTAGGGTATGAATCGAAATAAGATACCTTTAGGACTTCTCATATTATTCATCCCTTCTCATCACAAAATTCTGATAAGGACCTAAAGGATTAGGGTTTTCCTTCTTCTCCTCACCCTCTTAAGGTATGAGTAAGGTTAATAAGGTTTAAGGAATCCTGCAACAAATTAATGAAAGGCATGTAAATAAGATGTCATGGACATAAGCTTAATAGATTAAGCGCAAATTAAAGAATAGATACATGCTTAGGTCGTATGACATAAGTTGTCATGTCCTCAGAAGAGACCTGAGGCTAGACCTTCTTGACAGGAGGATATGTTAGTCTTGGAGATAAAGATCTCCATTACAAGTAGAGACCTGGCGCATCCTCAGAGGATGATGCTAACCCTAACCCTAAGTGAGGGTTAGAGAGAGATGAGTTGAACCAGGTGTTTGAAAGGACATGCCTTTGGGATGCCATATGATCCTTGGGTGGCTTAGCACCTCTGGCAACCCAACCCTGGGAAGGGTCGTGCATGTTAGGGTAAAGGATAGCTCCTTAGATGATGTTGTTAGTGAAGGACCTTAGAAACCCTATGGGCCTATGTGTGTAGGGCATAGCATGCACCCAGGGTGCGTGAGTAGTGTGAGAAAAGGGATGGAACCCGGACCAGGAGAGTAGGAAGGATGGTCTATGAGATAAGCATAAAGAATTATGGATAACCTTGAGCGAACATAAGTTGAACATAGGCTTCATGCTTTGAAGGTTGACCCTTCACGAAGATAGGACCTCTAGTAGTGAGGTTAGTTATAGGGTTAGCTCTAGAGAGAGAGTAGGAAACCTAGCAAGAAGGTTGGAATCCTAGACTCCGAGATATGAGGAGAAGTCAGGAGTCGAGGATGATGCGACCTAAGAGGATGATAGTGGTCACCACATGCTTGATCCCTAGATGTTGATGATGTCTTGGTTGCCATGGGAGGGACCAAAATCTAGAGGAAGGATGAGGTTTCTGGCACCTATGTGCCTATGGTATAAGTGGTTACCTCCTGAGAAAGGAAGAAGATGTTATGTATACCGTGAGGTGGTTTTGTAACAGGCTATGAGGCCTTGTATCTTATGGTTTGTCCTTGAGGAGGATCCAAATCTAAGTGTTGATCAAGTTGAAGGTTGAAGGATGACATGAAGTGCACTGTAACATCCCTGACCTGGGTTATGCTTAAACCCTAGGTGTTTTGATTAAGAAAGATGATTATATGTTTAATCTCATCTTGAGAAAAGTAATTAAGGCCCAAAAGGAACCTATGTTTCAATTTTTGGTCCTGTTTGAACAATGTTGAAGCAATGTTTGCTTATTTTGGACTAAAGTGCAAATTACCCAAGTTGAGGGGTTAAATTGCAAATTTTGCATGATAAGATGTTCCTCTGATGTTGATACATCATAAGAATGAATATGATGTAGTAGTATGGTTTCCACAAGCTTGGACACCAAGATTAAGCTTGTAAAGCAATCCTTGTGCATTAAAACCTAGTTTTGGTGTAATGTGCAATTTACCCAAAATCTAGGGTTCAATATGCAAATTACCACTTCAATAAGGTCCTTAATGTTTCTTGGCATCAGGTAGAGAAAATAAAATGAGAGGGGCATCTCATTTGAAATAAGTTGGAGGAGAGAGAATCTTGATATTAAAATAATCAAGATTTAATCCTAATTGAAACCCTAATTCAATTTAGGGAAAAAATGAATGTATTAATTAAAGGGCCTTCAACCAAAATGTTATTGGTTGATTTTGGTTAAGGATGGACGTTCTTTTTTAGAGATAAGGAACGAAAATATCCTAAGTAGGTGAAACTCCACTCACCTTATTATAAAGAAAAGTAATATCCACTCACATGTGGGATATTATATTATAAGCATTAAGGTGCTTAATTTGATTTTCTTTAAATTGAGGATAATGAAGGATAATTAAAGGCAAATGAAGATGCCTCGTATCCATGGAGTTGAGGGGGAAGAGGCGGCCATAATTTTTGGATTAATTGGATTTTTATATGGCATTTTCTCTCTCATCAATTTCCTTATAAAAGTGCCATTTCCAAGCCCAAACCAAGGCTTTTTCGGCCCTTTCTTCTTCCTTTGCTTGGGATGAGCTCAAGGGGACTTAGGAGCAACAGGAGGACGAGCCCCAACCTGTTGGTAAGCCCTTGACCCTCGTTCTTCATGATTTCATGGTGGAAATCGAAAATAAATTATGGATTCCTTCTTATTTCGATCTCCTCTTCAACCCTAGCCAACTTTTGCAATCAAAAGCTTGAGGAAGAGCCTAGGGGGAGTTTCTAGTGCTTCATCCACCATTAATGGCGTGATCTTGGAGCTTTGGAGCTCAATTGGAGGCGGGTTTTATAACTTAAACCCTCAAACATTGCTATTGCATCAATCTTCTATGCTTTGTTGATTGATTTCTTCAATTTTATACACTTTTGTTTCTTTGCTGCAAATTCCATCAAGAACGGTTGCTGTTCTTGGGTGCACGAAGGAAGATGATGATGACATCATCATAAGCAAGCACCTCACCAAATATATTGGGAGCAAACGATCTCAAAAGTTGGGACCAAACGGGTTGCAAACCGTTTGGTGGCAAACGGGTTCAAACCCGTTTGAAGGAGTTGACCAAGCGTTGACCGTTTGGGAATCTCGTTCCTAATTATGTAGGATAATTACCCTCCAAATTTTAGGGGTTAACTTCAAAGGAATCATAGGTTGAAGGCCAATCCATTAGACAAATCGAATTGAATTAAGTGCTGATTTTCAACCTGAATAACTTGACCTTCTTGGGAAAACGGGTTCAAGACCGTTTGAGATGGTTGACCAAGCGTTGAACGTTTGGGATTCCTGTTCATAATGATGTTGGTTAATGACCCTACAAATTTGAGGGGTTAACTCCAAAGGAATCATAGGTTGAAGGCTAATCAATTAGGAAAACCTAATTAGATTAAGTGCTGATTTTCAACCTGATTATATTGACCTGCTTGGGAAAACGGGTTCAAGACCGTTTGAGTGAGTTGACCAAGCATTGACCGTTTGGGGTTCCTGTTCATAATTATGTTGGTTAATTACTATCCAAATTTGAGGGGTTAAATCCCAAGGAATCGTGAGTTGAAGTCTATTCAATTAGGAAAACCCTAATTGAAAACAGTGCTGAAATTCCAATGAGTTAAGTTGAGATTTTGGGTTGATTAGCCCAAACGGGTTCAAGACCGTTTGGGGATCATCCAAACGGGTTTAATACCGTTTGGGGATCACCCCAAGACCGTTTTGAGGTCTGGGGTCAAGTATAGTTGATCAATTGAAGGTCCAAAGGTACCAAATCATACTGCAACTCAATGCTGATTTGTTGATCAACTCGATAGACCAATCCATGATGATTTTTCACTAAAGTCCAAAGGTTGGATGAGCCAAACGGTCTCAAGACCGTTTTGTGGTCACCCAAGACCATTTGGAGGTCTAGGGTTGAGTATGGTTAGGTGTTTGAAGGTCTAAAGGTACCAAGTTGATATACAATGCAATGCTGATTTGGTGATCAATTCCATGATCCAAACCTTAATTAGATGGCTTGGATTTGAGTGATATGATGGGAAAACGGTCTCAAGACCGTTTGTAGGTCATCCAAACGACCTCAAGACCGTTTGGGGTCAGGTCATACCCAATTTAGATGATGGTTCAATGGTTTCAAAGTAACTAGTATTACATTGATTAGTATTGAAGGATCATCGATTTTAAACCCTAATTCAATTGAATCAAACCCTAATTGATGACCAATTGAGGGTTAATTAAGGGTCAAATCAGTTGAAGGTTGACCTATTTAACTCAATTGAAGTATGAGTATAGGTCCAATTGATGATTGGTTCCATGAATTCAATGATTGAAGGAATCAACATTGAAAATCCTAATTCAATTGGGTATCTTATGTAATGGAGGTCCAATGTGATTGAATCTCTTGAGATTTAAGATTATGAATGATCCATTGATCCAATTATGATTAGTAATGATTATCAATGAAGGTACAAAGGTTGAAACCCTAATAGTACCTAAGAGATTAGTGCCAATTAAGGGATGAATCCCTAATTGCTTATAGGATCAATGACTTGATACACTAAGTTAATCATAGTTGTATGTACTCGAATGAAGGGTTGATATGACCTAATCAAGTTGAGAAGTGGATAGCATGAATTCATACAAGAATATGATTCATGTGGTGGTTAAGGGTTATGATCCTTAAGTAAAAATATCATGAAACCCTGGTTAAGGGTGTATTCTTATGAAACCCTGGTTAAGGGTGTATCCTTGAGAAACCCTAGTTGAGGGTGTATCCTTATGAAACCCTAGTTGAGGGTGTATCCTTGTGAACCCTGGTTGAGGGTGTATCCTTGTGAAACCCTAGTGGAGGGTGTATTATTGTGAACCCTGGTTGAGGGTGTATCATTGAGAAACCCTAGTTGAGGGTGTATCATTGTGATTGTTTATAGGCAACTTTATAATAAAGCCATGCCTTAAACTAAGATAAGTCCATATCATGTGAGATAGCTGGACAATTCTACTGTGTGTCCTATGCATTATATGCTAAGGGTGAGTATTCTGTGATGGAATGTATTAAGAGGGGAAATACCTTAATACAAGATAAAGTTGGTTAACTCAAGAGGGTCTGAATCAATGAGAAATGGGGAACCCTAACCCTAATTTGGGGAAAAGGGAATGATAAGCCATGTTTGATAGTGAACCCTAATTCCTGGTTCAGGAATGATGGTGTTACAATTGTATCACATGATGTGATGAATATCTTGTATGACTGTTATCATGCCTAATAACCATGCAGGCATGATGAGATGATGAATATAGCCAGGTTTGGGCTGTGACATTTATTTAATAAATGTGAATAAGTTATTACCTAGTGAGAGGTGACAAGTTGTGAATGGCCTTGTGAGCCATGTAAATAAGTTGTTGCCTAGTGAGAGGTGACAAGATGTGAATGACCTTGTGAACCATGTGAATAAGTTGTTGCCTAGTGAGAGGTGACAAGATGTGAATGGCCTTGTGAGCCATGTGAATAAGTTGTTGCCTAGTGAGAGGTGACAAGATGTGAATGGCCTTGTGAGCCATGTGAATAAGTTGTTGCCTAGTGAGAGGTGACAAGATGTGAATGGCCTTGTGAGCCATGTGAATAAGTTATTGCCTAGTGAGAGGTGACAATATGTGAGTGGCCTTGTGAACCATGTGAATAAGTTGTTGCCTAGTGAGAGGTGACAAGATGTGAATGGCCTTGTGAGCCATGTGAATAAGTTGTTGCCGAGTGAGAGGTGACAAGTTGTGAATGGCCTTGTGAGCCATGTGAATAAGTTGTTGCCTAGTGAGAGGTGACAAGATGTGAATGGCCTTGTGAGCCATGTGTGATGCTTGGGTAACAAGTATCATGTCTCTTTGTAGCATTTGTGTTAATAAGTTATGCTAGAGAACTTGGCTGATGTTACCTTTCTATTATATATCTATAGCTCATTGATGATTATTCATATCTGTTGTATTCATTACAAGTAGATGGATGAACTATGAGTCTACCATGGGTAGATGCAATGCTCCCAATGAAAATGGAGATTTTCTTATTTTGTTCTATGATGATTAATTCTGCCTGATAACGAAAAAGTAACCCCTGCTCAGTTTAATTTAATAATCTGCAATAATAATGTTTCTGGAAGAGAGTTATATCTCTCGCTGGGGCAATTTACAATTGTCTCACCCCCGTGGGAAACATTTTTAGGTATGCATGAAAGGCAGAGCAGAAACCCTAGAACAGGGAAAGAGCAGCAGCAACAGCAACAGCAGGGACAACAATAAGATCTCAAGTGGAGATATTGTATGTCTAGTCATATAGATAGTAGTCCTATGTGTCGTCTCTGTACTCTCAGGTCCTCGGAGTTTTTAGTCAGTGTTTTTGATATATCAGTCTGAGGTTTTGGCTTGATGCCCCGAGATTTGTATGTTTCCTGCATATATGTTTATAAGGCAGCTGATGATGTAGTCTCTGGAAAGAGATGGTACATGATATGTACGCTTGAAACAGAATGCATATGGTATACAATGGCATTTGTTGGAAAATATTTCCTATGTGTGGATCTCTTTGCAAAAAGTTTTAATTTTTAGTGATTTTCGCTAATCCGCTGCTTGATGAACGCTTCCACATTAGTTAATCTTGTTTTCATGAGACGGTCGTGACATGCACGTTATGCCTTTTGCAAGCTAGATTCATGGTTAAGAGATAGAGCATGTAGATGGACATCAAGAACATGAACCTAGGGTTCCTGATATAAGAGGGGAAGTGGTATACCTAATACTCATGAAGAGAATTAAGTTGCTATAGTTTCGAGCATGGTACGCCTCATGTATAAGGGAAAAGGGAAGTCCCTTAAGTTTAAGGTATGCTTGATGAACCCCTCACAGCTAGGTTGATGATAAAGGAAGGTATGATCTTGATCCAACATTGAGGAAATAGGACAAGTATGACCTAGCATGGTTCAGTGGGTGATCTGCTTGTTCCTTAATAGCTTGCTAGGGTTAAGTAGGCTCATGTAAATGTAAACCCTAGACCTAAAAGCTTTTGTGACCTTGTTGTCAAGAGATAGTTTTCCTCCCATTCTGGGAGAGGGACCCCTTTGGTAGGGTGTATATCAGTTTTTTTGGTTTAGGGTAACCTAAAGAGGTCTCATAGGATCTTGAGAAGTTAAGTGAAAAGTACATGGTATATGAATGAACCTGTAGACCCATAGATATCCATCTCTAATTGCATATGAATGTGTTACCATGGAAGTAACCGGTATGGGGCTTGACCAAGGTAGACAGGTTGCCATGAAAGGATGAAAGCCAGTCCTTGAATGCAGAAAGAGATGATGAAGACTTGGGTAAGGTTCTAAGTAAACATGTACTATGATGGAGAATCCTAAGTCTATCCTAGGGTCAGGTAGGGATAAGACCGATGAAAGTAGGAGTTACCTAATTCCCCAGTTGCACATGACCGTAGGGTCGGGAGGTAACAACTATCATTGTCTGTGGGCCATGGGTTAGGAGATTGATCACCTTCATGAACTCATGGGACCCAAAGGGCAGATGAGTAGGGCACTCTCTTGTTGCATGAGGGAAGAGGGATGACCCCAAAAGAGTCAGTACCCTATAGACCTAGAGGAGATGACCAAGGATATAAATCTCAGTAGGTTTAAGATTAGTTTGTTATCATGATGTATGTGATGTAGAGACATATGTGGCACGTTGCAACTTAGATGTAAAGGTGTATTGACAGGGTGGGATGTACCATCTCTACTCTTGGAACAGGAAGAACTCTGTATTTGTACTGTAGCCAAATGCTTATTTCCTCTTGTTATGGGGGCGAGAGATAGGACAATACGCATGCCATACACCAAGGATAAGAAATGATGCAGGTTGGAACGTTGCCACAAGAAATAAGGATAGAGAAGATAACCTACCCTGGTAAAGTGAATGATACATGGTTTGCAAACACTAAAAGGAATGAGGTAGTCACCTTATGAGGATGTTTTTATCATGAGCTATAAAGAACTTACAAGTTTTACCAGGTCGAGTCGATTACCATGATGATGAAATCAGAGAGTGTTCTTAATAAAGATAGACATAGAGTTTGAGGTAATATGATAAGTGAAATACATGGAAGTGTACGTCTTTAATGTTACCTAATACCTAAGGATATGAAGTAGTGATGGATGCTCTGGTTGAGATACATCTGACTTGTTTTGACTAGAAGCTAGAAGAGGTTGTCTGGCTAACCCTAACTTTGAAAAGGAGAGGTGTTTGGATAACACTTAGATGTAACAAGATACGTTGAAAAGTAAGGGTTGTTTGGTTAGCCAGTCTAGTCCTTGATGCAATGAAAGGATGGTGGTAGAATCTCAGATGCACCTCTTTGGAAAAGAAGGTGATGAAACCTCGACTAGAGTGGTTTAGGGTTTCGGAGGAATCAATCTTGAAGAATCATGACATACATGAAATCATGATTGAAGATCACCATACACTGTGGTAAATGGCAATAGCACTTTGGATGCTTAAGATGAAGTTGCAATTGGTTTATGACCATGCAAGCCAGGAGGTAAAGGACGAACCCCAGTAACCCAATGTATCGATATAGAGGACAAAAGAGTCCATGAGAAAAAATGGAAGTTCATCACTATGGATGTTGTGATAGGTCTCCCCTAGACCAAGGAAGGTCGAGATGCAATATGGGTTATGGTAGTTCGCCTTACCTAGATGACGTGAGAAAGAAAGAGTGCTGTCAAGGGACAAATCTGGTTGAACTACCCATGAGAGAGATGGTTCAACTACACCTCGAAGCGAGTTCAAAGGTTTTTGAGTTTGACCTAAAGGTTCCCTTCCAAAAGGTGGAAGTAGGTACATGAAGAACTCAATGTTAGTACAGTTATCACCCCAACCTAATGGTTAGTATGATCCAGACTAAAGGGTCTGATGAGAGCATATGTGCTCGTTCAGGGTGATAGTTAGAGACAATTCTTGTTCTATGAAAGATGTGATGATAACCACCGTAGCTAGTATCATGATTTAAGGAAGCTCTGTAAGAGAGGTTATGTCGGTAACCACTTCAGTAAGGTGATGTTGGTGAAAGGACCACATGATGGTTAGAAAAGGGCCACAGTGCGTGTAGATGAAGTCGCTTTGATAGTGCAATGGCTGAAAAGAGCCTAGAGACAACGGGAGTCGTGAGCAGATGCAAAGTAGACTGACATGCAGTTCACTGTGGGAAGATATGTGACATGAAAATCCGACACCTCTAAGTTATGGCTAAGAGAGATGAGTCCCTGATGCATGGGTTCTTTTGAAATGGTTTGGTGGAGAAGGATAAGTTTGACCTTACCCCTCATGATAAAATAATGTGTGATGAGTTCCATGTGTCCAATTTAGAGCACTATGTGAGGTACCTGACCATGTGCATAGAAATGAACCTAGTGAGCCCCAAGGGAGGCTGACATGGCCTGAGTCACCTATGCAGTTTATAGACGCCAGGATGAAAGAACTCAGAGAAAAGAATATGTGATAATAAAGGTTCTTTGAAAATGCCATGAGTACAGCAAAGCCACATAGGGGCCAATGATGGTCATGGAAAAGTTTTATCCTGAATTATTTGTTTGCTTGTTTGAATTTTGAGGACAAAATTCCTATAAGAGGGGAAGGATGTTACAACCTAAATTTTTGGGTTCATTTGGTGAGAAGTGCAATTTCTCATATTAAAGATAATTGAACAAAGAATGGTATAATTTTTTTTGAATACATGGATTTCGTTTAAAATAGCCTTGATGTTTGTGTTGTGGGCTTTATTGGCTATTGGGCCCAATAACAAGGAAATAATAAAGAAAATTCAATTAGTGAATGAATAATTGAATATTTGAGAAAAGAATAATGTGGAAACTTCTAGAAGGCAAATCCAAAGAGAATTTCATGCCTCTTGGGTTCGTTGGGTTCCAAGGAGTCCAAAGTTGAAAAAAGAAAACAATAAGAAAAGAAAAGATTAATTATGTCTTTCTTTATTAAGAAGAAAAATGAAAACAATGTTTAAAATGTGGAAAATGAATGGAAAGAGGTATAAACGAGATTTCTTGGTGAAGTTGTGTATTCATGAGGTTGCTAATATTAAAAGAAAGGCTAATGAGGAAAATAAAAGAGAAATAAAGAGAAATCCTCAAAAAGAATTATTTTGATGAGAAATAAACGAGATAATGTGAAATAATGCATAAAGATGCATCTAGAAGGATAATAAGTATTCAATAAAAAGAATTTCGATATAAGGGAGTGTCTTGGGATCCAAGGTGTCCCAATAAAGAGGAAAGAAAGAGAAAATACCAAATTTGCAAAATAAAAGATAATACGATACATTATTAATGAATTTGGTGATATTGATAAAAACGAAGTATTTTTTCTATTAAAAGAAAATAGATTTTAATGCCAATGAATAAAAAGGGCAAGAATAATGATAATAAGAGAAAGGATTTTCGTTTTTATAAGTATCCATGAGATAAGGAATATCGAGGAAGAAAAAGGAGAGGAGAATATTGCTTCTCTTTGAAGCAATTGACTTCCTACTTGGAAAGGGACTCGTGGACTCGTGGAAACCCACCTAGGGCTTCGTGCCCTCCTTTATAAAAGGTTGGGACCTCTGGGGCGAGCCCAAGGAAATCCATGCATCCTTTCCTCTCTCATCTCCCTCTTCTTCTACATCCTTTTTCATTCAAAACCCTAGTCATGGGTTTGGCATTTTTCCTAGAGCAAACAGAAGCTGCGGGTCTTCTTGATGTAGGGGGGGTACCCTGATGACCTAGGGATGATCGACCCTTGTTCCCCAAGCTCTCAACCTCCCGCTTTTGCCTGCAGCAGGCCTGCACGACCAGCTGAGAGTCATAGCTCTAGGCGCGCTGGTTTGGCCACCGTGGCTGCAAAGAGGAGGCACCTTGGGTCCGACGGAGGTTGACGGAGGAGTGCAGGAGGTTTCTGTCCATCTTCGGGTCTTGGAGCGGAGGAGATGAACCCCTCCACGGCCTGCAAACGGCGCCACCGACGCTAGGTCACACGAGGTAGGAGATGGAGTGCCATTGGACAAAAATACCCTCCGCGGGCTGAAGGCGAGCGTGACTTAACCAAGGACATAACTGTCTTTCCGTTATGTTTTCCAAAACATGGGCAACATTGCATACAAGGAGCGACGTGGCGCGCTCTGATTGGTCAAAAAAAGGTAAACTTTGTTAAATTTGTATCTAATAAACCGTAACTCAGATTAAAACAAGTCCTGTATGAAAATTGATCCTCAGAATGAGAGGAACACAAAGAAATTTTGATTGGAGCCTAATTTTGCATGATGTTCAAAAAGTAGTGTAAATTATCATCTTTGATTAATTAAAGATTAAGAAACCCTATTTTGATATGATTAATGTGTTTAATAGGGTTTAATGGATCATTAGAGTTGATGTTAACCTGTTAAATGTAAAAACGTACATTATGTTCAAAAAGGAAGAACTTTGCACATGATTAGTCTCATTTAGAGTTTAAGTGCATAAATATGCTTGAAATGTGAGAAGTACATAAAGTTATCATCTTTAATAATTTAATTAAGGTAAAACCCTTAGGTTGGATGATAAATGGATTTAATATTGTTCAATGGATAATTCAAGCTGATATTAACCTGTTGTTAATAAAAGTGAAGATAGGATCTAAAAAGATGATCTTTTTATATAACTGGCTTAATTTAGGGTTTCGTGCATGAATATGCATTAATGAGCTTGAAGACCCTAATTTAAGAGACTATGTCTTTTAATTGTTTTAATTTTTCAAATCCATAAACAAATAGGGATATAATGATCCTAAGTCAATCGGGGTATGAAAGACTATTAAATGAATAGTTGAGCAATTAAGGTTCATATAAATGGAAAAGAGTATTTTAGGGTTTGTTGACCTAAAACAGATAGAGTTTGAGAAATTGATCTAAGAAACCCTAATGAATATTAGTGAAACCTTAATGCGGATTAGAAACCCTAGAAAGAGAATCCAAGTCAATAAAGTAGATTCTTGATAAAGTGTGTAATAAATAGAGTACATATTCTTTTCAGGAATTATGTGATTACTTGCTTGGATCTATTGATTGACTTGATTGTATACACCTGAAGTATATGTTGAATAATCTGCATGACTAACCAAATCAGGTATGTGGTTATGATTATGAATAGCCGCTTTAGTTTCCCGATGGATTCCTGGATGTTTAATCGCATTGAATGCAACTAAACTGTTGGATGTTTATCTATTTCATGCAACTATAAAGTGACTATGATTATCAATATAAATGTGCATATATAACTGGCTAGATCCGGGTCCACCTCTATTGCTTTGAAAAGGCTAAGAAAAAAAGGGGTAATCCTAGAGCAAGGTCTAGGTTATCGAGAGTTAGAAACTGGGCTACCTACGTGTAGTGCCATGAGACTCATTACCCTGCCATGAGTTAAGGAGTGGGCTACTTACGAGTAGTTCCATGTGACTCAACCCTAGAAATTGGTTCACTTATAGGTGGATCATGAGGGGTTTAATGGGGACAACACAGAGGATAGGGTACTCTTGGATCATGGAGTTATATCTAAAACGTAATCTTGGTTGTTAAATGATTAATTGAATGATTACATTGTTATCATAGTTGCATGTTTATTGTTTCCCCCACATACCAGCTTTGGCTGACTGACATTTTGTTTGTCGGCATTTTAGGTACAAGCCAAAAGGACAAACGGTAAATTGTCATATTGTGAAATACATGAAGTAAAATACAAGGATGATTAGTTAGAGTAGAATCCTTAAGTGGATAGAAGTTAGACATCCAAGTTTTCAAAAAGGTATGCAAAAATTTATTTTCTTACAGCTTTCAGTATAGTATGTTAAAATTTGATAATTATTCTTGGTTAATTGCCGAACCTTTGATCCGGAAGTCATGGGTGTGGCTTCGACCTCTTGGTCTCCCTTAATTGGGGGTTATCGAGAGGTGGGGTCGTAACAGCTGTAGCTTAGAGGGGTCGGAGTTTTTTTTCACATCACATATTCTCCCACAGTGAACTGCATGTCAGTCTACTTTGCATTTACTCATGACTCTCGTCATCTCTAGGCTCCTTTCATCCATTGTACGATCAAAGCGACTTCATCTACACACACTGTGGTCCTTTTCTAACCATCACGTGGTCCTTTCACCAACATCACCTTACTGAAGTGGCAACCGACACAACCTTCCTTATAGAGTTTCTTTAACTCTCGATACTAGCGATGGTGGTTATCATCACATCTTTCATAGGACAAGAACTATCTCTAGATATCACCCTGAATGAGCACACATTCTCTCATCAGACCCTTTAGTCTGGATTATACTAATCATTAGTTAGGGGTGATAAATGGTACTAGCATCGAATTCTTCATGTACCTACTTGCACCTTATGGAAGTGTATCTTTAGGTTATACTTAAGAACTTTTGAACTCGTATCATGGTGTAGTTGAACCATCTCTCTCATATGTTGTTCAATCGGATCTGTCCCTTGACAGTACTCTTTTTTATCATGTCATATGGGTGAGGCGATCTACCATAACCCATATTGCATCTTGACCTTCCTTGGTTTAGGGGAGACTTACAACAACATCCATAGTGATGATCTCCTATTCCTTCTCAGGGATTCTTTATCCTCTACGTCAATACATTGGGTTACTGGCGTTCGTCCTTCACCTCTTGGCTTGCATGGCAACATGCCACATGCAACTTCATATCAAGCATCTAAAGTTCTACTATCACTTACTATTTTTGTAGTATCAGGGTGTATGGTGATCTTAAAACCATGATCTCCTGTATGCCATGATTCCTCAATCTTGATACCTCAGAGACCCTAAACCATTCTAATCGGGGTTCCAACACCTTATTTTTTTAAGAAGTGCATTAGAGGTTCAAGGACTAGGTTGGCTAAACAACCACTAACTTGTTCAACCGATCTTGTTACATTTGAGTGTTAGCCAAACATATTTTCTTTCTCGATCTAAGGGTTAGCTTAGCAACCTCTTCTTGCCTCTGGCCAAAATAGGCAGCTATATCTCAACTAGAGCATCCATTACCACTTCACATCCTTAGGTATTAGGTAATGTTGAAGACATACACCTCCATTTATTTCACTTATCTTCTCATCTTAAACTCTACATCTATCTTCAACAAGAAAATTCTGGGCTCATTCTCATGGTTATCAAACTCAACCTTGCATATCTTGCAAATTCCACATAACCCATGATATAACATTCTCACAAGATGTTTTCTTAATATTCTTAGTGTTTGTAAACCATCCATGTATCATTCACTCCACCAGGTATATAATTGTCTTCATACCTCCACGCAATGTTTCAACTCACATCATCTTTTATCCTTGGTGTATGGCACACGTATTGTCCTATCTCTCACTCCCTTAACAAGAGGAAATAATCATTTGGCTGCAGTCCAAATACATAGTTCTTCCTATTCCAAGAGTAGAGATGGTACATCCCACCTTGCCAATACACCTTTAGATCTATGTTGAAACATGCCACATGTCTCTATATCACAATTATCTTGATATCAAAGTTACTTCCATGTAAAACTGGTCTTGAACCTATGAGAGTTTACACACATCCCTTGGTCATCTCCTCTAGGTCTATAGGGTACCAACACTTTTGGGGTCATCCCTCTTCCCTCATGCATATAGAGAGTGCCCTACTTATCTACCCTTTGGGTCCCATGAGTTCATGAAGGTGATCAATCTCCTAACCCATGGCCCTCAGACAATGATAGTTGTTACCTCCCGACCCTATGGTCATGTGCAACTGGGAAATTAGACAACTCCTACTTCCATCGGTCTTATCCCTACCTGACCCTAGGATAGATTTAGGATTCTAACTTAGTACATGTTCAACTTAGAACCTTACCCAAGCCTTCATCATCTCTTTCTCTGCATTCATGGGATGGCTTTCATCCTTTCATAGGGGTCATGGCAACCTGCCTACCTTGGTTAGGCCCCATACCGATTACCTCCATGGTAACTCATCCACATGCACTTAGAGATGGTTAACTGTGGGCCTACAAGTTCATTCTCATACCATGTACCTTTCTATAGAAACTCAACTCTCATCATAACCATTAGATACACCACTTCCCCTCTTAGGCCAGGAACCCTAGGTTTGCTTTTAGGTATCCAACTGCATGCTCAACCTCTCAACCACAAATCAAGCATGTATAAGGCATGCCTTGCCCTTCATGTCATCTTTTTACTCGAGCAACACTTCTGAGTTGAGTCCTCTTCAAGGACAACCAACAAGGTACAAGGCCTCACAACTTGTTACTAAACCTCTCAAGGTCTAAGGAACTCTTCTTCCTAACTCAGAAGGTAAACACCTATACCATAGGGTCATAGGTACCTAAAATCTCATCCTCTCTCTAAGGTTTGGTTCCTCTAACCAAGATATCACCATCATTTAGGGATCATTCCTGAGGCAACCACAACCATCCACTTAGGTCGCATCCTCCTTAGCTCCCCACTGTTCCACGGAATCTAAGCTTCCAACCTCCTTGCATGGGTCCCACAATCTCTTTCAAGAGCTAACCCTTCAAACAACCTTACTACCCGAGGTCCTCTTTCCATGAAGGTGGATCAAGCTTACAAGCGTACCCCTACATGGTGAAGCCTATGTTCAACTTATGTTTGCTCGATATTATCCATAAGTTATCCATCATACTCTTCTGGCCTTGGGGTAAGCCTACTGTCAACACTACTGATGTACTCTGGGTGCATACTATGCCATGCTCATATAAGCTCATGGGGTTTCCATAGGTTCTTCACTAACCTCATCATTGAAGGAGCTATCCTTCACTCTAATATGCACGACCCCTATCCAGGGTTGGGTCACCAAAGGTTCTAGGTCATCCAACCTCTCATGGCTCATTTGGGCATCCAAAAGCATGTCCACCCTCACACCTAGTCTATCATGACATCTAACTCACTATGTCATCTCTCTAACCAACACTTAGGGTTAGGGTTAGCATCATCCAGACGATGTGCCAGGTCTCCACTTATAATGGAGGTTTCTACCTAACTCTCTTTACTTATCCTCCTAACAAGCAGGTCAAGACTCAGGTCTCTTCTGAGGTCATGACAACATATGTCATATGACCTAAGCATGTATTTATTCTTTAGTTTGTACATAATCTATTAAGCTTATGTCCATGAAATCTTATTTACATGCTTTTCATTAATTTGGTGGAGGATTCCTTAGGCCTTATTAACCTTACCCATACCTCAAGAGGGTGAGGAGAAGAGAGGAAACCCTAATCCTTAAGGTCCGTAACAGAATTTGAGTTGAGAAGGGATGAACAAGATGAGAGAGTCCTAAAGGTATCTTATTTCGAGTCATATCCTAAGACATCGTCCAGGTAGTCACACAATCTGGGAGTCCTCATATTCTGTCTAGAGGTGCGGAGGAAAATATTGCCAGCCCCCTGACGTGATCCTTTTCTAGACACCTCAGTCTTTCAGACAATCCTCTAATAACTCCGTCGGTTCTATGTAATTTGTAAACTTTAATAATTATTAAAGATTAAGTGAGGAACCTTCTCTATGATACCAATTGTAACGACCATGCCTCCCAATAACCCCCAATTAATGGTGACTGAAAGTTCAGAGTCGTTAACCAATAACCTGGATCAAATGTTCGACAATTAATCAATAACAATTACTAAATTCTACCAACTATACTGAAATATCGTAAAAAATAAAAACTTTTCATAACTTTTGAAAACTTGGATCTCTAAACTTCTATCCACTTATGGATACTACTCTAACTAATCCTCCTTGTATTTTAATTCATGTATTTTACAATATGACGATTTACTATTTGTCCTTTTTGCTTTGTACCTAAAATGCCGACAAACAAAATGTCGGTCAGCATAAAGCTGGTATGTGGGGGAAACAATAATTGTGCAACTATGATAAGAATGTCATCATGCAATTAATTATTTAGCAACCAAGATTAAATTTTAAGCCATACTACTCAATCCTTACCTATCCCCTAACTCTGTGCTATCCCTACAGTGGACTTGTATGCTACCTCTCTTTTAGGTAGATTCTTACCGCCATGGTCCTACCTTATAGGTAGCCAATACATAGGGTAATAGAGTTGCATGGAACTACCCGAAGGTAGCCCAATATCTAACTCAATGTGACTTGATGGACCTACCCCATTGGTATCCATGTACTAAGTCATCCAATGACCTGATGGACCTACCCCATAGGTACCCATGTACTAGGTCAACTATTAAGCCACAGAGGGGACCAAGATCTGAGCTAGTAGGCACATATCTTATGTGATAGTCATATCCACATTATAGTTTGCATGAATTAAATCATCCAACAATTTATTTTAAGTCATCGATGAAAACTTCAGAAAACCTCATTAAACTAACTCGAGATATTCATAAGCGTAACCACATACCTGTTCAGTAGATTCAAGCTAATATCAATTCCAACCAAGAAGGCAATCCAAGCAAGTAGTTCAACCACACAATCAAGAATCCTGAAAAACACATGTACTCTATTCACTACACCCTTTATCAAGATTCTTTCTATTCAACTTGAAATTGCTTCCTATGGTTTCCTTATCCATTTTAGGGTTTCGTTTGCAATTAGGGTTTCCCTTCATCTTTACTATACTAAACCCTAATTTTATACCATTACTCATAAAACCTTATTATCTCATCTATTCTTTAATATTAAGGTTATCTTAGCAACATATATCCCTATTTTCATATTAAAGGCACCATTAAACATCAATTAAGTCCATTAAGCCTATTTTATATTAAAGCTACTATTTTCATCCTTTTAATCCATGACAAGATCATTATGCTCATTCATCATCAATTCAAAGTTCATTATGGTCTAATTCACATATGAACTCGATTTACCATTAATACTACCTTTTATTCATGAGAAAACCCTAATTACTACATTTAGGGTTTTTATCTAAAATTAGGGATTTTGTACTCAAAATAGCTTAAAATTATCATATCTCAACTCTAATCATGAAATTGATCAATTAAAGCTATTAATAGTCTCATTCACTAATATTAGGGTTTCAAGGCCCATTAAAGCATATTTATGTGCATGAAACTCTAAATTAAACTAATTACGTGCAAAGTTCATCCTTTTTGTTGTTAATGTTCATTTTCATCATTAACAGGCTAATATCAACTTTAATCATCAATTAAACCCTATTAATCACATTAATTATATCAAAATAGGGTTTCTTAACCATTAATTCATTAAAGTTAATAACTTCCATTACTTTTCGAATTACAAGAGGAATTAACTTCTAAATATATTTTTATTGGATTCCTCTCATTTTTTTGAGAAAAATTCATATTTTATGCGTACCAATCCGAGCTACCAATATTTAGTTATGATTTTTGTAAGATTTCACTTACCAGAGCCAATCAGAGTGCGCCAATTGTCCTCTCCATGCAACGTAGACGCGACTTGTCCAAGAATATTTCGAAATTACATATTTGCCCACATTTAAGTTAGCAATTCCTCACCCCGCGGAGGGGTAGATCCGTCCAATCGTCAAAGGTCGTCTTCAACCTTCAGAGGGCGCGATTCAGTCGCCCTAGCCGTGCTTTGCGCGACTCTTCCCTTACTCCTCGGACCTCGATCGCCCTCCGCAACTGCCGCACTGACTCCGACACCCTCCCACGCACGCAGGGTTTCCCTCCACTTGCGGGCCATGCGGTTGGTTTGGGCAGGACCGGCGCACGACCTGCAGCCAGTGATGCAGCCGTTCGACTGCTACAGAGGTTCGTTTATGGTATGGTCACGATAGAAATGCAACTCCCTATCATCACGAAGTATCCATCGATCATTACAACCCATCCTGACCGCCTCATGACTTCATGATCACACAACCCCTCTTAGTTAGGGTTTATGGATGAGTAACATGGAAGAAGGGTAGAAGACGAGGTGTGGGATCTTTTGGACTTGGCCCCATGTCTTATCCCTTATATAGGGAAGTGTAGTACTGCCCTGGGGTGCTTGCCCACGAAGCAACCAATCCCTCTACCAATAGGAAAGTGATTCCTTCATTGAGAAGTTAGTTTCTCTCTCTCTCTCTCATATTTTGATAATATTCCTTCTTCTTTTGACATTAGGATTTCGAAAATCATCTCTCTTATTTTCTTTGTTCTTGCTTTTTAATCCATTGACATGAAATCCTATTTTCCTTTAATAGAAAATACTTTCTTTTTAGCAATACCACATAATCCATTAATAATGTATTCACATTATATTCTTATTTTATTTTTATAGGTATTTTCTCTTTTTCATTGGGACTCCTTGGATCCCAATAAACTCATTATTTCGAAATACTTCATAAGGATACTTATTATCCTTCTAGAGGCATCTATATACAGTATTTCTCATTATTATGTTGATTTCTTATTAAAATATCCTTTTTTGAGGATTTCTCTTTATTTCTCTTTTATTTTACTCATTGGCATTCCTATTAACATTAGGAATGCTTGGGATACGAAATTCCACCAAGGATAACTCAATTATACCTCTTTTCACTTATTTTCCACGTTTCATCAATGTTTTCAATTTCTTTATTAACAAGGAAATACTCATTTGATCTTTTCTTTTCTTATTGTATTCTTTATGCAATTTTGGACTCCTTGGAATCCAAGGAACTCAAGAGGCACGAAATCCATCCTTGGATAATATTCTCTTTCCTTCTAGAGGTTTCCACATCTTTCTTTTCTCAAATTCTCAATTATTCATTAATTAATTGAAATTCCTTGTTATTGGGCCCAATAGCCAACAAAGCAATCATCAAGGCTATTGTAAATGAAATCCATTTATTCAATACAAGTTGTATCATTATTTGTCTAAATATCTTTAATATGAGAAATTACATTTCTCAACAAATGAACCCAAAATTGGGGTTGTAACATAATATATTAATCAATGATAAGATCATTTACCCCAATCCTACATGTACAACAATATTTTTATCTAGAAAAGAAGTATCATAGAATTATAAATGTATAGATGCTAATATAAGAAAGTATTAAGTTTACAACTTATGAGGATTTATAGATTTGTTTAATAATATTCTTAGAACACAAGTACTAATTATAGTGGTGGTGTCATTTTATGTAAGGTAACCTATCATGGTATGCACACATTAGTACAAACTTAGTTTCATTTTCATTAGAATATGTGAGACTTGAATACCAACACATGAGTAGGTTGGCACCCTCTCAGTAATAAATAAGATTACAAGTACCCATTATTAGGGGATCATATAAATGTATGTTATACATGATGTATCTCATTACATTTATATAACTTAATAACAATTATTGGAAATTGAATCTGTTTCTATTCATAATGAAAAGTAAACCAATTCCTAGGAAATATTATCACGGTATAATATGTGTATGCATATGTTCTATCCTAGTTATTACATAATATACATATAACATATGAATACACGAATCATAAAATTGGGTAATGATTAGATGTGAACACAAGTTTAACAATGATTCTTATATTGACAAACTCAAAATGATTATTCAATATAAAACTCCCTAAAGGGAACAATGGTAATTTTTTCCTAATGACCTAAATAGCTCAATATATAAATATAATAAGAGATCTTCGAACATTTCAACCCTAAAAACTGACATATATATATCGTAGTGGCTATCTATAGTAAGAAATAAATGAACTAGTGAAATTTGATCATATTCTTAATTTAAATAGAAACCCTAAAAATAGAGAAAATAGAAGAACCATAATATACCAATAACCCTAGAGAGGAAAGAAAACAATAATAGAAAAGATTGAACAAGTAATTGGTTCCATGCCAAATGATAACAAAATTGTATAACCCTTTGGGAACTCATGGGCATGTGATAGATGGAAGAGATTGAAGAGACATGCACTGGGTAGTCCTCCGTTGAAGACTATATAGGAATGAATTTTATTTCTTAAACTTGTAATCATATTTGTAAGCTTCCATGACATTGATGTACAAGCATGAATGTAATAAAGGATTTTTAAGTTTTTGATATTATTTTGTAAATATTTGACTGTAAAGATCGAGTCTTTACACATGTACTATATGGTCCTTTAGCAAGTCACATGATAAAGTATGTAATGAACAAGAAAAGGATCACATAAGAAATAAATAGCAATATCATTGAGTTTCAAGACATTGAATTCTCTCTCCCCCTTTTGACATTATTAAAAAGGAAGGGGAGTAGAAGAGCATACAAATAGTCTTCTCCAAAGACTACCAAGTAGATATTCAAACATGCAATCGCATAATCATATATCAAACAGAGACGAGAGAAAAACACAAGCTAGGTCATAATCAAAATATGGTGAAATATGGCACCAACTCATAAGGTACAAATAATCAAAGAGTAAGAGTGCATAGAAGATTACACCTCATGAAGCATGTTCTCATAAGAACAACTACAAGCGAGAATCAATGAAAGCTAAAAATAAAATAGTACATCTCATATCATGTACCCAAATGTTTTTAATACAAAATATCCTAGAAAGATATATATGATCAACAAACTAGACTAAAAACTAAGAACATTAGAAATCTGAGATATCTATGTCCACAACATCATTATCATCCTCGGCATTAGGCTCATAGTCATCATCTTCATCTGAAGGTGCAACAGTAGTGCCTTCATCACTGGAGTCACCACCAGAGCCATCACCATCATCCTCACCATCACCAACATCCTCATCAGCATCATCAGTCTCGTGATAGGCCTGGTTAGGCATCTCCTCATCCACAAATTGACCAAAGTGACGACCGGGCCAATGAGCATTCTTATCATCCCAAGTCATACCAAGAGCATAAAGCTTATTGGCATGAGGGAAGGAGGGAGCATAATCACCTAGACTGGCTATCAGAGTGGCGAAGGGGCCAACAAATAATGATAGGAAGACAAGAGCAGGTCCACCAGTAGCAGAGGGTGTGGGAGCAGCAGTGAAAGGCTCAAGTGTAGGGTAGAAGTGATTGTATGCATATGATGCATAATCACTATCGGGGTATGGCTAGTAGGTGGGGTATGGGTGTTTACAGGATAAGTTCATGTTAGACATGATTGGACATAAATCCTGGTGTAGATGCTCCTGGACCTGGAGGTTGTATGCCTGTTGGTGTATCATGTAACCCATGAGGGCTTCATTGGACACACAGAATGAGGCACAACTAGGTCAGGTAGGATGAGAAGGTGGAGGATCTCAAGTTGAGGTAGGTGTAGCTGAGGTAGAGGCAGAGGGTGAGGCACCAGGTGTGGTGGAGGAAAGGATAGACATGGATTTCTAAATGGTGGTCTCACTGATACACACTGCCTTCCTGGCAGTTCTGTAGTGGAAGTCAGAGAAGAGTGGTTTCTTAGTGGCAAACTGGAAAAGATCACATATCATGGTAGGATAAGGAGGATGGGTTCCACGGGTGTTCTTTCCAGAGTCAAATCAAGTCATGTGGTAGAGGATATATCTTGACCACTTGAATCTAACATTCTCTAAGATACAATACATTATCATTGCAATGTTCTCTTCAATATCCATTTGATTTTTCTTTGGGTGGATGTTGTAGTTGACCACTAGGGCTAATATACTATTCTTGACATATAAGGAGGAGGAGGATGGTGTAGGGACCCGTTATACTAAATGAGATTACTCAAAACATAAAACACAATCAATCACTAATTAATCACATACCCAAAAATATGGGTAAATTAAAACTGATTTCAACGTCAACACCTGCTCAGAAACATTTGTATAAGACCCCCAACATCTTTCTTTTTTCCATACTAGGACAAGAGTTTGATGCAAATGTTCTATTTCCTTAGCCACAACATATATACACAGGAGAAAAATATTCATATATGCCACACAAACAAGCATTAACATGCTAACAAAAGTTCTATTTGTTTGAAACACCATATACAAACTTTTCCTGCCCCGACCTTAGAGTATGGGGATGACTCTAGGACACACTAGACATCTAATCAAATTTATCAAAGATTCATTACTATAGCTCCTCTTTTCTATCACATGTTTGTTTCCATCACTTCTGATTACCTTAAAAAATGTGGTGAACTACAAAGGTGAGACCCATGTCCCAACAGGAGATATAACCTCCAACAATGTTTATTGATTACAACATTTTAAGTAATTAAATAGTTAAGCAGTTTAAACAAATATAAAAAATAAGATCAACAATACAGATGATTATCAAAATACATAAGGAGCAGATAATAACTATCATCATTAGCCAGACTATCATCCTTTATCTTGTTGACAATATAAGCAATTTAGTAGCATATGCATATCTAGCATCATGAGCAAGTCTAGTAACATAGCATAGCTAACAACATGAGAATGTCTAATTGGTTGAACATATCAACATTATAAGAAGAGCTAAAAACATAAGCACAACTATCTGGATAAGCATGATTAGCAGTATATGCATCTCTAATTACAAAGGCATGGCTAGCATGCTAAACATAACTAACAACATGAGATAGCTAGCATCATGATTACAATCAACAGTAGGAGTATAGTTATCAACACAAGCATAGATACTATATGTACACATCGAAAATCTTAAGAATATCCCCAACCTAAGTGTATATACTATCTCTTAAATGCACTAAGCATCGTCTTTATGTAAAGATAACAAACAAGGGTTATCATCCAATGTGAAACGTTGTGTATAACCCTAAACAAATATGCTACACAGTTGTATTACATATTTTATTATGCCCTGGGGAATTTGAATCGTACCATTCAAAGTCCAGCCGACCCCTGCGAAGGGCTATTCGGTTCCATACAAGATCTTGGAGTGTTGGTATCCTAAGATCTCTTCCCCTCGATCAGTATGAGTAAAAAGGAAGTGACATATAAGTTAAAGCTGCCACCACAATGACATATAGTCAAGTTGATAACCACTAGTCCGACCTTGGTATAGGTCATGAAACTAGAAACTAGGGTATTTAAACCCAATCACTGAGGTACAACCGCAGTTGTCCTCTAATCACATCATGTTATAATCACCGAGACACGACTGCAACCATTCACAATCACATCATATGTATGAGGCATGACCATAGCCAACCTCCACAATCTGCGTTTTTGGATGACAAGGATATATCGTCAACCTGCCACCCCCACATACTCAACAATATGCACTCTGAGTTTCCCTTAGGAATACTCGTTTCACCATCCAGTAAGTTCTGAAACTGAAGATGGTTCTACGACACAGGGCACTACATGATTAGAGTTGCACTTGATCAGTTATGCCAATTGGGTGAATTAAGGCTGCATCAAACAAGTGGACATACAAACCCTAATTCACTTTTAGCAAGCATATAAATATCAAAACTTGAAAAGATATAAAACGTATGAAACATAATTTCTCATATCATCATCACATGGTACTATTCACTTGCCATTCATGAGACTACACTAGTCATCATATTATCACAAGATATAAATCCTTTTCACAATATCACAAGGTATCAACCCTTATCAACATAAGAGGATTACACCTCATTCAAGGCTCAACCAATGACCAAAGGTCATTAAGACCATCATACTATTCCATGCAAGATCATCATTATCTTTCCATACCTTATAACAAGGTTCAACAACATCACTTACATATAATACACCAGATCAGCACAATCTTGCATTAATGAGCTACGAAATATTCATAAAAAATCATAGCAGGGTTATATTAACATTAAGAACATTCCTTTATTACATCAACATGCAAGGAATCTAGATATGATTAACACTCATCATTTTCACAATGCACATGCTCAACATAAGAAAGTATGAACCACGTGTCTATGATAACCACCAATTAACACATTAAGGTTATGATAATGTCAAGGAGGTTATTCCACCATCATTCCATCATATAAGAATGTTAAACATGAATAGTAATCTTTATCTAATTGCATTAGAGTTAGGTTCTACATGATAAATTATATCAATGTTACTAATCATCACTCATACCCAAACCCTAACTCATGGCATCCCCATTGGATCATGGATGCATAAGGTGAAGCATCACCATCACATTCCATACTATTCTCAAGTATGAACCCACACATAAATCAAGGTGTAACCATCAGGTTATAGCTAGCATACTAGGGTTTAAAAAATAATAGAGTACTCCATGATTGTATTAGTCATTCAAGGACCATTCATACCCAATTATCATCATTTAGTTATATTAAAGCTGGGTATAACAAGATATACCTCATTAGGGTTACATATCAACACAACATGATTATCATACCTTCTATTCATATGAGTGAATAGGTAAGACTAACTTATTAACGATAACCCTCCATTTGTTCCATCATCATTCAATCCATATCGCCATACCATAATGTCACCTAGAACCGTTGGATATTTAAAAGGTAAGACTATTGGTTGTTTACATAAGTAAACACCTTAGATAAACCAACTATGAAGTCCTTGATTTGTGCTCTAGAAAAAGTCACCATATAACCCTAGACATCCCTTGATAATTGACACAAAATATTCCATTGAGAGTAGGTTAAACCCACAATCGCCTGTTCAGTTAAAACAAGCCATCCATTGTCAACAAGTAAGCTCCTTAAGTTGATCATATAAAGGAAACCATCTAAATCACATTATTAGGACTAACATATTACATTAGCCATATTTCCACCTTAATGGAGGAATAAACAGTAGATCTCGGCCATTGGGTCAAGTTCACATGTTAAAACCATCAATTACAGCATAGGTCTGACCATTGCATCAAGTGACCCAAGAAATTATTGGTCTAAGGCTTAATTGATGCTAAAACTATATGATTAACTCACCATAGATTGTATAGAACTGATACACAATAATTAGTGATTATTAAATCACTATAGGTTGTTAGATCAACACTATATTCATCAATCTGCATCAAATATTAAGCTGATGTCATCATTGATTGATATCATCAGTAGGGTACTTAATGGTTGATCATTATACTTCTAATTGATCCAAAACCTGACCTAAGGGGGTGAACATAGGTTTTCACCATAATTTGACACCCTTGATCACGACCATGAGTTGTTATGAAGACAACACCATAGGGTTGTTGCAATGGTACCATCATCAGGTCATGGTTTATAGAAGAAATCAGCTTTAAACCCTGAAATTGACCATTGTTTGATAGGTGCTTAGCACCATAGGTTGTCAAACCAACCTAATCCAAGTCAAATTATACCTTATTAATAATGTACACAAGATCATAGGTTCATATAGAACTTAAATCAGAATAGGGAACATTATAAAAATTGAAATCCAAGTCAAGCATAGCTTTTTAGTGCATGAATCATCATATTCAAGCAAGAACATTATCTAGAAAGCTTATGGTAAGCAATAATTGTGGAGAATGTTATAAAACTTGCCTATAATGAGAAAATAAAATCCCACACAGAAGAAATCTCGAGCAGGTAGGGTAGAAAATCCAAGAGTAAGATTTGAATTCACCCATCTAGCACATTTCTTCATCAAATGAGCAAACCCTAAGCATAAGGAGCAAGAAAGGTAGGGTTTTAGAGCTTTAGAGAAATTTATACCACGGAAAAGCAAGGTTCCTACCTGGAGAAAGATAGGAGTAAGGATAACAAAGAAATAAACGGATGAAAGAAAGAAATTCTTATACTTTTAGGTCAAGATCACTAGAAGGAAGCTTTTTGAACCCTAAAATGAAGTCAATTTCAACCTTAGAGCCTTTCTCCAAGAAGATCCCCACTTTCTTCTTCATTGGGTAGAAAAATTCGCAGCTGAATAGAGGAAGAACTAGGTTGGTATAAGGAGGGAGGCGGTGGAGAGAAAATGGCTCGTTTTAGTGCTTGGGGTTAATTATATGACACTTTAAGATAAAGAAAAGGAAAAAGTTGAAGTTTTAGTATCTATCCAAGTGTCCATGGCCTTAATTTATTAAGAATATACATGCACACACACAAGAATCTCCCCCACCATGTGTATATACCTTCTTAGCTTTCCTTTTTCTAATTTCCCAGACAATCAAATAATTCATTAGTTGATAGCTACTAAAGGTAGCTCATCCGTGAAGGGGAAAACCCTAAATTACCCTTGGAGAAAAAACCTTCAAACCAAGGTTTAAATAGGTGCCCCATGGCGCAAAATGATCAAGAATGGTGACAAAATATCCAAGGAACATAATACAAGTGATGAATTGCAAAGAAAACCTCTCAATTGGGTAAATTGCAGAAAAGTCCAAAATGTGCATAAAATTGCATAACTTGCTCAAACAGTGTCCAAATTGGACCAAATTTGAAACTTAAGCTTGTATTATGATTTAAAAGCATATCACAATGTTATATTAGGGTTATAATCATTAAATATGATAATTAATCTTGTTCAACTCATTAAGCAAGTTTAGGGGCCTTACATATAGGGTGCTCTTCTTCTTATAGGGAATGTCAGATTTCTTCAGATAGCGATGGATATCAGGAAGACAGATCTCATTTTTCTTGTAGAAACCTTCGGGGTCCAACATGTCAAAATACTCACCATAATCCTTACACCAGGTATCATTCTCATCGGCTCCTGAAAATAAGACATTTAGGATATCCTCTGAGATTTGTAATTTCTTCCCGACGATCATAGAAGTAAGGATAACTTGAGTATTCAGAGGGGGTACAAGGGAGTCATAATGCCAATAAAAAATTTGTGTAAAATTCATGAAATGCTTTCGTTCTTGTAAGGGAATTGAAAAAGCAGTCACGCTCGACAGCCAGGGCAGAAAGGTGGTGAACTTGGAGCAACCTCGCCACTTGATCGATGATGGCTTGACGCCTAGGGCTAGGCTAAAAAAGGGATCTAAAAATGACTCCAAGAAAGAAGGTCCTTATACTAATTTACAACCTCAATTGAGACAAAAAGGATCTCATCAAAGGGAATCAAGTGGGAAGATGAGGAGGAGGATGGTGCATTGCTAGGGGTGACTCTCTTCCTTCTATTTGAAGCCATGGAGGCAAAATGGAGAGGACGAAGAGATCAAATTCACAAACCACTCCAGAAAAAATGTTGACACCTAGGTTAAGATAGGGGGAAGGTCTCCCCAGGTTGGATTAGAGCTAGGTTTGGGAAGGGAAGGTCAAGGGTTGAGAGCTTAGGGTGAGAAGGAGAGGAATCGGTCGACTATTCTCAAGTTGAGAGGGAGAATAGTCAGCCTAACCCAACTTAAGTTGGCTTCAGCCCGCTAATCGGTAGAGTTCTTTGAGATGGAAACTCGATCGATTGGTCCTTTTTAAAAAAGCTCTCTGCCATGGATCGGTCGAGTTATGGTCAACTTGAACTAAAACCATCAAACTTAATTTCTAGCCATTTGAATGTTAATTAAATTTATTTTTCAAGTCCATTATGTATACTAAAAATACTTAGTCACATATCACTCATCATTGGGTAATATTTTTCTATAAAACAAGCATTTAAAAAAAATACCCAAAAACAAGAGAAAAACAAGGCAATATGAACATGAAAAACCAATTTTGAATATTGGCACCAAAGATGATCAAGATAGATGCAAAACATATAGGATAGATGACTACTGTATTGAAGGCATATCAGATTCATTCAAAGTAGTTATAAGTAATTTTTATCTAATAAAATTAAATTGATCTCTTGCTAGAGGTTTAGTGAAAATGTCTGCCAACTAATTTTCTGTGTCAACATGCGTGATATAAATATCCTTCTTGGCAAAGTGATCACAAAGAAAGTGATGGTGAAACTATACATGTTTACCTCTACTATGAAATATAGGATTGTAAGACAAGTTAATTGCACTAGTATTATCACAATAGATAGGAGAAGCATCAAAATGAATGTTAACATCTTGGAGCATTTGCTTCATCCATAAAACATGGGCACAACAACTCTCAGCTGCAATGTACTCAGCCTTGGTGGTTGATAATGCCATAGTGCTCTATTTCTTGGAAAACCAAGACACCAAGCATTGTCCTAGGAGGAAACAAGTGCCACTTGTGCACTTTCTATCAATCAAGCAACCTGCATAATCAACATCACTATAGGTAGTAAAGTCCCTTGACTTGGTATAACATAGTCCAAAATTTTGATCTTTGGCTAGATACCTTAGAATCCTCTTAACGTCTATAAGATGAGATTTCTTAGGATTTGATTGAAATCTAGCACACAAGCCAACACTAAACATTATGTCAGGTCTAGAGGCAGTTAAGTAAAGTAAACTTCCAATTATACCTCTATATAGCTTCTCATCTACCCTCTCACCTTCTTCATCTTTATCAAGTTTGGTAGTGGTTGACATGGGTGTGTTCATTGACTTGGTATTCTCCATCCCAAAGTGCTTAAATAGTTCATTGGTGTACGTGCCTTGGTTGACGAAGTTCCCATCTTTTATTTATTTGATTTGAAAGCCAAGGAAGAATGTGAGCTCACCCATCATACTCATCTCGAATTAACTCTGCATAAGATCACTAAATTCCTTGCAAAGATCAAGGTTAGTTTCGCCAAAAATGATATCATCAATATATATTTGAATAATAAGAAAATTGTTAGAAGTGTGCTTTAGAAACAAGGTAGAATCCACTTTGCCCATGATATAACCATGATCTAACAAAAAGTTATTTAGTTTCTCATACCAAGCCCTTGGTGCTTGTTTGAGTCCATAGAGAGCTTTTTGCAACAAATAAACATGGGTAGGTAGACTATAATGTTCAAAGCCCGAAGGTTGTGCAACATACACTTCCTCCCAATTGTACTAATCAAAATTGCACTTTTAACATTCATTTGATACAGAAGAAAGTTTTTATGACTAGCAAAAGCAAGCAACATACGAATGGACTCAAGTCTAGCTACAGATGCATATGTTTTGTCAAAGTCAATACCTTCTTGTTGATTGTAGCCTTGAGCCACTAACCTTGCTTTGTTTCTTACCAGTTTGCCGCTTTCATCTAGCTTGTTGTGATAGACCCATTTGTTGCCAATGATCTTTCTATCACTTAGTCTTGGCACAAAGGTCCAAACTGTGTTCTTCTCAAATTGTTCCAGCTCCTCTTGCATAGCTAGGATGCATTCTTCATCCCCAAGAGCTTCCTTGACATCTTTAGGATCTAGTTGTGAGATGAAGGTGATGTTGGCTTGTTCTTTGTTGAATGTTGCTTGCGTCTTCACTCTCTCAAATGGATAACCTAAAATCAGATCCTTAGGATGATTCTTTGCAAATCGGCGAGTTGGATCCTTCTTTTCATCATCTTTGTCTTCTTCTTGAGCTGCCACCTCTTTTCTCTTTTAGGTGATGTTGAGTTCTTTAAGGATAGGAATTACTTCATCTGCAACATCATCATTTGAAACAATATGTTTGGGAATAGAGGGGTTAGTCTCAATAAACTTTACATTGATAGATTCTTCTACCTTAACAAGATCAACATTATAAACTCTATATGCCTTACTAGTAGTGCTATAGACAAGAAAGAAAGCCTTATACAATTTTGGATCAAACTTGTCGAGAGAATCTTTCATATTCAAAACAAAATAAGGACATCCGAAAACATGGAAATACTCGATAGAAGGCTACCTACCATGCCATAGTTCATAGGGGGTTTTCTTAAGTGAGGGATGAGTGAAAACACAGTTTTGCACAACATAAGAGGTACTGACAACTTCAACCCAAAACTTCTTAGGAGTATCATAAAGTATGGTCCTAGCCAACTCCTGTAGAGACTTATTCTTCCTCTCTACAACCCCATTTTGTTGAGGTGTTTGAGATGAATAAACGTTGAGTGCATAACCTAATTCTTGACAAAAACACTCAAAAAGTTCATTTTCAAATTCTCCCCCATGGTCACTATGGGTGGAAATAATACGACAAGAAGCTTCATTCTCAACTCATTTGCAAAAACTAGACAAAAGATCAAGCGTATTGCTCTTTGAAATGAGAAAGAAGGTCCAAGTATATCTGGAGAAATCATTGACAATAACAAGGCAATACTTGGAACCACGAAGTGATTGCATTCTCATTGGTCCAAATAGATCAATATGAAGAAGCTCGACTGCTCTCTTAGTGCTAAGGACTCCTTTGGATTTGAAGGAGGACTTGGTTTGTTTTCCTTGTGCACAAGGTTGACATTCTTCATCCTTTTCAAAATCCAATTTAGGAAGTCCCTTGACTAAGTCTTTTTTGCTCAACTTCTTTAATTGATGCATATTCACATGACTAAGCCGGCGGTGCCAAAGAAAAATATCATTTGAGTTGGCTACAAGGAATCTACCAACCACAGGCTTAATAGAGTTAAGAATAATAACATAAAGATTACCACTTCTATAACTTGGTAGGTGAGGGAATCTACAATCAAACTTTCAAAAGTGGTAAATAGTACAAGGTAACCATTATCACAAAGTTGACAAACATTTATTAAATTGTGATGTAGGACATCCACAAAAAGAACATTCTTGATGCATAAGGATTCACCTACATCACCCTCACCTATGACTTTACCTTTCTTGTTGTCCCCAAAGGTGATAGATCCTCCTTTCTTCTTTGTGAAATTGTTGAAATGGCTTACGTCACCGGTCATGTGCTTTGTGCATTCACTATCAACAATACATCTATCTTTTCCCTGCAAGAAAGGAGAATGTCAGTTCCCAATTGAAGGTTTGGGATCCAGATTTAGCTTGGGGACCCATTTCATCTTTGGGTGTCCCCTTAGGCTTGTAAGGACAATAAGTGAAATAATGATAATCACATTTGCAGTAAGAACAAACCATATGATTCTTAGTGCTTCAAGATTCTCCTACAAAGAAAGAGATATCCTTTCTGTTTTTTTACCTTTGGCCTTACTCTTGCCCTTTGAGGCTCCCCTTAAAAGTCCCAAACCACCAGTACCACTTTGTTGGGTAGAATGATCAAGGATTTCATTTAGGGAGTTCTTCCCTTTGAGGAATTTCTATAGGGATGCTCTAAATCTATGTTTATCATCATTCAAAGAAACAATCGTAGAAGATAAAGTAGATATGTCATCCCTAGCATGTACAAGATCAGCCTTAAGACATAAATCTTTAGTAAGATATGAATCCTTTTCAAGAGAGATAGAAGAAACATTAACACTAGTCAACAAAGGTCTAGAATATAGATCATTTACTTGATTAAGAAATCTAGAATTTTCAGATTTTAGCATTTGAATCTCTTTGAGATAAACATCTCTCTCATCTCTACGAGCATTAATAAGTAACTTAAATTCAGCATTTTCAGTTTTAAGCAATTCATGTTCTTTTAGGAAATTTTGGTTCTTTTCCTTAAGATTTTCAATGTTCTTAAGGTAGATACTGTGCTCAAGATCAAGGTATTTCCCTTGAAAATTTTCAATACTCTCAAGGTTGGTTTTCTCATTCAATTCCAAAATTTCAAGCATAGCATAAAGATCATCAATGATTTTTCCTAACTATTTTCTTATAGATTTACATTTAACAAAAGAAAACAGGGTAGTAACAAGCATGTCAATAATAGCTTCTTTAGGCAATTCATGCAAACTTACCTCACTTACCTCACCAATGTCTTCACTTGTAGAGGCTATGAGAGTAAGGTGGCACTCTCCATATTCTTTGGAGCTAGAGTTGCTTGAAGATGAAGCTTCCCAAGCCGCATTAGTTGCATTCTTATGTCTCGTTTTCTTCTTGTCCTTCTTCTTGTGCTTGCTCTCCTTCTTGTAATCCTCTTATTTCCTTGAGCTGCTCTTGTGGTGAGACTTTCTTGACTTTGGGCATTCACTCTTGTAGTGCCCCTTTTTACCACACTTGTAGAATCTTAGAGTATAGGAGGAGGATGCTTACTTTCCCTTAAAGTGCTTGCCCTTGATGTAGTTGTCTTCATACTGACTAGGGCCTTCATCTTCACTAGAGGAGGCAGAAGAAGTCCAACAAACAAGTTGTTCTTGAAGGATAACAACCTCCACATGTTCTTTGAAAGCACTATCTTTGATCTTCTTGGCTTCCTTATCTTCTTGCTTAGATTTTTCTTCTTACTTGTCAAGTCTAGTCTCATGGGCTTGAATATTGCCAATGAGTTCTTCAGTTGGGATGTCACCAAGGCTCCTCACTTCTTCAATGGAGGTGACCTTGACTCCCATCTCTTTGAAAGAGTTATCAACATCTTTGAGTTGATTACGCCTCTATCCAAAGTGTTTCCCAAAGCAGCCAGCCAGTTGATGATGACATTTAGCCTTGAATACATCTCTGCAATGCCTTCTTTCTTTACCATTTTGAAGTTCTCTAGAAGGCTTCTAAACATGTAGATCTTTGCCTCCTTGACTTGCTTTGTGCCTTCAGATGTGATACACAGCTTGTTCCAAATCTCATAAGCGGTGTCCCATGATGAGATCTCGTTGAACTCTATGGGAGTGAGGGATGCGTAGAGGATGCTAATGGCCTTTGCATTGAGTTGAGCCTCCTTGAGAGCAGCTTCACTCCATGTTGCAACAACTTTGGTTGGCTCTTTGTAAGGTGTGACCATCACCTTCCACATATCAAAGTTCACCCCTTGAATGTAAAAATGCATCTGTCTCTTCCAATAGAGTAAGTTGGCACCATCAAAGACCGGAGGGTGCATGGAGAAGCCTCCCTCTAGGTTGAGTGAACCAAGTAGGTTGTCTCCCATCTTCTCATCTCATGGGAGATTGTTGGAGAGAATCCTCAGCTCTGATACCACTTGTTGGATCTACGTGCTCTAGAGGGGGGTGAATAGAGCTACAAAATTTCTCAAAAAATAGATTAGACCTTCAAATTATATTAATTAGGAGCAAAATCTTAATGGAAATTTGAAGTCTCATCTAACAAGCATAGCAAGGATGAGAGAGATTGATAGCAAGAACTTGAAAAAGGGATGTAGAGTGGTTCCACACTTCAAACTAGAAGTGAGTAAGTCTAATACCTAGAGAGGTCAACCTCTAGGACTTTGCAAGTGCTTTTCTCTATTATATCACCACAAAGATTTACAATAATAGACCACCAAAGGACTTACCCATCCAACCACAAGGACATCTCCACCTTAACAAGGAACTTGCCCACTTAGCTTGAGTCTTCTTAACCTAGGTCTTACCCACTCAAGATCAAGTCTTCCACCTTGAAGGACTTTACTTCTCCTCTTGGATCTTCAGCCTTTGCTTTCTCCTTCACTTAGAGAAGATCACCACCTCTTCAACATCCTTGAAGAGGACCATCAACAACTCCTTCTTCACTTGATGGAGCTTGCTTCACCTTTTCTTCACGATAGAAGGGGGTAGGGACATAGTGGAAGATTGAGAGCTTTACATGCACAAAGGTGGAGCTCTCTTACAATAATCCTAACTCACTCTCAAATCACGAAATGATGTGTAAACTAGAGAGAGAAAGGGGCTCAAGGAGTAGTAGAACACTCAACTATAGAAAGGACCTTGCATGTAGTGAATGAGAAACCTTGGAATGAACTCCAAGGGGTCCTATTTATAGCTGGGGGTTCTCCCTTGAGTTGGGGAACACATAGGGCCAAAATATAGCCATTTTTGCTCCAGGAAACAAATCTATTTTCATCCAAACAAGGCACCAACAGTTAGAATCACTTTTTCTGCATTTTCCATACAGTACATTTGGTCAAGTTTCAATAAAGGTAACTCAACCGATCATCTAAAAGACAAACCCAATTTTCAAACTATCGATCGAGTTTGTCCCGAGAAACTCGACTGATCAGCCAAAATCGTATTTGGTCATTAAGCCCTTTGGTTGAGTTCTGTGAATGCACAACTCGACTGATGCACATCATTAGAAATATAATCAAAGGGATTGGTCGAGATTGAAACTCGACCAATCATTAGTATGTGATCGATTTTCTAATGTGATTAAAACTTTGTATTAAGTGTCCCATATATTTTTCTCATCTTAGTTACAAGTCATTGTTGGGTTTTAGGGGAGGTAGAGAAGGCAGCGGAAACAAAAGTTTTCTCCCCCAAACCCAACATGAGGAAACGCGTCAACGTCTGTATAATAGGAAAGTATGGTTTGTGGAATCATACCTTGTCCCAAGGCTTGCTCGGCGACAATACCTCGCGCCTTGCACGGTCTTCACCTCCGGTCTTGGATGGTGTCTTTGCAGCTCCTGGTCGCACCGGGATTGACGACTCCTCCTCTCACCAGGACTATCGGGATTTACAGTTGTCCTCCTGAGCGGCAAAAACCTCCCGCCTCTGAAGTAGTCCACACAGACCACCTGGAACTCCACACTCCTTGTCCTACAAGGAAGTGGAAGGAGTCGCACCCTCCTGTTGACGTACTAGTCACCAACACACTCTCCTGCCTCCAGTTGCAACTGCAGTTGTACTTCCCTTGCTGCACCTCCCTTTTGCGGGAAGCACTTGCTCGAGCTCTCTCTCGGTTACCAAAACCAGAGAGAACGACAACTTTGCAGAGCAACTGGTTGCACTGAGTTATACTTTGAGAAGCCCCCAATACCCCTATATATAGGCGGGTCATGGGACATGGTTCTCTGTCCCCGACAATATGGGACTAAAGCAGGAGTAGAAGGGTTCGAGATTTTCCACAAAAGCAACCAACTCGCAACCTGAACCGATCGGTTCACAAGTGAATCGGTCGGTTGGGGACTTGAACTGGTCGATTGGAGCACCAACCGATCGGTTGGGACCCATGAGCCGATCAGTTCACATATGAACCGGTCGGTTCGTGGTCCTGATCAGTTCCCGATTGACTTTCCTTCTTTTGTTTCTAATTGGTATCGAATACCAATCCTTGTTCCAATCAAATTGGGCAAGTGAAATGCACAGAAAATTCTCACCGACCTGACTTTCCCAACTTGCTCGGTTGCACCAGTTGAACCGATCAGTTCAACACTTGAACAGCTCGTTTCACTCTGTACATGAGCCGATCGGTTCAACACTTGAGCCGACCAGTTCTGCAACCTCAGCCGACCGGTTCAACACTTGAGCCGATCAGTTGGGAGCACAGGTTGTGCAGAATCAGTCAATTGCGATTTCAATCAATCCGATACTCCAATCAATGCGTCCAACACCTTGAACCATATGGTATTGAGCTATCAACTGATTGAGTGTTTAATTAAACTACTAAACTCCTTTAGTAAAAAATCTAAACATTGCTTTGTGGACAAAACTCCTCTTCCAAGTTAAATCCTATGTGTGTGACCGTACAGGTCCATTTCACGTTGGCAGTGAAAGTCCATAACACTTATGGCTTCACAAGCAAAGAGCGGTGCCTAGTCACACATCAGTGCTACCCAAGTGAAAGTAGAAAGTTGGAGAACAACTTTCAATCCTACAATCCATGAATGGTGTTACAGTGAATGTATAATTCCTTTGTTACTGATATCCCAAATGAACTCGAGGCATGGAACAATCATCCTGTCAACATTCATTCACTTTCTTGATCTCAGAGTAGATTGAACGAGATATGTATGACATCAATATCACATACTGATTCACACATGCGTGCGCACGCCTATCTCAATCCTACTTATCAAGTGGCCTTGGATATCAAACTCCCCCAGGAGGGACAAATCCCATATCTATCACTCACCCCTCAAAATCCCCATGTGTCAAAGCCACCCAATCATCACCTTTATAACAACCCATGTTTCAGGACTGCATTTGATGATGTCAAAGTGTGCCCAACGACATGTGTTGAGTGCAGTGATTTCAGGTCTAAGAATCACACTCACCACCATCACTGTGAGTACTGACTATGACTACCATGTCATGGTTCCATGTGTCAAACTCACGGTGGGTCTGTCCGGTACGCTTGTTCTTTAACAAGTACCTATGTGTTTGGTTTGATATCTCTATATCATGACTAATGAGATTATGTCATCAACCAACACCACAATCTAGTCTTGTGTGTCATTGCTATCTATCTACCTTCCACAATGACATCTGACTAGGGACATAACAAGAATGTACAAACTCTTAGCATCTGTATGATCTCATCGTTCAGGTCATGAACCGGAAGGCATATGTCATTGAGTACTGTCATTCTCTAGACATTCAATCTGTTCTATCACTATCTCATATGACTGAACCAGAAAGAATTGGAAGCTTGCCTTTGATGTTTATCAAATCAATCTTAATGTATCCCACCAATCATCCCATGATTGGCTCTCAGGGCATACATACCAATAGACTCCCACTTGAACTGCAAGCCAATCACCCTTGAATCATATTCATAGTGATCTTCAAACATGTCCTACATGTTACTGTGCTCTAGTGCTTAACATAGTGAGTAATGGCAACACCTTGCCAAAGTCAGTATAAATTGCATGTCTCTCATCTCTTCGCTGTACGTCACATGTATGCGATGGAGTTGTCGTAATATGCAATCTAGTATTCCTTTGCTAACCTTTAGCCACATTGCATGATCAAGGATTCCATACTTGTCATCAATGAGCGGAATTTAAGTTCATCTCATGAACTTCCAGATCCATATAATATCCATTGTTGTTCTTTAACACACGGATACTCGACATTTCCTTTTAAACGGATTTATTGGAACGTTTCCAATTATCAACAAACTTTCACTTTTATACATCCTATGTATATTTTGTGATTAATTTTCTGTGCTTTTGGAAGTTCGCATCAATGTAACTCTTTACATCGAACTCTTCCTTATCTCCATAGAACTAGTACTTCTCAAGTACTTATCAAGTTCTTATGGTATTCCAGTAACCCTTACTGGAAGTAGACAGACATCCACTTGTCATGTCCCACATACAAGTTATCAGGATGAGAACATCATATTGTCATGTCGTACATACAAGATGATGAATGCATTTTGTTCCTGCCATGTCCATACATGTAAGATAATGGGATGATTGCATACATGATAGATCCATATCTATTCTTAGTGTTCCCATTCTTCATAAGAATTGGACACTTGGCCTTGGGATACTAACTCTGTTATGACCCCACCTCCCGATAACCCCCAATTAAGGGAGACCAGGAGGTTGAGCCGCACCCATAAATCTCGGATCAAAGGTTCGACATATAACCATAAACAATTATTAAATTCTAACAGAATATACTGAAAATGGTAATAAAATTTTTCTTTACATACCTTTTGAAAACTTGGATCTCTAAACTTCTAGCCACACCGATACTAATCTATCTAATCCTCCTTTGCACTTTAATTCTCTTTTAGTATCACATGTGCCACTTTACTGTTTGTTCTTTTCATTGTACCTAAAACGCCGACAAACAAAACGTCGGTCAGCCGAAGCTGGTATGTGGGGAAACAGATAATCATGCAACTATGATAACCATGTAAACATTCAATTAATCATTTAACAACCAAGATTACGCTTTAAGCCAAACTACTCAATCCATACCTATTCACAACTTTGTGTTGTCCCTGTAAGGACTTATATGGTACCTCTATAAAGGTGACTTGATGGACCTACCCTCTAGGCAGCCAAAGTCTTTCATGACCTGATGGACCTACCCTCTAGGTAGCCATGTACAAGGTCAGCCATTACGACACAGAGGGGAATAATGATTGATCTAGAAGGCATATACATTATGTGATAGTCATAGTCACTTTATATTTGCAAGAAATAAATAAACATTCAACAGTTTAGTTGCATTCAATGCGATTAAACATCCGGGAAACCATCGGGAAACTAAAGTGGATATTCATAATCGTAACCACATACCTGATCCATAGTAACTTGATGTCCATGCATTAACATTCAACACAATTAACAAGCAATCAACAATATCCTGAAAATAATGCATAACATTCAAGTATCATTGTTTTATTCAAAACATCCTCAAGATCAACTTGGATTCCACCTCATGATTTCTAGGCCAACCTTAGGGTTTTATTAGGTTTTTAGCCTTCATTATGCATTTATCACTTTTAATGCTCTTTTAGTTCACAAACCCTAATTTCTGCATCATAGGCACAATTGAATGTCAAATAAGTTTAATATGTTTCTTTTATACTAAAACTATTATCTTTATCCTTTTAGATCATATCCAAAACATTAAGGCTAATTATCATATTCAATTTCTTCCAAATTGACAAATCATATTTCATTATAGTTCAACTCACATATATGAACCTTATTTATCACTATTTCCACTTTTATACACTAGGAAACACTAATTATCCAAATAATTCACATTAAAGATCTTTGGTACTCAATTATCATCATATTTCTATTTTATTCGTCGATTTGTACAATTAAATCCATTAGAATTCATATCAACATAAATTAGGGTTTCTAATCCCATTAAGGCATATTCATGTACATAGAACCCTAAATTAAACCAACTGTATAAAAAGATCATCTTTTTAAATCCTATTTTCACTTTTATTAACCATTGGCTTGAATTATCCAAATAACGTCATTAAGTCCATTTATCATCAAATCTAAGGGTTTTTCCTTACTTAACTCATTAAAGATGATAACTTTATGTACTTTTCACATTTCAAGTATATTTATGCATAACAACTCTAAACTGGACTAATCACGTGCAAAGTTATTCCTTTTTGAACATAATGTACGTTTTTACATTTAACAAGTTAACATCAACCCTAAAGGTCCATTAAACCCTATTAAACACATTAATCATATCAGATTAGGGTTCCTTAATCTTTAAAGTATTAAAGATGATTACTTCCATTAATTTTCGGATTGCAAATAGAATCAGACTTCAAACATAATTTATTTGGATTCCTCTCGTTCTGAGGATCAACTTTTATATATAACTTTTTGTCATCCGAACTACGAATCTTAAGTTATGAATTTTGCAAGAAAAACACTTACTTGGCCAATAGCATGCTGACACGTCAGCATAGCCATGCAACGCGGATCGCTTTTGGGAAATATAACGCAAAGAACATTTTACCCTCAGTTAAGTAATTGGATCTTCAGCCCGTAGAGGGGCAATATTGTCCAATGCGGGTCTTTGCCTCCTTCAACCTTGCGCATCCAGAGCCGCGTCGCCCTAGCCGCGTTCTATAGCATCGCGTCGGCCCTTCTTCCCTCTTTGGGCCGCCATCCACGCCAACAAGGGCTCTCCTTCCTCTGCCATGGCCTAGAGCACCTGGTGCGCTCCCAATCTGCGGCCACCGGGGTCATCTTCAGCGCCCCCAACTGGCGTCGTTTGGCCAACCGTGCAACCTATTGCTGGTACTCTACGCAAGTTCGGTTGCTAGAGCATGCAGGCCAGACCTTCTCAGGTCGTCGGGGAGCTACCAAGCTTTCACCATAACGAGGCCATGGTCCTTCATGGCTCCGGGGTGCATCACCCCCCCCATGGTTAGGGTTTTCATGATGATGACCAAGAAGAAGATAGGGAAGGCATTGGGAGGTGCGGAAACTCTCTGGAACTTGTCCCAAAGTGTGTACCCCTTTCATATAGGGTGAGAAACGAAAACATGAGTTGTATATACACGGCTCAAAGAGCGCCTTTCCCAAAAGGAACCATATTCCTTCAAGGATAAGAAAGCCTTATCTCTCTTCTTAATCTTTTTGATATCCTCTTTTCCTTAATCATTAGAAATTCGAAATTCCTCTCCTTTAATTTCTTTATTTGCCTTTTAACCTATTGGCCACAAAATCATGTTTCCTTTTAATAGAAAATTCCATCTTTCGAAAATCAACACAAAATTCATTAATAATATATCACATTATCTTCATATTTTGCAAATTTAGTATTTTCTCTTTCCTTCCTCTTTATTGGGACTCCTTGGATCCCAAGGCACTCTATTATTTCGAAATTCATTTTATTGGAGTACTCATTATCCTTCTTATTGCACCTATATGCCTTATTTTGCATTATCATGTTAATTTCTTATTAAAATATTTCTTTTTGAGGATTTCTTTTTATTTCTCTTTTATTTTCCTCATTGGCCTTCCTTTTATTATGATCAACCTCATGGATACGAAATTTCCTCAAGAAATCTCATTTATGCCTCTTTCCACTCATTTTCCACCTTTTTTCATTATTTTCCAATTTCTTTCTTCATAAAGAAATTCTTAATTGATCTTTTCTTTTCTTATTGCACTTTTATGCAACCTTGGACTCCTTGGTACCCAAGGAACCCAAGAGGCACGAAATCCTCTTTGGATTTTCCTTCTAGAGGTTTCTACATATTTCTTTTCTTAAATAAAAATTCAATTATCCATTTACTATTTGAATTTCATTGTTATTGGGCCCAATAGCCAAATAAGCCCACAAAGCAACCAATCAAGGCTATTGTGAAGGGAATCTATTGATTCAAAACAAATCATATCACTAATGATTCAATTATCTTTAATATGAGAAATTACATTTCTCACTATTTGAACCCAAAAATTGGGGTTATAACATCCTTCCCCTCTTATAGGAATTTTGTCCTCAAAATTCAGGAAAGCAAACAAACAATTCAAAATAAGACTTTTCCATGTCCATCATTGGCCCCTATGTGGCTTTTCCGTACTCATGGCGTTTCCAAAGAACCTTTATCATCACATATTCTTTTCTCTGAGTTCTTTCATCCTGGCGTCTATAAACTACACAGGTGACTCAGGCCATTTCAGCCTCCCTTGGGGCTCACTAGGTTCATTGCTCACCACATGGTCGGGGTACCTCACATAGTGCTCTAAATTGGACACATGGAAAACATCTCCCATTACTCTATCCTGAGGGGTAGGGTCAAACCTAACCTTCTCCACCCATCCATCTCTAATGGACCCATGTATCGGGGACTCAACTCTCTTAGTTATAACTTAGAGGGGTCGGATTTTCATGTCACATTTTCTCCCACAGTAACTTGTATGTTAGTCTACTTTGCATCTGCTCACGACTCTCATCATCTCTAGGCTACTTTCAGCCCTTGCACGATCAAAGTGACTTCATCTACATGCACTGGGGTCCCTTTTTCTAACCATCATGTGGTACTTTTCTAACCATCATGTGGTCCTTTCACCAACATCACCTTACTGAAGTGGTGACTGACACAACCACCCTTACAGAGCTTCATATAAAACCCGATACTGGCTATGGTGGTCATTGTCACATCTTTCATAGGACAAGAACTGTATCTAGATATCACCCTGAACGAGCACACATGCCCTCATCAGACCCTTTAGTCTGGATCATACTAACCATAGTTAGGGGTGATAAACTATACTAACATTGAGTTCTTCATGTACCTACTTCCACTTTATGGAAGTGAACCTTTAGGTCAAACTCAAGAACCTTTGAACTCGCTTCATGGTGTAGTTGAACCATCTCTCTCATCGGTAGTTCAACTAGATCTGTCCCTTGACAGAACTCTTTCTTCCTTATGTCATCTAGGTAAGGCGATCTTGCATAACCCATATTGTATCTCGACCTTCCTCGGTCCAGGGAAGACCTATCACAACATCCATAGTGTTGAGCTCTCATTCCCTCTCAGGGATTCTTTTGTCCTCTATATCGATACACTGGGTTACTGGGGTTCGTCCTTTACCTCCTGGCTTGCATGGTCATAAACCACATGCAACTTCATCTTAAGCATCTAAAGTGCTATTGCCATTCTCCACGGTGTATCATGATTTCCTGTATGTCATGATTCTTCCAAGATCGATTCCTCCGAAATCCTAAACCACTCTTGTCAGGGTTTCATCACCTTCTTTTTCAAAGAAGTACACTTGAGGTTCTACCACCATTCTTTCATTGCATCAAGGACTAGACTGGCTAAACAAACAACCCTTAAATTTTCAACGCCTCTTGTTACATCTGAGTGTTATCCAAACACCTCTCCTTTTCAATCTTAGGGTTAGCCAAACAACCTCTTCTAACGTCTAGTCAAACAAGTCTTAACCAAAGCATTCATTACCACCTCTCATCCTTAGGTACTAGGTAACATTGAAGACATACACTTCCATGCATTTCACTTATTATATTACCTCAAACTCCAGGTCTATCTCTATTAAGAACACTCTCAGATTTCATCATCATGGTGACCAAACTCAACCTGGTATAACTTGTAAGTTCTACATAGCTCATCATAGAAACTTCCTCGTAAGGAGACTACCTCATTCCTCTTAGTGTTTGCAAGTCATCCATCATTCATTCACTTTACCGGAGTAGATATCTTCTCTATCCCCATTTCTCGTGGCAACATTCCAACCTACATCATCTCTTATCCTCGGTGTATGACATGAAAAATGTACTATCTCTCACCCCCATAACAAGAGGAAATAAGCATTTGGCTGCAGTCCAAATACAGAGTTCTTCCTGTTCCAAGAGTAGAGATGGTACATCCCACCTTACCAATACACCTTTAAATCTAAGTTGCATTGTGCCACATATGTCTCTTCATCACAAACATCATGATATCAAACAGGTCTTGAACCTACTGAGGTTTATATCCTTGGTCATCTGCTCTAGGTCTATAGGGTATCGACTTTTTTTGGGGTCATCCCTCTTCCCTCATGCATCAAGAGAGTGCCCTACTCATCTGCCCTTTTGGGTCCCATGAGTTCATGAAGGTGATCAATCTCCTAACCCATGGCCCTCAGACAATGATAGCTGTTACCTCCCGACCCTATGGTCATGTGCAACTGGGGAATTAGGCCACTCCTACTTTCATCGGTCTTATCCCTACCTGACCCTAGGATAGACTTAGGATTCTCCATTATAGTACATGTTCACTTAGAACCTTACCCAAGTCTTCATCATCTCTCTTTCTGCATTCATGGGCTGACTCTCATCCGTTCATAGGCATTATGGCAACCTGCCTACCTTGGTCAAGCCCCATACTGGTTACCTCCATGGTAACACATTCACATGCAATAGAGATGGATATCTATGGGTCTGTAGATTCAATCTCATACTATGTACCTTTCACTTAGCTTCTCAAGATCCTATGAGACCTCTTTAGGTTACTTTGAACCAACAAAACTGATATACACCCTTCCAAAGGGGTCCCTCTCCCAAGATGGGAGGAAAACTATCTCTAAGGTCATAAAAGCTCTTAGGTCTAGGGTTTACATCCATATGAGCCTACTTAACCCTAGTAAGCTATTACGACACAAACATATCACTTATCGTACCATGCCAGGTCATACTTGTCCTCTTTCCTCAAAGTTGTATCAAGATCATACCTTTCTTTATCAACAACCTAGCTGTGAGGGGCTCATCAAACACACCTTAAACTTAAGGGGCTTCTCTTTTCTTCTATTCATGAGGATTACCCTGCTCACTTCTATAGGAACTCAACTTCTCATCATGAGCCTTAGGTATACCACTTCCCCTCTTAGGTCTAGGAACCCAAACTACATGCTCTATCTCTTAACTACAAACCAAGCATGAAAAGGCACGTCACACACTCCTTGTCATCCTTCAACCCAAGCAACACTTAGTGTTGAGTCCTCCTTAAGGACAACCAACAAGGTACAGGGCCTCATAACCTGCTATTAAACCTTTCTTCTTCCTAACTCAGAAGGTGAACATCTCTACCATAGGCACGTAGATACCAGAAGCTTCATCTTTTCTCAAGGGTTTGGTCCCTCTAAAGACAACTAAGGTATCAAAAACTTACAGAGATTGATCATGAGACAACCACTATCATCCATTGTTCAGGGTTTTAGGCTTCCAACCTTCTTGTTGGGTTTCCTGCTCTCTCTAGAGCTAACCCCACATCTAACCTCACCATCAGAGGTCCTTTCTTCACGAAGGATCACCCCCAAAAGAATGCTCTATGTGGTTGAAGCCTAGGTTCTAACTTATGGTTGCTCAAGATCATCCCTAACCCTTTATGCTCCATCATAATTCCTTATCTAGGGTTTCATCCTACTGTCAGCACTATGACGTGCCCTAGGTGCTAGCTATGCCCTACTTGCACAAGCCCATAAGGTTTCTATGGTCCCTCACTAACGTCGTCATCTAAGGGGCTATCCTTTACCCTTGCACGACCCTTCCCAGGGTTGGGTTGCTAAAAGGTGATAGGTCACCCATGGATCGTATGGCATCCCAAAGGCATGTCCTTTCAGACACCAGGTCCAACACATCTCTCTCTATCCTTTACTTAGGGTTAGGGTTAGCATCATCCTCATAGGATGTGCTGGGTCTCTACTTGCAATGGAGATCTCTATCTCTAAGACTAACATATCCTCCTGACAAGAAGGTCTAGCCTCAGGTTTCTTCTGAGGACATGACAACTTATGTCATACAACTTAAGCATGTATCTATTCTTTAATTTACGCTTAATCTATTAAGCTTATGTCCATGCCATCTTATTTACATGCTTTTCATTAATTTGGTGGAGGATTCCTTAAACCTTATTAACCTTACCCGTACCTCAAGAGGGTGAGGAGAAGAGAGCAAATCCTAATCCTTTAGGTTCTTATCAGAATTTTGTGATGAGAAGGGATGAATAAGATGAGAAGTCCTAAAGGTATCTTATTTCAATTCATACCCTAAGACTTTGGCCAGGCGGTCACATGGGTCCGGGAGTCCTCGTATTCCGACTAGCGGTGCGGAGGAAAATCTTGCCAGCCCCCGGTCGTGATCCCTTTCTAGACACCTCTGTCTGTCGGATACTCCTCTAATAACTCCCTTGGGTTCTATGGAGTTTGTAAAATTTAATAATTATTAATGGTTAACTAAGGAACCTACGCTCTGATACCAAATGTTGCGACCCCACCTCCCGATAACCCCCAATTAAGGGAGACCAAGAGGTTGAGCCGCACCCATTAATCCCGGATCAAAGGTTCGACATATAACCATAAACAATTATTAAATTCTAATAGACTATACTGAAAATGGTAATAAAATTTTTCTTTACATACCTTTTGAAAACTTGGATCTCTAAACTTCTATCCACACTGATACTAATCTATCTAATCCCCCTTTGCACTTTAATTCTCTTTTAGTATCACATGTGCCACTTTACTGTTTGTTGTTTTCATTGTACCTAAAACGCCGACAAACAAAACGTCGGTCAGCCGAAGCTGGTATGTGGGGAAACAGATAATCATGCAACTATGATAACCATGTAAACATTCAATTAATCATTTAACAACCAAGATTACGCTTTAATCCAAACTACTCAATCCATACCTATTCACAACTCTGTGTTGTCCCTGTAAGGACTTATATGGTACCTCTATAAAGGTGACTTGATGGACCTACCCTCTAGGAAGCCAAAGTCTTTCATGACCTAATGGATATACCCTCTAGGTAGCCATGGACTAGGTCAGCCATTACGACACAGAGGGGAATAATGATTGATCTAGAAGGCATATACATTATGTGATAGTCATAGTCACTTTTTAATTGCAAGAAATAAATAAACATTCAACAGTTTAGTTGCATTCAATGCGATTAAACATCCAGGAAACCATCGGGAAACTAAAGCGGTTATTCATAATCGTAACCACATACCTGATCCATAGTAACTTGATGTCCATGCATTAACATTCAACACAATTAACAAGCAATCAACAATATCCTGAAAATAATGCATAACATTCAAGTGTCATTGTTTTATTCAAAACATCCTCAAGATCAACTTGGATTCCACCTCATGATTTCTAGGCCAACCTTAGGGTTTTATTAGGTTTTTAGCCTTCATTATGCATTTATCACTTTTAATGCTCTTTTAGTTCACAAACCCTAATTTCTGCATCATAGGCACAATTGAATGTCAAATAAGTCTAATATGTTTCTTTTATACTAAAACTATTATCTTTATCCTTTTAGATCATATCCAAAACATTAAGGCTAATTATCATCTTCAATTTCTTCCAAATTGACAAATCATATTTCATTATAGTTCAACTCACATATATGAACCTTATTTATCACTATTTCCACTTTTATACACTAGGAAACACTAATTATCCAAATAATTCACATTAAAGATCTTTGGTACTCAATTATCATCATATTTCTATTTTATTCGTCGATTTGTACAATTAAAACCATTGGAATTCATATCAACATAAATTAGGGTTTCTAATCCCATTAAGGCATATTCATGTACATAGAACCCTAAATTAAACCAACTGTATAAAAATATCATCTTTTTAAATCCTATTTTCACTTTTATTAACCATTGGCTTGAATTATCCAAATAACGTCATTAAGTCCATTTATCATCAAATCTAAGGGTTTTTCCTTAATTAACTCATTAAAGATGATAACTTTATGTACTTTTCACATTTCAAGTATATTTATGCATAACAACTCTAAATTGGACTAATCACGTGCAAAATTATTCCTTATTGAACATAATGTACGTTTTTACATTTAACAGGTTAACATCAACCCTAAAGGTCCATTAAACCCTATTAAACACATTAATCATATCAGATTAGGGTTCCTTAATCTTTAAAGTATTAAAGACGATTACTTCCATTAGTTTTCTGATTGCAAATAGAATCAGACTTCAAACATAATTTATTTGGATTCCTCTCCTTCTGAGGATCAACTTTCATATATAACTTTTTGTCATCCAAACTACGAATCTTAAGTTACGAATTTTGCAAGAAAAACACTTACTTGGCTAATAGCATGTTGACATGTCAGCATAGCCATGCAACGCGGATTGCTTTTGGGAAATATAACACAAAGACCATTTTACCCTCGGTTAAGTAATTGGATCTTCAGCCCGCAGAGGGGCAATATCATCCAATGCAGGTCTTTGCCTCCTTCAACCTTGCGCAGCCAGAGCCGCGTCGCCCTAGCCGCGTTCTGCAGCATCGCGCCGGCCCTTCTTCCCTCTCTGGGCCGCCATCCACGCCAGCAAGGGCTCTCCTTCCTCTGCCATGGCCTAGAGAACCTGGTGTGCCCCCAATTTGCGGCCACCGGGGTCATCTTCAGCGCCCCCAACTGGCGTCGTTTGGCCAGCCATGCAGCCTATTGCTGGTACTCTGCGCGAGTTCGGTTGCTAGAGCATGCAGGCCAGACCTTCTCAGGTCGTCGGGGAGCTACCAATCTTTCACCATAACCAGGCCATGGTCCTTCATGGCTCCGGGGTGCATCATCCCCCCCCCCATGGTTAGGGTTTTCATGATGAAGACCAAGAAGAAGATAGTGAAGGCATTGGGAGGTGCAGAAACTCTCTGGAACTTGTCCCAAAGTGTCTACTCCTTTCATATAGGGTGAGAAACGAAAACATGAGTTGTATATACACGACTCAAAGAGCCCCTTTCCCAAAAGGAACCATATTCCTTCAAGGATAAGAAAGCCTTATCTCTCTTCTTAATCTTTTTGATATCCTCTTTTCCTTAATCATTAGGAATTCGAAATTCCTCTCCTTTACTTTCTTTATTTACCTTTTAACCTATTGGCCACGAAATCATGTTTCCTTTTAATAGAAAATTCCATCTTTCGAAAATCAACACAAAATTCATTAATAATATATCACATTATCTTCATATTTTTCAAATTTATTATTTTCTCTTTCCTTCCTCTTTATTGGGACTCATTGGATCCCAAGGCACTCTATTATTTCGAAATTCATTTTATTGGAGTACTCATTATCCTTCTTATTGCACCTATATGCCTTATTTTGCATTATCATGTTAATTTATTATTAAAATATTTCTTTTTGAGGATTTCTTTTTATTTCTCTTTTATTTTCCTCATTGGCCTTCCTTTTATTATTATCAACCTCATGGATACGAAATTTCCTCAAGAAATCTCATTTATGCCTCTTTCCACTCATTTTTCACCTTTTTCATTATTTTCCAATTTCTTTCTTCATAAAGAAATTCTTAATTGATCTTTTCTTTTCTTATTGCACTTTTATGCAACCTTGGACTCCTTGGTACCCAAGGAACCCAAGAGGCACGAAATCCTCTTTGGATTTGCCTTCTAGAGGTTTCTACATATTTATTTTCTTAAATAAAAATTCAATTATCCATTTACTATTTGAATTTCATTGTTATTGGGCCCAATAGCCAAATAAGCCCACAAATCAACCAATCAAGGCTATTGTGAAGGGAATCTATTGATTCAAAACAAATCATATCATTAATGATTCAATTATCTTTAATATGAGAAATTACATTTCTCACTATTTGAACCCAAAAATTGGGGTTATAACAAACTCCATGTAACATGGACGTGTTTTCTCCCACTAAATATGTGCATACTGAACTCTTCAGTACATATTTCCAATGTATGCTTTCTCTTTACAGGTCAAGAGTTTTTTGAGAACTATCTCTATAGGTCTCTATTCCTATCACATAGGAAACATCTCTATCTTCCTTAAAGATAATTTCCACTTTTGGATTTCCATTCTAGAACATTTCCATTTCACATCAACATGTGGAATGTGAATACGCTCCCACTAAATCACAGATCCCTTCTTTATCTTTGACATATCAGTCAAACCCTTTGACTATATCATCAAAGTAAAGATCCAATTCTGAGTTGCTTGTACTCAATCAATCACATTGATTAGTCCATTGTAACTTATAGACTTCATTTTGCATTAGTGGATTCATAAACCTTATAGGTTGTGTCACATACACATCCTTGTTTTATTCCTCATAGGAATGCAATTTTAGTATCCATATGCCAAATGTCTTAGTCATTAAGTTGCAATCAACAAGCATCATCCTTCTCAAAATGTTATCCATGTATCTTAACACTTAAGATTCATTTGCACTTATGGATTTCATCCAATGGGTGCTACCATCAAGGTCATACCTTATGGTTCACATGGATATCATTTAGGATGTAATGGTCATAAACCATAATTCAAAATTTGATTCCTCATATTCATCTAGATAGTTGACTCATCACATGAACAACTTATCACATAGATAATTGAGGTGTATATGTTAAAGATATAGGAACTCACAACCCTTGTGATTCTTATTTCTTTTATTAGTGATGGGTATTCTTTTATTAAGAAGAATTTAGTTATTTGATAATCATTCTCTAACTCCTTAGAGTATGATTCCTTCTTGATTTAGACATCATCATGCCTTAATCATGATTTCACTATGATACACTATCATAATCACTCATAAGGATCTCAAACATTTGGTCCAAGTATTTCATTCATTGATCTCATCAACAATTAACACTTTACCAAATTTGCACCATCTATGATAATCTTGAACACTTCAAGATATTCATATTGGTATTTCTCTAAATACCATTTGAAGTATTAGCATTCATTCCAATAGGTATGTAAATACATCACATGTATTATACCTAATAGGATAATCATTCTCTCACTACCATTAGTGAAGATTGATAAATCATGTCCAAGATATTCATGTCTCTTACTGGTTCTCTAACCAAAAGAGTCTAGATTTATCCATCACATGGAAACTAGAAATGAATTTCTCATGATTGATTCTAATTTGATTGTTTGAGTTATCTAATAACTTTTAGGTATCATTTTATCTTATGCATACCATGTATCACAAGATAAACAAGGCATTGCCACAAAGATTATATCTTTAAGATTGAAACATCAACTTTATTAATTGCCATCATTGTCATACAATGTGCAATAATAAAGTGTTTCTATCTATTGGCAATATATGAAATAGCAGTTCTCAACTCTATTTCGTTCCCTTTAGGCTGAAATAAACTGAAAGATACTCCTATCTATGGCAGCAACACTTTCTCCAATGATGGGTACTTCTTTCTTGGTCCTTTCATAAAGGCCATCACTTCTTTGCGGATCTTGCATATCATATATGATAGATCCATATCTTGATATCATATACCTCGAATCAAGAAGCGGTTCATTTCATGATACCTTAGGTGGATATCTCCATCCCCTCCTTCATCTTCTTTTGTTCTTCCAGATATAGGGGTCAATCCCTCATACAACCTTTCCCCATGTGCCTTGAGGCTGAAGACGGCTTGGATTGCTGGCTAGCATCAGAACACTTCTTTGCTTTGCCCTTGTCCTTGCCCTTAATAATTACCTTTTATTTGATCTCATCAAAGATTATGGTTTTTCTTTCTTCATCTTTGCCTCTACTATCCTCAACATGTCCAACAACTCTGTCAACACTTGTCAAAGTTGTTCATGTTGTAGCTTATCATGAATTGTATGATTTGGAAACATTTGCAGTATCATACCAATAGCCAACTCTTGGCTCAGAGGCAATCCTTCTTAGTTAGGTTTTCCACATGCCCAATCACATTGAGTGTGTGAATACCTTACTGGATTTCCTTCTGTCATGACATACTAGGACAGTGTCTTGGAGACATCATATGTCTCATGTTGTCTCTGCAACTCATAGTTCAGAGAACACAACATCAAGCACTCCTCATCAATGTCTTCCTCGGTATGCTTCCATAAGCATACTTTCATCCATTGATGTGGTGGGATTGAGTTTATCTGGTCTTGGTATAACTAGGACTTAGAGCTTTCGCTCTTTGAGAACACTTCTCATCATCCTAACCAGTCATGGAATTATTCCCATTTAATTTGTTGGTCTCAAAGACCGATCGCAAATAAAGTGATTTGTTGATTAACCATTTAGTTTAACAAAAGGAAATATATGCAATTTTAGTCCAAAACTCTTTTGACTTGTTTGATTGATTTGAAAAGTTGACGATAAAATTAGGCCTTTAATTAATTATTGGTCCCACTATTTTAGTTCAAATTGATAGCCCTCACCATCAATTTGGAAGATTGCAGCGTACAACCTTCTAGTGGGCAAGATCCTGAAATCCTCTAAGTCATGGACCAGCTAGGGCTGTCACCCACAACATAGATCTCTCAGGTAGGCAACTCTTGCCAATTGCAACATATGCAACTCTTGATAAGATGTCATATGCAACTCCTTGACATGATCATCTCCATGCCTCAAGGTGCTTGATCCTATCTATGTCACCTTGTTAAGTCCGACCCAAAGCAAACATGATGAATATGCACCCTGCTAGGGCAGACCCACACATTCATCCTTCACACTTCCATGACATAGATGGTGCACCACGCTAGGGCATGACCACACTTGGTCGATCAAGCTTTTCACATGTGTCGCATTTGGAAGGCATCTAAAACTTAATATTTAATGAGGGATTTGGTTTTTATATACATATACATATCCAATCACCACAATACATAGTACGTATCATATACATGCTATATCCCATAGAAAACTTGCACAAATGAGAAAAGCGATGATTATGGCCATCCTAATGTGATTCCTTGAGCCAAGAGGAATCACGGTCATCTAGGTCTACATCACATGCAACCTGTACAAGATGAATTATGTGCCTTGCCATCCGAGTAGATCAACTCATCCCATGAATGATCTGCTCTCTTTGGCCAGTCGTCTGGGTGCCACCAGCCGATTGGTTGACTCCTCCAACTGATCGGTTCACTTAGTCGTCGTGCGTCTCATCATGGCCGCCACCCGCTCATCTCGCTCCTCGATCGGTCATCAACCGATCGGTTCACTCCTTGAACCAACCGTCTGGAACGTCAACCGATCGGTTCACGCATTGAACCGATCGTTTCAACTGTTGTCTTGATGTCCTCCGGTCTTTGACATAATAGGAAATAAAATATATCCTATTATTACATTGCTTAAAAGAAGAAACCCTGAGTTACATTCGGGGGGAACAAAGGTAGGAAAGAATCTCGAATTATTTCAAGTTACATCAGGAATAAGAGAGGGAAGATCGGTGTGCAGACCGAGATGCAAGCAACCACAAACAACCACACACAGATAGGGGTTTATAGGCCATAATCATGCTACACACATCCACCACAACACTCATTTAAGGGCGACGCGTATCGAGTGCATTAATAATACATATCATATATGTAATTTGGGATTTGTGGATTTAGGATTGGACATGCATAAAGACAATTTTATTCACATCGTATGCAATAAATAAAGGCAGAAAACCACAATCGATCATATCGATATTCCTAAAATATAGAACAGTTGATGTGGCTCTGATACCACTGTTGGGTTTTAGGGGAGGCAGAGAAGGCAGCGGAAACAAAACGTTTCTCCCCCAAACCCAGCACGAGGAAACGCGTCAACGTCTGTATAATAGGAAAGTATGGTTTGTGGAATCATACCTTGTCCCGAGGCTTGCTCGGCGACAATACCTCGCGCCTTGCGTGGTCTTCACCTCTGGTCTTAGACGGTGTCTGTGCAGCTCCTGGTCGCACTGGGACTGACGACTCCTCCCCTCACCGGGACTGTTGGGATTGACAGTTATCCTCCTGAGCGATAGAAACGTACCGCCTCTGAAGTAGTCCACACAAACCACCTGGAACTCCACACTCCTTGTCCTACAAGGAAGTGGAAGGAGTCGCACCCTCCTGTTGACGTACTAGTTGCCAACACACTCTCCTGCCTCCAGTTGCAATTGCAGTTGTCCTTCCCTTGCTGCACCTCCCTTTTGCGGGAAGCACTTGCTCGGGCTCTCTCTCGGTTACCAAAACCAAAGAGAACGACAACTTTGCAGAGCAACTGGTTGCACTGATTTGTACTTTGAGAAGCCCCCAATACCCCTATATATAGGCGGGTCATGGGAGAGGGTTCTATGTCCCCGGCAATATGGGACTAAAGCAGGAGTAGAAGGGTTCGAGATTTTCCACAAAAGCAACCAACTCGCAACCTAAACTGATCTGTTCACAAGTGAACCGGTCGGTTGGGGACCTAAACCGGTCGGTTGGAGCACCAATCGATCAGTTGGGACCCATGAGCCAATCGGTTCACTTCTGAACCGGTCGGTTCGTGGTCCTGATCAGTTCCCGATTGAATTTCCTTCTTTTGTTTCTAATTGGTATCGAATACCAATCCTTGTTCCAATCAAATTGGGCAAGTGGAACACAAGGAAAATTCTCACCGACCTGACTTTCCCAACTTGCTCGGTTGCATCAGTTGAACCGATCGATTCAACACTTGAACCGCTCGTTTCACTCTGTACATGAGCCGATCGGTTCAACACTTGAGCTGACCAGTTCAGCAACCTCAGTCAACCGGTTCAACACTTGAGCCGATCGGTTGGGAGCATTGGTTGTGCAGAATCAGTCAATTGCGATTTCAATCAATCTGATACTCCAATCAATGCGTCCAACACCTTGAACCATACGGTATTGAGCTATGAACTGATTCAGTGTTTAATTGAACTACTAAACTCCTTTAGTAATCAATCTAAACATTGCTTTGTGGACAAAACTCCTCTTCCAGGTTAAATCCTATGTGTGTGACCCTGCAGGTCCATTTCACGTTGGCAGTGAAAGTCCATAACACTTATGGCTTCACAAGCAAAGAGCGGTGCCTAGTCACACATCAGTGCTACCCAAGTGAAAGTAGAAAGTTGAAGAACAACTTTCAATCCTACAATCCGTGAATGGTGTTATAGTGAATGTATAATTCCTTTGTCACTGATATCTCGAATGAACTCGAGGCATGGAACAGTCATCCTGTCAACGTTCATTCACTTTCTTGATCTCAAAGTAGATTGAACGAGATATGTATGACATCAATATCACATACTGATTCACACATGCGTGCGCATGCCTATCTCAATCCTACTCATCAAGTGGCCTTGGATATCAAACTCCCTCAGGAGGGACAAATCCCATATCTATCACTCACCCCTCAAAAGCCCCATGTGTCAAAGCCACCCAATCATCACCTTTATAACAACCCATGTTTCAGGACTACGTTTGATGATGTCAAAGTGTGCCCAACGACATGTGTTGAGTGCAGTGATTTCAGGTCTAAGAATCACACTCACCACCATCACTGTGAGTACTGACTGTGACTAACATGTCATGGTTCCATGTGTCAAACTCACGGTGGGTCTATCCGGTACACTTGTTCTCTAACAAGTACCTATGTGTTTGGTTTGATATCTCTATATCATGACTAATGAGATTCTGTCATCAACCAACACCACAATCTAGTCTTGTGTGTCATTGATGTCTATCTACCTTCCACAATGACATCCGACTAGGGACATAACAAGAATGTACAAACTCTTAGCAACCGTATGATCTCATCGTTCAGGTCATGAACCTAAAGGCATACATCATTGAGTACTGTCATTCTCTAGACATTCAATCTGTTCTATCACTATCTCATATGACTGAACCAGAAAGAATTGGAAGCTTGCCTTTGATGTTTATCAAATCAATCTTAATGTATCCCACCAATCATCCCATGATTGGCTCTCAGGGCATACATACCAAAAGTCATATCATCAATACAAGTGATTACAAAATTCTTCTAAGGTCGCTTGAAGGGATTTCCTTTTTAGAACACTAGCATTGAATTTGACTTGAACTTTGACAAGCTCGGGCTTGTTAAGTTGATTCTATTCATGTACCTAAAACCTGATATCAATCTTGAATACACATATTAGATACATATGAATGGAATGGTTGAGTCATTATCAGAATATGGACAATGTATAACCTCTAGGTCAATAGATATAACTCTCTGCCAACAACAATTGTTAACACATATACTACTTAAATAGGAAAGTAACCCTATTTACAAGATCAATAGATTTAGCTAAATGAATAATTAAGACTATTTACACAAGTTAAGCATATTAGGAAGATGCAACTGATAAGTAGAACATCATATACTTTTAGAAGGAATATGAAGAAAATGTATAACAGTTGATTTCTCTTACTACATTATAATACAAATTGAATAGTATAAGAAACAAGGCAAGGGCAACAACCAATGTGAATCATGTTTAGCCCTAACCAGATATACTACAAAATTGTATTACATATTTTAAGCCTTATGGAGATAAGGTATACAAATCATACTCCAACTGACCATAACTGAGTCAAAATCAGTGCCATATAAGATCTAGGAAAGCCAGAATCCTATGATATCCTCTGCCCTTTGTCAGTACGAGTCTTCCATAGTGACATATAGAATCCAACTTCATAAAAACCTATTCCACTTAGGTATATAGGTCACAACACTAGTGAACAGGTTATACAACCCAAATATCTGAGGTACAACCACAATTGTCCTGTATCACATCATATATACTGAGATACGATTGCAACCTTTCTCCTACCAAGGCATGACCACATCCAAACTCTAAATGATGGAATCAAGATGCCAAGAACACTTGGTCACTTGCACCTTGCATACTCAACATTATGCACTCTGAGTTTTCCTTGGGAATACTTATTTCACCATCAAGCAAGTTCTCACATTGGAATGGATCTATCACATACAACATCTACATGATTAGGTTTTCACTTGGTTAATTATTATGAATTTAGTATCTTTTAATGCATCAATCAAGTTATAACGTACAAACCCTAAATAGATTCTACAAAGATAAAGGTAGATTGTAACTCCAGAAGATATAAAACATATTAAGCATAAGTTGATCACATGAACATGTGATATTGTCTCTCTGCCATACACAAGGCTATCACCACTACCAAATCACTTGGGATGGCTAATCCCTCATCACATCACTAGAGAATATCACCTCTAACTAGGCACTAAGCCTCTGCCAAGGTGATGAAACCTAATCATGGAGTTCCTACATAACATCATTATCTTATCATGCATCATCAAGGCTCATAATCACCATACATAGGTCACACATGATACCACATCAATCATTAGCCATGATGTTCATTCAACCTACAAGTTAGGTTTAAAACAAATAGGAGAGAGAAATAATTCATCAAAATGCTAATTACTCAAGCAACTAAACAATAATAACCATGTTATTAAAATTAGGGTTTTTATAACAACATATAACAACCAACCCTAATGTACACAACTTCCCTTTTTCTTAAAGTCATAAGATCAAGAATCACTATCACCACAAAACAATCATGTAATCATAAAGGTATAGAGACCATGATAGGTATAACAACTCTAGAGACCAACACAACATCAAGGCATATCAACCACAACATACGCTAAACATAGAGACCACATGACCCCTCAAAATGTAGTGACCATCTCAGCTCAACCAATGTATAGACAAAAACACATGTAGTGACCAACACATATCTAGGGACCATCACCAACAACAATGTAGCAATCACAAGGAATTGCATCAAATGTAGCGACCACAACAACAACTTCATGAATAACAACCACAAAACATCACTTCGACCAACATAACACATTAACTGTAGCACACATCACAAAATGGCCATCAAAATAGGGAAAGCACCATGACCATAAAGGTTAGGAAAACACAACGATCATCATGAAAAGAATAGCATCCAAGGATGTTGGAGTTAGGGTTTTGATAACCAACCCAAAACCCAAGCTCACCACCAACTTGGTCATAGAGACCACATGGAACCAAGGATACATGTCTACCAAACATATGTATAACATTAGGAATCCCAAGCATCACCAAGGTAAAAATTTCATGAAGATGATAATCATCAAAATCCTAGAATCAAATCATCACAAGGTTCAACATAAACCCATGACATGAGAGAGAAAACCAAGCATTAAGCAAATGCATGTGAGAATCAAGCCTCCATCTTTCAACAAGATAATTGAACCAAGATCCTGGGGATTAAATCAAATGTTCAAAGAGTTCATGTAATAACCAACAACCTCATATGCATACCATCTCTGATACAAAAATTAGGGTTTTGGAAAAAGAGTTAGTCTATGCAAAGACTGCCACATAATCATACACCCTAAATCAAGATATCATCACTAAGCAACTTAGAATCACATTTTATGGATAGATAAATTTGCCTGTAACATTATGTGCAACAATAGTAGAGGAGACAATTATATAACCAGTGTTGAGGTGAAGATCAACTACTAAGCCACAAAGCTCCAAGAGAGAGAAGTAAACCACAACATGGATCAACTCCACAGATAAGCAAGATCACCTCAAGGGAAGAAGAGCAAACCTAGGTCAAAGGAAGCTCAAAGAGAAGAGGGTACAAACCCTAGGCCAAGAAAGAAAATGAAAAAGAGGATATCTTCATCTCACTTAGGTACTACAACGAGAGAACCATTAATTTGACCTCTATTGGAGAGAAGTTCCTCAAGAGAACCACAATGGAGAACCATGGATCAACCAAGAGAAGAAAAAGAGGGATAGGGTTACAAGAAAACAAAATCGAGAAGGATAAACCACTTATCGAGATCAAGGATCACCAAGGATAACCATAAGAGAGATGATCAAATCATATATCACCACATGCAAGGGTTCAAACTCCTTTAAGATCAAGCACCACCACTTGTACCACTAAGAACAAGGGCTGACTCCAGGCAACAAGGGAGAAGGAAGAGAGAACAAGAGGGTGTAAAAGAGATTACTTGCATGTGAAAGAAGGGGTATAAGAGTTTCTAGTGACACTTGACCCTCCAAATCTCAGCCATGTAGGCATTCAAGATAAGCAAGCAAGAATGGGTGATAAAACCAAAGCTAGGTAGTGACCACTATGTACACTACACCCATTGGTCTAAGCAAAACCAAGGTAACAACATGGTAGTGACCGCTACACCATGTTAACCAAAATAAAATGGTCGCCACAACATCAACACAAGTCAAAACATAGTGACCAACATCAAGGAAAAAGCATATCAATCACTACAGACACAAGCAAGAAAGCCCTTTGGTCACAATATTTCAAACGATCAATGTCAAAATCAACCCAAGCATCCATGCAAACCCTAACTTCAACACTCATGATGCCACCTCATCAAGCAAGGTTCAATAAGGTCCCACTAAGAATCATTCTATCTCTCATGATGCTAAAACATAGGTATCACATCCAACATGTGAAAAACCATAAGATACACCCTTAACATGGGTAAATTGCAACTTGGTCCAAAACAAGCATACATATAGATTAACTAGCTCAAACATTAACCAAACTAAAAAGATAAGCATGTCACATGTTATTAAGGTGCATCACATGATTAGATTAAGGTTTTAAGAATATAGTTATGCTAAGCAGACAAGATCAGTAAGAAAGCTTGGTCAGGGATCTTATAATAACATACTGATTAATTTGTAATTTACCTTATTATCCATGAGCCCACATGTACTGTAATACAACATGTAAAAGTACTGTAGCAAGATTCAATCTCACTGTAGAAGACTTATAGTAGACCCAAGACTCTATGTCCAATATCTGGACACCCTGTCTGTAATGAGTTTGACCATGTATGGCCATAGTGACTAATGACAATGAACCATTTATCTATACTCCTCTAAACTTGGGTTATCAGGCAAAAAGTCAAAAGCAATCTACTCTAGTGATTACATAAGAGTTGACTCACTAAGTAGAAATTGAACTGGGTACCTCTAAGATCACCGATGAATGTTGGGTACCTAACTCACATTGTATCAAACTAAAATGAGTAACACCAGGATATTCAGTTAATGTTGAAAGGATTCCTTCCTCATTGGGCCTAGACTCTTGTGCCCCTCTAGTATGCTTCAAAATTTTCTCTTGGACACTACCAGTTAGTAAGCCATTTCCTTCATTGTGGTGCAACCCTTCACATGAAATCTATGGTGTTCAGGACATCGAATGTCTAATTCACTCTTTTAATTTCACTCTACAATCATCAAAACACCACCTTTTAGATTAACTTTGCATTAACTTCTTTTCAAAACTTTTTCTATAATCTATACTATAATCCAAACTATTTAGCCACTCTAGTTATCATTCTAAAAAAAATTAAAATGAATATACTTGATTTACTGGTTAATCCATACTTATTGTTTCTTTCACCTCATTCACATTTAGCATTACTTGCATACAAGAATGTACTATACATAAGATTAAACATATATGAAGACTATTTGTATTAGCTCACATTTGACTGAACGTGTATATGAAATCCTTGTATGAAATTAAATTAGGGTTTTCATATAACTTAGGAAAATATCATGATGATCTTTGATTGTTAAAAAGTCTATTTCTACTATCTCACACACAATTGAACATGTATATAAAATCTTCATATTAAAATGAACTAGAGTTTTCCATGTAATGCATGGGAAGAATAATCTGATTAAAAAATGAAAATCTTCAAATGAATCTTGTAACAAACCTATTCCCCAGCCGTCCCCAATTAAGGAAGGCCAAGAAACTAGAGTTGTTATCCCAAAAACAAGATCAAATGGTTTTGCACGTAATAAAAAATAATTAATAAATTTTAGTAAACTAACTTGATAAAAAAATCATGAAATTTTACAAAATATAGGATTTCAGGGCTTTACCCAAAATATGTACCAACTAGCTATATCCTCCAAATATTAGATTTCCTACTTCACATTCAATGTCTTTTTCATTGTTGTCCACTTTCCTTCTTGAAGCAAATTAACCTAAAATGGTGACAAACAAAATGTAAGTCAATATAACAAGTTATAATGGTATGTGGGGAAAACTAAACTTCACAAGTAATAATAACAACATAATCAAGAAAATATTGGTTAACAAATCAAATTTAAGTTTTCATCGTGACTACCCAATCTAGGTGTCTCCACCCTCTATCATAACCCCTCAGGACATCATACAACAATATCCACAGTCTTCTCCTATTCATGTGGATGACTTTATCATGTCTCCTCCTATTCAGGCGGGTGACTTCTCATGTACCCCCTATTCAGGCTGGTACCTATTAGTGCCTTCCCCTATTTAGGTGGATGGCCTTTCCATATATCCATAGGTGGCCTAGTAATGAGCAATTCAGGTCCCTATATAATGTGATAGCCATAGTCACTTTATAGTTTTCAAGGAAGTAAAATTCAACTGACAATCATATATTTGCAACCTATGCTGAGAAACTTGAGAAAGCCACATGAAACTAAATCGATTACTCATAGACATAAGCACATACCTTTATCAGGAGTCCAAATGTCCAAGAAAGAGAAAGCAATCAACCAAGCAAGTTACCCTGAAAGTTAATGCAACACACCCATGTATTTATCCAAATCACTAACTTGTCTCTCAAGTTAGAGTTTCTAGGTCAACATTAGGGTTTTGACTCTCCAAACCCTAATCAATAATTTTTATGCCCATTGGGTTCACAAACCCTAATTCATCATTAGTTCCACCTTTTATTTTGAGGAAACCCTAATTTATCAAATTATGGATTGCCAGTTCAAATAACATTCAAGTTGCTCTTTTTATTATCAAAAGATCATTCTTTGATCACTAATATTAATTGAACATATTAGGATCATCAAAACCTAAAACTTAGGGTTATTATTCATTTAACACATCAAAGATGTTAACTTACATACTTTTTGAATTAGAAGTAGCTCTACATTTTTATCATATTTTTATTGCATTCCTCATATGTTTTTGAACAAAATTCATATATAATTTGTTTTAATCGGAGTTACCAATAATTAATTACAAATTTCACAATATTAATTGATCTGGGCCAATATAGGAGTGCTAAATCAGCGTTTAGTTTCCATTACCTCATCTCCACATAGATTCAACCTGGCCCAATGGCTCGTGTCCACATCAACATAGCACACCCAAGTTGGTAAGGATTTTAAGAAAGGTCGAATGAACAATTTAACCCTCTTTCTAGTGAAACAATATGCACACATGTGAGGGGTTGTATGGCCTTTTAGACTTCAATCACCCTCAACCTTCCCACCGCAGCATGTAGAACCTACCGTTGGATCACCTCCTCTGACCCCATAGTACTTAGAGCCTGGAGAAGAGTCCAACACCCTTCGCATGGCAATGCTAGTTTTCACAGGGCGTCGTGCCTCTCCGGAAGCAGCTCAAGCGGGAGATAGTAACAAAGTTCCTCCGATGACCCTTCCTAGATGAACAATGAAGTCAACCCAGGGAAGCTGATGTGGCTTTTATTGCACTAATGAATCCACCTAGGGATGAAATCCCTAAGTTTTTACCAAAACCTTGTGCAATAGTACCACCCGCAAGCGGATGGATCCTGTCGCAATATAGTTAAGGATCGAATCCCAATGGACAACATTTTTAAGAATATTCTAGTCAAATTTTTGGATCAACTAAGACTAATATTTAGAACTAGAGATGATTTGGGTTTAGTTAAACTAGTTGCAAGGTAAGTAATAGAGCGGGATTAAAACTGAGTTTAAATTAATGATGGGAATCACTGGGGTGGAATTGGGTTTCACGATCACTACACATATTGTCACATCCAAAACACATCTAGGTTAGATACAATTATCCAAACGGAGTAAGAAAATAATCTTCTAGGAAATACTCCATAGGCTCGATGTCTCATTACCCATAGATCAAACACTTACTACTCTAGAGACATCCATTTTGGAAGTTCTCATCTGGGCATGAACCATGTTAATCAATATTCCTAAGTATTGAAGTTCTCACAAAAAGGAATATAATAGATCATACAAGGTAGGTGATCAATCCACAAAGAATGCATTAAATGATTAAACTCAAAATGGAAAGTTATATACAAGAAATAGAATGTTATAAGATGACATGTAAGCATGGGAAGTGGGGCTAGTCCCCCACCCCATCAAAATGGACTACTCACTCCTCAAAATAGAAAAAAAATAATGAGAGAGAGGGAAGATTCCTGTAACGACACCGCTTCTCAGTCACCCCCAATTAACAGAGATCAAGAGGTCAGAGGCGTTATCCCAAATAGGATCAGTGGTTTTGAAAATAATCAACAATAATTAATAACTTCTACAACAACAAAGCTTTAAAATGGAATGAAATTTTTCTTTTCTCATACCTTACAAAATGTAGGAGCTGAGGGACTTTACCCCATTTAACATTTATCTATCTAAATCCTCCAATCTTTATTAAACTTTATTCCATCATTGTCACTTTAAAGGAATATCCATTTTCTTGATAAACCTAAAACGCTGACAAACAAAAGTCGGTCAGTATAATGAATTATACTGGTATGTGGGGAAACCAATAACCATGCATTTAATTGTAACAACATAATGCAAGCAATTATGATTTAACAAAACAAGATTTACATTTTAACATGACTACTCAATCCTTACATACCCTAGCCTTTGTGTCATCCCTACAGCGGATAAGGATACTACCTCTCATATGGTAGATCTCAACTAACCCCCATGATCCTACAGATCCATACATAGGGTCGTAGAGTCGTAAGGTCCTACCCAAGGGCAGACCAACACATCAACTCATGATAACCTAATGATCCTTCCTCATTGGAAGGCCATGTACTAGGCCATCTGATAACCTGATGATCCTACCTTGTGGGTAGACCATGTACTAGGTCATCCTTCTCATCATTAACAAAGCTACAAAGGAGGACCAGGATCTGATTTAATCACACATGTATACTTATGGTGGTAGTCATAGTCACTTTATAGTTGCATGAAATAAAAGTCAAACAAGCAATTATTTCCAAGAAATCATTAAAACCTTGGGAATTGCCAGGAAACTAAAGCGATTTAACCATAAGTGTAACCACATACCGGCTTTGGAGATCTCAAAGAAGCAATTTATCCAAATCCAACTTAGATGTCCATATAAGCAAGACAAGCAACCAATCAAGCAAACTTGGATCCTGAAAGCATTTATAATGTATATTTGTCACAAACATATCCCAAACAACTCCTTATTGACTTGGGACACCTTTCTATAGTTTCTAGGTCTCATTAGGATTCATTAGGGTTTCTTAGATCAATTTCTCAAACTTTATCCTTTTAAGGTCAACAAACCCTAAAATAGCTTTTTGACTCATAAATAACCCTAATTACTCAAATTATTCATAGTTAGGGTCTTTTATACTCAAATTGGATTTGAACAACATATATCTGTCTTATTCATGGATTTGTGCAATTAAAACCATTAAAAGTCATAATTATCACAATTAGGGTTTTTGAGCCCATTAATGCATATTAATGTACATGGAACCCTAAATTAAGCCAATTATGTACAAAGATCATCTTTTAAGACCTAATTCTCTCTTTTATTAACAACAAGTTAATATTTCCTCAAAATATTCCAAGAACGTTATTAGATCTAATTATCATCAAAAATTAGGGTCTTTCATTAATAAAACCATTAAAGATGACATCTTTAAGTACTTTTCGAATTGCAAATATAATTAGGCTTCAATTAAATTTTTATTGCATTCCTTGCATTTTTATGATGAACTTTCATATATATTTCATCTTAATTGGAGTTACCAATAATTAACTACGATTATTCTAAATAATTTACCTTTGGACCAACAACAAGGAGCCACGCCAGTAGGCGGCCCACCTTTCTATCTTTTTTTTCGCGTGGGTAGGGCCGCAGTAAAGGAGATGGAAAGTCTCTTTTACCCTTATATACTTTCACAAGCATCGAGGGCTAGGATGTCTTTTCCTCCTCTCCCATCTTCTTCCTTGCGATAGTCCTCGCACGTAGAGCTGTTCCGACCCGTGGTCAACACCATGGTTGACCTTGCACTCTCATCCCTCAAACCACAAAGTGGCATCATCCTCATCTTTGCCAGGTTTTGCCAAAACTAACTGTGCTTCCAATTCCTCCATTGGCATGCTAGATGGTTGGGATGAGTAGGATGAACTATGGCAAGGCAAGTAGACCGGCACAGAGGTGAAGTGCAAGGCTCTAGGTGGAATTCCTCTTAGGTTTGCATTCGTGAAGGCTGGTAGGGCCTCCCAAAGGTGATTCCATACCCGTTGAAGATCAAAGACCCTCTTTTATAGGGGGAGTTCTCCTGACGCATCCCCACTATTAAGGGGATTTGGGAGAAGTTTCTAGGGCTTCCCAAACCACCCCAAACCTAGGTTGGTTGGGTGCAAAATTCGCTCTTGAAGCTAGTGAGATTGTTTCAAAATCGTACATGAACCAAGTTGTGAGAGAATCCAGGAAAATTTGAACGCCTCTTGTTTCCCAATCCTACCTGATGTAGAAGATGACCCAGGCGCCCTTGGATCTTAATCCAATGGCTTCCATGTTGCACGCATGATGGTTATTCAAGTTATAATATCAAAATAATCGGGGAAAATAATTGCGATATCACTGATTATCCCTCTCACTTTAGAAATCTTATAAAATCCATATATCCCAAACCACTTATCCAATTAATACCATAATTTAAGAGAAAGTCTATAATGACTTAAACAACTTGTGTGACAAGTTTGGGACTCAAACTCAAAAGTATGAGAGACTTTCCTTCACATACAAGTTATAACTTAATAAGGCATATTTTATACATATTTTATCTCTCTTATTCTTTTATATCATTTATTTGGATTCCTTTTACCATTATAATCCTTGTGGATTCAAAATCTCATCCATGATGAGTCAAGAACACATCTTTCCACATATTTCTTGTATTTTCACCATTATCTCCAATTTCCTTCTTAATATTGCGTTATTTGATTTCTTCTTTTTCTTTTAAACATTTTGGACTCATTAACATATTATGATCCATGACATCACATGTAAAAAGTAATTTTTTCAAAGGGAATCCATTCAATACATATAATTCATACGACTCCCATAATCATACATTTATTGGGGAAATTGCATTTCCAACCATATGAAACCAAAAATTAGGGTTGTAAAATCCTTACGCTCTTATAGGAATTTTGCCCTCAAAATTCCACCAAACATACAAACAAAGTAGGATAAGGCTTTTCCATGTCCATCATGTCTCCCATGTGGCTTCATCCTCTCCATTGTGCTTCCAAAGAACCTTTATCATCTTATATTCTTACATCTGAGTTCTTTCTCACCTCGGTATTATGTAACCTCATCGGTGACTTAGGATATTTCAGCCTCATTCAGGAGCTCATTAGGTTGATTGCTCAACACATGACTTGGGTACCTCACATAGTGTGCTAGATCGGACAAATGGAACACATCATATTATCCTGAGGGGTAAGGCTATACATAAGCAACTCCACCAATCCATCTCAAATGGACCCATGTATCGGGGACTCAAATTTGTCAGCCATAGCTTAGAGGGGTTAGGTTTTCATAATACATGTTTACCCACAATGAACTACATGTCAGTCTGCTTTGCATTTTCTCACAACTCATGTCGATCCTGGGCTTACTTAGCCATTTCTTGATCAAAGCGTCATCATCTGCATACACTGTGGTCTCTCTGACCTTCACAAGGTCCTTTCACTGACATCATCCAAGTGAAGCAGTGACCGAAACAACCTCCCTTATAGAGATTCATACATCTCGATACTAGTTGTGGTGGCTATCATGTCAAACAAACTCTTATAGGAACTGCTCCCATGAATCACCCTGAATGAGCACACATGCTCTCACCAGACCCTTTAAAGTCTCGATCATACTCTCTTGACTATCCATCAGTCAGTGGTGATATGATGTACTAAACTTCCATCTAGCATCGAGTTCTTCATGTACCTTCATCTACCACATGGAAGTGAACTTAAGGTCATACTCAAGATATTGAACTCAGATCATGGTGTAGTTGAACTATCTCTCTCTCATATATATAGTTCAACCAAAACTAGCACTCTCTCTTAGGCAAGGGATTAGGTCAACTTGGTAAGGCAATCTACCATAACCCATATTGCATCATGACCACTCTTGGTCCATGGGAGACCCACCACAACGTCTATGGTGATCTACTCCCATTCCCTCTCGGGGACTCTTCATCATCTGTAGCAACTCACTGGGTTACTGATGCTCAGCCTTCAACCTCTGGCATGCATGGAAACTAGCCGCATGCAACTCTATATACTTTTTCATCTCAAGTCTTCGTAGTACTACTATAAACCTTAACTATCTTAGTAGTACCACGGTGTATGGGGTACATAAATCATAAACAACTTGCATAACATGATTCCCCAAGGATGACTCCTCATAAACCCTAAAACACTCTAGTGGGTTTCACCACCTTCCTTTCCTAAGAAGTGTATCTGAGGTTCTCACAACTATCCTTTTACCTCATCAAGCTCTGGGCTGGCTAACCGAGTAAGCACTAATTTGACCAACGGGTCAGGTTATATCTGAGAGTTAGCCACATAGGTCTCATCTTCTAATGATCATAGGGTTTACCTAACAACCTTTTCTAGTCTTTCTACTGGCTATGCAAGATAGATGTACACCAAAGTTGTATTCTACTGAGAACATCTTGTTACCATATAAGCATCCTTACATGCCAGGTGATGGTGAAGACATAAACCCTCATATACTTCACTCATCATCCTCATCTTGGGTGTAGGTCTAACTGAGTCAAGAAAACTTCAAGCTCATCATCTCGATTACCATACCCAAGATGCAACTCTTAGGATCCAAACTGGTCTTGATAAGAATGTCCTCATATGATGATTACCATTGTTCTCTTCATGTTTCCAAACCACATATCCAACGTACTCTCAAAAGGTGTGGTACTTCCTCTATCCTCAAACATAGTAAAAAGGTTTTAACTCATATAACCATTATCCTCAGTATGGCATGTGTTTTGTCCTGTCTCTCAAACCCATAACAAGATGAAATAAGCATTTGGTTGCAGTCCAAATATAGAGGTCAACCTATCCCAAGAGTAGAGATGGTGCATCACACATCACCACCACACTTTCCAATCTAAGTTGAAATGTACATCACATGTCTCCACAACATGAACATCTCCATTATGGGTCTACACCCATGGGAAGACTATTTCAATCACCTCTAGATCTTAACATATCTATTATGTACAATCATTAGTCATAACCTGAAGGTCTCTAGGGTGCTGGCACTTTTGGGTTGATCTGACCCTTATGCATCTAAGGAGTGCCTCTCACATTTACCCCTTAGGCCTCATGTACTCATGAAGGTGGCCAACCTCATAACCCATGGGCCTTGGGAAAAGGTAGCTATTACCTCCCGACCCTATGGTCTTGTGCATTCAGGGAATAGATAACTCCTACTCCCATCGGTCTTATCCCTACTTGACCTTAGTGTTGACTTAGGATTATACCATAGCTCATAGTTTTTGTGTTGATACTCAAGCACATCTCATCCTTGAATCCTCATTCGAATCTTCATCCTCTCTCTAGTCATACAGGGCTAACTTTTCATCCCTCATAGGAATCATGGAAACCTACCTACCTCTATCTAGCCCCATATAGGTTACCTCCATGGCAACATATCTTCCTGCCCCTTAGAGATGGTCACACGTGGGTCTATAGATTCATGATCATACTATGTGCTCTTCACTTAGCTCATTAAACTCTTATAAGTTTCCTCTTAAGGTTACTTCAAACCTAAATAAGAGTTTGTGCTCACCCTATGTAAATGGTTCCTTCCCAGGACAGGATAAAACCATCTCTTGATAGTAACAAAAGTCACAAACATCCTTACGTCCAGGGTTTACATCACCATGGGCATGGTTAGCCCTATCATTCTACTTGGTCATGTAGCTAGCAAGGAGACGACCTACTAAACCATGCTAAGTTCCTTGGTATGTCATATGTATTCATCATTCCTCAAGGTTGGACCAATATCATACATGCATATGTCACCCACCTATGACAGTGGTTCATCAAACATATATCTTTATTCATGTGGGGTTTCCTTTTGCATAAAACATAAGAGGGGGTGCCATACTCAAATACCATGAACGCAAACAGCCTCATGATCATCATGTGCACCAGATACTACTACTTCCCTTCTTTGGTCTAGGAACCCCAGGTTCACCTCTTATGCATTAGCTAGCTAACTGCATGCTCAGCTGTTCAACCATGAACCAAACCTATACCAGATAGGGCATATACCTCTTAACACTCTTCCACGTGAACAACCCTTTAGATTCCTACACCTGGACAGTCAACTTGGTGTGAGGCCGCACAACTTGCTATCATACCATACCTCTTTAAGGTCTACAGAACTCTCCTTCCTACACCTAAAAGGTAGACACTTATAACATATGTACATTGGTTCAAGAAGCCTCTTACTCTTTTCTAGGGTTTGGTTCCTCTAAAGGCATCCAAGGTACGACAAGCCTTCAAGGATCATGCATGAGGCAACCATAACAATCAAATCAGGATCGTCCATTCCAGGTCATATAATACTCAACTTCTCATGATTCCTCATGTCTTGGAGTCAAGGTCACCAACCTTCTTCATCGGGTCTCACTCTTTCTCTCTAAAGATAACCCTACAACTGGTCCTACAACTGGAGGTTCTTTCACCAAAGATGGGTCAAGCTCATAAGGGTACACATCTATCCCTACTTGGGTGAAGCATACTATCAAAACTTATATTCGGTCAAGGTCATCCAAAGCTCTTTGCATGCCTATCTCAGAAACTATTAGGCACAACCTATCTAACATAGGTCTAAAATTTGTTGCCAGCCTTGATACCACTCTCTTCTATGTATGTATATACCTATTTTCTGTACATATATGCCCATTAGGGTTTTCATACGATCATTATCAACCTTCTCAATGAGGGAGCGATTCCTCACTCGCAACAGGAACGACCACCCAAGGTCAGGTCACCAAAAGGCACATGGGTCAAACAACCACACATGGTTAACATTTCTCATGGATGCCCAAAGCCTCTAAATACAACATGCATGTCTAACCCACATACGTGCATGCATGGTCAGTTATGATATCCAACTCATCGTGTCTTCTCTTTCTCTATCCACCTCTTAGGGTTTTGGGTTAGCGTCATCCTTAGAGGATGTATCAAGTCTCTTCCTCTTCTTGTAGGCTTCTTCCTCCTAGGATAACTCTCTCTCCTTATCCTCCTATGAGAAGGTCTAACCTCAGAGCTCTCCAGAGGGCATGACAACACACGCCATGCAACCTTAAACATGCAACTAATCCTTAATTAGTTTGAGCTTAAACTATTAAAACTTATGTCCATGACATCCGTTTTACATGCTTTTCATTATTGATGGAGGATTCATTAATCCTTATTAACTTATCTCAAACACAAGAGGGGTTTGGAGAGAGAGAAATCCTAATCTCTTAAATCTTATTCAATGAACGGGGTAGAGAAGGGACGAAGACAAATGAGAGAAGACCTAGAGGTATCTTATTTCGAGTTAGCTCCTATGATTTTGTCCAGGCAGTCACACAATATCTGGAAGTCCTCGTAGACCGACTAGTGGGGCAGAGGAAAATCTTTCCAGTCCCCAGATTGTGATCCTTTTCTAGACACCTCCATCATTGGAAAATCCTCTAATAACTCCCTTGGGCTCTAAAGAGTTTTTAAAATTTAATAATTACTAGAGATTAAATGGAAAACCACGACTCTGATACCAAATGTAATGACCCCGCTTCCCAGTAACCCCCAATTAAGGGAGACCAAGAGGTTAGAGGTGTTATCCCAAATAGGATAAGTGGTTTTGCAAATAATCAACAATAATTAATGAATTCTACAATAACTAAGCTTTAAAATGGAATGAAAATTTTCTTTTCTCATACCTTACAAAATATAGGAGCTGAGGGACTTTACCCCATTTAACATCTATCTATTTAAATCATCCAATCTTTATTAAACTTTATTTCATCATTGTCACTTTAAAGAAATATCCATTTTCTTGATAAACCTAAAATTCCAACAAACAAAAGTCGGTCAGTATAATGAATTATACTGGTATGTGGGGAAACCAATAATCATGCATTTAATTGTAACAACACATTGTAAGCAATTATGATTTAACAAAACAAACTTTAATTTTTAATATGACTACTCAATCCTTACATACCCTAGCCCATGTGCCATCCCTACAGTGGACATGGATACTACCTCTCATATGGTAGATCTCAACTAACCCCCATGATCCTACCTTACATGTAGATCAATACATAGGGTCATGGAGTCATAAGGTCCTACCCAAGGGCAGACCAACACATCGACTCATGATATCATGATGATCCTACCTCATGGATAGACCATGTACTAGGTCATCCGATAACCTGATGATCCTACCTTGTGGGTAGACCATGTACTAGGTCATCCTTCTCATCATTAACAAAGATACATAGGAGGACTAGGATCTGAGCTAGTCATGCTCATATACTTATGGTGATAGTCATAGTCACTTTATAGTTACATGAAATAAAAGTCAAACAAGCAATTATTTCCAAGCAACCGTTAAAACCTTGGGAATTTCCGGGAAACTAAAGCAATTTAACCATAAGTGTAACCACATACCTGCTTTGGAAATCTCAAAGAAGTAATTTATCCAAATCCAACTTAGATGTCCAAACAAGCAAGACAAGCAACCAATCAAGCAAACTTAGATCCTGAAAGCATGTATAATGTCTAATTGCCACAAACATATCCCAAACAACTCCTTATTGACTTGGGACACCTTTCTACAATTTATAGGTCTCATTAGGATTCACTAGGGTGTCTTAGATCAATTTCTCAAACTTTATCCTTTTTAGGTCAACAAACCCTAAAATAGCTTTTCTACTCATAAATACCCCTAATTACTAAAATTATTCATAGTAAGGGTCTTTTATACTCAAATTGGCTTTGGACAACATATATTTGTCTTATTCATGGATTTGTGTCATTAAAATCATTAAAAGTCATAATTATCACAATTAAGGTTTCTGAGCCCATTAATGCATATTCATGTACATGGAACCCTATTCTCTAAAAAAAATGTACATGGAACCCTAAATTAAGCCAATTATGTACATAGATCATCTTTTTAGACCTAATTCTCTTTTTTATTCACAACAAGTTAATATTTTCTCAAAATATTCCAAGAACGTTATTAGATCTAATTATCATCAAATCTTAGGGTCTTTCATTAATAAAACAATTAAAGATGACATATTTAAGTACTTTTCGAATTTTAAGAATAATTGGGCTTCAATTATATTTTTATTACACTCCTTGAAATTTTCTGATGAACTTTCATATATATTTCGTCTTAATCAGAGTTACCAATAATTAACTATGATTATTCTAAATAATTTACCTTTGGACCAATAGCAAGGAGCCACGTCAGCAGGCGGCCCACCTTTCTATCTTTTTTTCTTCTGTACGGGCGGGGGCGCACTAAATGAGACAAAAAGTCTCTTTTACCCCTGTGTCCTTTCACAAGAATCGGGGGCTAGGAGGTCTTCTCCTCCTCTCCCATCTTCTTCCTTGCGATGGTCCTCACACGTAGAGCTGTTCTGACCCATGGTCAACACCATGGTTGACCTTGCACTCTCGTCCCTCAAACCACAAAGTTGGGACATGCTCATCTTTGCCAGGTTCTACTGAAACTAATCCTTCTTCCAATTCCTCCATTGGCGTGATGGATGGATGGGACGAGGAGGATGAACTCCGGCAAGGCAAGTAGACCGACACAGAGGTGAAGAGCAAGTCTCTAGGTGGAATTCCTCTAGGGTTTGTGTTCGTGATGGCTAGCAGGGCCTCCCTGAGGCAATTTCATCCCTGTTGAAGATCAAAGACCCTCTTTTATAGGGGGAGTTCTCCTGACACAACCCCATTGTGAAGGGGATTTGGGAAAGCTTCTAGGGCTTCCCAAACCACCCCAATTCTAGGTCGGTTGGGTGCAAATTTCGCTCCTGAAGCTAGCGAGATTGTTTCCAAAATCGTACATGAACCAGGTTGTGAGAGAATTTAGGAAAATTTGAACGCCTCTTGTTTCCTAATCCTACCTAAGGTAGAAGATGACCCAGGCACCCTTGGATCTTAATCCAATGGCTTCCATGTCGCATTCCTGATGGTTATTCAAGTTTTAATATCAAAATAATTGGGGAAAATACTTGTGACATCACTGATTATCCCTATCACTTTAGAAGTCTTATAAAATCCATATCTCCCAAACCACTTATCCAATTAATACCAAAATTTAAGGGAAAGTCTATAATGACTTAAAAAACTTGTGTGACAAGTTTGGGACTCAAACTTGAAAGTATGAGAGACTTTCATTCATATGCAAGTTATAACTAAATAAGGCATATTTTATACATATTTTCTCTCCCTTATTCTTTTTTATCATTTATTTAGATTCCTTTTACCATTAAAATCCTTGTGGGTTTTAAATCTCATCCATGATGAGTCAAACACACATATTTCCACATATTTCTTGTATTTTCACCATTATCTCCAATTTTCTTCTTAATAATGCATTATTTGATTTCTTCTTTTTCTTTTAATCATATTGGACTCATTAACATATTATGATCCACAAAATCACATGCACAAACTAATCTTTGCAAAGGGAATCCGTTCAATACATATAATTCATACAATTCCCATAATCATACATTTATTGGGGAAATTGCATTTCCAACCATATGAACCCAGAAATTGGGATTGTAACAATTCCGTTGTGGTCATGGTAAAGAAGATGGTTGCGGCTCGGTGGAGAAACGGTCTTCTACACGATGGTGGGGAAGATCTGAACGAGGAGGGGAAGAACACCAAGAGGGACGAGGATGATCTTCTCTTTCCTTCTTCCTTCTCTTTATGTGCTATTGCTCACCAGAGATGGAGTGATAGATGGTAGAGTAGCAAGGACAACATAGAGGTAGTCTTTGGAGGCGCAGATCATCTTCCTTGGCTGGGCATAGAGCGACAACTTGTTGTTATGGATGGAGCGGAAGTGATGCGTCAAATGAAGGAGGGGGTTATCTATTTGTAGGTGCACATCTAGAGAGCACCGACTTAGCTACCGTGGTCGCAACCTTCAGTAGCGGTCATGATGGTACTCATCGGCATGACTGTGCCGAGGTGCGCCTAACCATGCTGAGATGTTGAGGTCGCTCTAGTGTGTCGTGGTCGTGCTAGTGTGTCTTGGTCACACTGATGTGTCTTGGTCGCACTGGTAAGCCGCGGTTGCAACCCTTGTAGTGGTCGCTAGACCTTGGCCTCGACCTGATCGTTTTGAGATGGACCCAATCATTTCAAGTGTTGCGGTTGCAGCATTGTCTTCTTGGTCATGGTCATGACATCCATCTTGCTCTTGATCATGACCCTCAAGTAACAAACCCACCACCACAGGGGGGTATTGATATGGGTCGATGGGCCTACATTGATGAATCCTCTAACTAATGAGGATGCTTGCTGATGAAGGGACTAGCCATCGAAAATAGGGTCCAAATTATCAAAAGTTTGATCAAAGCTGGTGCACATAGTGTGATTATTAATCTTGTAATGGAGACGAATGGATTTGATCAAAACTCTAAATAATGCTACTCCCTCACCTGGTTTCTTTTTTGCTGATCATACCTTACCCTGGTCTATCCTCTTTGATGTGTTTCCTTCTATCCTCATAATTACTTTCCAATTCTACTTGACATACTCTCAAATTCATGGTTTCTTCCATGTTTTCCTTTCTATTAGTCTCTCTTTCTCACGTAGCTATTATCAAACGTATCTATTGAACATGGGTGTTAAGGAAATATATTATGTCCACAACCTTTTACACCAAAAATGTATAAAGGAAGGAATAAAACATTATGATGCATATCTAACAACCTATTTTCTTAAATAAACTATAGATAACCATTAATGTATTTCTAACATTGTGGAATTCATTGGGAAAAACTTGCTCTTTTAAACATTTTCTTAAAACAATCATTTTCTCCTAATTTTAGGATTTTCTTCCCTTTATGAGGCATATTTAAAACATTAAAACATACCCTTTTCTATTTCTTTCTTTTCTATATTCTTTATTGTAATTATTTTTCTCATTAGCAACCATGTGAAACCGAATACTAATTAATAGTAACCATTCAAGCCACTTTCTAGAGAATTCTACACTAATCTCTTAAGCACATACGTTTATTATCTATTTTCTTTTGCTCTTTGATCATTATGGGATTTTTCTTCCCTTCCTTTTCCCTTATATTCATTACTGGATTCACCAAAAATAGTAGAAACCACGCAATTCACCACAAAGGGAAATTTTTCAAAAGAAAGCCATTCTTTCTAAAGAATGTGTAACATATTTCCAATATGTCCCATTTATTCAAATAATTGCATCTCAATTATATAACAACATGGGAAAAACCTGATTGTAACAAATCTTTTGCACTGACTTGCATTCTATTTATTCATACAACTCTCTAGTTTCACTCATCTAGGGTTTCACCCTCTTCACTAAGATATTAAGAAAACACAAACAATTTCAATTAAATTCTTGGGTAGTGTTTTTCATATCTTTACTAAACATTCAGATAAATCAATCAAATAATATATAATAAGATTCAAACCAAGAATCTTCTTTACTTAACTATATACTACAAATTCAGATATAACCAAAGACACTAGGTTTTGGTATATTCTTCTAACTTCCACAACAACTTTAGGAATTATATTCTAGATTATTTGTATCCATTTCTAATATGATTACATCATTTCAACACAACAGAATATAACATATTTCTAAACTATCTTGTAAAAGCTAGAACTGAAAGGAAAATTTAGGGTTTATTATCACACATAGAAAGAACTAAAGATTTAAATGATGTTAATCCATTTTAATGCAATCTACTATTAAGTGGAATTACCCACTCACTTAAGGTGTGAAACACCTTAAAACGCAGTTCATGCTGTTGTCTCATTGAAACCATGACAAATTTCAAGCAATCTATCATTTTCTTCTTTCTTCAAACATAGAAACCCTAGGAATAGATAATTGTAAAGAAAAAAAAAGAGAAAATGTGGTGATTTGATACCATCTTGAATCAAATTAGAGTAGGGATGAAATATATATATGTAAGAGAAGATCCACCATGAACATCTATCTAAAGAAGGTAAACTTTCTTACTTGCAACATTCCTCACATGATAAAACCCTAGATCAACATATCCACTTCCTTCCTTCCTCAAATACTAATTCTCCATCACTCTCTAGGATTTCAGAGCTCTGGAATGAATCATGAAATATATGATCTAATTGTTCGTATGTATGCCCTGAGAGCCAATCATGGGATGATTGGTGGGATACATTATAAACATCAAAGGCAAGCTTCCAATTCTTTCTGGTTCAGTCATATGAGATAATGATAGAACATATTGAATGTCTACAGAATGACAATATTCAATGACGTATGCTTTCAGGTTGAGGACCTGAACGATGAGATCATACAGATGCTAAGAGTTTGTACATTTTTATTATGTCCCTAGTCAGATGTCATTATGGAAGGTAGATAGACAACAATGACACACAAGACTAGATTGTGGTGTTGGTTGATGATAGAATCTCATTAGTCATGATATGGAGATATCAAACCAAAAACATAGGTACTTGTTAGAGAACAAGTGTACCGAATAGACCCACCGTAAGTTTGACACATGGAACCATGACATGGTAGTCACAATCAGTTATCACAGTGATGGTGGTGAGTGTGATTCTTTGATCTGAAATCACTACACTCAACACATGTCATTGGGTATATTTTGACATCATCAAACGCAGTCCTAAAACATGGGTTGTTATAAAGGTAATGATTGGGTGGCTTTGACACATGGGGCTTTTGAGGGGTGAGTGATAGATATGGGATTTGTCCCTCCTAAGGGAGTTTGATATCCATGGCCACTTGATAAGTAGGATTGAGATAGGCGTGCACACGCATGTGTGAATCAGTATGTGATATTGATGTCATACATATCTCCTCCAGTCTACTCTATGATCAAGAAAGTGAATGAACATTGACAGGATGACTGTTCGATGCCTTGAGCTCATTCGGGATATCAGTGATAAAGGAATTATACATTCACTATAACACCATTCACGGATTGTAGGATTGAAAGTTGTTCTCCAACTTTCCTTTTCACTTGGGTAGCATTGATTTGAAACTAGGCACCACACTTTGCTTGTGAAGTCATAAGTGTTATGGACTTTCACTGCCAACGTGAAAAGGGCTTGTAGGGTCACACACATAGGATTTAACCTGGAAGAGGAGTTTATCCACAAATGATATTTAAATTGATTGTTAAAGGAGTTTAGTAGTTCAATTAAACACTCAATAAATTGATAGCTCAGTATCATAGTGTTCAAGGTGTTGGACCGATTGATTAGAGTATTAGATTGATTGAAACTGCGATTGACTGATTTTATGCAGTTTGCACTCCCAACCGATCGGCTCATACGATGAACCGATCGGCTCAGGTTGGTGAACCGATCGGCTCATGTGATGAACCGATCGGCTCAAGACAGGCTGAATCGACCGGTTCAAGGGTTGAACCGATCGGCTCAACTGGTCCAAATGAGCGAGCTGGGAAAGTCAGGTTGGTGAGAAATTTCTCTTCGTTTCACTTGTCCAATTTGATTAGAACAAGGATTGGTATTTGGATCAATTCAAAACAAAAGACGAAAAGTCAATCGGGAACTGACCAGGGCAGTGAACTGATCTATTCAGAAGTGAACTGATTGACTCAGGTGTCCCAATCGACCGGTTTAGGTGTGAACCGATCGACTTAGGTCCCCAACCTACTGGTTCATGCTTGAAATGATCGGTTCAGCTGGCACCGTTGGTTGTTTTGTAGAAAATCTCGAACCCTTCTACTCCTACTTTAATCCCGCATTGCCCGGGGTAGAGAACCCTATCCCATGACCCTCCTATATATATAGGGGTATTGGGGGCTTCTCAAGTACAACTCAGAACACCAGTTTCTCTGCAAAGTTGTCGTTCTCTCTAGTTGTGGTAACCAGGAGAGCCCGAGCAAGTGCTACCCAATAAGGGAGGCACAACAAGGGAAAGACAACTATAGAAAGGTGACTGGTGGTAAGAGAGTGTGTCTGTGACTAGTACGCCGACAGGAGGGTACGAATCCTTTTGGTGCCTTGTGCGATAAGGCGATCAGAGTTCCACGTGGTCCGTGTTGACTACTACAGAGGCGGGAGATTTCTACCGCTCGAAGGATAGCTATCAATCCCGACAGTCCCGGTGAGACCAGGAGTTGCACATACATCATCCAAGACCAGAGGTGAAGACCGCGCAAGCCGCGAGGTAACGTCGCCGAGCAAGCCTCGGGACAAGGTATGTCTCTACAAACCATCCTTCCTATTGTATAGACGTTGACGCGATTCCTTTATTCTGGGTTCAGGAAGAAGAATTTTTTTTTGTTTCCACTGCCTTCTCTGCCTCCCCATAAACTCAACACTAATAGTGTGTTAGGTCACTCATACAGAACTACTAAGGTGCTTGGGACAATTGCAAATTAACCCTACCTTGCAATTTGCTTTATTTCAACACAATTCTTTTATCACAAAACATTACTGAAAAATGTTATTTGAATTAGTCAAAACTCCTCTAACAATTATGAACAATTAGTAAGTAGTCTAAAATAAAGTTTCAGGGCTCCAGTAAAGAAATTAGGTTATTCAATGTTGCCAATAAATAATTAAAAATCAAACCCAACACTACTATACTATAGTCTGTGGTAAGGTCGGTCACATTTCAATTCAACCTACCAATAGATTCAAAGAACATCCCATTATTTTGGAAAATTTTCACTATCACGCATAATTTAGTTATACAAACTATATCCAAATTTCAAAGATATCAAAGTTACCTATAAAATAAATATAAAAACATACTACACCACTATATTTATCAAATTCTATTCATATCTATCAAAACTCTAATTTTGGCCGACTAGGGTTTACATCTCTCAGACCCTAATTATTTAAAATGAAAGCATGCTTAGATTTTTTCATTAGATTTGAAACACATCATAGGGGACCATCATTGATCAGGCTTAAGGGATGATCAATCTAATTTAGCATGCAATCATCCAAGTCAACCCTAAATTACCAATTTAAGCTCAGACATGGTCAAAACACACTTCTTCAATAGTTTCATCATATGATTCAAAGTAAACATATGACAAGGCATTAAAGACTTTGTCATCATAAAAATCATAATTGCCATCATCATCTTCATCATTTGGTATGCGGGGAGCTAAAGAGGCACCACCAGATGGTTCAAACATTTCACATACATTGTTAATATTTGATTTTCCTTTTAGATCAGTTCTCTATTCTTTCGTCTTCCTTTTCTATTCTTTGCTAGTTTTTGTGCACTTGTTTTATCCTCCCCTTTGATGTATTCCTTGGATAGCGCAAGAACATTTCAAGTCATGGTTATGAGCCCCAAGTTTTGTAACTTTTTCCAAATGGACATCAGATTGTGATCTCCTAATTCTAGTGGTGGAGTGATATCCATATAATCACCATTGAGATTAGGAGGGAGTTGTAGACACATCCAAATTTGTCAAAGAGGCCCATTAAGATCTTATTGTAATATATGGAAATTAATGCAAAGAGGTGGTCCTACTTCATCTACATATCTTTTAGAATCTATTTCTCACCCAAGATAGACTCATTAGAGTACCAATGGAAAAAGATTTTTATGACCCCCTCCTCCTATTATCCCCCTAAAAAGGAAGATCGAGAGGGAATGGCCCAGAAACATAATTCTGAGATCAAGATTTGCAAGTAACCAATAATAATAAACAAATTTTATTATATGGAAAAGAGTTTGATGAAAAAATAACCTCTCTGCAAGGGATGTACATGGAATGTAAAACTAATGTTTGTAATGAAAATAAATTCTATCTATCTATATCCTCCAAAAATACATTAAATCTTTTCTTTTGGTACATTTTTTCAAGATGTCCATCTTTCATCACTATTTGTAGGCTACTAGTAGTTTAACCTAAAACAAAACATGGTCAATATAAAAAGTTATACTAGTATGTGGGTGAAACAAAATATGCACATGTATGCATATATAACAACATAATCAATCCTATTATCAATTAACAAGTAATAAAAAAACCTTTTGATTGCTTTAACTTTTCAACCCATAATCTCTGTGGCATACCCACTCACTTGGGGTACCCAATCTTACCACACTCACTCTCTGGGAGTATTTAATTGATCTACCTACTCGTTGGGGGTGATGTTCATCCATGCCCACTCTCAGGGGGTGTTCATGATATCATACTCACTCTTTGGGAGTATTTATTAGTCAACCCACTATCTAGGGGTGCTTTCAATAATCATCATGAATGTATTTAAATCTGATATATTATTATGGGCTTGAGCAAGTTATTTCTATATACTGTGATACTCATATAGGATTTATAGATTGCATGAAGTAAATAAACAAGAAACAGCTAATTTTGCAATCCATTAGACAAAGCTTCGAGGAAACAATAGAAATCAATTAAGTCAGGTAGTCATTGGCATAACCACATACCTTTTTCAGTAGTAACTTGATATCCAAGAAAAAGGGCAATCAATGCAATCAACCAAGCAATTATCCTAAAAATATTGCATAGCACCCAAATATCACTATTTTGTTCATAAACTCACATTAGGACTGACTTGGGATTTTGGGGTCAAAAATAGAGTTAAATTTGGGTTATGGTTTACGAAATACTAATCATCATGTTTTAATACCTTTTTCATTAAGAAACATAATTTATAGTCACATGTATGCTTAACTAAAGAAAAACCCTAATTCATTAACTTTTGAATTACTAATCTCAAATTAGATCTAAGATACCTTTTCTATCAAAAAAGATCAATCTTTGAACATTAAGATCATTTAAACATATTATGATCATCAAAACCTAGAAATTAGGGTTTTAATACATTTAACATACTAAAGTTATAAACTTTAGGAACTTTTAGGAGTATAAGAAGATCCATGTCTTGAAACCTATTTTAATGGATTCTTTTCTTTTTTCTAATAAATTTTCATATATAACATGTCTCCATATGAGTTACATATTAATTTCTATAATATTCTTAAGTTAGTGTCTATAATGACAAATTAGGTATCGACACATCAAAAAAGAATTGCTTATTATTATTATCCAGGTCAGAGTGGGTTAAGGGCGAAAATATCATGCCACCCTTGAGTTTTACATGCACAAGCAAGGGCATTCTTGTCTTTTTACTTTAAATCACCTTACCTCATGATGGGGTAGATCTACAACCCCAAGCGAGCCAAACCGTAGCCTGTCCTCATGGATCCCTACTACAAGAAGCCTCAGAGGGGCTGGAACAAATCTTCCTACCATCACCAGACCTGAGTAGACTTTTCTAATTGTCAAAGATGCCCAAAGATTGGGGAGGTGAGGCTCCTGTTGTAGAGCATTGTAGTAGGCCAGTGGTAGAGTGAATGATGACAAATAGATCAATTGGAGCCCCTATTCAATCACCCTTACACCATGTTTGGGAAAAGGACACTTGTAGAAATCCTTCCTCTTGCTTTCTAGATTCAAGAGATGATTATTTTCCTTGTATGAACCTACTTCATCATGAATATGAAGAAGAAACATCATTGGTTCTCATCAATTATCTCTCAGTTCCCTACCACATAGGAGGGGTTCTTCTAGTTTTCCTCTTACTCCAAAACCCCACATGCATATTATATATATATATATATATATATATATATATATAGAGAGAGAGAGAGAGAGAGAGAAAGAGAGAATTTGTGTTTGTGAGGGATAGAGTAGAGATTGATAGGGTTTCAGGGTTCTCGATGCAAGGGAAGGAAAGCCATTCCTAAGTTTTAATATAAAACCCTGATGTGAAAAATAATTATTCCTCTCTCTCCATAACTCACTTTCCATTTTATTATCTTTTATTGGGTGAATGATTACTCCCCAATTAATCATTTACATACCCAAAACTTTATTTTTAAGACAAAACCAAATATTTACCAAATAAATTACTTAGGCTACAAGATATCTTGTAATCCTCTAGATTTTCTCTCATAATCATAAATTGGGATTGTCTCGCACTTAAAATTATATTAAGTAATTATCATGGGCACAAAATACCTTATCTTCCTATTTTGTTTCACAGGGTCCTATATGTGAAGATTTACTTAAATATAACATATCTCTTTATTATTTAATACTTTCACTCCCAAATTTTGAATAAATGTTTATGATAACTTTATCCAAGAGTAGGTGAAATACAAGATCAAAATACAAAATTTAAAGTTACCTTTCTCTACCTCCAAGTCTCCCCTCTATATTATTTATTTAAAGAATCAAATTAACTCTTTTCTTTTCTAAACTCGGCTATATTCTCTGTTTTGATATCTTTTCTCATAAATAACAATATGGAAACAAAAAAAAACATTATTGGCCGTTAATACCACCTTTTAGAAAATTTCACATTATTCCATACGTAAAAAACTAACTATCCATTATTTTTAGTAATTCTTTTACTTTGGGATTTCCTCTTCTACTTGACCCATGTCAATTAGTGGATTATTGAATATCAGTGAATTCATGAAAATACTTGCAAGAGATAATTTACAAAACAAATCCACACTTTTACAAATAATTCATACAAAGAACTTATTTTCTCACTATCTGAAAACATATATAAAATTATGTGAAAAACTGGGTTATAACAAAGAATTTCCAATGAATTTATCCAACATTGGTTTGGTCCCAACTTGGATTGATCTCGGGTCCATGGATTTTCCAAACACAAGTGAGAAAAAACATTTCTTCTGTTGTCTCCTTGAAGCTAAAACTGAAAACAAAGATCATTGAGAAATATTGCTTTGTTTGGTCATGGATGTTTGGTTTAGGGTTTTGCATTATGTTTATTCGCATGTTTATCTTGTTATTATATATATATATCCTTAATACATATTGATTAGGTGGAAAATTGGTAGGCCTGGCATCGATTACTTTTTAGAGTTTGTGGACTATTTAAATCCCTATATCAAATCATGACAAACTGGAGTAGACCAAAGCTGTGTGGGAGGACTATAAAGGGAGAGGCACAGATTGAAAGATCAGTAAAGCAACAAAGCAGTGAAGGAGGTATATTAACTATTGAAACCAAACTTGCAAAAAAATGACGGTCAAAAGACATAAGTGGGAGACTAGTCTTCAGCTATTAACCTATAGATCATAAACAACGACTCCCAAAGATTCACAAATATGATTGCATACTAGGTAATTTACCCATATTAGATAGTTGACTTATCATGTTCATCACGTGTTAGAAAATCTAGGAGTTATTGAATAATGATGAATGCATATAATGACTAATCTACCTGTATACCTAGTATCCTAAACTATTCAAGGATGACCAATACCAACATGCAAATTTAATAAGTACCATTATTAGAAATAGGAACATTACTAGGATATATATAAGACACTAAATCTATGTAAATGAAAATATGCAAATACTGAAAGCTCTAGAGGGGGTGAATAGACAAAATTTGATTTTATACAACTTAAAACATAATGTTGGTTGACTACCACTTTCTTAAAAAAGATGTTGCGATGGAAAGAGTGAAGTAAGTAATAGACAAGAAAGGAAACTACCAAAAACACAAGATGTAGAGTGGTTATGGTCTCATATACCATTATTGCACTACGTAGTTGTTTTCAAAAAGGGATTCCAACCTATATTTAATTACTTTATTTACACTAATGCAAAATACAACTACTGATATCTTTTGTGGATCAAGAATAACTTCCTTTTCATCTCAAGCATAACTATTGTAACGACCCGGCCTCCCGGTAACCCCCGATTAAGGGAGACCCGAAGGTCGGAATCGTTAATCAATTTACAGGATCAAAGGTTCAACATATAATCAACAATAATTATAAAATTCTACTAACTAAACTGGAATTGGGTACAAAATTTAAACTTTTACTTACCTTTATAAAACTGGGAAATCTAACTATCCACAGCTTGAAGTACTCTATCTAATCCTCCTTGCACTTTATTTCTTATTTTCACGATGTGCCACTATTCTGTTTGTGATTTTCAGGATGTTACCTAAAATGCCGACAAACAAAACATCGATCAGCAATTGTTGGTATGTGGAGGCAACAAAAAATTTCACAATTAGGTCTAACAATTTAAGTATTGCAATCAAGGTAATTAACAAGTCAATTTGCATTTTCCATGTGACAATCCCCACTGCTTTTGCCCTAACCCTGGATTTGACTTAAGGCCACCTTCTCAATCCCGAGCTTGGTGCCTGGGAGTCACCTCTCATGGTGCTCCTTAGTCTAGCCTCATCAATCACCTTCTCATTCCCGAGCTAAATGAGCTTGGTGCCTGGGAGTCACCTCTCATGGTGCTCCTTAGTCTTGCCTCATCAATCACCTTCTCATTCCCGAGCTTGGTGTTTAGGGTCTCCTCTCATGGTGCCCATTGGTCTACCCTCCTGGGCCTGACCTTTATGGCATCTTCCATCAGGGTGGCATGTAGGTGCAGGATTTACACATTTATATTAAATGGTGATAGTCATAGTCACTTTATAATTGCAATATGAACATCCAAACAATTTAGTTGTATTCAATGCGATTAAACATCTAGGAATCTCTCGGAAAACTAAAGCGGTTATTCATAATTAACCACATACCTGTTAAGCAGATTTGAATGCAGAAATAACCAATCAACCAAGATTCAAGCAAGCACACACACAATTATTCCTTATCCCTTATATAGGGGAGGGTTGCACTGCCCTGGGTGCTTGCCCACGAAGTAACCCATCCCAAAAGGAGAGTGATTCCCTCATAAAGGAGCAAGTTCCTTACTCTTTCCTAATTTCTTTGATATTCCCTTTTCTTGTGATAATAGTATTTCGAAAATCCTATCCTTTATCTTCTTATCACTTGACTTTTAATTATTTATCACGAAATCATGTTTTCTTTTAATAGAGAATACTTCCTTTTCTCAATATTACAAAATTCATCAATAATATATCACATTATGCTCTTATTTTATAATTATGGTATTTTCTCTTTCTTCTCCTTTATTGGGGCTCCTTGGCACCCAAGAAACTTTAAGAATTCGAAATTCCTTTTAAAGGAATACTCATCATCCTTAAATGCATCAATATGCATTATTCTTATTATCCTGTTTTATTTCTTATTAAAATATTTCCTTTTGTGGATTTCTCTTTATTTCTCTCTTATTTTCCTCATTAGTATTCCTTTTATTATTAGGAATCATTGGGATACGAAATCCCACTAAGGATAACTCAAATATACCTCTTTTCACATATTTTCCCTATTTCATCAATGTTTTCAATTTCTTTATTAACAAGGAAATACTTAATTGATATTTTCTTTTCTTATTGCCTTTTCTTTGCAACATTGGACCCCTTGGAACCCAAGGAATCTAAGAGGCACGAAATCCTCTTTGGATTTGCCTTCTAGAGGTTTCCACACCTTTCTTATCTCAAATTCTCAGTTATTCATTAATTAATTGAATATCCTTGTTATTGGGCCCAATAGCCAATAAAGCCCACAAATCAAACAACAAGGCTATTTTCAACGAAACTCATTTATTTAACACAAATTATATCATCATTTGTTCCAATATCTTTAATATGAGAAATTACATTTCTCACCAAAGGAACCCAAAATTTGGGGTTGTAACATCCTTCCCCTCTTATGAGAATTTTGCCCTCAAAATTCCATCAAGCATGCAAACAAACAGGATAAGTCTTCTTATGTTCATCAGGGCTCCCATGTGGCTTCACCGTTTCCATGGTGTTTCCCAAGAACCTTCATTATCTCATTTTCTTCCATCTGAGTTCTTTCTTACCTTGGTATATCGTACCCTCATAGGTGACTCAGGACATTTCAGCCTCTCAAAAGCTGAATAGGTTCAGGGCTCAACACATGGCTTGGGTACCTCACATAGTGCTCTGGATCGGACTTATGTAACACATTATACATCATGTTATCCTGAGGGGCAAGGCTAAACACAACCATATCCACCAATCCATCTCAAATGGACCCATATATCGGGGACTCAACTTTCTCAGTTGTAGCTCAGAGGGGTCGGATTTTTACATCACATATTCTCCAACAGTGAACTGCATGTCAGTCTGCTTTGTGTCAACTCGTCACTTATGTCACCACTGGGCTTTCTCTTGGCCATTGCACGATCAAAGTGACTTCATCTACACACACTTGTGCTTCTTTTCTAACCTTCACGAGGCCTCTTTCACCAACATCATCATAATGAAGTGGTGACCGACACAACCTCCTTCTTGCATCCCGATAAAGGCTATGGTGGTTAACATCACATCTTAAGAACTGTCTCTATGTATCACCCTAAATGAGCACACATGCTCTCATCAGACCCTCTAGTCCGGATCATATTGTCCATTAGTATGGGGTGATAAACTGTACAACCATAGAGCTCTTCATGTATCTACTTCCACCTCATGGAAGTGAACCTTTAGGTCACATCAAGAACCTTTGAATTCACATCATGGTGTAGTTGAACCATCTTTTCATATGTAGTTCAACCTTTCTCATGTCATCTAGGTAAGGCGATCTACCATAACCAATATTGTATCTTGACCTTCTTGGTCTAGGAGAAACTCACAACCTCCATAATGATAAACTCCCATTCCCTCTCGGGAACTCTTTACACTTTATATCCATGCATTGGGTTAATGGTGTTTGTCCTTCACCTCCTGGCTTGCATGGCCACATGCTACATGCAACTTTGTTTTAAGCATCCAAAATGCTACCATCACTTACTATCTTTGTAGTATCAAGGTGTATCATGATCTTAAAACCATGATCTCCTGTATGTCATGATTCCTCAAGATCGATACCTCGGAAACCCTAAACCACTCTCAAAAGGGTTTTATTACTTTCCTATCCAAAGAAGTGTATCTGAGGTTCTACCACCATCCTTTTACTACATCAAGGACTAAACTGGCTACCCAAACAACCATTAACTTGTTCAACATATCTTATTACATCCGAGTGTTAGCCAAAACACATCTTCTTCTCAAACTTAGGGTTAGCCAAACAATCTCAACTTCTTCTAGCCTCTAACGAAATTAGGCAGCTAGATCTCAACCAGAGCATTCATTACCACCTCTCATCCTTAAGTGTTAGGTAGCATACACCTCCATGTATTATATTTATCACCTCATCTCAAACTCTAAGTCTATCTTCATCGAGAAGCTTTGAGATCATCCTCACTGTGATCGAACTCGACCTTGGTTAACTTGCAAATTCCACATAGTTCCTGATAAAACATCCTCATAAGCTGACTACACTACCTCTCTTAGTGTTTGCGAATCATCCATGTATCATTCACTTTACCAGGGTATGTTATCATCTCTATCATCATACCTTGTAGCTATGTTCCAACTTACATCATCTTTATCCTTGGTGTAAGGCATGCATACTATCCTATCTCTCACTCCCACAACAAGAAGAAATAAGCATTTGGCTGTAGTCCAAATACAGAGTTCTTCCTATTCCAAGAGTAGAGATGGTACAACCCACCTTGCCCATACACTTTCAAATCCAAGTTGAAACATGCAGCTTATGTCTCTATATCACCAACATCATGATATCCACACTACTTCTAGGGAGAACTGGTATCAGACTTACCTGGTCCAAGCATAACCCTAGGTATTCTCCTCTAGGTCTATAGGGAGCCGGCACTTTTGGGGTCATCCCTTTTCCCTTATGCATCAGAGAGTGCTCTACTCATCTGCCCTTTGGGTCCCATGAGTTCATGAAGGTGATCAATCTCCTAACCCATGGCCCTCAGACAATGATAGTTGTTACCTCCCGACCCCATGGTCATGTGCAACTAGGGAATTAGGCGACTCCTTCTTCCATCAGTCTTATCCCTACCTGACCCTTGGATAGACTTAGGATTCTAACATAGTACATGTCCGACATAGAACCTTACCCAAGCCTTCATCATCTCTCTCTGCATTCTCGACTGACTTTCATCCTTTCACAGGGATCATGGTGACCTGACTATCTTGGTCAGGCCCCATACCGGTTACCTCCATGGCAACACATTTGTATGCACATAGAGATGGCTATCTATGGGTCTATAGGTTCATTCTCATGCCATGTACTCTTCACCTAGCTTCTCAAGATCCTATGAAACCTCCTTAGGTTTCCTCAACACCAACCAAACTAGTAAATTCCCTACCAAAGGGTCGCTCTCCCGGGATGGGAGGAAACTACACCTTGATAAGAAAGGTCAGAAGTATCCTTAGGGTTTACATTCTCATGAGCATGCCTAACCTAACAGCTACTAAGGCACAAGAAGACCACCTAATAACTATGCTAGGTCATACTTGTCCTCTTTCCTCAACATTAGATAAACTTAATTGTGAGGGGTTCTTCAAACATACCCTTAACTTAAGGGATTTCCTTTACCTCTACACACAAGGAGTACCATGCTCGAAACTATAGAGACTCAAATCTCATCACGAGCATCAGATACACTACTTCCCCTCCTAGGCCTAGGAACCCTAGGTTCTCCTTTGGGTATCCAACTACATGCTCAACCTATTAACCACGAATAAAGCATGTCCAAGGTATGTCATGTACCTCCATGATCTTTCTACTCGATCAACGGTTCAGAGTTGGTTCCTCTTCCCAGACAACTACTAGGTATAAAGCCTCACAACTGGTGCCTTAACCTCCTCAGGGTCTAAAGCACTCTCTATCTCATCGAGTAGGTAATCACTTATACCATAGGTACCAGAAGCATCATCCTCTCCCTAGGGTTTGGTTACTCTCAAGCTAACCCAGACATCATCAACCTCCAGGGATCATGCATGAGGCAACCATTATCATCCACTTAGGTCGCATCATTCTCGACTCCCACTGTTTCTCAAGTTTCGGGGTTTTAGGCTTCCAACTTTCTTGGCCGAGGTCTGCTCCCTCTTTCTAGAGCTAATCCTACAACCAACCTCTCTATAAGAGATCTTGTCTTTATGAAGGATCAAGCTCCTAAGCGTGCCCCTACCTAAGTGAAGCCTATACTCGAACTTATGTTTACTCAAGGTTATCCATAACCCCTTATGCTTATCTCATAAGCCATACATCATGATCCCTTGACTAGGGTTTCATTTAACTGTCAACACTACTGACGCACTCTGGGTGCAAGTTATATCCTACTTGCTACAGCCCTATAGGTTCTTCTCTACCCTCATCCATGAAGGAGTTACCCTTCTCTTGAACATGCACGACCCTCTCCAGGGTTGGGTCGCCAAAGGTATTAGGTTATCCAACCTCTCATGGCTCGTATGACGATCCCAAGGCATGTCCGACCAAACACTCGGTCTAACTCATCATGTCATCTCTATCTCTAACTTTCACTTAGGGTTAGGGTTAACATCATCCGCAAAGGATGTGCCAGGTATCTACTTTTGATGGAGGTCTCTACCTCCAAGCTTAACTCTCTCTACTTATCCTCCTATCAAGGAGGTCTATCCTCAGATCTCTCCAGAGGCAATGACAACTTGTGTCATACGACCTAAGCATGTATCTATTCTTTTACGCTTACTCTATTAAGCTTATGTCCATGACATCTTATTTACATGCTTTTTATTAATTTGATGGAGGATTCCTTAATCCTTATCAACCTTACTCATACCTTAAGAGGGTGAGGGAAAGAGAGAAAACCCTAATCCTTAAGGTCCTTAATAGAATTTGATTTGAGAAGGAATGAATAAGATGAGAGAGTCCTAAAGGTATCTTATTTTGATTCATACCCTAAGACTTTGGCCAGGCAGTCACACGGATCTGGGATTCCTCGTATTCTGACTAGCGGTGCATAGGAAAATATTGCCAGCCCCAGTCGTGATCCTTTTCTAGACACCTCTGTCTTTCGGATAATCCTCTAATAACTCCCTTGGGTTCTACATAATTTGTAAAATTTAATAATTATTAAAGATTAGATGAGGAACCTGGGATCTGAGACCAATTATATCGACCCCGCCTCCCGGTAACCCCCAATTAAGGGAGACCCGTAGGTCGGAATCGTTAATCAATTTACAGGATCAAAGGTTCAGCATATAATCAACAATAATTATAAAATTCTACTAACTAAACTAGAATTGGGTACAAAAAATAAAACTTTTACTTACCTTTATAAAACTGGGAAATCTAACTATCCACAGCTTGAAGTACTCTATCTAATCCTCCTTGCACTTTATTTCTTATTTTCACGATGTGCCACTTTTCTGTTTGTGATTTCCAGGATGTTACCTAAACCGCCGACAAATAAAATATCGATAAGCAATTGCTGGTATGTGGAGGCAACCAAAAATTTCAAAATTAGGTCTAACAATTTAAGTATTGCAATCAAGGTAATTAACAAGTCAATTTACATTTTCCATGTGACAATCCCCACTACTTTTGCCCTACCCTGGATTTGACTTAAGGCCACCTTCTCAATCCCGAGCTTGGTGCCTGGGATTCACCTCTCATGGTGCTCCTTAGTCTTGCCTCATCAATCACCTTCTCATTCCCGAGCTTGGTGTTTAGGGTCACCTCTCATGGTGCCCATTGGTCTACCCTCCTGGGCCTGACCTTTATGGCATCTTCCATCAGGGTGGCATGTAGGTGCAGGATATATACATTTATATTAAATGGTGATAGTCATACTCACTTTATAATTGCAATATGAACATCCAAATAGTTTAGTTGCATTCAATGCGATTAAACATCCGGGAATCTCTCGGGAAACTAAAGAGGTTATTCATAATTAACCACATACCTGTTAAGCAGATTTGAATACAGAAATAACCAATCAACCAAGATTCAAGCAAGCACACACACAATTATTCCTGAAAAAGACATCCAATTTCTTTATCATTAAATTCATCATCTTGATCCATTCATCCTAGTTGTTGCCTAGGTTATTTACCCCTTTTTTAGGGTTTTAACCATAATTAGTGTTTTATTAGGGTTTTTGCCTCCATAACGCTTTAAATGCTCTCTTAGTTCATAAACCCTAATTTCAACATCATAAGCCCAATTAAAGTCAATTGTTTTTCTTTTATACCAAAACTACCTTCTTTATCCTTTTAAGTTATTTCAAGGTCATTAGACTCAATTATCACCTTTAGTTTCTTTCGTATTAACAACTCATAATTCATGATGGTCTAATTCCCATATGAACTCTATTTATTATTACTTCTACCTTGATTTAATCGAAAACCCTAATTTCTATATTAAGGTTATTTATCCACAAATTAGGGACTTTAATACTCAAAATGGCATATTCCAACTATAACCATGAAATTAGTCAATTAAATCCATTAAGAGTCGAATTTACCAACATTAGGGTTTCAAGGCCCATTAAAGTATTATTCATGCACATCAAACTTGAAATTAAATTAATCACATGCAAATTCGTCCTTTTTCAATCTTAATGATCCTTTTTATCATTAACAGGCTAATATCAACTTTATATACTCATTTAACCCTTTCTAACTCATTAATCATCAAAGGTTAGGGTTTTTCATTGATTAAACTATAAAAGATAGTATCTCTATATACATTTCGAATTGCATAGGGAAACAAGCTTCAATTATATTTTATTTAGATCCCCCTCAATTTTCTGATCAATTTTCATGTATAACATGTTCTTATCGGAGCTACCAATTAAGAGTTATGATTTTTGCATTAATACACTTACTTGAGCCAATAGGACGTTGCCACGTAGGCCCTTGCATGCAACATTGGCTGTGGCTGGTTTGAGTTTATAACTGAATGACTAAAATACCCTCGGTTAAGTCGACCAGCTCCTTTAACCCACGGGGGTAGAAACATCCAACAACAATACGTTGTCTTCAACCTTCAGCACGGCTGCCGCACATCCCTAGTCGCGCCTTGCGGCCCTTCCCCTTCCTCTCCTGAACCCCGGCGACCTTCAGGCAAGATCCCTCTACCTCCGGCGCTCCTTGGCGCAGCCGCTGAAGGTCTAAGGTGGGGCCAAGGTGCCCGAGAAGAGTGGCGCGATCCTGCTATTGCAGACGTCAAAAACAGCCGTGTGGCTGCTTCGGTGGGTGGTTTAGGGCATGGCGACACTGGCTAGGTCATGTTCTGACCTCGGCGCTCATCCAGCCTCCAACGCAACCCCTCCTGGGCCTCTCTCTGTGCCAGGGTTGCGGAATTTCCCTTTGCTAGGGTTTATGGATGGGAAACATGGAAGAAGAGGAGAAGACGAGGCATGGGATCTTCTGGACTCAGCCCCAGGCCTTATCCCTTATATAGGGGAGGGTTGTACTGCCCTAGGTGCTTGCCCACGAAGTAACCCATCCCAAAAGGAGAGTGATTCCCTCATAAAGAAGCAAGTTCCTTTCTCTTTCCTAATTTCTTTGATATTCCCTTTTCTTGTGATAATAGGATTTCGAAAATCCTTTCCTTTATCTTCTTATCACTTGACTTTTAATTATTTATCATGAAATCATGTTTTCTTTTAATAGAGAATACTTCCTTTTCTCAATATTACAAAATTCATCAATAATATATCAAATTATGCTCTTATTTTTTAATTATGGTATTTTCTCTTTCTTCTCCTTTATTGGGGCTCCTTGGCACCCAAGAAACTTTAAGAATTCGAAATTCTTTTTAAAGGAATACTCATCATCCTTAAATGCATCAATATGCATTATTCTTATTATCCTATTTTATTTCTTATTAAAATATTTCCTTTTGTGGATTTCTCTTTATTTCTCTCTTATTTTCCTCATTAGTATTCCTTTTATTATTAGGAATCATTGGGATACGAAATACCACTAAGGATAACTCAAATATACCTCTTTTCACATATTTTCCCTATTTCATCAATGTTTTCAATTTCTTTATTAACAAGGAAATACTTAATTGATATTTTCTTTTCTTATTGCCTTTTCTTTACAACATTGGACCCCTTGGAACCTAAGGAATCTAAGAGGCACGAAATCCTCTTCGGATTTGCCTTGTAGAGGTTTCCACACCTTTCTTATCTCAAATTCTCAGTTATTCATTAATTAATTGAATATCCTTGTTATTGGGCCCAATAGCCAATAAAGCCCACAAATCAAACAACAAGGCTATTTTCAACGAAACTCATTTATTTAACACAAATTATATCATCATTTGTTCCAATATCTTTAATATGAGAAATTACATTTCTCACCAAAGGAACCCAAAATTTGGGGTTGTAACAACTATCATCTTCTTTGTGGGACATCCAAAGACCCCCCTCTTTCGAGAAATCACAATTTACCACCACCACTATTGGACATAGCCTTCTTGTAAGATGTAGCTCCAAAGAACTTTCCCACATCCTTTTTGCCAGAAGTAGCACAATTCCCTAAGGAAACATGAAGGAAAGAAGGAAACTACAACTCTTTGTCATGAAGATTACAATTGGAGAAGTAATGGAAAAGTGATGATCAACTCCACATAGGTTTAGACAAGGCTATATTTAATAGAGTAGGACACTAAGGATGAGTATGAGGCTAGCTTTAAGGTAGATAGAGATAGCAATATGATAATCTATGATTAGAAGTATAGCATGTTGTTGGCTTGCTCAAGTGTACTTTGGGTTTCCTTATATAACTCCTATATAGAAGAACACTTAGGAAAAACTAATATAGATATTGGGAGTGTTTATTATGAGTTTAGCGGGATACAAGACATTATAGGTTAGCCAACATGATTGAAATGAATAATGGCACACTCGTTGATTTTTACCATGGAACAGTCCTCGGTCAAAAAGAAGTTTGACTAACATGCATCTCAGTCAAAAATAAGTTTGACTAGAACACTTATGAGACCGCCATGGGTCCATCAGTGGTGTATTGGTTGGTCCAAAGTTTGAATAGGATGCATTTTGGTCAAAAAGAAGTTAAACCCAAAAATACTTTGTCCTAGTAGGAATTACAAAATTCTAAAAAAATATTGACCTATCTGAAATGGTATATACATGTATAAATTAAGTTTTGGATGGTTTTAAGCTGATCATCACTTGTCCGTGCATCATTCCTACCAAATTATATCATTTGCACCTATACAAAGCATCAACTTGAGGTACAACTTAATGTACAACCATCCAAACTCTCATATGATTGCCTAGCCTTTAATATTAAATCTTGTTTAAGTCCCTTGATTACTTGAAAAACTTAATTTACTTATTGGCAATACAAAATTGAAATATTTGCATCATCAAAACTAAAGTGTGGCTAATCCTAAAAGAAAAGAAAGGAAAAATGCAATTGTACTAGTAAAGGTGCCCTACATATAAATGTATGTACATATAGGAAAAGATGTAGCTACATGATAGCTAAATGAGGGTGTGTTCCCCTAAAACACCTCACATGATCAGAAAAGAATGACGCAATTAGGAGTTGTTCAAGAAGTATCAACACGACCAGGGGAAGACATGTATGCATCATCCTAAGGTTCGAAGACTTTGTTGTCATCACCATGAGGAGTTGCCTATGGTTGATGCCTGGATTTAGAGAGTTGAGGAGTTTCTTTCTACTACCATTGTTGTTAGCCCCATTTTGTCAAATTTTCTTTTTCCTTTTGGTTTGTCATACCCTCTGATGTTAGTTACTATGAAGTCATATTGATCCATGCAAGTCTAGCTCAAGATTTTTAACTCTTCCCACTGGGATGTCTATTTAGGACCTCAAAATATAGGTAGAATGATATCCTTACAATCACTATTGAAATTTGGAGGGGGTCATATTTGCATCCATCTTTGTCAAAGAGGTACATTAAGATTGTTTTATGGTAAATGGGACTTAGGGAGAAGCAATGTTCCTCTTTCATCTTCAGGTCTTTGATAAGATGTTTACAACCCCAAACATATATGAAATGGGTGTTTGAGTGCCAAGTGAACAACTCATTCCTAAAGCATTATCCAACACTAATCTAAACCCCACATTCTATCTATGGTCCAAGGCTTTTCCATATGGGAGTGAGAAAAACCAAACTATTGTTAGTTCTTTATAGCTCATACTAAGGACATAGATCATCGAACATCATTTATTTGTTTAGGGAATATATATTGCATTTAGGGTTTCTTATCATGGTTACACCCCATTAACTTTCTTGTACTTATATAGCAATAGGTAGGAATTCATGAATTAGATCTTTCTCGGAATGGGTAGGTGGGAAAAAAATAACCAACATATGTTTGGATTTCTAAAATATTTAAGACCAAGTTGGTAAAATATCATTGGTGTTATCCTATGTATGTTAGTACTTGTGCACTCCAATCATGTTACATAGGAGTATTATGTTGAACTATCACAGGAAATATTGGGAACCAGTGGTTCCAATAATAAATTTTAAAATATAAGAATGCTAGTTATCCGAGTCTCATTTAAAAAAACCTACTTATTTTAACCTATGAACACTACAACAAAACCCTATTGAGTTTCACCTATGAAATTGGTATAATCATGATTCATATTATCTTATCAACATGATTACTTTTCACATATAGTGCTCCAACCCAATTATGTAGAACAATGATGTTGACCTATAAAAGGCAATATTGGAACACATTTGTGATAAAGTGGAATTTTCACACTTTGATTTCTAAATCTATTTTTATATTTTCTTATACTCAATAACCCCATTTTATCATAAAATAGGTATCAAAAACATATTTTGGAGTTGAAAATTTTGGTATGATTTGAGGACATTGGTGACACTTAATTGCATATCTTGATACCATTGTGTACCTTGCAAGAATGAATTTCTACTTATACTAGATTTGTTAATAATTTATATAATTCTAGTATATATTTGTATCCTTTTGATCCCAATTGTTTTTTAATATTCTAAACTATATTGTAAGTCTTGTGCCCAAATTTCAGCCTAAACAGAGCTTCCTAGCTCCCTATAGAAAATATTGAAAATCATTTATTTAATTAACTTTTTTTTGGATAAATGGGTCTGGTTTGCTTATTAGGTCGTGCCTCCCAACTGGCATAGGTGGGTCATCCCCTACCTTGGGTGGATGCTACAATATTCGTGGGTAGGGGAAATTGTATATGTTTGGGCTAGTGGATATCCCTTGTCTTTACTCCATTTTGCATGCTTAAGGGTGTGTTGGATTCATCTCAAGAACCTCCACCAGATTCATGCATAAATCTTTGTCTATTCTTGACTCTTTGTGAAGATTCAAAGATCCAAACATCATATCACCATGGATGTTTAGGAGTTTTGAAAACCTTTGAAATCCCTAGATCTAGGACATCCCTTGTTATAAATAGACATTCCCTTTGACTCCATTTTTCTCCCACTCACGTAAATACACCCTAGGGTCACTCTCGCACTGTGGCGTCCCCATATTTTCTAAATCTTAATATGATGTGTGACATATAAATTGAAACCTCATCTCAGCGAGACTACAATTTAAACACCCCACACAAGGCTAAGAAGAAGGAAAATTAGAGGAAGTCAAAAGGAAACAACAGTAGCACATGCACATGAACAATAATAAAACAATACAACACATGTTCACCATTCTACATATAATTACAAAATGAATTGTTACAACATTTGATATTACACGTTGAACAATAAAATTTTACATATACATGTACTACCACTATACAACATGATCTTAACACAACATGTCCACCTGTACATCAGCTCCCCACACAACTCACAACTATCCAGGTCCTTCAAGAGCATATGTCCACAAGCTAAAACAAAGATTACATGTGGTACATGTCAACACAATATTCAAGAATATTGTACTGAGTATGCCTATGTGTCTTTTTATATACCTCTCATTACCATGATATGGAAATAAGATAAAATAAATACTTAGCAATAATAGACGAAATATAACAAAAGCATACTTATACAAGAATGTTTATTAACAAATGAGAACACATATTTTTGGCACATTTTCCATTATATCATCCATGCATTGACAACTAAAGGTTGAATGCAAAGGCATTATGATCGACTACCAATGATATGCATCATTTCATAATGTGATCAAACTACCAAAGAGTTGGATCACTTTCAAGTACTTAATTACCATAGAGTTGAAGTACTTTATTTTGCAGCACATGACTATCAAAGAGTTAAAGTGCTTTGATTTCATGGAACAAACATATTGCATTTCATGTGTTCATAGCCATAAGTATGGAAAATCAAGAAAGATATCATACAAGAATAGTCATTTCATCCAATATCATATGCCAAGTATTTTTACAAACATTATAAAATCATACTAAGTAGTAGACCAAGTAAGTGGTAAGGGCACACCTTCCAAGAGATAACCTAAACCACATCTATGATTCCACTCTAAACTTGGTCAAACCTTGATTAAGAAAAGATCATGTACTAACATTAGATTCTCATCACCTTAACCCTGGTATGATATGTTTTAGGGTTTGTCTTAGATCATTAAGATATGTGCATCATTACTAATTGTCCTATCTTCTTGTATTCTGGGATTGATGTTACTAATGTTGTATTCTATATTAGAATCAATTATATGACCATTAGTTTCCATATCATTGTGCGCATGTATCAATCTTAGGTCATATTCATTAAGCGTATTAGGGTTTATATCATATTGTGAGCAATCACCATCATTTAAAATGAATTATGTGAATCATTGTGATCTTAGAATTAAACCTGAGGTTCCATATACTAATATGAGTTTATATTGAATATTGCAACATTTATTGGCCATATATGTATTTTGAACATTTTATTCAGGGTTATTAGCCCTAATTAGTCATATTGAGAAGATTACATGATTTCGTGCATCAATATTACAATTTATGATGTCATATGGATTATAAGTCACGTCTAGGAGTTACTAGAACATTTCCATAATTTTATTTCATCATTTGGTATTTATTACATCAAATAAGCATTTCACAACTTACATGATATCACTGAGATTAGTGCATCAAGATTATGATATTATGCTTTCATGTTGTTCTACACATTTTTCTAAGAATTTGGATACTTTATTTGTATTTTTCAGACAAATGAGATAATTTCTATGAAATATATAAGATATGGGATATATTTGGATATTTACATTTTTCAGCATATCTGGTACCGCTACGTGGCTCCTAGGGAATGGTTCACGTCTCATATTCTCATGCTAACACAACCACCGCCCGCCGCCATGTTGTTTGTGAGTCCGTTGGACTTTGTTCATGGCCACCGCTGCGAGGTTATTCTATGGCATGATATCTTACATCGCCAACTCCTCACTACCCTCCATGCACACATCTCCCAGCCCACATCTCATCTGATCCAGTTCCACCGTCGAGCTCTTTGTGGCTTGTTACAACCTCGATTTTGCATGTATTTTCATAATTGAAATGTAATGATTTTATGAATTTGGACTTAATTGAAAAGGTTGTATGCTTTGCTTCAAAAGATGGATTTCTTTGCAAATATCCCTTTTGATAGGAATTTTGTGGTTCCTATTATTATATTAATCCAATAATGGATATAAAAGAGAAGAAAAGTCCAAATATTAGAAAAAGATACAAGATAATGAATATTAAGCAAAGTATTTATGAGAAATACATGGAAATCTCTAGAAAGTGGCATTAATGACCACAATTGAATAAATTTCATTTATATGTGATATCTAATGAAAGAAATAGGAAAAGAGGAAAAAGAGATAAAATATAACGAGTAATTCTTGAAAAGAAATCTTTTAATGAAGAATAAGTAAGATAATGTGAAATAATGGATGTAGATGCATCTAGAAGGATAATAAGTATCCTTAAAAAGGAATTTCAAAATCTTAGGATTTCTTGGGATCCAAGGAGTCCCAATGGATAAGAAGAAAGAGAAAATGCAAATAGTACAAAATAAGAGGATAATGTGATACATAATTAATGAATTTTTGGTATTATCAAAAAGAGGTACTTTCTACTATTAAGAAGTATAATTTCGTGGCCAATGGATTAAAAGTCAAGCATAGAGATGATGAAAGAGATAATTTTTGAATTGCAAATATCCAAGGAATATGGTTTATTAAGAAGATAATGAAGAGAGGGAAGAATGCTTCTTAATGAAGGAATATGGTTTCCTTTTTGGGAAAGGGGGCTTGGATCTCATGGATGGGCATCCTAGGGCTTTGATACCCTCCCCTATATAAGGGGTAGAACCCTTGGCCGAATCAAAGAGGATCTTATGCATCCTTCTTCCTTCATCTTCCTTGTTTTCATCAATAAACCCTAACCATGATGAGTAGCGTGAGGATGAAGCAACAACGAGCCAAGAAGGGGTTGCGATGGAAGCCTGATGCGCCATGATGCCAGGGAGAAGCTTAGCCATCGTGGCCATGTCCTGAAGCATGCGCAGTAGCAGCCATTTGGCTGCAGCGATGGCTGCAAGTTGCAAGCCTAACGAGCATGAAATCGTCCGCGCTGGCTGCGACCAAGTGGCGCCCCATGCGTGCAAGGGGGCGGCGGACCTAGGGCGGTGGCTGGAGGCAAGTTTCGTTTCCTAGGGAGGAGAGGGCAGCCCCGCAAAGGGCTGCAATCAGTGGCCATTGCGGTTGTCTGGAGCTTGAAGATGACCTATGGTCGTTGGATGGTTATACCCCTATCAGGTATGAAGAGTCGGTCACTTAAGTAAGGGCAAAACCATCATTTGGTTATGTTTTGGGCCGACTACGAGATGCATGGAGAAGGAGGACGTGGCAGCCTGCCATTAATCCAAGTAAGTAGTTTTTGTATAAATCATATCTAATTAGTGGTAGCTCAGATGGATGCATATAATATATGAATTTTGGTCATAAAAATTCAAGGAATCCATTGAAAATATATTCAGAAACAAATCCTCTTGTAAATCGAAAAGTAGTTGAAGTTATCTACTTTAGTGCATTAATGATTAAGAAACCCTAATCTATGATGATTAATGAATTGAGAAGGGTGTTTTGGATGTTTAAAGTTAATGTTAACATGTTGATTATAAAAAGGATACATTAGATCCAATAGGATAATCTTTATGCATAATTTGATTAATTTAGGGTTCCATGTACATATATAATCTTTAATGGGCCTTGAAACCCTAATGTTAGTAATTATGATTCTTAATGGCTTTAATTGTTTGAATCCATGAATAGAATTGAGATTTGATGAATCTAAGCTATTTTGATCATAAAAGTTCCTATTTGTTGAAAAATACCCTTAATTTGGTAATTAGAGTTTTCTAGTGGATAGATGTGGAATTAGTGATAAATAAAGTTCATATGTGAATTAGACCATAATGAAATATGAGTTGTCAATTCGAAAGAACTAAAGGAGATAATTGGGTTTAATGACCTGACATGACTTAAAAGGATAAAGATGGTAGTTCTAGTGTAAAAGAGACATAATAAACTTAATTGACTTTCAAGTATGCTTATGATGTTGAAATTAGGGTTTGTGAACTAAAAGAGCATTAAACGTGATAAATGCATTATGGAGGATACAACCCTAATAAAAACCCTAAAGTTGGCCTAGAAACCCTAAGGTGGAATAAAGTCAATCTTGAGAGTGTTTTGGATAAACTATAACACTTGGATGTTATTTATTAATTTCAGGATATTGTTGATTGCTTGTTTGATTGTTCTTTATCATTATTGCTTGGACATCAAGATGCTCTGGATCAGGTATGTGCTTAATTATGGTTAATCACATTAGTTTTCCCAAGGTTTTTTGGATGATTAATTGCATAGGATGCAATCTATCAGTTTGGATGTTCATACATGCAAATCATAAAGTCACTATGATTATCACAATTATGATATAAGTGTGTATTCTTTCACCTACATGCCACCCTGATGGATGATGCAAAAAGGTCAAGCCCAAGAGGGAAGACCCATAGGTACCATGAGTGGAGACCTCGGACACCAAGCTCAGGATAGAGAAGGTGGTCTTTATTGCTGACTAATGGGCACCATTAGAGGTAACCCCAGGCACCAAGCTCAGGATGGAGAAGGTGGCCTTAAGTCAATGGAAAAAGAGAAACCCTAATAAGGGTATTCCAAGGTTAGGGAAAAAGTGGTGGAGAATTTCACATTGAAAACGTAAATTGGCTTATTTTTTTGGTCGGTCCAAAAAGCTTGTTACTGTATTATCAAAATTTTAGGTACAAAAAATTTTGTGCCCCCATTACAACCCTGGATGAACACATCCAAACAACCAGAGAAACAAACTAAACACAAGCTACACAGTAGCCATCTACCTAGATAAAAGAAAAGGATAGACCCGCAATACTAACTCAAGAGATAACAGAGAAACTGAACCAACTCTCCAAACTGCACATGCCAACAGTGGCATTAGGCTCATCCTCTGAAATTGTGGCAACATGGGCAGCCGAAAACATCACTTCAGCAACCTGGGAACCTTAGGAGCAATATAGCAGAGACCTCCACTACTCTCATCCAGGTCTTTGAGTTTCTGGCAAGCAAAGGAAACCGCTAAGAGGACCTGGCTATTTCTTTAAGCAATAACCAGAGACCAAGCATCGAATGTTGTTGTTTGCACAGCAGCACCCCACAAGCACCCAAGGGGGTGAACCTCCTATCAATCCATCTTCTCTAAGAAGACTCCAGAGAACAACTAAACAGACTGGAACAGAGCTCCATTCAACCATCATATTACACCTTCTGTTTGCACAGAAACATCCCGACAAGAGACCCGAAGGCCCTGGTATTGGACGACAGCTAGAAGCAAGAAACATGAGATCAACATCCAGCCTTTTGTAAGATACTGGTCGGCAGCTCCAACTCCAACTAACTGACAGAAAATACACCCAGAAATTGTAGTAGAGGGAAAGCGTCAACCAACACCATCCTCAAGGATTGAATGTGAACATGTCCTCTTGGAACTAAGCTACCAACAGCCACATAGCAGCACTGAGCATCTCAAGCCTAGTAGGAAGGGAACAAGGAACCAAGAAGGTTGAATCAACATCCTTCGATCAGCTAAACCTGGTCCAACAACACCCAGCAGAAGGGGGAAACAAGGAAAGACAGAGACAATCTGACACCCTTATAATCCAACCTTGCACAAAGCCCCTCCTCGAACACCTAGAGAGTGTCTGACTTTGGTCTAGAGAAGCACGCACAACGTGGGAGAGAATCCACACCACCCACGAGCAGCAAATCCATCGGCAGAGCAGGAAACGACAAGACCCCAACCAACACCACCCTGAGCCAGAGTAGAGGGCAAGGAGACAACACCCCAAACACGAGCGGCGCCTCCATATGCCATGCCTCGCTAGGTCGGAGTCAGAGCCCCAGAGTGGGAACCAACCGGTGAGAGATAGCCATAGCATCGTAATCGCTGGAGCAAGCAACACCAAAATGGGAGGCAGGAGCCAAAGAAGAGGATAGAGCAACCATGCTTGAAACCAGAATCTATAGGAGGTGGCTCCTCTCCATCCGTCCCTATGACAGAGTGGAGTCAAATGAAGTTGAATCTGCCGACGACCTGGACTCTGGGCTTCGACGCTGCACAACACCCCCTTCTCGCTCGGAGCCGAGATACGCCCCAAAACGATGGCGTTCTGAGCTTCTCGTGATCCCTTTTTCACTGGAGAGGCGCTGGTCATCCCTCACCAAACCGCATCCGAGACGGCGCCCATCGACCGCCTTTCCCTCCAGGAGTGCTTAGAGCTTCGCTCGCCGTCGATGATTGGAGGCCGGGGGGAGGGTGCGCCAGAGAGACACTCCCTCCCCCTAGCGACTGTAAATTGGCTTGTTAATTAATTTGATTATGATATTTAGATTGTTAGCCATATATGTGAAATTTTAGTTATCCCCACATATTGACATATTCATTTATGTTGACCGACATTTTGTTTGTCGGCATTTTAGGTACAAGTTTGAAAAGGACAAATAGTAAAGTGGCATATTATGAAAATAAGAATTAAAGTGCCAGGATGATTAGTTAGAATATATTGAAGTTGTGGATAGTAGTTAGATATCCAAAGTTTTTAAAAAAGGTGTGCAAAGTTTTATTTTATTCCATCTTTCAGTATAGTTTGGTAGAATTTTATAATTATTATTTATTATTTGTCAAACCTTTGATCCGAGTAATTGGGATAATGGCTCTGACCTCTTGGTCTCCCTTAATTGGGGGTTACCGGGAGGCGGGGACGTGACATGGCTCCTCCAGGCTCCAGTAACTTGCCACCTCTGGTCTCATATCATTGTGTCTCCCACTTCTTTGGTTCTCACATGATCTCTATGTAGCCCTCTCAACACTGCCTTGCTGTCTTCGTCTCTCCCATGATTCCCCCATATGTCTTTCTTTCTCTATCCATGAGGTCATTCCACCACAAGGAATAGCTTTGGTGAACTCAAGTTCATCAGCGCTGCCATCCTCCATCACGGAGCATACAGATACATATACTGAAACCCTTAGAGTCCCTTCTTACTTCCCTTTGTGAAAGACTTATTGTGGTCCTTCTTTTGGTCCTCTTCTTCTCCTTCTGTCACTACCACCTCTCACGTGTAAACATCGAAGGAGAAGCTAAGGGTGGGGGTTTGTTTATCTCACACATATGGCTGCCTCACACCTGAAATGAACTCCTAGACTACAGATCTCGGACATCCAAGGAAAATTGACTAGTCCCCCATCCAGTTCACCCCACGATCTATGATCGTGATTTCCTGGAGACCTCCTCACATCAACCACGTAATTGTTGGGTGGTAGAGGATTGTCAGTCGTCCAGTTCTACCATCCACATGGTCAAGAAAGGGCCAAGAATGTTGCAATAGCTGAACTAATCTGTGGCTACCTCATCTTAAAAGTTCTAGCCACATGATTAGCTCCAAATGGTCAGGATCTAGCCATGCAACCCACCCTCAGTCCAAGGGGGCATGACAAGGATACAAAATCAAGGCTTAGGCTAAATCTATTAAATATAGCTCTATCAATCATTAATAATGCACATTATTTCTTGAATTTCAAACCTTAATAACTTCCTCTAGGATAATCTAATTGCTCTAAAATTTTAGCCATAGCTTTATCATATCTCAAGGTACAATCCTTACAATTTTGGTACCAAAAATCAACTATTTGACCATTCAATTAAATACTTCACAAAGGTATAAAGTTAAGGATCATAATCATGATATCAATATCATTTGACATCCAAACTTTGACAAGACACTTAAGACTCTCATAACAACTCAACATGCAGGAATTCACTTATTTCATTGGACACTTAAGGATTCTAAAAGTCCACTCCATCACATCCTACACACCTTACAAGAAATGTCTTCATCAAAATGAAGCCAAGAAAATCTAGTCCATCACATCATATCCATCTAAAAAGAATTTTTGTCCTCAAAATTAAGCCATCGTATTACTTCATGGAAAAACCAAAAGGTCTTCATGCATATGTAGGACACCACTCTATGTGAAACTTATATAGAAACAAATCTCTATAATCATATCCAAACCACAGTAAGGAGGTTTTAAAACATCTATGGTGAATCACACATTCATAAAAGATTGAAAAAATGGCTTAGAAATTCTAGTTATGTCATGACATATCTCATATATTAGGGTCACATCCTTATATTTACCCTTGCATTAGGGTTCCCACATCATATTGCCATGTTCTAAAGGAGTTAAGTAAAGTTAACCAATTATATCAAGGTGTCATCAACATTTTATTGAGTTAATTATTATAACATGTTCAACATTAACATATGCCTTTTAGGAGGGATTTAACTGAAGTTAACCCACTTGATCCATCTAGATCATATCAAGGTGTCATAATCATCATTTTCTATTGTGTTACTAAGCAGGACACATTTATCATTTTTATTTAGAACTAATAGCAGCACCACATTCAATGTTTATCGTTCATATGGTCTAATTTCACTTTCATATTAGTTTGCAAACTTTATTAGTGAGTTCATCATTTGATTAACCAACTATATAACATTATCATCATTATTAATCTATATGGTTAGCCATCTATAGAGAGCTATATCAAAAGCATAACCAGGGTTTTTAATCATATCATATCCATATATCACATCTTGAGATTAGATCACAAACACACATATTACATCATGGTTGTGCTAAACGATCTTATGTGAGTGGCTTGTCAAACATATATCAAAACTTTATGTAGTCTGATTGAGGTTCTCCTAACCCATAACCTGAGGGTATTGTCATGCTCAATCTCTCTGAACTCACTCAACTCTATGAGTATCATATTCACTATCTCTATCTTCCCTCTTATTCACTATATCTATCTTCCCTCTTTGGTCTAGGGTTATTAGGTCTACCTCATTGGCACTGGAGGATAGCTTCACAAGATCTATCCACATAGAACCAACCAAAACATGATACTCTTTCCATAGGTTCTCTACCCATGAGACATGCTTTCCCCAAACTCTCTCTTATACACATCTACTACATTCCTACAAGGAACTACCCACCCAAACATGATTCTTTACTCAAACTTGCATAGTTGTCTCCTCCTCTAGGGTCATCAAACTATCTCCCTCACCTAGTTGGTAGAGTCTCATATTCATATTCACAAATGCAGATATAACTAGCCTCTCTTTATCTCTAGGGTTTGGTCCTCCCAAGGACATATAGAGTTCAATAAGACTATATGAATCATGAACAAAGTGAATCAACTCATTCACTTAGGAGTAGTCTAGTTTAGGATATATCATATCACATATTTCTCATAATTCTCATATCTTGGAGTTTAGGTTCTCTAATTGTCTCCCTATGGGTCTCACTCATCTTTGGAGTTAACCTTGAAACTAGTACTAGCACTAGAGGTCCTCCTCATAAAAGAGAAAAAGGCTCTCACTGATTCACATCCTTGTCTTAGCTTATCTTAACTTAGAAAAGCACACATACTTGCATCATCAAGTCTTATGTCAAATCTTCGAATCAGAACTTAGGTCCTCAAAGACAAACACATATCATCACAAATCATCTTATATCATCTATGTAATGCTTAGATCATCAACTAATCTTATTTCATCTATTCCATCTATCACATATTCTAACAAGGCTATAGACATATAATCTGGAACTACACTCTCTTCTAGACTGATGTCACTCACTTTCACTTAGGTTGCATGACCACCTCCTACTTGTACATGTGTGGGTACACATTTTTGTAATACTTACATATATAATAAAATACTATATAGTTTTTCTCTGATAAAACATGCATCAGTGAAAACTATGGAGGTTCGATCCAATTGGAATAAAAAACCAAACCCACAAAAAGAGTGACCAACTATATTAGAGAGTCTAGTGTCATGTCACCTAGTGAAAGGGGTGAGAAAAAAGTGTAGACTAGTGTAGCTACCCTAGACAAAGAGTGCTACATGTCTAGGATTTCTCTTCCCTTGATGCACATCATTTTCAAACAATGTAACGTCCTATTCCACCACATTATAAGGAAATAATGTCATCTTAGGACTTGGTAGAAAACAAGAACAAGTCTAGACCTAGTTCTCAGACATCTAGGTGCTAACTTAGAGGCTAGGTAAGATATAGTCTCTAAAAGATGACTAATCTAACGCTAAATATTATTAAGTTCACGGTTCTTTAGTTTCAAGTTTCATAATGAGAAAATGTTAGGATTTGAAATTGTTTATGCTCTGATACCACCTGTGATGTCCCCATATTTTGTAAATCTTAATCTACTATGTGACATTTAAATTGAAACCTCACTTCAGTGAGACTGCAATTTAAACACCCCACACTAGGCTAAGAAGTAGGAAAATTAGAGGAAGTCAGAAGGAAACAATAGTAGCACATGCACATGAACAATAATAAACCCATACAACACATTTTCACCATTCAACATATAATTATAAAATGAATTGTTTCAACATTTGATATTACACACTGAACAAAAAACTTTTTCGTATACAAGTACTACCACTAAATAAGAAGATCTTAAGACAACGGGTCCAACTATACATCATCTTGCCACACAACTCACAACTATCCAAGTCCTTCAAGAGCATATGTCCACAACCTAAAACAAAGATTACATGTGGTACATGGCAACACAATATTCAAGAATATTGTATTGAGTACGCCTACGTGTCTTTTTATATACCACTGATTACAAAGACTTGGAAATAAGATAAAACTAATACTTGGAAATAACAAATGAAATATAACAAAATCATACTTAAACAAGAATGATTATTAAAAAAAGAGAACACATATTTTAGGTGCATTTTCCATTATATCATCCATGCGTTGACCGCCGAAGGTTGAATGCACTGAAGGCCTTATGATTGACTACCAAAGAGTTGGTTCATTTCATAATGTGATCAGACTACCAAAGAGTTGCATCTCTTTCAAGTACTTGACTACCAAAGAGTTGAAGTACTTTATTTTCCAACACGTGACTGCCAAAGAGTTGAAGTGCTTGGATATAATGGAATAGATATATTTGGTTTCATATGTTCATAGCCGTAAGTATGGAAAATCAAGAAAGATATCATACAAGAAAAGTAATTTCATTCAATATCATATGCCAAGTATTTGTATACACATAATAAATCATACTAAGTAGTAGGCCAAGTAATAGGTAAGGGTGTACCTTCTAAGAGATAACCTAAACCACATCCATGATTGCACTCGAACCTTGGTCAAACCCTGATTAAAACAAGATCATGTCCTAACATCAGATTCTCATCACCTTAACCCTAGTATGATATGTTTTAGGGTTTCTCTTAGATCATTAAGATATGTGCGTCATTACTACTTGCCTTATCTTCTTATATTCTGGGATTGATGTTAATGATGTTGTATTCTGTATTAGAATCAATTATATGACCATTAGTTTCCATATCATTGTGTCCATGTATTAATCCTAGGTTATATTCATTGAGTGTATTAGGGTTTATATCACATTGAGAGCAATCATAATTATTTAGCATGAATTATGTGAATCATTGTGATCTCAGAATTAGACCTGAGGTTCCATATATTAATATGAACTTATATTGAATATTCTAACACTTATTTGCCATATATATATATATATATATATATATATTACATTTTATTTAGGGTTATTAGCCCTAATTATCCATATTGAGAAAATTACATGGTTTCTTGCATCAATATTACAATTTTTGACATTGGATGGATTATAATTCACATCTAGGAGTTACTGGAACATTTCCCTAATTTTATTTCCTCATTTAATATATATTATACATCAAATAAGCATTTCATAACTTACATGATATCACTAATATTCACGAATTAGAAGGCTAATTTTATGTTTTGATGTTGTTCTACACATTTTTTTGAGAATTTGGATACTTTGTTTATATTTTTCGGATAAACGAGCTATTTTTTATGAATTATACAAGATCTAGGATATATTTGGGGCATTTACCTTTTTCAGCCTATGTGGTACCACCATGCGGCTCCTAGGGCATGGTTCACGTCTCCTATTCTCACACAATCATGGCCTCTACCTACTGCCATGTTGCTTCTGAGTCTGTTGGACTTTTTCCATGGCCACCACTGTGAGGTTATTCTCTAGCATGAGATCCTACATCGCCAGCTCCTCACTGCCCTCCACACACGCATCTCCCAGCCTACATCTCATCTGATCTAGTGTTGTCGTTGAGCTCTTTGAGGCTCCTTCGAGATCCAAGAACTCACTTCCTTTGGCCTCATGTCGCTGTGTCTCCCACTTCTTTAGTTCTCACATGATCTCTATCTAGCACTCTCAGCACTGCCCTACGGTCTTTGTCTCTCCCATGATGCCACCATGCATCTTTATTTCTCTATCCATGAGGTTGTGCCACTACAAGGAACAACTCTAACAAACTCAGGTTCATCAGCACTGCCATCATCCATCATAGAGCATACAAATACACATACTGAAACCCTTGGTGTTCCTTCTTACTTCCCTTTGTGAAAGACTCATTGTGTTCCTTCTTTTGGTCATCTTTTTCTCCTTCCCTCACTACCACCTCTCACCTACAAATGTTGAAGGAGAAGCTAAGGATGGGGTTTGTTTATCTCCCACATCTAGCTTCCTCACACCTGAAATGAATTCCTGGACTACAGATCCTAGACATCCAATAAAAACTTACTAGTCCCCCATCCCTTTCACCCCACGATCAGTGATCATGGTTTCATGGAGGACCACTGACCTCCTCATGTCAATTACATAACTATAGGGTGGGAGAGGACTGCCAGCTGTCTAATTCTACAATCCACATGGTCATGACAGATCCAAGAATTCTGCATTAGTTGAACTAATTTTTGGAGACCTCATCTTAAAGGTTCCATCCACTAGATTAGCTCCAAATGGTCAAGATCTATCCACACAGCCCACCCTCAACCAAAGGGGGCGTCACAAGGATGCAAAATCAAGACTTAAGCTAAATCTATTAAACTTAGCTCTATCAATCATCAATAAGCCACATTATTTTTCAAATTTCAAACCTTAATAACTTCCTCTATGATAATCCAATTGCTCTGAAATTTTAACCTTAGCTTTATCATACCTCAGGGTACAATCCACTCAATTTTGGTGCCAAAACTCAACTATTTGACCATTCAATTAAATACTATACAAAGGTATAAATTGAAGGATCTTAATCGTGATATCAATATCATTTGACACCCAAACTTTGAAAAAACACTTGGGTCTCTCAATACAACTCAACATGCATGAATTCACTTATGTCATTGGACATTTAAAGATTACAAAAGTCCACTCCATCACAAGCACTCTCTCTCACATTTTCCCCTATTTAGGGACGGTGGCCATTGCTATCATTGATGCACCTCACGCTCCTCTCTCTCCTCATGTTAGTACTCTCTCTCTATAATTCTTGTGATGTTCATATCATCTACATATAATATCAAAATAGGTGAACATATAGTCCATTTCAATTAATAGAATGAGACAGACCCAATTGAATATTTTCAACATTTGATTCTAGATCCTTTTCCAAAATATACTTAGTTAGTGATCTTTTGATGGTGATTTGCAAAGTAAAAGTCGTAACTTTATCTAATCTTGGTCATACTATCATGAAACCTTGTGGAATCAATTTTGGATATATTATCCAAATTTTAATATCGAACTTTTTGAACCTAATAGTTTTGTGGAAATCTATATCTTAATCTTGATCTATAAGTTAATCAGTGATAATGAATTTTGGTAAGATCCTATTACAAACTAAGTATGGATCTTGATACTAATCATAATAGTCTTGAAAACATGAAGTGTTGATCATGGATATGTACCACACCTAAAGTTCACACTAATAAGACATAAAAATCCCTTTATGGTGAAAATCCTATTTTGGACCTTGTAACACCAATATGTTGAAATCCCTATTTTTGATGCATGTGTACCCATTATTGCGTCAGGATCTAACCTGACCTACCTTTGACTTCGAAAGATATTTACTCTGAAATCTGGTGAAGGTACACACATTATCCTCCTTGACATATGTATGGTAGTGCTTGCTAGTATTGTATGAGTTATTTTACTTTTCTTAGATATATTAGTATTTGGATAAATCAGGTGACCTTCTATGATACAATGTTCCAATTTTTCATTATAAGTATGTCTTGAAGTCCTTGTACATAAAAAAGAAATATAGTATACATTGATATTAGACTTTGACATGTAGAAAAACCCTCATCATCAGGTGTAGCGAGGGTTTAATGCATAAGTACAAACAAGTCCTCACCTTTGGGTTTAGATGTGGATTAAAATACATTAATATCGATAGATGCACATGTTAGGGTGCAGTAAATGGATTTAATGTGGACGAAAATAGACCCTCACCTATGGAATTTGAAAGGCTTTAATACATATATACTTGAAAATAATGGCCATATAAGTTTTATAGTGGAAAAGTTGTTATAAAGTGTATCATCTTTTCTTGAAAGTTTTCCTAGATTAAAGATTGTACTTAGTTTATTTAATAAATGACAAGATCATATTTTTTTATGCAACTTGTTTTGTTCTACCAACATCGTACATGTGCATTTTTACTTATTGTTGGTTGTAATTTTCCCCAATTAGTTAAATAAGATGAATTATGAAGAGATGACTAAGATCCCTTCAGCACTCAATAAACTCTATTGACAAGGAAAATTCTACAAAATCATATAATGGGTTGGTTAGTTTTGTTAAATCATTTATGTTCTTAGTTATTATTTCTTTTTGCATATGCCAGTGTGTTAGGTCCTTCGACCCACCTAGGGATAGGTGCTTCTGTCCCTTGAGCTCTGTCTAGGCAATGGGATTAGAATTGGGGTAAGAACAGTACTTTGATAGTTGGTATCAGAGCATACACATTTACATATGCAATAAATAAATAATTTATCAAAACCTCTTCAAGCCAAGATACCCTAACAATTCTTAATGGTGAGACTAAGATGTCTAGGCTCAGGGTTATGGCTAATAATCACCTCCTATCCATCTCACAACATTGGTTGAGGTTACCCTCTCTACCTGGCCAAAGTCGATCTAGAAAGGATTTTTTTAAATCCTAGAGAGTCATATCACTCATCTTTTCTTTAAGAAATATCCTTAGCCACCTATTAGAAAGTAGTAGGATGACTTCTCATGCCCTCATTTGTGATAGTATGTCTTGACTTGACATGTAATCTCTCCATTTTTGGATAGCATGGGGCAACAACTAAAATATGAAATAAAATTTCAAAAACATGGACCAATATCATGCAATGATCTGATCTTAAGTTGAAATATAAATTTGATATATGAAAGTACTCTTAGAAGTGATGTACGCATGTGTAAAGTGTATGAAAACTCAATATCATGAAACTAGATACAATGCTTCGTAAGATTGAGGAATTTATGATATGGTTAAATAAGGTTTAGCTCATGTTTTACACCTTGTGGTCGATGATATCTCTTGATTGAACCTATGTTTCCTGTATTTCTGATCAAAACTCAAACATGATTAAGCATACATTTCTCTAGTGATATATATCATGCCCCATACCTTGATATGATTATTTCTTTGGACCGTTATTATGACGTGAAGACTTGTTACAAGAGGCAACTTCCCTATTGATTATTATGCCTCTTTATAAGACTCAACTTTTTAATAGTATTGAATCATATGAAGTTTTACTTCACACAATTATGCTAAAATTCTTGAGTCCTTAATTCCACAAAGACATCCCTTTCCTTAATCTATGAAAGGAAGGGAGCTCTATTATAGACTCAAGTTTGCAACTTCTTGAAATATGATTGCCCTTCTATGACCTTTATTTTTTATCTCATCACCTTATGAAGTATAATTTGATAATTGATATTGCCCCTATTTTGTTATGATGAATGTCCAATGAAAATAAGTACTAATGTGCTAGATTTGTGTGGTAGTTGACTTATGAATCCTCTAACTTTGGTAACATCCCTATTTACAACTACCTATAAATTGTTATCTTACTGATTATTTAGAGTTTGTAAAGGTAAACCAATCCACCTAATTTTGGTTCCTAGACCTAAGTCTCCAATAGGTTGGTTCTATGACAATACTGAATTTTGATCTTGAGTTCAATTTAAATACAATCTGAACTATACTTTTTGACTAAATTCCTAGAAAGACGTAGGTCGAGATCATTAATTAGACCTTGATACCATGTTAATAAAAATTGGTGATTGATATAAATAAATATTTCTCAGTTGATGTTTTATTGTTTAATAAACATGAATGATCTCTGATAAGGTCTAAATAGTAACCTAAACCATAGCTATGAAATGTTTGGACCTATGATCCTGATGTCCAAACTTTGACTCTCTATATTGATGTACTAAATATTGAATCATGATTATGGATCTTGATATTAACGTGACTCCTATAATCACCCATGTGGATCTTGATATCATCCTTGATATATGGCTAGTGGCTTTCATATTCCCAAATCTCAAAATGTTTATAAATATGACCATGTTGATCTAATCAATTAACGAATTAGGGTGTAACTCTCATGTGTATTATAGTGGGGCCTTCCATTGATTTTGATCTTGAAATCATGATATTGAAATATGATGTTTCTCTCAAATTGTTGAAATACAAAATCTTTATCATGGATGCATAACCCCACCTAGGACATGAAGAAGCTAGGATCCTAAAATGTTGGGGTTATTGTACTCATGACCCAAGAACTCTATTCGAAGAGTGAGACAGAAGAATGAAATTATTTTCAACATCAGACTGCTGATCCTTTTTTTATAATATATTCATCTAATGATCTTTTGATGTTGATTTGCAAAGTAGAAGTTGTAACTTTATCTAATCATTGCCATATTACCATCAAACCTTGTGGAATCAGTTCTTGATCTATTATCTTAATCATAATATCAAATGTTTTGAATATAATACTTTTGTGGAATTCTATATTAATCTTGATCTAGAAGCTGACAAGTGATAATGCTTTTGGGTAAGATCCTATTATAAACTAAGTATAGGTCTTGATACTAATCTTAATAATCTTGAAATCATGAAATATTGATCATAGCTATGTACTGCAACTAAAGATCACTAATAAGATTTAAAAATCCATTTATAGTGAAAATCCTATTTTGGTCCTTGTGACACCAATATGTTGAAATCCTTATTTTTGATGCATGTCTACCCATTATTGTGTCAGGATCTAACTTGAGCATACTTTGACTCTCAAAGATCTTTTACTCTAAAGTCTTGTGACGATATGCTTATTATACTACTTGACGTATGTATGGTAGTGTTGTCTTTATTGTATGCATTTTTTTTCCTTTTTTTGGCATATAGTAGTATTTGGATGAGCTAAGTGACCTTCTATGAGACAATGTGTTGGTTTTGCATAATAAGTATGTTTGGAAAACCTTGTACATAAAATTAACATCCATGATACATTGATATTGAACTTTGTCTTGCAAAAAGACCCTCATCAATGGGTGTAGCTAGGATTAAAGCATAGGTAAAAACAATGCCTCTCCTTTGGGTGTAGATAGAGCCAAATGAACATTAACAGAAATAGGTCCACACCTTAGGGTGCAATAAATGAATTTAATGTGGAGGTAAATAGACCCTCACCTTTGGGTGTTGACAGGGTTTAATACCTATATACTTGACAATAATGGCCAGATAAGTTGTATAATGGAAAAATTGTTATAAAATGCATTATGTTTTCTTGAAAGTTTTGCTTGATTAAAGCTTGTACTTTGTTTATTTCATGATGCAAATATCCTATTTTATTATCAACTTCTTTTGTTTCCATACAGCTTACCTGAGTGTTTGTGTTGATTGTGTGTAGTGATTTTTTTCCTAATTAGGTAAACAACATGAATTATGAAGAGAGGACTAAGATCTACACTCGATAAACTTCGATGACAAAGACAAGTATACAAAATCATATAATGGTCTGGTTACTTTTACTAAATCCTTTATGTCCTAAGTTATTATTTCTTTTTGCATATGCCAGTGTTTTAGGTCCTTCGGGCCATGCTGGGACTGGCGCTTCAATCCCTTTACCATCATCTAGGCAATGATATTGGCCAATACATAATTTTGAAATATACATCATATGTTCATTGTAAAGAAAAGCCTCATTAACTATGAACCATTGTGTACTTCAAGTCCCATTAAAAACTAATTCTACCTAGTTTGGAAAAAATTATACAAAATCTACATCAGAGAACCTAATTAATAAACCATGGGAATAACAATATTCTACTATAACTGTAATCAAATCAGTGATGTTTAGGTGCATGGAACCAAATTGCATGTATTTATGACCCATTTAAAATTCTAACCATCCTACAAAATAGTGGCATACAAAAGGACACAAGAGTGTAAAATCCTATGTAATGACATATAGAAGAGGAAAAATATAAAACTTATATTTATAAGAGAAAAAAGTGCCTCTTTTATACTAAGACTGGAACATGGGGTCTATTTTATTGATCCTTTATATGTGTAAACTCTATCAAAGATGAGATTATATTCATGTTAGAAAAATGTCTGAATTATTGTATTGTGGTATGATAAATTGCAGAGGTCGTCAAGCTATTTTTGTACTAAAGTTTTGACCTTGTCGTTAGTGGATTTGGCAAGCTATTTATGACCAAATATCTAACCTTTAGTCAATAGAAGGGGGTAAGCTAATTATGACCTAAAAATTCGACCTTTGGCATAGTGATGGAGGTATATTTTGGGTGGTAGTGAGTGAGACACACATAGGGAGTGAGAGTGGGACACATTGAGAGTGAGTTGAGGTTATTTATAAATCTGACATTGGTTTGTCTTGAGGTTAATATATTCCGGTTGTCTACAAGTAGAAATAGATGACCAAGAGAAGGTAGAAAACGATGGTTGTATGTAAATTTTTGTGTGCTAATGATACCCCCATGAAAATCCAATCAGTAACTCTATAAGTAATAAATTGGATGATTAGAAACATCATCGGGACGTCTTAAGAAAAGTCCCCATCATGACTATATCTTTTCACAATGTTTAGCGTGGGGGGCAACTATCAAAGCACAAGTAAATAATGAAAATAGGTCAATAAGTTGTACTTCTCTAAGAATTTCACAGTAGTGAATTGTGAGACAACACCATATTTCTCTTAAATATTATTTTTTAAATTTCTTATATACACACTGATTAAAGTACAACATACATTCTACATCTACTTTGACTCTCAAAAATGACATACAAACTACGTAGTACATGACTTATCCTTACAAAGTACATGGTTTAATACACATTATTTGTTTTATATTGGTACAATACATGTTTTTATACATAACTAGCAGAAAAATAACATGCATCCGTAAAAAAATAACCATAATTAGAAATTTAGACTGTATAGGAAATATTTTGTATTATATATTTACACAAGGAGTTATAAATGAGTTGTACATGCTAAGTGAAAGAATGTACATGACCAATACACTTAATATTTAACCATTAATGAACGTTTTAAAGCTATTTTTTATTTGTCAACGTATGTTACCATACACATTTATACAAAGAATAGTACAACAAATGTACACGCATAGTACAACAAATGTACATTATTAATGTAAAAATGTTGTATTGTTAATGATTGTTATTTAGTCGTTATTTGGGTTTACTTTAGGTTCTATTAATAATGTGTGCATCAATTCTCCTTTTTTACAAAATGTCAAGATAATGATGGTTGTCTGACTCAATATTGAACATAAGATCATTATATTTCATATCCCTTATTTGTAAGAGTTAAGTACAAAATACTCGACTTATAGGTTATTATTCTTACAAAAATGTGTCACAATTTTTTGTTATATTTATTTCTACCCATATTTGTTTTTGAAATAAAATATTATTTTATATTGATTAATATTGTAATTAAAAAACAACTCTTACACTTGGTGCCTCACCGATCTCAGAATGTTATTGCCACTACGTACATAAGATCAATATTCCTTGATACCACTTAACTTTCTTACCTTTGTTACTAATATGTTGTCTTGATTAACTTTCCTCACATCAACTATGTTATGAATATATTGACTTACTCCAAATAGACCAACATACAAGACTATGGGTTACATGTTCTTACTAGTACTACTTAAACCTCAGCTTATGTGAGGTAACTTATATGTAGAATTGAGACCTAGTTTCATGTTTTGTCCTTCTACCTTGGGTATGCATAACTGAGCCTAATATTATGAACAATCAACAGTGATGTTCACATTATAAAAACCTAAAGTCCATTGACTCAATGTATGTATTGAACTCTATATACACCTAGTCATGATAGATGGGAAATCATAATGGAGATGTGGTTGACTGATTACAAAAGGTCCCATAGTCCACTTCTTACTTCTAAAGAATTAGTTTACCATCATTCCTAAAATCATTTGACTACATACTCAAACATATATCCTAATGGATATATGATTCTAGGAGTCTTCTCTTAGTTCACATAATTCTATAAGATAGGCCATTTCACTTTCACTTAAGGGAAGATTTATGATATATAATGTATCCTACATTAGTACAAAAATAATCAATTACAATGGGAAGAAGACAACATGTGAATGACAACAACTAAAACTATTATATGTGCTACAACAAGTCTATTTTTTTAGTTTTAATTAGTTACTAGTACAAACTAAGTAATATACAATGTGTTGAATCCATTTTTGTATATGTGAGGCTACAACATGCTCTAGGCCATTGCAGTATATCTTGTGTTACAATGAACTTTATCTCATTATAATAGATGATAGTCACACAATAAGTAAAATTTGTAGTGCAAATAATGTGACAAAATCCTTGTGAATTGATAAAAAACTATTAACTAAAAATAGTCTATTATTTTGTTTGAATTTACATGTATGTTTGGTTAAAAAAATCCAAGTTCCCATCTCCTTATGAATCACCCAACAGTCACAAAAAACAAAGTTAACAAATTTCATTAAACACATAGTTGAATGACACCCTTCGATAAAGTATTGCATGTGGAGTGTCAGATATATGAGCTGACTTTTTTTTTGTTTTCATTAGAAAGACATTATTCCACCCTTCCATGACTCGATATCTCCTATGATATGAGGAAAAAAATAATTTCATTAGAAAAACATTGTTACACCCTTCCATGACTCTATCTCTCCTATCTCTTTTTAGGAATCCCTAGTCCTATCCCTCCCATTGTGCAAATTCCTTCCCTCCTCACTGCACTACCTAATTTATTTATCATACCCCTTATTATTTCTCACATCATATACCTCACCACCAGATTTACACATTGATATGATCCCTTCAGTATGCACCTTATGCTTTTCTTTCATCCATTATTTGTTGTTGTCAAGAGATGGGGAGACATAGAGTTGGGACCTATGGATGCAACCACTACATGAATTGAAGGTGCCATATCCTATTTTATGGTTGGTTCTCTATTTCTTTTACACCTTACAATTTTGTTGGTTGATGTTTGTGGTGTTCATACTTGATTACAAGATAAGTATACTTCCTAATTAGGGTTATGTTGTCAATGATTTTGTAGTGAGGATTCAAAGTTTTACTTGGATTACCCCTAACCAAATTTCAATCGTTGGGTTCTCCACTTGGAGTATTAGAGGACTGAAAGTGTGTGGATTTCTCCGATTGGTATATGGTATTGAACATCTCAAGGTACATCTATCTCATAGTCTATTGAATAATTTGATTGCTTTATGGAAAATATGGTTTTTATCTCCATTTCTCCTCTATGCATCAATTATTTTATGATTACATGTCTTAGTGTTATGATCCTCATGTTGTGTGATTTACATTTTTTCCCATTGTAACCAGATCAAATGATGATTTTCCAGTTGCAAATGTGGAAATGAGTAGACATTTGAACGTTTTCATTCATATTTACTTTTCTTTCTATGTTCATCTCTTTAGTTTGGTCACAAACCAAAGATGTTTAGTGGGTTTCCTTTACCTATCATTTATTTACTTGTATTGACTCTTCTATCCATATAAATATAAAAGTAGTCCATTACCACAATCATAATTCTGTAAAGAATAATGAGTGGCTAAATCTAGTTAATATACAAAAAAAGGTAGATGTGAAAACTAGTCTACACAAAGCTTTGTTGTGGTGTCATTCTAAGACATGAACCTGACTGAAACCATCATTGTGAATACTTTGATCATGCATACACCTCAGATATGTAGTTAATCTACTCTTTTTAAGTTATGTGAACTACTTATCTTGATTTGTGGCCTTTTTATACTTTTAGTATATAATCTATTATGGAATAAAACCTTTTAGGAGGAGAAAATAATAAATAATTCCATAACTCAAACTCTTATATTCATGTATCTTGTTTAGTAACAAATATGGCATCTTCTTTAGACTTATATCACTGAGTCACCATTGATATGTATTTTAATTTTATTTTTAGATAAAAATACCACCTTAATCATTCATTAAAATACCAATTGTTGTTAATCATTATCTCAATTGAAGAGCACTTTATAAATTATGATATATTTGATACATGTTTTTTGGTGTTTATTAGAAGGTCAAGTGTTGGTCATTAATGGAAAATTGCAAATGTAGAGTTCTAGTCTTTAATTGGTCTGAATAAATTGTTTTTTTAGATATTAAACAAATATGGTTAATTAATGTTTCGATATAATACATTGTTGTAGTTCGTAGCCCAAGTAGTGTGCAATGAGTTTCATTTTAGAAAAGTGTATCTCAATCCACTGGCCCAAAATATAGCCGACTCTATTGATGTATCATTTGTTGTCATCGAGATCGACTTCTTACAATAATGAGCATTTCCACATAATAGTGGGAGATCCAAGTCATTAATTAGTCTTCCAGACCTTTGAAGTTTGGTTCAATAAGCTTAAACAATAGATATTGTCAAAATGCACTTGAATGCTTTAGGAGTGTCTTCAATGTATTTATTATACAAATGTCACCTTATGACCTACTTCTCCTCCATAACACATTTTTGGGACATATTCTTCCCTGCATATCCTCATGACACACACCCTCATTTTTATGTCATATCTACCCCTTCACTTGATATTCCTATTTCCCATACTAGATCCTCTGTCGCACTTCCTTTATTCATCTATAAGGAACAACTAACGAAGAGGTGAAGTCAAAGAGGAACATGTGGGAATGATGAAAAGGTAAGACATAGGGGGTCTATATTACATGTGAAATTTAAGAGATGGAGGTATTTTGGAATAAGAAGTCACATGGTAAAGGAGAAGCCATCCATAGAGGATAGAGTGTGGTTTCATATTCCAATCCCACTATGGTAACTTTTTAACATATAAAGAGATATGATAAGTTTGCATTTCAAAAACTAATTAATGTCTTTTTATATGGAAAATTGAGGTTTTTCTTCAAAAAGGAATTTGGTTTTTCTTGTTGGAATGGATTACATCTTGCTAACTACCATAAATGGCATAGCAATAATTCAATAAACTTGTAATAATAATTGTTTGTGAGTTTATTTGAAAAAAATGGAATTGATACAACATCTTCAAGCAAACATAAAAGAAAAAGGAAAATTTCTATTGTTTTTTCTACAATTCACTTGGTAGAAGGTTCACCAATATCACAAAGGAGAACACCATATGGAAGTGATTATGTTGAATGAGTTATTTAGGAAATAACCAACACCACACCAACTAGCATATGTTTACCACACATATAACCTACAACTGAAAATCATACTTTTCTACCATTACATAAGAAATTCATGAACTCAATCTGAAGTATTATCATCCATATTGAATGATCTATCCATTTTTTTGTAACCCCCTACATAAATTTTCTTTACTAACCTTTTCTTCATCCAAACTATATTCTCTACACATTGTTAGACACGCAAGGAAGCCTATTACAAGTTGAATTTAAAAACCCACCATTCTAGTGAGAATACCAACAAGGATCCTAACTCTAATAAGTTCTTTTATTGATTTAGTGAACCCTCTTCATATAAGCATTACATCTTTGAACATTTGTCATCACACTCCTTTGTTTCACTGCATCTTCCATGTTATCATTTTCAAGTACATCTACAACACATGATGTGGCATATCTTATTTTGCTATTCTATAAGTATATTCACAAATGTTTTGCTTGTAGATGGGTTTCAGGTGTGATTCTCAAATGGTAGGTTGATTGGGTGAGGCCAACTACTTCAGGTGGCGATAGTGGTTTCCACGACATGAGAGATTCTTGTTGGAATCCATTTTTTCCTTCCTCATAGCTATAAATAGTTCCATTTTATCATGTAATGAGAGATATATATGCTATTGATATTTATCTACTACTATGTAGTTTTCTTAAGGAACTCACTCTTGACATGAATTGGACTGCAAACTCAAGACATAATTAAATCCTATTATATAGATGCCGACAACCATATTTAATCACTTCAAAAGCACATATGAAACACTTGCAGGAACTACCATCATCCATTGAAACTATTTGACTAGTTGAGATTATTCACAATCAGATGACCAATGAGCATATTGAACACACCATTACAATCATCTCTCAACTACTTGAATACTAAGACACAAGTTCCAATTCCCAAAAATCATTTCAACTACTCAAAGTACATCTAGTTGAAGGAGAGACCACCAAAAACCAACAATACATTAAAATGGATTTCATTCAATCAAATTAAAATTCTATAAGATGGAACTCATATTAAATAGGAGGTGAAGTGCTCAAACACTGAAGATCACCATTATTGGATATGACTTCCCCTTCAATAAATTCCACTCAATGTCAAATAAATGACTCTTATATTTTGGAGCCAAGCTCCATGCCTATAAAAATGCCCTCCACCGAAGTGATGGGTGTTTTAACTTGACCCTCATTCTGACCACTCCCCTCTCACCATATGCTTGTCATCTGCCTCCCACCCATATTAATGTGACATTTCACAAACACATTTTTCCTAGTCACTCATAGAATGCCACTCCACTCTACTATCATTATCCACCCCACCAAAGATGCATGAACATGATAGGGTTGTTGTGAAACCACAATATTATAGAATGCTTGTCTACTCATAATTGGATTTGCCTTGGTAGTCCATAGCTCTATTTCTTCATATATAAGAGGGATCCATTTATCCCACCATAAACATGAATGAAAAATGTGTCAATCACAAGAATACGTCAGTGACACTAAAAAAGTAAAGAAGATCACAACAAGTATATTGCCAATGTTGATATGTCATTGTTCACTATACATCAAGAATCCTAAAAGAATAAAATTGTCAACATATCTCTCCACAATGTCCTAATCTAAGGTATACTTCTCCTATCCAACAAAAAAACCCTCTAATGCTTGTGTCCAGAAAATAAAGGATGAAGAAATAACCAACTTTGGGAGCCTAGCACCCCACCTTCCCAACTCCTAAGCTAGTGCATTGTCCACCTTAGGAATGGCATGTCTTAGGGCATCCATATACATCAACTGTGTCATGAGCGCTCTTTGAAATAAGGCCTCTTCCCAAACAGTAGCTACAATATTTCCATCACCTACCTCCATTAGTGAGATCTTAACACTAAACTCCTCACAAATTTGGATTGGCACCACCATTGTCTCTATCCAACTCACTACATATCTCTTTGAATTTAGCTACATTTTAAAAACCCATCAAATCTGCCATTTCTACCAAGAATAATTTCCTTCACCCATTATTTGATGACACACCTTTTATGCCTCAATCATCGAATAGAAAGATTCAACTTCATTTTGAGTAAGTCAAAACACCTCCATTAAATCAACTCATGGGGTCTATGCTCAGCCTTACCTCACTAAATCCCATTGAATAAATCATGTAAAAAATTAGCTCATCCTTCTTTTAAAAAAAAAATTGACATCTTCGACCTTCATATCTAACTATTCTTCATTTATATCCTCTCCACAATATTTAAATCATATTTTGTTATGACCTTTCCCGTCAAGCATACTGTTGTGCCTATACGGCTAGACCATCCAGTAGAGTATACTTAGCACCATTCCAAACAACCATCCCCGCCATGAGGTGGATAAAGCATGGTCCCATCAACCCAATTGGCATTAGGGTTCAATGTGTTGATGACCCACATATATATAGACATTATCTATCTACAATCACACCAAAGCTATCAAGCTACCTTATTGTGAAGAAATAAGTGGCTTATTGTCTCCCATATCGACTTAGTCCAATGAGAACAACAAGGCATACATGGATCTAGCATCAGTCTGGGTTATAGTCTATTGAGATAGTCCTGTACAATTCCTTCCATTTCAAACCATTTTCTCTTAGAACCCACTCCTTGTTCCACAACCATCACACATGTTGCAAGGCCTCACTCTCCCTCTATCATTTTTAGGATTTGGTTGACCATAGATGGAACTCCTAGATGTAAGAAAGGGATCATACCATACTATCTTCCTCCCCATCTACAACCTACATTGAACCTATGCTAAGCTCCATTCCATCTTTGTTGAGATACAACATAATGGTCTCCCAATCCCATAATGAACCCTTCACCCAAAGAGTTGACAGTCACAAATTTGCATCAGTGAGACTTCTATGTCAAGAAAAGGGATGTAGGATGCTAGAGCACCATATGTCCATCTAGAAGGATATCTCCCCATACAACTAACCACTGCCAATGTTGCAGTATCATTTGGAAAGTTGACCATAGCCTCAACCATCAAGGTAAAGGCAATTCACTCATTTTTTTTAGAAATTGTGATGGTCATCCACTTTAGTATAATCCCTCTTATACTTGGATCTATAGAATTTGGCCCATAGGGAAGAGATTAACAATGTATCCCAGTTGGTTTAACCAAGAAGGCATGTGCCATTTCTCATAGGAGGAATACTCGATCCTCCCTCTGAGACTGAATGTGCAACCATGTGCCAAGCTAACTAGTGATCATGACATGATCCATTAGCCACATCCAAAATAATGAAAAGAAGATGGATCTTTTCATCTTCAACATAGCCATTAGTGCCTCAGTTGTTTCCATGAGATGGAGAGACATACATTATAAGGTGTGTCAAATGATGGTGGCGTGGACTATAAATGGGAGGTGTTTAGATTTTCATAAACATCCAGTGGCACTGAATTCTCCCATAGATCATCATGAAGTACTCCTTTTGACAGATGCTTGTGTGATTAATACACCCAGGTATTTGAGGTGTTCCCAAAGGGGTTAAATGTGAAGAGAAACCACATCATTGATAGTCCTAGCCTATAATGACACCCTATCAAGAATTCAAACTTGGTGTGACTAACATGTTGCTCAGTACACTCCTCATAGATGTGGATGATCGAGTGTGATGTGGCAAGATACAGAGGGAACTAGAAGAGAAATATACCAAGTCATCAATATACCACAAGATGGGGGGGGGGGTAACCCTATGGTCATGTCTCCTATACCTTCCCATTTCTCCTCCTATAAATGCTTGGATAATCTTGCACCATTAGAAATCTTCACAAAAAATGAACATTGATAAGGTAATGCAATTTTCCTACTTGAGGTCTTGTACCATAGGGAAGAAGCCATGTGTCTCTCTATTAATCAACTTATTTATCAAGTATACCTAATATAGTGAGAGAGATATCTTAATGGTGGCCTCCATCATGTAAAGCTTTCCCAAAACCACCTTTAGGGAACTCTTAGAGAAATAGTCATAAGTGACATATCATATTTGGTCACTAGGTACTCATGCCCAATTCCTTAGCCAGCTAAACATGATGGGTTATATCTTGGCTAGAAAAAAAATGTATCTTAATCCTCTAAGGACATCAACGAGATTTGTGTCACCAACCAGTTGTTGAGAATCCTAGAATGAATAATGATGTATGGAACATCCTGTTGGCTAAATGGACATCTATAAATCCCTTTGTTTTGATTATGACAAACATTTCATTCTTATTAATCTAACGAGCTACTTGAGTGTGCAGGACTAAGATGGATGGCAAAGCAACTAGGGAAAATCCACAAGCTGAAATATTTATATTTTCATGCAATGTAATCATTGTTGTAAAAACTTGTACAAATATATAATGTACAAGTACTTAGAATTGCATGTAATTCAAGCGTTAGATTTTCCCTAGCCAAACACCATAGTTAGACATGTCATCCCATTTAAATAGGATCATTTATGCACACTCACACATATAATTAGTGCCTAAATTGAAATCTTGAAACAGGATCATTCTCGGTCGACAAACTCCTCGACCGAGACACTCTCGGTCGACAATCTTCTCGACCGAGAAAGATCCAAAGTAGCCGTTAGACACAACAGACAAGTTTGTTGGCAGTTGAAGAAAGACGTTGCAAATCACTTGTTCCAGAGAGCCTGTCGGTCGACAAAAGTTCGACCGAGTAGGTGTCTCGGTCGACCATTTGTCGACCGAGATGGTCTCTGACAGCAACTGCAGAATAAATTAATTAGCCGTTGTTAAAGCAACAACTTTGTACCTAACGGCTAGTTAAGCACTTAGAAACCCCTAGAAGTTGTCTAGAACGTCCTTAAGCATACTTAGGCCATTCCTATAAATAGGACAAGCCATAGGACACTAGAATTCACTTGTTACACTTGAGAATACACTTGAGCATACTTGAGCAATCTATTGCAAGCAATTTGAGCACTGTGATTATTAGTCTACATTCTCCTTAGCTCAATCTCGTGTCCTATAGGCTAGATTCTCCTACCCACAGCAATCACAAGTTCACACACTTGGTTAGGAGATCTATACGCTTGATCTAGGCATATCAAGCCTTGGGCTTAAAGGATAAGTTGTAATTTCCTTTTTCTTTCTTGTTCCTTTTTATTATTTGTACTCTCCTTGCTACTCCTAGGGTTGGAGGCTGCAGATTGGAGAGGGTTGACTTCTCAGGTGGAGAAGGGGACTTCAAGCTACTTCAAGAAGGCTATCGCAAGTGAAGCTACTTCAGAAGACTGGTGCAACGGGAGTTGGTGCATCTACTTCAAGGGAAGGCTGCTTCAAGGTTGGGCGATTACTTCTAGGTGAAGGCTGCTTGAAGGGTTTGGGAAAAGAAATTGTATTTTATGTAAAGTCCTTGCGAGGTAATAAAATAAATTTCTTTTCAAATCCCGGTTGGGTAAGAAACCGGGTAGTGGACTGACGGCTATAGTATTTGCTATAGTTGGAACCACTCTAAACCCTGTGTCTCCTTGTCCAATATCTTCATTGTGATTGTTTGAGTTTAAATTATTATTAAAATCTTTATAAAACTCTATTCACCCCCCCTCTAGTAGTTTTCAGTTGGTATCAGAGTAGGCTTCAAGGAACCCTAACCAGGTCTTGAAGAATGGAGGGAAATGGTGAAAGGTGCTGTTTGGACAAAACCACAACATGCTGCAATTGGTGTTTAGGAACAAGCCACAAAACAACCGGATGCCCATGGAGATCAAAGGAAGAGCACAAAGAATGTCTTATTGCTACAACTAGTGAAGAAGAAGAAGAGGTAAGTCTTTTTTATTTATCTAAGGAAGAATTAGTTGCTATTATTGAAGAGACACATAATAAATATGTTGAGTGCAAAAAGAAATTAAAGAAATCAAATAAGGAAAATGATGATCTAAATGTCAAACTTCTTGCTCTTGCATCTGAAAATGAGGATCTCAAAGAGGGAAGTAAATTTTCTGATCTTAAGTTAAAATCTATGGAAGCCGATTGCAAGCTCCTTTCTGTTGAAAATTCAAACTTACAGACTCAAGTAAATGATCTTCAAAAACAACCATTATTGTGCACCCATATAGATTATGACACTATTGTTAAAGAAAGAAATTTATTGACATCTAATCTAGACCAAGAAAAACTAGATATTAAGAAGAGAATGGAAGAGATTACCAAGTTACAACAAAAAGTCAGTAATTTAAATAATAATGGCATTCTTGATCAAATCTTAGATAAATCCTATCATCAGATTGGGAGAAGAGGACTAGGTTATAAGCCTAAAGGGAAGTCCTATCAACCTAGTTGGAAAAAGTCACAAACCCATCAATCTATATATGTACCGAAAGGAACAAATACATTTTTACCAAAGAACAACCTAGAACAAAACCATAGAAAACGACTTGAGGTTGATTCTATATGTTGCCATTATTGCTCACGTCTTGGACATTACTCTTTTTCATGTCCTTACAAGAGAAAAGATGTAGAGTTAGTTTGGGTTCCAAAACCTCCAAACTAATTGAACAAAATCAAGTTGAGATATGACCAAAGACATTAGTTGCATATTTCTATGTCTATCTCAACTCTACATAATTACAAATGTAAATGAAATTAATATTAGTTTTGTTCCCTAGATGATTTAAAGTTTAAGTCAAATGAAAAGAAAATTCCTATTTTCATATGATTTTTCGTAAAAGTATTTTCTGGTCTATTCATATACTAATCATAAAATTGAATTATCATTGTATGTTGTTATTACCATTATACCATGCTTTCATCATTGGGTGCGCATAGATAATTGTATGCATGGATCCATGAAAAGATATAAGCAAGCAAAATAATTTATTAGTTATATGTTATTGCTTGCAACAAAATCTCTAACTTAGCATCTTTGAAATAATTAATTGTGCCTCCAATTAAGTAGTATGCTTCAACTTGATATTTAAATTAAATTTTATGCAGATATTATACTCAATATATTCAATCTGAGAAATCTGCAAAATTTGCCTCTTGGTCAAAATAAAATTTGACTAAGGGGCGCTATGGTCGTAGTCAAGGACGACCTAAAATAAGCTTCGACAAAAAATTGCTTATTTGGAAATTCTCTCTTTGGACCTAATCTTAATATAAATTTTTCTTGAAATCATTTGTAATCATTTAAAGCCTTAAATTATCCCAATATTACTCCCTTAGAATATCCATATAAATTCTCTACAAAAATAAACTACCTTTCGCATTAAAAATCAGCTTTAAAATTTTTACTCAGTAAGTCTGTCGGTCGACGAATTCTTCGACCGAGACCCTCTCGGTCAGCTCACCTCTCTCGACCGACAGAATCTAAACAGACTTAATATCGGACGAACTTTCGGTCGACAAATGCTCGACCGAGGCAATGTCGGTCGACAATTATTCGACCGAGAAATAGCCGTTGGATACGACCGTTGTAAACCGACCGTTATGACCGTTTATGACCGTTATTTGACCGTTGGGGAGCCAAGTGGCGCGTCTGCAACACGACCGTTGCGGACGCTCGGTCGACGAATCGTCGACCGACCTGGTCGCTGGAATGTTATAAAAGGGAGCAAAAACGGGTCACTTACTCACACTTGCATACTCTTGCTTCCATAGTCCCTCTCTAGTGCATTTTTGTGCAACTCTTCAGCATTCTCATCCCCAAACCTTCCCTGCTTCTTCTCCACATTCAAGTAACACAAATGGCCTCATCCTCAGCTGCCTGTGGGAAGAAGAAGGTCGCCGGCAGGAAAGGAAGGGAAGCTCGGGAAGCCACTTCGCCACTGACGATCATCAACGACATCACCTTCGTCGATGGAGATGCTGGTGATCGATTTCTACGGCTTTCCTCCAAAGCCCCTCTTCCACGACGACCAGTCGAAGTCATGGACTTCATCAACATAGTCGATCTGGAGGACCTCTTTGAAGTGCAAAAGTTGAAGGACTTCATCAATCCCTCTTTTCCCTTCTATTCCACTAAGGTAGTCAACGAATTTTATGCCAATCTCATATCTCATACTGAAAATGAAACCACATTCTTCTACACCATGGTCAATGGGCATAGCCTTAAATTTACCGAAGGGGATATTCTTGACATGCTAGAAATTGACATAGATGAATACCAAGATTCCCTTGATCTCACCACCGGAAATCCATTAAATCAACTTTCCCAAGATGATCATACCATTAGCCTTAGTGACATAAAAAGAGCTATTTTTCAATCCAACACTACTTGTCATGAAGATAGGGGAACCTACTACGCTATAAATCTCAAACCAGCCTGTAGGATTGTAAATCTCATTGTTTCTACAAATATTCACCCTAGAGCCAACAAATCTGAAGTTCCAATATTCCGTATGTGCCTCATTTATGCCATCATAAGCCGCATTCCCACAAACTTCATCCGCATAATTCTTAAAAACATGCTTGAGTTTTCTGGCAACCCACCATATGCGGATTTCGTTTGCCAAATTACTCAACATTTTCTTAAAACAAACATTTAGGATATGGGATATACATGGGACCGTAGACCTCAAAAGATAAGTAAGAATACCGTAGAGAAAATGGGAATAGATTTTGGTCACAAAAGGGCTAGAGTAGAAGGAGAAACATCTCATCAGGACATACCACCACCTCCCTCTACTACCCTACCACATGATCCCATTCAAAATACTCTTACTTATATTGCTGGCTCCCAATATCACCTTAGTAGACAATTAGACTACAATCATCATGCCATGAAATATTTAAACCAAAGAATGCAAACCCTTTCCCCAAATCAAACTGATGAATATCCATATTCTTTAAATCCAGGCATGCTCAATCCATACAATCCTTCGTACAACTACTATCAAACTCCACCTCCACCATCCATGGATCTAACGCATACTCAATTTTCATCTATGCAATTGCAAGATATTGTTGCTCATTTCCGATTTGACCGAGTTCCTACATTCTTGGAAGCATATGCTTTAACCAAGACAAGAGCTCTAGATTGGAAAACCTTGGTCAAATACTATGGAGCTGAGCCATTTATTGGGAAAGATCCTGACGTTGATGAAATTCTTAAATCTTTCCAGTGAGTGTTGGAGTAATATTAGTTGTAATGACTTGCTTTGAATGATTGTAATGGATTACTTCTGTATGATGTGTCTATCTTTCCATATTTCTTAATGAAATTGGTTATCCTTTTGATTTGGATGGATATCTTTTTGCATATGAGACATCTTGTAAATAAATGGATTATAAAGATTATTATTGTAAAGCATACAAATTAAGGGGAGTAACAAATAAAAAACTTGTGGTTAGAATTAACAACAATCTATGACACAGAAACAGTCTCGGTCGAGACCTGTTCGACCGAGAACACTGTCGGTCGAGAAATCGTCGACCGAGCAGGTCTCTGTTGTCAAGTCTGAAATAATTCTGCTGCAAATGATTGCTCATCAATAATTTTAAAACCAAGGATGCATGTTGAACATCATTTGTGAAACAAAGTATTATTTTATGCATATGGACACTCTTCAAACATATTGCAAAGCATTTAAGTCTTTATTTGGGATATCTAAGGGGGAGCTCATAAAAACAACTTTGACCATTTGATTGAAGAAGCTTACAAAAACATTGTAACCACCATGTGTAGCTGGAAATTTTCCTTGATTATAAAGAAATTTATGAATTTACTGAAAATGGTATCTTGTACTTGAAGGAACTCTCTACCCAAAACAGGGCTTAACATCCCTTGCATTTGGATGGAGACATTTTATGTAGTCTAAGATTAAACGATTCTCATTTTATTTAGGGCTTAACATCCATTGATAGATGAGAAATCAATATACATTCATCATAAGCTTAAAGGAATCTCATATCATTTCAAGGCTTAACATCCTTTGCAAATGATTGAGAAACAAATTGTGGCTAAATTAGAAAAATATGATATTAAATCCATGTTCCTAATAGGATATCTAATTAAGGGGGAGTTTTTACTCTTAACGGTTATCTTTTTGAAATGACAAAGGGGGAGAGATAAATATAAAATTAACATTTAGTCAAACTCAATTAATGAGTTTCATAAATAAACTCTCAAACTCAATTAATGAGTTTCATAAATAAACTCTTGGCTTTACATTGAAAGTTTCTATATTCCCAAATGATCTGGATTTCATAATTCATGGGGAATAATAAGCACACTTTTTATACACAAGAGAAAAAGCTACAAAAGGTAATCTAAAGGTATGAAACTCATATGTTTTATATTTCCTTTATTTATATTTTGGAAATGTTTGTCATCTTCAAAAAGGGGGAGATTGTTGGCTAAATGGACATCTATAAATCCCTTTGTTTTGATTATGACAAACATTTCATTCTTATTAATCTAACGAGCTACTTGAGTGTGCAGGACTAAGATGGATGGCAAAGCAACTAGGGAAAATCCACAAGCTGAAATATTTATATTTTCATGCAATGTAATCATTGTTGTAAAAACTTGTACAAATATATAATGTACAAGTACTTAGAATTGCATGTAATTCAAGCGTTAGATTTTCCCTAGCCAAACACCATAGTTAGACATGTCATCCCATTTAAATAGGATCATTTATGCACACTCACACATATAATTAGTGCCTAAATTGAAATCTTGAAACAGGATCATTCTCAGTCGACAAACTCCTCGACCGAGACACTCTCGGTCGACAATCTTCTCGACCGAGAAAGATCCAAAGTATCTGTTAGACACAACAGACAAGTTTGTTGGCAGTTGAAGAAAGACGTTGCAAATCACTTGTTCCAGAGAGCCTGTCGGTCGACAAAAGTTCGACCGAGTAGGTGTCTCGGTCGACCATTTGTCGACCGAGATGGTCTCTGACAGCAACTGCAGAATAAATTAATTAGCCGTTGTTAAAGCAACAACTTTGTACCTAACGGCTAGTTAAGCACTTAGAAACCCCTAGAAGTTGTCTAGAATGTCCTTAAGCATACTTAGGCCATTCCTATAAATAGGACAAGCCATAGGACACTAGAATTCACTTGTTACACTTGAGAATACACTTGAGCATACTTGAGCAATCTATTGCAAGCAATTTGAGCACTGTGATTATTAGTCTACATTCTCCTTAGCTCAATCTCGTGTCCTATAGGCTAGATTCTCCTACCCACAACAATCACAAGTTCACACACTTGGTTAGGAGATCTATACGCTTGATCTAGGCATATCAAGCCTTGGGCTTAAAGGATAAGTTGTAATTTCCTTTTTCTTTCTTGTTCCTTTTTATTATTTGTACTCTCCTTGCTACTCCTAGGGTTGGAGGCTGCAGATTGGAGAGGGTTGACTTCTCAGGTGGAGAAGGGGACTTCAAGCTACTTCAAGAAGGCTATCGCAAGTGAAGCTACTTCAGAAGACTGGTGCAACGGGAGTTGGTGCATCTACTTCAAGGGAAGGCTGCTTCAAGGTTGGGCGATTACTTCTAGGTGAAGGCTGCTTCAAGGTTGGGCGATTACTTCTAGGTGAAGGCTGCTTGAAGGGTTTGGGAAAAGAAATTGTATTTTATGTAAAGTCCTTGCGAGGTAATAAAATAAATTTCTTTTCAAATCCCGGTTGGGTAAGCAACCGGGTAGTGGACTGACGGCTATAGTATTTGCTATAGTTGGAACCACTCTAAACCCTGTGTCTCCTTGTCCAATATCTTCATTGTGATTGTTTGAGTTTAAATTATTATTAAAATCTTTATAAAACTCTATTCACCCCCCCTCTAGTAGTTTTCACATCCTAGTATTTGAGGCCTTAGATAAAGTGATTTTAATAGGAATGATAGGACTATCCATATCACAAAGGTGTACCTCCTTTTTAGGGAGCCCGTCACTAAAGAACTCTATGGTTAAGCATGCTCGACCTAGAGTAGTACTAGGATGGGTAACCAGTCAGGAATTTTATCCTAGCCTATGTGTGAGTGAGGAAAAAGCATGAAGTTAAAGCTAGTGGAGGTCTTTGGGGCTAGTCAACATTTTGAAACTTCATTAGAGCCTTGGGAAGTTAGCACAGGTGTTACAAATGGTATTAGATCCATATCCCATCCCATAGGTGGGGTCCACATGGTCATGTGTCATGCCAGTCATGAGCCATGCGGTCCAAGCATGTGGGAAAGGGATATCCATGATGATTCAGCTACCCATGTGCTGGTATTTCGTGATCAGGAGCTGGGTGTCCATTGGTCATTCTTAGTTTGCACTAAAATGGGAAAATATTATGAGGCCATATAATTTGGACCTTGATGAGGATGTCAAGAGTCTTAGTGGGGGAGATTGTAACATCCTAGGATTTAAGGCCTCAGATAAAATCATCTTAAAATGAATGATTGGACTACCCATATCACCGAGGTGCACCTCCTTTTTAGGGAGATCATTACTAAAAAACTTTATGGTTAAGCGTGCTCAGTCCAGAGTAGTACTAGGATGGGTGACCAATTGAGAAGTTTATCATGGCTTGTCTGTGAGTCAGGAAAAAGCATGCATTTTAGGCTAGTGGTGGTCTGTGGGTCCAGTCATCATTATGAAACTTCACTAGAGCCTTGGGAAATAGGCCCAGGTGTTACAATAGACATGTTTTCAACTAAATATCCAGAATTTTATATTTAATGACTATGTTATCGACCATTGTAATCAAATAGATCTAACTACATTCAGGATCCAATGACATGTCCCAACATTAAAGAAATGGAACACTAAAATAACTACATAATTTTTAATAATCAGCTAAGTGACAATGTAGAATTTACCTGTAAACCCATTGGGCCCTAGCATGATAATGTTATCCTTCTACTTGATTGTCAAGAGGATCTCCTCCTAGAAAGGGTGGCATGAGCCCGAGGTTTTTGTCAATGGAGAGAGTTTGTAGGATAACATCAATAATGGGCACCCTCTTTAGTCTAGTTCCTACTAACGAGATTCATAGATATTTCAAAAGTAGATGGCCATTTTCTACCCAATGACCTGCTAGTATTAAAGAATATAGTTGCCATGGAGCCTCAACTTTTGTTGAATGAACCTATTCCTTCTCTCTTTTACCACCACATGAGAAGATTGGCATTCCTATCTTTATCATGCAACCAACTTACTCTATATTTTTCATTCCATAGTGCCTCTTCCCATTCCAACACACCTTCTGGTTCCCTTTACACCTCCTCAAGAAGCCTCTCCATATGGGTGGGATGGTCATCAAAGTCTAAGAGCAAGGATGATACCACATTGGAGCGATACTTCTTTTTTTGTTTTACATCCCCAAACACCTCCATGTTCCACTCGCTGAGCCCACCCCATAGTGTATTCATCTTAACATAGTAATTGATGGATGACTATCCATATACCTCCCTCATCCATCCTACTTCAGTTGTTTTCATGCAATCCCCGTGTCAAAAGAACACCTTGAAGAAAGAGAAAATTATTGGAAACGACACATGCAACCTAACATATAGAAAATCATTAAGTGACAATGGTCTAATAACATCATTTTGTTGAGGTGGTGCTTCTTGAAAATGTTATGCACACTCACCCATGCAACATTGAGGAAAGCCCTATCAAGAAATTACCATGCGATAGGAGTATCCTTTTGTTTATCCACCAATGTAAATGAACTTCCTTCAAAGGGGAGCTTCATGAGGTCCAAATCCATGATCCAATAATTAAATTCTGACATCCTAGGAATATCAGGGTGAAGGAAACCACATTTCTCATAAGGTCTTTTAGCAATCTTAATATCCCCTACAACAATCCAAGTATCAATCCCAACCAACACGTTGTGGTCACTCAATGTACCCAACATAGGTAATTTTCACCTATAATACAATGGGTGTACACTATTGATATGAATAAATTATGTCCACTATAATCTTTGATACAGACAATAGAGAATTTCTCATGAGAATACAAAAAACAAGATCCAACAAGGAATTAGGAATGTTCCATACCTTCCCTTCCCCCGATTCATTTGTGTAAAACCACTTTAACCTCACTCTAACTAGAACCTCTTTGTCTCTCTCCATGTTCATCATAGGTTCCAATAGTGCTACAAAGATGAATATGTTCCTTTTAAGTAGCAAACCAAGAGACATACATGTAGCACAATAATCCAACCCTCTAAGTTCCAAATAAGAATACTAAATGTAGAAAATAGTAAGAAATACTAGATCACAATATCTTCTTTGCAGTTACCTTTACCTCCCCTTTCACATCTCTATCTCTCCATAATGCTCTAGTTCTCATATATAATTTGTTATTACCATCACTCTCAAATCCATCACTAATCACCACTTTCTCTGACCAGAAACTGCTTTCCCTGGTGTTAGGATCGTCCTATGCAATAATGCCCTTTTCACTACTTACTCATAATCCTAATTTGGTACCTTATAATGCCAATGTTGGATTCTTACAGGGATCTGATGATTACAACCCGAGAAAGAGGAAATATAGAGTTAGCCAAGAACCGATGAGGAAGAACCTATCATTCACTTCATGATCATTACACCCATCTTCTGATGTGATCCTCCCTTTGTTTTTCATCAAGGTCATGAGTTGGCCTCTCATGGTGGGTCCTCTCCACAAACAATCAATCTATTTCAGAGTTTGGGCTCTTGGTAAGTCCCTAATGGACTCCTTTACTATAGAGAAAGCTTTTAAAGGGAGTTCCATTTGAACACCCATTTTAGTGAGCACCTTGTTGGCTCCTTCCTCTCATACTTATGTCACCATTTTGAGGTTCATATACACACAACATAATCTAAAATGAACAACAAATTATTGAGTTATATCTTCATTGAATGCATCAATTCAAAGGAGTAATTATTACAATATGGCTTTTCACATATATTTCCATAATTCAAATGCAATTATTTGAATAAAATGGGGATATTGGAAATTTGGTTTGCTTTGTTTTAAATACATGGTTTTCTTTTGCAAATTTTCCTTTTCAATGGATTTTGTGGTTTTCATTGATTTTAGTAGCCCAGTAATGTATATAAGGGAAAAGGGAAGAAAAGAAAATCATATATTAAGGGAAATATAAAATATAACGGATAAGAAATAATGTACTTTTGGAATTAGGTATAATTATATAGAAAAAGTGGTGTTAAAAACCACTAATGAGTGGTTTACATTTTCATATGATTCCTAATAAGAAAAGTAATACAAATAAATAATATGGGAAAAGTAGAAAGAGAAAAGAATATATTTGATGCCTAAAATGTGCCTTATAAGAGGAAGACTTGGATACTAAAAAAATATCTTTTAATTCAACTTTTAGCCTCAAACCATGTCGATTCTTAGATAAAGTTATTAAAAGCTTCCCATTAAAATTTGAGATTAAAAGGATAAAGGAATAAGAGTTAGGGAATTCTCAAGAATTCCTTAATTGAGTGGTTTAATATGGATTTGTATTAAATGTCATTAAAATCCTTTTTAGACTTGATACTGCCCAAACTTCATATTTTCTCATGTGGCTTGATAATCATCTATCCCAGATCCAAAGGTGACTCATTTGTCACCTACCTTTGTCTAATTTAGAAACTGGAATAGTCAAACTAAGAAGTCATTCCGCACATATCTCACTCCCTAATCGACAAGGATTCCTTAAAACAATCTCTTTGAATTTAGAGAGAGAACATGATCCAATTCATCTTGGGTTTGACCCCCATTGGCAAGATATAATGTTTTTCCTCAATCCTCTGGTAACTTTGCCAACCAACCCGCAAACCCGAGACCTATATAAGGAGGGGTAGAAACATGTGTGAGATACCAATGAGCTGAAGAGGCCCCTCTAGACACCACAACTCACACCTTGCCTCCAATTTCAACTGCCTCACCCATCTTCTATCCTTCGTTTATGATCCAAGCAGCACAATGAGCCCTTTTCACCATTCTCCCAGTCTAATTTGTTCTCAAGAAATTCCTGGTCACCTTTGAGTCCAGAGAGGAGTGGAATACGTAGTGTTGGATTTGTGTGCTACTAGGAAGGCCTAGTGCTCGAAGTCAACCTCCTAGTTGACCGGCTGCTCAGGGTGAAGGAGCCAGTCTGAGGAAGAAGACATCCCCAGGAAAAAAGACGCTTTAGACCTGACTCTTTTTAACATGTCAGGCTTATTCAGTCTTTTTCCCCTTTTCTCATTTTGTCCAACAAGTTTTTCCGCACAGGTGTGGGAGCCAAGTTGGTTGGAGCCTATTCACTCGACCCCAACCCTGTGTCATGACCAACGGTCTAGTAACTGTTGAGTTGGTAACCTAGGATTGGTTAGGGTTATTTAAAATTGCAAAACTGCTAGTATATAGTAGGACGATAATAATAACATGTTATATATGAACACTTCTCATAAAAATGCAAGGAATGCAATACAATTAGTTCCAAGACCAAAATCTATCTCTAACTCCAAACATACTTAAAGTTTCTAACTTTAATGTGTTTAATGTGTAAAAGTATAATTTCTAAGATTTGATGATCCTAATATGTTCAATTATTCTTAATAGTCAAAGACTGATATTTTTAGATAAAAAGGGTATCTTGAATCTAATTTGATATTAATAATTCATAAATTGGACAATTAGGGTTTTCTTGAGTTAAAAATGCATATGAAGATAAAAAAGTAGGGTTTCTAAACCAAAAAAGAATGAAAAGTGATAATTAGGGTTTGGGAAGCCAAAAACCTAATGAAACCCTAATTTAACCCCATAACCTTAACATGGACCTCAAGTCACTCTTAATGGTAAATTTTGGACAAAATAATAGTACATGGGTATTATGATTTAATTTTGGGATAGTTGCTTGATTGGTTGCTTTTGTTACGTTTTGCTTGAACATTGAGTTGCTCATGAGAAAGGTATGTGGTTACACCTATGACTACTTGTCTTGACCGACTTTTGTTGTTTCTTAGAGGTTTCTAGATCGATTAAAAATTAAATAGTTGTATGTTTATTTAATTTCTTCCAATCTATAAAGCCCCTATGAATATCACATGATATAGGAATAACTTGGTGGAACCCCTCATACCAACTCTAGAAGTCTGAGAAATGAGATAGAGAAATTCAATGAGATGACTAGGACCATGCCCTAAATTAGGAAGGTCATATGTGCACCAAGCCCCATATTGGGAAGGTCGTATGAGGTCAAGACGCAGACTGGGAAGACCAACATGGTACCAAGCCCCTGATTGGGAAGGTGGCCTAAGTACATTGTAGGTACATAGCCCTATGAGAGGGTACCTGTGACATCCCGCCATCACACACACAATGAGATGCAATGAGAAAATGGGCGGAACCACCATAAATTAACATATTACCAAAACCATGAGTTAATTAAAACTGATTGCAAAAATAAGATAAAAGAGAACTATTACATCTAGATGCTTATCCTGCAAGGAAACATGTTATATAAACATTTACGAGCCTTGATATTTGTCCACAACCTATAGGAACCAGCTGTCCTGTCAGCACCAGAGTTCATCACCTATTTATACATACATAATGGGCCACATTAGGCCAGTAGCAGGATATACAAAGCTACATCAGCTATACATCATAAAACATCGTCAAAACACCTCTGAGGACCTAAGCGTACAGGGATGACTCTAGGACTCTACTATAAAACAACCAAAACAACAACATATCCATCTCTTGCCTCCTACTTCTCTTCTTGCTGCTCGGTCGCAACCTCACGACCACCAGCACGTCTAGCACAATCACATTGTAAACCAACGGGGTGAGACACAATCTCAGTGAGAAACATAACTCCCCGCCGAAACTATAAAACTTCAAAAAAAGTAGGTAAAGAAGATAATTGATATCAGCAGATCATAAGAGCAGCATCCTGGGCAGAACTTATTTTATTAGCAATCTTACCAGGGTATCCAAGAGGCATATGACCAGATATTCTTAATGGAACATGATTGACAAGATAAGCTTTATAAGAAATTATCACAAAATATAAGGATCGTACAAATAACTACAAGGTGTAACTAGATCAACTATACAAGTAAGGCCTCAACCATTATTTCATGTTTTTCCCTAAGCAGTATATACTATTCGGCTGGATTACGTATTATCATGCCCTGAGGAAGTGAGCCATACCACTCAAATCCAACCATCGGCTGCGAAGCCCAAAGCCGGTGCCATACAAGGTCAATAGAAGAGTCGGACTCCACGACCTCACCACCTTGTGGTTAGTGCACGAGTGCTTAACAAGCAGGACCACATTCTCATGCTTAAGTGGCCGCAGCCACACAGGGTCAGGGTACCCTCTGCCTAGCCCACCTTGGTATAGGTACCGGCGCTAGTGATCCTAGCCACGGGCCTGTTCACCATGCTCCATAATCATTGAGCCATGGGCCTATTCACCATGCTCTTATCACACATCCTGAGTCATGGTCCTATTCACCATGCTCTTTCATATTGAGCCAGGGGCCTAAAACCACGCTCTAGAGTCTACAACCGAAGTTGCACCCTAATCCTCCTATTTTTTTCTAGGAGCAACCACGCATATTCAACAATATGCGCTTCCAGGTTAACCCACAGGAGAACCCATTTCACCATCACCAACTACTAACGATGATGGGTCTATGGCCAGGGCAAACTACATGATATGTTCCACTATAATTAATTAGTATATTTTAAGTGGGTTGTTGAGGCAACCAAGTTGTAAAACATAAACAACATTGAGTTGCATTATTACCATGGGATCTCAATCCCTCATCATAGAATGCCACTGCCTCTCAAGGCTTACATCATCACCATGGGATAACAATCCCTTATCTCAACATCAGAGGATAACACCTCAATTAAGCACTCAGCCTTTATCAGGTCAACATACCTTTTCACATCATGCGGGTGATACATGTTATCCCATCAATCAAGGATTATCATTATTCAGTGTTATTCAAAACATATATACCTCATAGCTCTTACCTGGATATGAATTTACTTGATTCACCAACATGGTTACTATGCATATCAAGAGAGATATTTGAATCACCAAACATAGATCTTTATCATTATCATGCTATTTAGGGTTGAAGATACATGATCGGATCAACACCCATGATTATAACTACATGAAGCACAAAACTATGTCTTGTAAACAAATTCCATTATTATAATCAAACCACGAGCATTCACTATGCCCTATATCTTATGAACATAATCATGTATCTAATCATCTCACTTAGCATCAACTTTAGGTATCAAACATATCATTGGTTACAATCTATCATTCATAACTCATCATCCACAAAGGTGTGGGCATAAGATAACAAACTCATCAACCTAAGCTTTCGAGCTAGGCATTACCCTCACCAAAGGTACTGCCTTCCCTCACCAAAGGTGTGGCAGGTAGTGCCACCCCTCACCCAAAGGAGGTATCAGGCAGGGTCACATCCCTCACCAAAAACCTATCGGCTAGGGCACTTAGCAACACATATCGGCCAACCATGGAGTGCATCCATGCACAAGGGATATCGGGGAACCAGACCTGATGTGTGTCGTGCAACCTGATCCAAGAGCTATGTCATGCAGACAAGGAGCAAGGGGTGTATCGTGCAACTGGGTCCAAAAGTGTATCGTGCACCCAAGTGCAGGGTGTATGGGGCAGCATAACAGCCCTATCGGCCAAGACCCCTATCTCCCGTAACGGATTAGGGTTTGTGTCGGTTAAGTAGCAAGGTCATGTCGTCCACAACTATATCATCCAAGGTTATGACGCCCATGGTCAACACTGTATTTCCCAACAAGCACACAACTAACAAATGACACCATGGTGCCCAAGGTAGCCTATCGCCCCACAAGGCAGGCACCACATATTGGTCAACACTAGGGCACCCAACTAGGGTTCCACCACCCAAGCACCATATCAGGCAACACCAAAACCAACTCATATCACCCAAGGCACAAAACAGAGATGTCAACCATGCATCATGTCGGCCAAAGGCATAACAACCACAAGCACCAACTAAGGAAGGAATTCATATCGGGCAAAAGGGACAAAGAACGCTTCTTATCATATCGCCCAAGACTCAACCCTAGGAGAGTGGTATCGGAAAACTCATCATAAAGGGGTATCGTGCAAAGCACCACAAAAGGGTATCGTTCAAGGCACAAGGACCATATCGATTTGGTCATCATCAACCTCAAGATCACCATCATCAAACCCTAATAGATCAAGAGAGTTGGCTCACCTCTCAACAACCAAGAGAGATGGGTTTTGCACAACCTCCATCACATATCAGGCAACAAGGTGGATCATCCCCTTATCGGTCAAGATTCCAACCTTCACTAGGTCAACATCCAACCAAGGCTCACCTATTAAATCCATGGTGAGAGAAGGGTATTGCCCAAGCAACTAGAGCATAGACTCACCTCTCAACAACTAAGAGAGAGGGGTTTTTCCTACACCACTAGAGTTCGAACTCACTTCTCAAAACCAAAAGGGAGAGAAAGAGGTTTTGCCCAAGGAACCCTAAACTTAAGGTTCGGCCACAAGGTCTAAGAACACATCAAAAACATGTCCACTATATATATAACAAGATAAAAGGGTAAATACTAGGGCAAGAAACATATCCAACAAGATGCATGGCCGATCAAGATGACATATAATCATGCAACATGAAAAAGAAGTAGTATAGCTAGGGTTATGAGTTATGCAACCCGCATCAAGCAAGCTCCAAGCTTCTAGCACAAAGCTTCCAAGCTCCAAGAACCACCTTCAACCACTACAAGAAGAAAAACAAAGCTTATAACCACCATGGTCGAAGAACAAGCAAGAAGGGGAAGAAGGTGCCAAGGAAGGAGGGGGGAGATGTTCACCACAAGAAGAGAAGCAAGACACACTCTAGGGTTCAGCCACCACTAGAGGAAGAAGAAGACTCTACCAAGTGTATCGGCCACCAAGCCCACCAAGGGGAGGCATCGTCCACCAAGGAAGTAGGGAAGCAACTAAGGAACTAAAGGGATCCCAAGAAAGAGAAAGGAGAGACATATATAGAAGAGGGTGAAGGGGAGACTAAGGCAAGGTGTCACCCAACCTAGGGACACTTGTCCATGGGGCAAAGACACCTACTATCTTGCCCACCACCACATGTCCAAAGCTTTTGCCACATGCAAGAAACAAGCACCAAGTGTCCACAAGGGGGGTGACACAAACGATGCTAGGTCAAAGAAGGTCACTTGGCCGATACACCTCATGGGCGACACACCACTTGTCTGACACAACCACCTGGCCGATACACCATGGCCGAAACAAGGCACCAAGCTCACCCTTGCCTAACACAAGGCCCAAAAAAGCAAGGCAAAGCCCAAACAAGTCTCAACAAGGCAGAACAAAGCCCAAAGCTACTAAAAAAATGAGCCCAACCCATCCTCTCAACCCTAGAGGATGCAAGGAGGGAGATAAACATCTCTCAAGGTGTCAAACTTGCACATCAACCCTAAAACTTGGGTTGTTTGCAAGTTGCACCTCCAACTCTCAACAAAGCACAAACAAACCCTAATCACCACTTGAGGTGATTAGCAAGCATCTAAACAAAAGGTTTAGGCAAACCAAACAGGGTAAGCCCAAAATGAAGGTCAGGGTCCTTACAAGCCATAAACCTCTACAAAGGATTTTCACCCTCGAAATCCAAAGAGAAAAGCGAGGGATACTTCCTTCTCATCTCTTCCTCGAGCTCCCACGTGGCCTCCTCAATGCCACGATGATGCCAAAGAACCTTTACAAGTACCAGGTCCTTCCTTTTCAACTTCTTTACTCTTCTGTCAAGAATCATCATTGGACCTTCCTCGTAGGTCACGTCTTCATCAAGCTCAACCTCAACTGGATGTAACACTGTCCCTATGTCTGGATGACTTTACTTTAGCATACTGACATGGAACACCGGATGTAACTTGTGCAACTCTGGCGGTAGTTCTAACTTGTAAGATACCTTGCCAACACGTGCTATTACCGGGTATGGCCCCATATACCTGGGTTCCAACTTGTATTTCTGGCCAAACCTTAGCACGCCTTTCCATGGTGAGACCTTGAGATACACTTTGTCTCCCACCTGGAACTCTAGGGGTCATCGTCGATTATTTGCATACGATTTTTGTTTGTCATGTGTCACTTTCAACTATTGTTGTATCACTTTGATCTTCTCTGTTGTCTACTGCACTAACTCAGGACTCAAAAGCTGATACTCACCCGACTCATACCAGCATAAAGGAGATCTACACTTCCTGCCATATAAAGCCACATAAGGAGCCATGTCCATGGTCTGCTGGTAACTATTGTTGTAGGCAAACTCTATCAAATTGAGATGCACATCCCAACTACCTAGGAACTGCAAAACACAAGCTCGAAGAAGATCCTCCAAAGTTTGAATAGTCCTTTTAGACTGTCCATTTATCTATGGGTGTCAAGCGGTACTAAGCCTCAACTGCGTTCCCAACACTTTGTGCAACTGTTCCCAAAAATGACTCGTGAACTGCGATCCTCTGTCAGAGACTATCGTTGTGGGCACACCGTGCAAATGCACTATCTCATCCACATACACTTGAGAAAGCTTCTCTAATGTATATGTTGTCTTCACAGGTATGAAATGAGAAGACTTTGTCAATCTGTCCACTATCACCTAGATGGAATCATTATTCTTAGCCGTCCTTGGTAGACCACCTACGAAATCCATGGTTATATGATCCCATTTCCACTACGGTATCGACATGGGTTGCAATGTACCTACCAGCTTCTGATGCTCGGTGCCTTGTTGGCATACTGCACACCTAGCCACAAACTTGGCTACATCTCTCTTCAAGCCAGGCCACCAATGCAGGTCATTCAGATTATGATACATCTTGGTGACACATGGATGCATGGCATACATCGATGTGTGTGCTTCCTCGAGCACTAGCTTTCTCAGATCATCAACATCGGGGACCACCATCCTACCATGATAGCAAACTAGTCTATCCTCGAACTCATGGAAGCCATCATGCTTTTTGTTGCCAAACTCTGATTTGATTAACTGAACTGAAACATCTGCCTGTTGTGCATCTTTGATCTACTATTTCAACGTAGGCTTTACTTGCATCTGTGCCAACAATCCTGCCAACAAGGAAACTTCCAACTATACATTCATCTTCCGTAAAGAGACAAACATATCTCGCTTATGACATACCAAGGAACTCAATTGTGCCTTCTTCATAGGAAGAGAAGAAGACTTTTGGCTAAGCGCATCAGCTACCATGTTCACCTTACTAGGATGATACTCAATGGTGCAATCATAGTCATCGATCAACTCCATCTAGCGACGTTGTCACATGTTCATCTCACTCTGTGAGAAGATGTACTTCAAGCTCTTATTATCTATAAATATCTGACACACTTCCCCATAAATATAGTGTCTCCAAATCATTAACGCATGGACCACTGCTGCCAAATCCAAAGCATGTGTTGAATAATTATCTGCATGTTTCTTAAGTTGTCGCGAAGCAAAAGAAACCACATGATCTTCCTGCATCAGCACACATCCTAGGCCTTTCTTGGAAGCATTGCAGAAAACCACATAGCCTTTCCCAGGCTCTGGCAGCACCAACAATGGAGCACTAGTTAGCTTCTCCTTCAAACTTTGGAAAGCTTGCTGACAACGATCATCCCAAACAAAAGGTACATCCTTCCTGGTCAACTATGTCAATGGTAACATGATCACACTAAAGTTTCTTATAAGCCTCTGGTAGTATCCTACTATACCCAGAAAACTACGAACTTTTATCGGCGTCTTCGGTTACTCCCAGTCTGCAACTGACTCCACCTTCTTGGGGTCCACTCTGAATCCTTCTATAGATATTACATGACCCATGAAAGTCACTTCTTCCAACTAGAACTCACACTTACTAAACTTGGCATACAACTGGTGTTGGCAAAGAAGAGTCAATGCTCGTCGAAAATGTTGTTCATGCTCTTGACTATCTCGACTATAGATAAAGATGTCATCTATGAAGACCACAACAAATTGATCTAGAAATCGACGTCAGATCGATGAAAGCAGCTGGCGCATTGGTTAGCCCAAACGGCATAACCACAAACTCAAAGTGACCATACCTCATCCTAAAAGCTAACTTTGGTATGTCCTCTTCCTTAATCCTCAATTGATGATATCTAGACTGTAGATCAATCTTTGAGAACATTGTGGCACCTGATAAATGATCAAATAGATCGTCTATCCTTGGCAATGGGTACTTGTTCTTGATCATAACTTTGTTCAATTGTCGGTAATCTATGCACAATTGCATCAAGCCATCCTTCTTCTTAACAAATTGGACTGGAGCACCCCACGGATACATGCTCGGTCTGATGAATCCTTTATCCAGCAACTCTTGTAACTGCTTCTTTAGCTCTGCCATCTCATCTGGAGCCATCATGTATGGTATCTGAGCAATAGGTTGTGTTCCTGGCAGCAGATTGATCTCAAATTCAATCTCTCGAGGTGGGGGAACACCGGGAAACTCATCAGGAAACACATCCGCAAATGCTTGAATAACAGACACCTCCTCAAGGCTAGGACCATTTTCCTTGGTATCCACAACGTGAGCTAAGAACGCCTTACATCCTTTCCGCAACAACTTCTCTGCCATCATAGATGATACTAAACATGTCGAAAGGATCTTTTTATCTCCCTGGAAGATCCACTTCTCACTATCATCATCAATCATTGTTTGCTTGGAACCACAGTCCAACACAACCTTATACTTTTCTAAGGTATCCATTCCAAGGATCACGTCGAATCCATGCATATCCAGTGGTATAAGATCCACTTGTATATTGTGTCCTGAAAAGGACAAAACACAAGATGCACACTCCTCTTGAAGCAATGTGGGTCCAACAAGAGGGGTTTCTAACAACATACCATCTCTCTTATAGCTAACAGGTAAAAGATACCTATCAAGCATAGTACGTGCGATAAAAGAGTATGTAGCACCCGGGTCAACCAGAACAGATATAAAGCAAGAAGAAGACAAATCAGAATGAAACAACTCCATCTGACCTGCCACCACACACAGGTTGACTATTGCCTCCGGCTGACTCATAGCATAGAATCGAGTCGTTGCTTACTGTCATCCATGTCCTATACTTCCTTGAGCAGACGATCCATCTTGTGAGTCTTGGTCGTGTCCTTGCCCTCTGATGCCACTAAACTGTTGTCTATCTGACCCTTGCTGATTCTACCTTGGCTGTTGTGTCACTTCAACATCTCTCTTTGGGCAATTTGTCCTAAAATGCCCAACCTGGCCACAAAGATGACATGACTGGTGTAACGACAGTCGCCAAACCGACAAACAAATTGTTACTAATTAAGCGGAATTTCAACATAAACAATGAATTAACAAAAATCACTTAAAATTAAAACCATTTTGCATAGAGATCCATTTCTAGGAAAACTCTTTAAGGCAGAAGCAAAACTTTATATACATCATTGTTCACATTGTACATACATTGTACCATCTCTTCTCGGGGATAACATATAACAGTTGCTTTGTCAAAACATATACTGAAGCAACATAAAACCTCGAGGCTTACAAGCCAAAAACCTTAGATCGTTCATGAAACCATAACGAACCAACTCCAAGGACCTGAGAGTACAGAGACAACACATAGGACTTCTATCTACAAGACATGACAGACAGTACACTCAACCTGAGTTGTTACTACTGTCCCTGCTGCTGTTGTTCTTTTTCTACAGAAAGGTCTTCACCTCTTCGTGCACGTCCACCTAAAAATTTGGATCCCATGGGGGTGAGACAGTTGAAAATTGCCCCAGCGAGAAATATAACTCTCCGCCAACAATGTTATTATCACAGTTAAATAATATTAAACTGAGCAGAGGATAAGTAGTTTAGAACATTCTCATCTTTTAAAGCATTGCCACTATCTATGATAGAGAAGTAAATTATCCATTCACTTTATAAAGAATATGAAGAAACATGTATATAATTTACTCATCATACTATCTCAAGCTTATCCTGTGATGCTCATTATCATGGTATGTCATCCATGAATCATTCTCATTTCTATATGTTGGCCTCAGCCAATCTGCTAACCAGATATTGAATTGTACCAGTCATGTGAGTATACATCATCATATCCTGTCCAAGCATTGGACTATGCCAATCATATGCAATTATTCCAGGTATTGGGTTATTACCAATCATGTGCAATTATTCTAGGCATTGGGTTTTTACCAATCCTACGTTATTATTCCAGGCATTGGGATTTAACCAATCCTGTGTTATTATAGGCTTCATGCCACTGCCAGGTATTGGGTTATTACCAATCTTGTGATTGTTATAGGCTTCATGCCTCTGCCAGGTATTGGGTTATTACCAATCCTATAATTATAGGCTTCATGCCTCTTCCAGGTATTGGGTTATTACCAATCATGTGATTATAGGCTCCATGCCTCTACCAGGTATTGGGTTATTACCAATCTTGTGATTATAGGCTCCATGCCTCTGCCAGGTATTGGGTTATTACCAATCTTGTGATTATAGGCTCCATGCCTCTTCCAGGTATTGGGTTATCACCAATCCTGTGATTATAGGCTTCATACCTCTGCCAGTTATTGGGTTATTACCAATCATGTGATTATAGGCTCCATGCCTCTGCCAGGTATTGGTTTATTACCAATCATGTGATTATAGGCTTCATGCCTCTGCCAGGTATTGGGTTATTACCAATCCTGTGATTATAGGATTCATGTCTCTGCCAGGTATTGGGTTATTACCAATCCTATGAACAACCTGGTATTGGACTCTACCAATCCAGTGATTAACAGCCAGGTATTGGGGTTATTACCAATCTTGTGAACAACCTGGTATTGGACTCTACCAATCTAGTGATTAACAGCCAGGTATTGGGGTTATTACCAATCTTGTCAACAACCTGGTATTGGACTCTACCAATCCAGTGATTAACAACCAAGTATTGGGGTTATTACCAATCCTGTGAACAACCTAGTATTGGACTCTACCAATCCAGTGATTAACAGCCAGGTATTGGGGTTATTACCAATCATGTGAATAGCCTAGTATTGGACTCTACCAATCCAGTGATTACAGGCTTTACGCCTCTGCCAAGTATTGGTCCGTAACCAATCCTGATTATAGGCTTTACACCTCTTCCAGGTATTGGACTTTAACCAATCATGATTACACAGCCAGGCTGTGGACTCTAACCACTCTTGATTACAGGCTTTACGCCTCTTCCAGGTATTGGTCCGTAACCAATCCTGATTACATGTTTTATGCCTCTGCCAGGTATTGGACTTTAACCAATCCTAATTATACAGCCAGGAAGTGGACTCTAACCACTCCTAATTATAGGCTTTACGCCTCTGCCAGGTATTGGTCCGTAACCAATCCTGATTACAGGCTTTACGCCTCTACCAGGTATTGGACGTTAACCAATCCTGATTACACAGCCAGGCAGTGGACTCTAACCACTCCTGATTATAGGCTTTACGCCTCTGCCAGGTATTGGTCCATAACCAAACCTGATTACACCGCCAGGCAGTGGACTCTAACCACTCCTGATTACAGGCTTCACGCCTCTTCTAGGTATTGGTCTGTAACCAAACCTGATTACACATTCCTTATGGGATATCAATCCCTTAAATTCATCATTGGTTATCACATCCTTTTACTAGGCATTATACCCTGGGGCAAGCCATCATATCAATTCACATTCTTTACGTACTACAAGTGTTCCTATTATCTCCTTTAATCATATTCAAAACACTATAGCCCTTATTTGACTATAAGCATAAAGCATGTATGATCAAGATTTCATTATTATTATAACCATTTATTATTATTATGAAGTTACTGGTTTCCATTTCCCTTAGTTTATTTTGCACATTACCATTCCTTACATTAGACTTTTATAAGCATCTTGTCACATCTCATTAGGCAACAATTATTCACATGGCTCACCAGGCCCATTAAACATCTTGTCACCTCTCACTAAACAACAACTATCCACATGGCTCACAAGGCCATTAAACATCTTGTCACCTCTCACTAGGCAACAATTATTAGGGTTAGGGTTTCCCTTTATATCTGAATAGGGTTTCAAGTTCATATTATCAATCCAAACCCTAATTAATTGCTCCACACATCTAGGAGCATACATTAATATCATAAGTATTCAATCATACTTATTTATTCTCATCATTTATCATTAAATGAATCATCAACACAAGGTATGAGTTCCTCTCTCATCCTTATCAGGGTATGATTACATCATACTTTATTAACTTGTCTTAACCCTTTCTCAAGGTATGATCGCCTACACTTATAAAAGTGCATTCCATCTCAATGTAACAATTGACATGACACACATCATGTTTACTCATCCAAGTATATTGGATTTAAGGTTCATCAAGGTGTAACAACCTTAAAGTGTTGGATGTGATATTTACTGTGACGACCGTCTCGCAAAAATAAGATTAACTAATGCGGAAGCGTTCATCAAGCAGCGGATTAGCAAAAATCACTAAAAATTAAAACTTTTTGCAAAGAGATCCATTCACAGGAAAACCCCTTTCATTCAGAACCAAAGTAAAGCTTTACATCCTGGTTCATATATATACATCTCATGTACTTTTGCTTCTCGAGGAATGCAAACATTCACTACTCTATCTTAACTATACACAGGTAGTATAAAACCCTCGAGGCATTAAGCCAAAATCTTGAAATCACTAACTACTACTCCGAGGACCTGAGAGTACAGAGACGACACATAGGACTTTATATACATCTGAACATGACATGACAGCCAATGTCTCCACCTGAGACTTCACTACTGTCCCTGCTGCTGCTGTTGTTGTCCTTCACCTCCTGAAGGATTCCTGTCTCTTCGTCCGCGTCCACCTAAAAATGTGGTTCCCACGGGGGTGAGACAATTATAAAAATTGCCCCAGCGAGAGATATAACTCTCCGCCAGAAACATTGTTATTGTAACTTAAGAAGATAAATATGAACAGAGAAATCATATTTAATTGACAGCAGGTAAATGTCTAACAGTTTAGAACATCATTCTATGTCAGAAGCATTACAGTTAAAATAGAATCAACATATCATTTATCCTTTAAGGAATATGAAGAACATGTATAACATCTATTCAAACTACAGAATCATTATCACTGCATTAACATTCTTCAGGCTTAGATCATATAACTAAAGCCTGGCATTTTCGTTGTGGAGTCATGGCCTGTAGCCACACTCTTTTCACAAGGTGTTGGGATCTCAATCCCTTATTTCAACACTGGGAATTCTCATCCCTTCACAATTTCAATGCACTAACATGTGATTCTGGGTAATTAAACCCTTAGCTCATCACCTGAGCATTGTTACCACATTCTCCAAAAATTAACACCTTTAGGTCATCTGACCAAGATAAGCATGATACTTGTTATACAAGCATCCATCATGGCACTTGAGGCCCATCAACTCTCTTTCTACCTCTTACCGGGCACAAGGTATATTATGGCACACAAGGCCCAATAAACAAATTCAAACTAATAACACATCATAGCTCATACCTGGCTATGCTCATCATCTCATGATACCTGCATGGTTAGCACATATGATAGCAGCACATCAATTATCTATCATCACCATGCAAAAACAATATATTAATAATTCAAGGGTATTACCCTTAATCCTTTACCAGGATTAGGATTTCCATCACACATCTCATGTATCAGTATTACCCTTAATCCTTTACCAGGATTAGGATTTCCATCACAAATCTCATGTATCAGTATTACCCTTAATCCTTTACTAGGATTAGGATTTCCATCACAAATCTCATGTATCATATTCAAGTATGAATTCTATTCTTTTATTAGGGAATTATGGTTTCACATACCATTTCCCTCCATTAGAATAGGGATTGCATATAGCATCACCCTTCATTAGGGTTTCATATCACATTGCTCATAATTAGGGTTTACTAATCATTCCCAATTAGGGTTTCTCATAAAATCACCCTCAATTAGGGCTTCACATGGATACACCTTCAATTAGGGTTTCACATGGATACACCCTCAACTAGGGTTTGAGTTCAATAACCCTGTCAATTAGGGTTTATGTTCATGTTTAGGGTTTCATGATCTCTTTGCTTAAGGATCATAACCCTTAATCACCACATGAATCATATTCATGTATGAATTCATGCTATCAACTTATTAACTTGATTAGGTCATATCAACTCTTTAGTCGTGTACATACAACTATGATTAACATAGTGTATCAAGTCATTGATCCTATAAGCAATTAGGGATTCATCCCTTAATTGACACTTAATCACTTAGGTACTATTAGGGTTTCAACCTCTGTACTTTCATTGATTGTCATTACTAATCATCATTGGATCAATAGTACATTCATCATCACATTGGACCTCCATTACATAAGGTATCCAAATGAATTAGGGTTTTCAATGTTGATTCCTTCAATCATTGAATTCATGGAACCAATCATCAATTGGACCTATACTCATACTTCAATTGAGTTTAATAGGTCAACCTTAAACTGATTTGACCCTCAATTGACCCTCAATTGATCATCAATTAGGGTTTGATTCAATTGAATTAGGGTTTGGAATCGAAGATCCAACAACACTCATCAATGCAAGATTGGTTACTTTGAAACTATTGAACCATTATCCAAATTGGGTATGACCTGACCCCAAACGGTCTTGAGGTCGTTTGGATGACATCCAAACGGTCTTGAGACCGTTTTCCCATCATATCACTCAAATCCAAGCCATCCAATTAAGGTTTGGATCATTGGATTGATCACCAAATCAGCATTGCATTGTATAATAGCTTGGTACCTTTAGACCTTCAAACACCTAACCATACTCAACCCTAGACCTCCAAACGGTCTTGGGTGACCACCAAACGGTCTTGAGACCGTTTGGATGAGCTCCAAATGGTTTTGAAACCGTTTGGCCCATCCAACCTTTGGATTCTAGTGAAAAATCATCATGGATTGGTCTATCGAGTTGATCAACAAATCAGCACTACATTGCAATATGATTAGTACCTTTGGACCTTCCATTGGTCAACTATACTTGACCCCAGACCTCCAAACGGTCTTGGGGTGATCCCCAAACGGTCTTGAGACCATTTGGGTGATCCCCAAACGGTCTTGACACCGTTTGGGCTAATCAACCCAAAATCTCAACTTAACTCATTGGAATTTCAGCACTGTTTTCAATTAGGGTTTGCCTAATTGAATAGCCTTCAACTCATGATTCCTTGGGAGTTAATCCCTCAAATTCGGTGAGTCATTATACCACATCATTAGGAACAGTAATCCCAAACGGTCAACGCTTGGTCAACGCACTCAAACGGTCTTGAGACCGTTTGCCCAAAACGTTCAACTAAATCAGATTGAAAATCAGCACTTAATCCAATTAGGTTTCCCTAATTGATTAGGCTTCAACTCACGATTCCTTTGGATTTAATCCCTCAAACTTGGATGGTTATTAATAAACATAATTATGAACAGTAATCCCAAACGGTCAACGCTTGGTCAACCATCTCAAACAGTCTTGAAACCGTTTGCTCAACCAGGTCAAGTTAATCAGGTTGAAAATCAGCACATAATTCAATTCGATTGCCTAATTGATTGGCCTTCAACTCTCGATTCCTTTGGAGTTAATCCCTCAAATGTGGAGGGTTATCATCCTACATAATTAGGAACAAAATTTCCAAACGGTAAACGCTTGGTCAACCATCTCAAATGGTCTTGAAACCGTTTGCTCCCAAACGGTTTCAAACCGTTTGCCCGTAAACGGTTTGCTGAAACCGCATAGCCAATCAAATTAAAACGATTTGGAGTAGCTATCAAAACGGTTTTTCTTGGTAATTTTCTTTGGATAAGAATCTAGGATGATGTCATCATCCCATTCCTTCGAACAACCAAGAACAGCAACCGTTCTTGATGGAAATTGCAGCAAAGAAACAAGAGTGTATCAAATTGAAGAAATCAATCAACAAAGCATAGAGAATTGATGCAATAGCAATGTTTAAGGGTTTGAGTTATAAAACCTGCCTCCAATTGAGCTCCAAAGCTCCAAGCTCACGCCATTAATGGTGGATGAAGCTCTAGCAACTCCCCCTAGGCTCGTCCTCAAGCTTTTGATTGCAAAAGTTGGCTAGGGTTGAAGAGGAGATCGAAATAAGAAGGAATCCATAATTTATTTTTGATTTCCTCCATGAAATCAAGGAGAACGAAGGTCAAGAGCTTACCAACAGGTAGGGAGTCGTCCTCCTGCTCCTCTCTAGCTCCTTGGTCGGTTTTGAAAGCAAAGGAAAGAAGAAAATCCGAAATAGCCTTTCATTTGGCTTGAAAAAGACACTTTTATAAGGAAATTGATGAGAGAGAAAATGCATTAAATTCCAAACATATGGCCTCCTCTTCCCCCTAAAATCCCTTAAGGACGAGGCACCTTCCTTTGCCTTTAATTCTCCTTCATTATCCTTAATTTAAAGAAAAGCAAATTAAGCACCTTAATGCTTATTATATTAATATCCATATGTGAGTGGGTTTTCTTTTTCTTATAATAAGGTGAGTGGAATTTCACCTACTTAGGATATTTTCATTCCTTATCTTGGCAAAGGAATGTCCATCCTTATTCAAAATCAACCCAAAAAATTTTGGTTGAAAGCCCTTCAATTATTTTTATTCATTTTTGCCCTAAATCAAATTAGGGTTTTCAATTAGGCATTAATCTTGATTATTTTAATATCAAGATTCTCTCTCCTCCATCTTAATTCAAATGAGAAGTAACTCTCATTTTATTTGCTCTACATGATGCCAAGAAACATTAGGGACTTTATTGAAGTGGTAATTTGCATATTGAACCCTAGATTTTGGGTAAATTGCACTTTTCACCAAAACTAGGTTTTAATGCACAACATTGCTTTACAAGCTTAATCTTGGTTCCCAAGCTTGTGGAAACCATACCACTACATCACATTCATTATTATGATGTCTTAACATCAGAGGAACATCTTATCATGCAACATTTTCAAGTTAACCCCTCGACTTGGGTAATTTGCACTTTAGTCCAAAATAAGCAAACATTGCTTCAACATTGCTCAAACAGGACCAAAATTGAAACATAAGTTTCTTATGAGGCCTAATTACTTTTCCCAAGATAAGATTAATAATCTACTCAACATTATTAGACAAAACATCTAGGGTTAATTCATAACCCAGGTCAGGGATGTTACATTTACCATGCCTTGGTGTATCACTTCCCTCATTACTTTTAACTTACTTAAGTTCCTCAACTTATCTTGTATTAGGGTATTCCCCATCCTAATACTTTATTCACTAGCCCATCACATTTATTCTGTAGTGTATTGATCATGAGTCATACATTTGAATTGTCCAACCATCATCAATTGATATGGACTCATCTCAGGTTGAGGCATTGTTGATATAGGATTAACCATTATCAACCACTTTAGGTGTTTCACCTATCAAGGTATCAGTCATACCATTACTTGGTGTTACACTCATTACTCCTAAGAGTGTCTTACTCTCACCTTTACAAGGTGTCTTGGGTTGGAGGTGTATGAACACTCACCATATCGGGTTAGGATTTGTACTTGTCTCCAAATCAGGCATGAGGTATCTTCTTGACCTCATATCGGGCACAAGGTGTATGTATGTGTCACCCATGATACTTATGAGGTTTCAAACCATCACCATGTCGGGCTAGAAGTACATTCAATCACCCTATCAGGCTAGTCACCATCTAGGGTTAGCAATGACATATTAGGGTTACCATATCATCTAGGGTTGTGTATCGTGTAACCCTATCGTGCAACCATGTCATGCAACCATGTCGTGCAACTATGTCATGCAACCATGTCGTGCAATAGCACTTGTTATACTTCACTTATATCGGGTTACCCAAATTAGGGTTTCATGTCAACTTTTAAGTATTCATTCAACCTTGTATCGTGTATGGAGTTTATACTTGACTCCCTATCATGCAAGAGGTGTATACTACACCCCCATATGGTGCAATAATGTATTCATTCATATCCATATCATTTAAGTGAAGTAGGTGCATCATCATATCGGGTTAAAGGTGCTTTCTTGTGTGCTTGCACCCGATATCACTTTTATAAGGTGATACCACCATCATCAAGCTCTAGACCTTAGTTATAACTGTTATAGTTCATGTCAACAGGTCTAAGAAACTACTAGAACTCATAATCTCATCAACTATTTTAGGAAATTTCAGAATTAAAAGTATTTCATTAATTATAGCTATTCAGGTGAAGAATAATAACATGGTTGAGTTCAAGTTATATAACCCACCTTAAGAACGACTTCAAAGCTCCAAGCTCCAAAGCTCCACGTTCCTAAGTTTGAATATGGACTTAAAAACTCCTCTATATGCAAAGAATCACCATGGATAAGAAATTGGTGAAGAAGAAAAGAAAGGAAGATCAAAACCCTAAATTCATGCTTTAATCCAAGGTTGAAGATGATCTTATCCTCACCTTAGGGTTAAGTATGAGCTCCTTCTTGCTACTTAACACCTTTTCATGATACACTAGTGTCCTTTCACGATATTCCACCCCTCTTGCACGATATGGAACTCACTTTCATGATAGGACTCTCACTTGGAGTCAAAACTTCACTCTATGGCCGATATCACCCTATATGGCCAATATCACCTACTTGGGCGATATGCTCTTCCCATGGGTGATATCCCAAGGCCCATGCATGATACCACAGCATCCCTTCACGATATGGGAGCTCTATTCACGATACCTCAGGGTAGGAGGGTGGTAAGGGTCATAAAATTGCACCAAGGGGTGAAACTAGGGGTATATATACTTGTTGTTCATGAAGGAAGGCAAAAATGAGGTGTCAACATTTTGAGCTAGTAGGTGCCACGTGTCATGCATAGGTGACACGTGTCCATGCATGCATCAACATTTATCCTGTCTTGCAAAATGTTTGAGGATCATCTTGAGATGAAAACTCGTCCATTACTTATCCATTTGGATAAGTTATCTAGGTTTAATCACCATTTTAAGTCAACCCGATACATTTTTTCTAAGGAAACTTGTTGGCCATCACACCTCACCTCCTTGAGGTGCTTTGCACGATATGGCCTTTGCCAAGAATTCCCAAAACGATATGGAACACCTACTTAGTTTCCTTGTCTGATAAGTACTCATATATAAGCTTTTCAACTTGATACTACTCAAGTTAAGCTTTCATATGCAACCCTTTTCTTGGTCATTTCATCACCAAGATTACCATCATTCATGAATGATTCAAACATGGTGTCTCCTTCTTTCTCTCTCATCTATATGATACTAGGAGGTAGGAGGGACACTCTAGAGGTGGTAATTTTCATATCAACCCCACATCTTGGGTAAATTACAATTTGTACCAAAATTGGTGCACAATGCACCAGCATTGTTCAAACAAGTTCAAACTTGGAATTTAGGCTTTCCACAAGCCACCACCTTGCATCATTCTCTCTATAATGATGCTAAAACTCATGAGGCATGTTCAACATGTGATATTTTGCATTATAGCCCCTCAATTTAGGTAAATTACACTTTGGTCCAAAAGAAAGGAAAATTGCTCAAACAACATTCAATCGGGACCAAACTTGAAACATAAATGTGTCACATGATAACAAAGCACCTTAGAGGATTATATTAAAGTTATAAGCAACCTTATTAGCCAAAACAAATAGGGTTACTGTAATGACCCTGACCTGGGTTATGAGGTAACCCTATTTTTTGGCTAATAAATTTGATTAGAAATTTAATATAATCCTCTAAGGAGTTTTGTTATCATGTGACATGCTTATGTTTCAAGTTTGGTCCCGATTGAATGTTGTTTGAGCAATTTTCCTTTGTTTTGGACCAAAGTGCAATTTACCCAAATTGAGGGGTTATAATGAAAAATTTCACATGTTGAATGTACCCCATGTGTTTTACAGTCATAAGAGAGAGAACTATGCTAATTGTAGCTTGTGGAAAGCCTAAATTCCAAGTTTGAACTTGTTTGAACAATGCTGGTGCATTGTGCACCAATTTTGGTACAAAGTGCAATTTACCCAAAATGTGGGGTTGATACGCAAATTACCACATCTAGAGTGTTCCTAATACCTCCTAGAATCATGTAGAGGAGAGAGAAAGGAGGATACACCATGCTTGATTCCATTATGAATGAATACATTGTTGCACGATATGGGGGTGTAGTATACACCTCTTGCACAATAAGGAGTCAAGTATAGACTCCATACACGATACGAGGTTGAATGAATACTTAAAAGTTGACATGAAACCCTAATTTGGGTAACCCGATATAAGTGAAGTATAACAAGTGCTATTGCATGACATGGTTGCACGACATGGTTGCACGACATAGTTGCACGACATGGTTGCACGATAGGGTTGCATGATACACAACCCTAGATGATATGGTAACCCTAACCCATCATGGCTAACCCTAGATGGTGACTAGCCCGATAGGGTGATTGAATGTACTTCTAGCCCGACATGGTGATGGTTTGATACCCCATAAGTATCATGGGCGACACATACATACACCTTGTTCCCGATATGAGGTCAACAAGATACCTCATGCCTGATATGGAGACAAGTACAAATCCTAACCTGATATGGTGAGTGTTCATACACCTCCAACCCAAGACACCTTGTACAGGTGAGATTAAGACACTCTTAGGAGTAATGAGTGTAACACCAAGTAATGGTATGAATGATACCTTGATAGGTGAAACACCTAAAGTAGGTGACAAAACATTCACCTTTCTCAACTTACAAATTTATGTGACAATATTCTAGGGAGTCTCCCATACTCCTCATTTAGCATTTTTACTTTTAAAGGAAATACCTAAGTTAGATAAGGTATGAATGATGTTTCCCTGACTAAGAAAAGTATTACCTGAGATAGAGTTGACTCTACAGTCAATAATGAAAAAGACAGTGGAATATGTGCCATGTGTGACAGATTCAATGATAACCCTGTGTGGAAGAACGTTGTGTTGATCAAAGTTCTATGTCATCTCCATGACATTAAGATGTTATGTGGAGACTTGATGATATAACGAATGAATAATATTTGTCTCCTTTTATCTGAGATTTTGGGGACGAAATCCTTGTTAGTGGTTTATAACTTGTAACGACCCTGACCTGGGTTATGAGGTAACCCAATTTGTTTTGGCTAATAAATTTGATTAGAAATTTAATATAATCCTCTAAGGAGTTTTGTTATCATGTGACATGCTTATGTTTCAAGTTTGGTCCCGATTGAATGTTGTTTGAGAAATTTTCCTTTATTTTGGACCAAAGTGCAATTTACCCAAATTGAGGGGTTATAATGCAAAATGTCACATGTTGAATGTACCCCATGTGTTTCACAGTCATAATAGATAGAATGATGCTAAGTGGTGGCTTGTGGAAAGCCTAAATCCAAGTTTGAACTTGTTTGAACACTGCTGGTGCATTGTGCACCAATTTTGGTACAAAGTGCAATTTGCCCAAAATGTGGGGTTGATATGCAAATTACCACATCTAGAGTGTTCCTAATACCTCCTAGAATCATGTAGAGGAGAGAGAAATGAGGATACACCATGCTTGATTCCATTATGAATGAATACATTGTTGCACGATATGGGGGTGTAGTATACACCTCTTGCACGATAGGGAGTCAAGTATAGACTCCATACACGATATGAGGTTTAATGAATACTTAAAAGTTGACATGAAACCCTAATTTGGGTAACCCGATATAAGTGAAGTATAACAAGTGCTATTGCATGACATGGTTGCATGACATAGTTGCACGACATGGTTGCACGATAGGGTTGCACGATACACAACCCTAGATGATATGGTAACCCTAACTCGTCATGGCTAACCCTAGATGGTAACTAGCCCGATAGGGTGATTGAATGTACTTCTAGCCCGACATGGTGATGGTTTGATACCCCATAAGTATCATGGGAGACACATACATACACCTTGTGCCCGATATGAGGTCAAGAAGATACCGCATGCCCGATATGGAGACAAGTACAAATCCTAACCTGATATGGTGAGTGTTCATACACCTCCAACCCAAGACACCTTGTAAAGGTGAGAGTAAGACACTCTTAGGAGTAATGAGTGTAACACAAAGTAATGGTATGACTTATACCTTGATAGGTGAAACACCTAAAGTGGGTGACAAAACATAACTCTGATACCAAACTTTGTGATGACAGTCGCCAAACCGACAAACAAATTGTCATTAATTAAGAGGAATTAAACATAAACAGTAGAAAAATCACTAAAAATTAAAACCATTTTTCAAAGAGATCCATTCCAAAGAAAACTCTTATTGAAAGGTCCAAAACCTTATATACATCATTATTCACATTGTACATATCTGGTACATCTCATCTCGAGAATAACATATAACAGTTGCTTTACCGAACTATACATGAGCAACATAAAACCTTGAGGCACGTAAGAGAAAATCTCTTATTGATCATAAAACCAGTATGAACCAACTCCAAGGATCTAAGAGTACAGAGACAACACATAGGACTTCTATCTACAGCAGTAGGGACAGCAACAATAGCTCAGGTTGAGTGTACTGTCTATCATGTCTTGTAGATAGAAGTCCTATGTGTCATCTCTGTACTCTCAGGTCCTTGGAGTTGGTTCGTACTAGTTTTATGATCAATAAGAGATTTTGGCTTACGTGCCTAGAGGTTTTATGTTGCTCATGTATAGTTTGGTAAAGCAACAGTTATATGTTATTCTCGAGATGAGATGTACTGGATATGTACAATGTGAATAATGATGTATATAAGGTTTTGGACCTTTCAGTAAGAGTTTTCTTTTGGAATGGATCTCTTTGGAAAATGGTTTTAATTTTTAGTGATTTTCTGCTATTTATGTTTGATTCGGCTTAATTAATTACGATTTGTTTGTCAGTTTGGCGATTGTCGTCACAGTTACCTCATAACCCAGGTCAGGGTCGTTACAACTGGTTTCTTTTTTGTGGCCTAGACGGACCTATCACTACCACTGAAGTTGTACTGTGGGCTTTGGATAACAAAAATCCACGCCCTCTTCCCTTACTCAGAGACCACTGTGATGGCGCACTGGAACCTTTTATCACAGAAGGTGCTGAAAACCTTGGCTTCTTGACGCCATCAAACCTCTATCTCGGGAACTGAACATGCCTTTTCTTGGTCATGGACTCTCTCTTCTCCTTGATAGACCGTTCTATCCTTCAGGTAGACTCCACAAACGTGGCAAACTGCTCTCGGTTCTCCAAAGAAGCAGCATGTGTTGTCAACTCAACGCTCAAACCTTTCTCAAACTGTCTGATTCTCTCGTCATTTGTCATCGCCATGTGAGGACAAAACCTCAGTAGGTCCATAAACTTGGCTTCATACTCAGTGATGCTCATCGATCCTTGGTGAAAACACTCAAACTGGTTGATATTCTCATCCAGATACGTCTTTGGGAAGTATCGGCTCACAACCTCCCGTTGGAAAACCTCCCAATAGATCACCTCACCAGGCCACTTCTCCTCCTCGATGGCCCACCAGTGGCCAGCACTACCTTTTAGAAGGTAGGCAGTGTGCTTAACTTTGTCTGCGTTGGGGATTTCAAGGATCTAGAAGGCCTTCTTGAGACCTGTCAGCCACAGATCTGCATCTGCTGGATCAGCCATCCCAGCATAATCCGAAGCTCTGACTCGGTGAAGCCGCTCAAAGGTCTTTCCAATACCCGATGTTTCACCATGGGGAGCTTGTCCTCTTGGTGGAGGCACTGGCAACCTTTCCACCATGAGATTCATCATAGCCATTAAATACCCCATAAACTGATGATAGGCATGGTTTTCAACAATGGCTGGGTCAAGCTAGGGGACCTCAGGAACCCGATCTTCATGTGCCTGCACTTATGCTCCATCAATAGATGCGGCAGCAGTGCTCTCGGAAGCATGTTATTCATGATTTCCAGACATCTTTAAGCTTTATCATCCGTTGAGGGAAGAAGGTTATTGTAATAAAATCTAGAATACTCACAAGAACAGACACAACCCTAGTCATATATCCCTGTAGACTCAGCAAACCTAGAGCTATGATACCAAAACTTATAATGTGACATCCCGCCATCACACAGACAACGAGATGCCATGTGAAAATGCGTGAAACCATCATAAATCACATATTACTAGAAACATGGGTTAATTAAAATCAATTGTGGAAAGCAGATAAAAGAGAACTATTACATCCAAATGTTTATCCTGCAAGGAAACATGTTATATAAACATTTACGAGCCTTGATATTTGTCCACAGCCTATAGGAACCAACTGTCCTATCAGCACCAGAGTTCATCACCTATTTATACATACATAACGGGCCACATCAGGCCAGCAGTAGGATATACAAAGCTACATCAGCTATACATTGTAAAACATCATCAAAACACCTCCGAGGACCTGAGAGTACAAGGATGACTCTAGGACTCTATTACAAAACAACCAAAATAGCAGTATATCCATCGCTTACCTCCTACTTCTCTTCTTATTACTCAGACACAACCTCACGACCAAACCACGTCTAGCACGATCACCTAAAAAGGTTGTAAACCAACGGGGTGAGACACACAGTCCCAACAAGAAACATAACTCCCCGCCAAAACTATAAAACTTCATAAAAAGCAGGTAAAGTAGATAATTGATATCAGCAGTTCATAAGAGCAGCATCCTGGGCAGAACTTATTTTATTAGCAATCTTACCAGGGTATCCAGGAGGCATATGACCAGATATTCTTAGTGGAACATGATTGATAAGATAAGATTTATAAGAACTTATCACAAAATATAAGGACCGTACAAATAATTGCAAGGTGTAACTAGATCAACTATACAAGCAATGCCTCAACCATTCTTCCGTGTTTTGCCCTAAGAAGTATATACTATTCGGCTGGATTACGTATTATCATGCTTGAGGAAGTGAGTCGTACCACTCAAATCCAACCATCGACTGCGAAGCCCAAAGCTGGTGCCATACAAGGTCAATGGAAGAGTCAGACTCCATGACCTCACCACCTCCTAGTCAGTGTACGAGTGTTTAACAAGCAGGACCGTAATCTCATGCTTTGGTGGCTGTAGCCACACAGGGTCAGGCTACCCTCTTCCTAGCCCACCTTGGTATAGGTATCGGTGCCAGTGATCCAAGCCACGTGCATGTTCACCACGCTCCATAATCATTGAGCCATCAGCCTATTCACCATGCTCTTATCACACATCCTGAGCCATGGGCCTATTCACCATGCTCTTTCATATTGAGCCACAGGCCTAAAACCGCGCTCTGGAGTCTACAACTGAAGTTTCACTCTAATACTCCTATTTTTGGCTAGGAGCAACCATGCATATTCAACAATATGTGCTTCAGGGTTAACCCACAGGAGAACCCATTTCACCATCACCAACTACTAACGATGATGGATCTATGGCCAGGGCAAGCTACATGATATGTTCCACTGTAATTAATTAGTATATTTTAAGTCAATTGTAGAGGCAACCAAGTTGTAAAACATAAACAACATTGAGTTGCATTATTACCATGTGATCTCAATCCCTCATCACAGAATGACACTACCTCTCAAGGCTTTCATCATCACCATGGGATAGCAATCCCTTATCTCAACATTAGAGGATAACACCTCAACTAGGGACTCAGCCTTTATCAGGTCAACAGACCTTTTCACATCATACGGGTGATACATGTTATCCCTTCAATCAAGGATTATCATTATTCAGTGTTATTCAAAACACATATACCTCATAGCTCTTACCTGGCTATGAATTCACTTGATTCACCTGCATGGTTAGTATGCCTATCAAGAGAGATAATTGAATCACCAAACATAGATCTTTATGATTATCATGCTATTTCGGGTTGAAAATACATGATTGGATCAACATCCATGATTATAACTACATGAAGCACAAAGTTGTGTCTTATAAAAAAATTCCATTATTATAATCAAACCACAAGCATTCACTATGCCCTATATCTTATGAACATAATCATGTATCTAATCATCTCACTTAGCATCAACTTTGGGTATCAAAAATATCATTGGTTACAACCTATCATTCATAACTCATCATCGACAAAGGTGCAGGCATCAGATAACAAATTCATCAACCTAAGATTTCGAGCTAGGCATAACCCTCACTAAAGGTACCGCCTACCCTCACCAAAGGTGTGGTGGGTAGCACCACCCCTCACCCAAAGGATGTATCGGGCAGGGTCACATCCCTTACCAAAAACCTATCGGCTACGACACTTAGCCACACATATCGACCAACCATGGAGTGCATCCATGCACAAGGGATATCTAGCAGCCAGACCTGATGTGTGTTGTGCAACCTGATCTAAGAGTTGTGTCGTGCAGCCAAGGAGCAAGGGGTGTATCGTGCAACTGGGTCTAGAAGTGTATCGTGCACCCAAGTGCAGGGTGTATCGGGCAACACAACAGCCCTATCGGCCAAGACCTCTATCGCCCATAACGGGTTAGGGTTTATGTCAGTCAACCAGCAAGGTCATGTCAGCCACAACTCTATCGTCCAAGTCTATGATGCCCAAGGTCACCACTATATTGCCCAACAAACACACAACTAACAAACGACACCATGGCACCCAAGGTAACCTATCGCCCCACAAGGCAGACACCACATATTGGTAAACACTGGGGCACCTAACTGGGGTTCCACCACCCAAGCACCATATCATGGAACACCAAAACCAACACATATCATCCAAGGCACAAAACTGAGATGTCAACTACGCATCATGTCGGGCAAAGGCATAATGTCCACAAGCACCAACTAAGGCAGGAGTTCATATCGGGAAAAAGGGACAAAAAACGCTTCTTAGCATATCGCCCAAGACTCAACCCTAGGAGAGGGGTATCAGGATACTAGTCACAAAGGGGTATCATGAAAAGCACCACAAAAGGATATCGTGCAAGGCACAAGGAACATATCAGTTTGGTCATCATCAACCTCAAGATCACCATCATCAAACCCTAATAGATCAAGAGAGTTGGCTCACCTCTCAACAACCAAGAGAGGGGTTTTGCACAACCTCCATCACATATCGGGAAACAAGGTGGATCATCCCCTTATCGGTCAAGATTCCAACCTTCACTAGGTCAACATCCAACCAAGGCTCACCTCTCAAATCCATGGTGAGAGAAGGGTATTGCCCAAGAAACTAGATCATAGACTCACCTCTCAACAACTAAGAGAGAGGGGTTTTGCCTACAACACTAGAGCTCGAACTCACTTCTCAAAACCAAAAGAGAGAGAAAGGGGTTTTTCCCAAGGAACGCTAAACTCAAGGTTTGGCCACAGGGTCTAAGAACACATCAACAACATGTCCACTATATATATAACAAGATTAGAGGGTACATACTAGGGCAAGAAACATATCTAACAAGATGCATGGCTGATCAAGATGACATATAATCATGCAACATGAAAAATAAGTAGTATAGCTAGGGTTAGGAGTTATGTAACCCACCTCAAGCAAGCTCCAAGCTCCTAGCACCAAGCTTCCAAGCTCCAAGCACCACCTTCGGCCACCACAAGAAGAAAAACAAAGCTTATAACCACCATGGGTGAAGAACAAGCAAGAAGGATAAGAAGGTTCCAAGGAAGGAGGGGGGATTTGCTCACCATAAGAAGAGAAGCAAGACACACTCTAGGGTTCGGCCACCACTAGAGGAAGAAGAAGACTCCACCAAGGAGATTAGCCACCAAGCTAGCTCTACCAAGTGTATCAGCCACGAAGCTCACCAAGGGGAGGTATCGTCCACCAAGGAAGAAGGGAAGCAACTAAGGAACTATAGGTATCCCAAGAAAGAGAAAGGAGAGACATATATATAAGAGGGTGAAGGGGAGACTAAGGCAAGGTGTCACCCAACCTAGGGACACTTTTCCATGGGGCAAAGCTACCTACTATCTCACCCACCACCACATGTCCAAAGCTTTTGCCACATGCAAGCAACAAGCACCAAGTGTCCACAAGGGGGGTGACACAAATGATGCTAGGTCAAAGAAGGTCACTTGGCCGATACACCTCATGGGTGACACACCACTTGCCCGACACAACCACCTAGCCGATACACCATGGCCGAAACAAGGCACCAATCTCACCCTTGCCTGACACAAGGCCCAACAAATCAAGGCAAAGCCCAAACAAGGGCCAACAAGGAAGAACAAAGCCCAAAGCTACTCAAACAATGAGCCCAACCCATCCTCTCAACCCTAGAGGATGCAAGGAGGGAGAGAAACATCTCTCAAGGTGTCAAACTTGCACATTAACCCTAAAATTGGGTTATTTGCAAGTTGCACCTCCAAATCTCAACAAAGAACAAACAAACCCTAATCACAACTTGAGGTGACTAGCAAGCATATAAACACAAGGTTTAGGAAAAGAAAATAGGGTAAGCCCAAAATGAAGGTCAGGGTCCTTCTAAGCCATAAACCTCTACAAAGGGATTTCGCCCCCGAAATCCGAAGAGAATAGTGAGGGATACTTCCTCCTCATCTCTTCCTTGAGCTCCCATGTGGCTTCCTTAATGCCATGATGATGACAAAGAACCTTCACTAGCACCCGGTCCTTCCATTTCAACTTCTTCACTCTTCTATCAAGAATCATCACTAGACCTTCCCCATAGGTCATGTCTTCATCAAGCTCAACCTCAACTTGTTGTATCACTGTCCCTATGTTTGTATGACTTTTCTTCAGCATACTGACATGGAACACCAGATGTAACCTATGCAACTCTGGCAGCAGTTCTAACTTGTAAGCTACCTTGCCAACACGTGCTATTACCGGGTATGGCCCCATATACCTGGGTGCCAACTTTCCTTTCTGGCTAAACCTTAGCATGCCTTTCCATGGTGAGACCTTGAGATACACTTTGTCTCCCACCTGGAACTCTAGGGGTCATCGACGATAATTTGCATACAACTTCTGTCTGTCCTATGCCGCTTTCAACTATTGTTTTATCACTTTGATCTTCTCTATTGTATACTGCACTAACTCAGGACCCAAAAGCTGGTACTCACCCAACTCATATCAGCATAGAGGAGATCTACACTTCCTACCATATAAAGCCTCATAAGGAGCCATGTCGATGCTCTGCTTGTAACTATTGTTGTAGGAGAACTCTATCAAATTGAGATGCATGTCCCAACTGCCCAGGAACTGAAAAACATAAGCTCAGAGAAGATCCTCCAAAGTCTGAATAGTCCTTTCAAACTATCCATCTGTCTGTGGGTTGAAAGTGGTACTGAACCTCAACTGCGTTCCCAACGCTTTGTGCAACTTTTCCCAAAAATGACTTGTGAATTGGGGTCCTCTGTCAGAGACTATCATTGCAGGCACACCGTGCAAATGCACTGTCTCATCCACATACACTTGAGAAAGCTTCTCTATTGTATATGTTGTCTTCACATGTATGACATGAGCAGACTTTGTCAATTTGTCCACTATCACCCAGATGGAATCATGATATATAGCTGTCATCAGCAGACCAACTATGAAATCCATGGTTATATGATCCCATTTCCACTACGGTATCGGCATGGGTTGCAACGTACATGCCGACTTCTGATGCTCAGCCTTGACTTGCCGGCATACTGCACACCAAGCCACAAACTCGGCTACATCTCTCTTCAAGCCGGACCACCAATACAGGTCCTTCAGATTATGATACATCTTGGTGACACCTGGATGCATGGCATACATTGATGTGTGTGCTTTCTTGAGCACTAGCTCTCTCAGATCATCAACATCGGGGACCACCATCCTACCATGATAGCAAACTAGTATATTCTCGGACTCATGGAAGCCATCACACTTTTTGCTGCCAAACTCTGATTTGATTAACTGAATTGAAATATCTACCTACTGTGCATCTTTGATGTGCTATCTCAATGTAGGATTTACTTGCATCTATGCCAACAATCCTGCCAACAAGGAAATTTCCAACTGTACATTCATCTGCCGCAAAGAGACAAACATATCCCGCTTATGACATACCAAGGAACTCAACTATGTGTTCTTCATAGGAAGAGAAGAAGACTTTCTGCTAAGCGCATCAACTACCATGTTTTCCTTACAAGGATGATATTCAATGGTGCAATCATAGTCATTGATCAGCTCCATCCAGTGATGTTGTCGCATGTTCAGATCACTCTGCGAGAAGATGTACTTCAAGTTCTTATGATTTGTAAAAATCTGACACATTTCCCCATAAAGATAGTGTCTCCAAATCTTTAACGCATGGACCACTGCTGCCAACTCCAAATCATGTGTTGGATAATTCTCCTCATGTTTCTTAAGCTTTCACGAAGAAAAAGAAACCACATGATCTTCATGCATCATCACACATCCTAGGCCTTTCTTGGAAGCATCGCAAAAAACCACATAGCCTTTCCCAGGCACTGGCAGCACCAACACTGGAGCACTAGTTAGCTTCTCCTTTAAAATTTGGAAAGATTGCTGACAATGATCATCCCAAACAAAAGGTACATCCTTCCTGGTCAACTTTGTCAATGGCAACGCTATCACACTAAAGTTTCCTATAAGCCTCCGGTAGTATCCTGCTAAACCTAGAACACTATGAACTTCTGTCGGCATCTTCGGTTACTCCCAGTCTACAACTGACTCCACCGTCTTGGGGTCCACTCTGACTCCTTCTGTAGATATTACATGACCCAGGAAAGTCACTTCTTCCAACCAGAACTCACACTTACTAAACTTGGCATACAACTGGTGTTGGTGAAGAACAGTCAACGCTCGTCGAAGATGTTGTTCATGCTCTTGACTATCTCGACTATATATCAAGATGTCATCTATGAAGACCACAACAAACTGATCTAGAAATAGACGGAACGCCATGTCCATCAGATCCATGAAATAAGCAGGCGCATTGGTTAGCCCAAATGGCATAACCACAAAATCAAAGTGACCATACATCGTCCTAAAAGATGACGTTGGTATGTCCTCTTTCTTAATCCTCAAGTGATGATATCCAGACCATAGATTGATCTTTGATAACACTGTGGAACCTCATAACTGATCAAACAGATTGTCTATCCTCAACAACGGGTACTTGTTCTTGATCGTAACTTTGTTCAACTATCGGTAATCTATGCACAATCACATAGACCCATCATTCTTCTTAACGAACAGGACTGGAGCACCCCACGACAACATGCTCGATCTTATGAATCCTTTATCCAAAAACTCTTCGAACTACTTCTTTAGCTCTGCCATCTCAGTTGGAGCCATCCTGTACAATGTCTAAGCAACGGGTTGTGTTTCTGGCACCAGATTGATATCAAAGTCAATCTCTTGAGGTGGGGGAACACCGGGAAACTCATCGGGAAATACATCCACAAATGCTAAGATAATGGGCACCTCCTCAAGGATAGGACCCTTTTCCTTGGTATCCACAATGTGAGCTAAGAATGCCTTACATCCTTGCTGCAACAACTTCTCTTCCACCATAGCTGATACTAAACATGTCAGAAGGATCTTTCTATCTCTCTAAAAGATCCACTTCTTACTACCGTCATCAAACACTGCTTGCTTGGAACCACAGTCCAACGCAACCTTATACTTTTCTAAGGTATCAATTCCAAGGATCACGTAAAATCCATGCATTTCAAGTGGTATAAGATCCACTTGTATAATGTGTCCTGAAAAGAACAAAACACAAGATGGACACTCCTCTCGAAGCAACATGGGTCCAACAAGAGGGGTTTCTAACAATAGACCATCTCTCTTATAGCTAATAGGTAAAAGATAGCTATCAAGCATAGTACGTGTGATAAAAGAGTGTGTAGCACTTGAGTCAACCAGAAAAGATATAAAGTAAGAAGAAGACAAATCAGAATGAAACAACTCGATCTGACCTACTACCACTAGTGGGTTGACTATCGCCTCCGGCTAACTCATAGTGTAGAATCGAGTCATTTCTTACTGTCGTCCACGTCCTCTGCTTGCTTGAGCAGACGATCCAACTTGTGACACTTGTCTGCATCCTCGCCCTCTGACGCCACTAAACTTTTTTCTATCTAACCCTTGTTGATTTTGCCTCGGTTGTTGTGTCATTTCAACATCTCTCTTTGGGCAATTTGTCCCGAAATGCCCAACCTGACCACAAAGATGACATGACTGGTCTCTCTGTTGTGGCCTAGATGGCCCTATCACTGCCACTAAAGCTATATTGTGGGCTTTGGATGGTGAAAATCCATGCCCTCTTCCCTTACTCGGAGACCACTGTGACGGCGCACTGGAACCTTGTATCATAGTAGGTGCTGAAAACCTTGGCTTCTTGAAGCCATCAAACCATTGTCTTGGGAACTGACCAGGCCTTTTATTGGTCATGGACTCTCTCTTATCCTTGACATACCATTATATCCTTCGTACAGACTCCAAAAATGTGGCGAACCACTCCCGGTTCTCTAAAGCAGCAGCAGGTGTTGTCAACTCAGCACTTAAACCGTTCTCAAACTGTCTGATTCTCTCGTCATCTGTCATCTCCATGTGAGGACAAAAACTCAGCAGGTCCATAAACTTGGATTCATACTCAGTGATGCTCATTGATCTTTGGCGAAAATGCTCAAACTGGTTAATCTTCTCATCTAGAAACTTCTTCGAGAAGCTCACGAATTCCCATCGAAAAACCTCCCAACAGATCACCTCACCAGGCCACTTCTCCTCCCCGATGGTCCACTAGTGGCCAGCACTACCTTTCAGAAGGTATGCAGCATGGTTAACTTTGTCTACTTCAGGGATGTCAAGGATCCGGAAGGCCTTCTCGAGACCTGTCAGCCACAAATCTGCATCTGCTGGATCATCCGTCCCAGCATAATCTGAAGCTTCGACTCAGAAAATCCGCTTAAAGGTCTTTCCAATACTTGATGTTTCACCATGGGGAGCTTGTGCTCTTGGCTGAGGCACTGGCAACCTTTCTGCCATGAGATTCATCATACAATGCTCTTCTTGCTGCTCGTCCGCAACCTCACGACCACCACCACGTCTAGCATGATCACCTTAAAAGGTTGTAAACCAATGGGGTGAGACACACAGTCCCAATGAGAAACATAACTCCCCGCCGAAACTATAAAACTTTAGAGAAAGCAAGTAAAGCAGATAACTGATATCAGCAGATCATAAGAGCAGCATCCTGGGCAGAACTTCTTTTATTAGCAATCTTACCAGGGTATCTAGGAGGCATATGACCAGATATTCTTAATGGGACATGATTGACAAGATAATCTTTATAAGAACTTATCACAAAATATAAGGATCGTACAAATAACTACAAGGTGAACTAGATCAACTATACAAGCAAGGCTTTAATCATTGTTTCATGTTTTTCCCTAAGAAGTATATACTATTAGGGTGGATTACGTATTATCATGCCCTGAGAAAGTGAGATGTACCGCTCAAATCCAACCATCGGCTATGAAGCCCAAAGCCGGTTCCATACAAGGTCAATGGAAGAGTCGGACTCCATGACCTCACCACCTTGTGGTCAGTGCACAAGTGCTTAACAAGTAGGACCACAGTCTCATGCTTAGGTGGTCACAACCACATAGGGTCAGTGTAATGACCCTGCCTCCCAGTAACCCCCAATTAAGGGAGACCAAGAGGTCAGAGTCGTTATCCCAATTTCCAGATCAAAGGTTCAACAAATAATCTATAATAATTATCAAATTCTACCAGCTATACTGAAATATGGTAAAAATCAAAACTTTGCATACCTTTTGAAATCTTGGATCTCTAAACTTCTATCCACATATGAATTCTACTCTAACTAATCCTCCTTGTATTTTCATTCATGTATTTCACCATATGACAATTTACTATTTGTCATTTTCACTTGTACCTAAAATGCCGACAAACAAAACGTTAGTCAGCATAAAGATGGTATGTGGGGGAAACAATAATCGTGCAATTAATAACAACATATTGTAGTCAATTATAGTTTAACAACCAACTTTACATTTTAAATATAACTGTGAGATCCACACATATCCTATCCTCTGCGTTGTCCCTGCAGTGGACCTGGATGCTACCTTCCTTTTGGTGTATCCCCATTAAACCCCTCATGATCCCACCTAACAGGTGAATCAGTTTCTAGGGTTGAGTCACATGGCACTACCCGTAGGTAGCGCACTCCTTAACTCATGGTATGCTAAGAGTCTCATGGCACTACACATGGGTAGCCCAATTTCTAACTCATGATAACCTAGACCTTACTCTAGGTTACCCCTTTTTAGCATTTGCAAAGCCACAGAGGAGGTTCTGAATCTAAGCCAATTACATATATATTTATAGTGATAGTCATAGTCACTCTATAGTTGCATGAAATAAAAGGCATCCAATAGTTATTTCAAGAAACCGATAAAAACGTTCGGAAATCGCTGTGAATCTAAAGCGATTATTCATAAGTGTAACCACATACTTGTTAGGCTGATTTGAGACAGAATAATCCATGCAAGTAAGAAATCCAAGCAAACAAGCACACATAACAAGATCCTAAAATAATCATTCAATTCCCTTTTATTACTCATGTCATCAAGATCTATTAAACCTAGCTTGCTTCCTAAGTTTCTAGCCCACTTTTAGGGTTTTCATTGCAATTAGAGTTTTCCTTCATTTTAAACCCTAATTACTCATCTATTCATCATGAAAGCTACTAAGGTTACCTTTTAACAACATATAACCTTATTTCCAGATTAAAGGCATCATTATCCATTAATCAAGTCCATTAAGCCTCTTTTACATTAAAGCTACCATTTTTATCCTTTTAATCCATGACAAGATCATTATGCTCATTTATCATCAATTCATAGTTCATTAGGATCTAATTCACATATGAACTCTATTTTCATTAATTCTACCTTTATCCATTAGAAAAAACGTAATTATCATATTAAGGATATTTATCCACAATTAGGAACTTCTATACGCAAAATAGCTAAGAATCATCATATCTTAACTTTATTCACGATTTTGAATAATTGAAGCCATCAAGAAACACATTTACCAATATTAGGGTTTCAAGGCCCATTAAAGCATATTTATGCACAAGAAACTCTAAATTAAACTAATTACGTGCAAAGTTCATCCTTTTTATTTTTAATGCACTTTTTTACATTTAATAGGTAAATATCAACTTTAATCATCTATTAAACCCTACTAAACACATTAATCATCTCAAAATAGGGTTTCTTAATATTTAATTCATCAAAGTTGATAAGTTACACTACTTTTCGAACAGCAAGAGGAATTAGCCTCCAAAACCATTTTTAATGAATTCCTCTCATTTTTCTGAGCAAAATACATATATTATTTGCTACTATCGGAGTTACCAATATGGAGATATGATTTTTGTAATAAATCCTTACTTGGGCCAATCAGCAAGCGCCACGTCGCCTCCTTCTCATGCAACTCGATCGGCTGGTTGAAAATATGACGAAAAGTCGATATTGCCCTTGACTTAAGGTTCAACTCTTTGGCATGCGAAAAGGGTCGTCTTCTACCTTGCAAAGACCTAACCAGCCACTGCAGCCTTGGTTGGCGCGGCTCCCCTTCCACCTTCCTGACCTCGACAAAGACCGAAACTTGTCCCACTCTCTCAGACGCCCTCCGCTGCACCTACAGGTGATTTAGGCTGCAACCATGGTGGCGGAAAACTGGCTGGGCAGACCTGCAACACAGCCGCCCTATGCAGCCGTACTACTACTGCCACAGCCAACTAGGGTGAAGGGACGCTCACCCAGGCACCTCAGGCCGTTGTTGAAGCGACAACGCTCCCTCACAACTTCCTCTTGTAACCTCATGGCTTCAAAAACACCCAACTTCTCTTTAGTTAGGCTTTATTGATGAAACTATGGAAGAAGAGGAGAAGATTATTTGGGGGATCTTCTGGAATCGGCCCCATGTCTTACCCCTTATATAGGGGAGTGTAGCAACACCATGGGATGCTTGCCCTCGAAGCAATCAATCCCTCTTTCAATAGGAATTCAATTCCTTCATGAAGAAGCAAGTTTCTCTCTCCTTACTATCTCTTTGATATTTCTTATTTCTTGGATAATTAGGAATTCGAAATTCCTCTCACTTATTCCCTTTATTCTTGCTTTTTAATCCATTGGCATTAATTTCTATTTTCTTTTAATAGAAATTACTTCTTTTTTAACAATACCCCAAAAACATTCATTATGTATCATATTATCTTCTTGTTTGACATTATTAGTATTTTCTCTTTCCTCTTTCTTCATAGGGGCTCCTTGGACCCCAAGAAACTCTGATATTTCGAAATTCCCTTATAAGGATACTTATTATCCTTCTGGATGCATCCATATTCATTATTTCACATTATCTTGTTTATTTCTTATTAAATATCTCTTTTTGAGTATTTCTCTTTTTCTTTCTTTTTATTTTCCTCAATGGCATTCCATTTAACATTAGGAATCCTTTGGATACGAAAATCCACCAAGGATAATTCAATTATACCTCTTTTCACTTATTTTCCACATTTTATCATTGTTTTCAATTTCTTTCTTAATAAAGAAATATTTAATTGATCTTTTCTTTTCTTATTGCTTTCTTTTTGCAACTTTGGACTCCTTGGAACCCAAGTAACCCAAGAGGCACGAAATCCACCTTTGGATTACATACTTTTGCCTTCTAGAGGTTTCTACATTTTTCTTTTCTCCATTTCTTATTTAATATTGGAGTTCATTTTGTCTTTTCCTTGTTATTGGGCCCAATAGCCAATAAAGCCCACCAAACAATCATCAAGGCTATTGCAAACAAAATCCATATATTCAAAACAAATTATATCTTTATTTGTTCAAATATCTTTAATATGAGAAATCACATTTCTCACCAAATGAACCCAAAAGTTGGGGTTGTAACAGTCAGGCTACCATCTGCCTAGCCCACCTTGGTACAGGTACCGACGCTAGTGATCTGAGCCACGGGCCTATTGACTGTGCTCCAAAATAATTGAGCCATGGGCATGTTGACCATGCTCTTATCACACATCTTGAGCCATGGTCCTGTTCACCATGCTCTTTCATATTGAGCCACGGGCCTGAAACTGCGCTCTGGAGTCTACAACCGAAGTTGCACTCTAATCCTCCTATTTTTGGCTAGGAGCAACCATGGATATTCAACAATATGCACTTCCGGGTTAACCCACAAGACAACCCATTTCATCATCACCAACTACTGACAATGATGGATCTATGGCCAGGGCAAACTACATGATATGTTCTATTGTAATTAATTAGTATATTTTAAGTTGATTGTTGAGGCAACCAAGTAGTAAAACATAACATTGAGTTGCATTATAACCATGGGATCTCAATCCCTCATCATAGAATGCCACTGCCTCTCAAGGCTTACATCATCACCATAGGATAGCAATCCCTTATCTCGACATTAGAGGATAACACCTCAACTAGGCACTCAACCTTTATCACGTCAACAAACCTTTTCACATCATACGGGTGATACATGTTATCCCATCAATCAAGGATTATCATTATTAAGTGTTATTCAAAACACATATACCTCATAGCTCTTACCTGGCTATGAATTCACTTGATTCACCTGCATGGTTAGTATGCATATCAAGAGAGATAACTAAATCACCAAACATAGATCTTTATGATTATCATGCTATTTAAGGTTGAAGATACATGATTGGATAAACATCCATGATTATAACTACATGAAGCACAAAGTTGTGTCTTGTAAAGAAATTCCATTATTGTAATCAAACCATGATCATTCACTATGCCCTATATCTTATGAACATAATCATGTATCTAATCATCTCACTTAGCATAAACTTTAGGTATCAAACATATAATTGGTTACAACCTATCATTCATAACTCATCATCCACAAAGGTGTGGGCATAAGATAACAAACTCATCAACCTAAGCTTCTGAGCTAGGCATAACCCTCACCAAAGGTACCACCTACCCTCACCAAAGGTGTGGTAGGTAGTGCCACCCCTCACCCAAAGGAGGTATCGGGCAGGGTCACATCCCTCACCAAAAACCTATCGGCTAGGGCACTTAGACACACATATCGGCCAACCATGGAGTGCATCCATGCACAAGGGATATCGGGCAACCAGACCTGATGTGTGTCATGCGACCTAATCCAAGAGTTGTGTCGTGCAACCAAGGAGCAAGGGGTGTATCATGCAACTGGGTCCAGAATTGTATCGTGCACCCAAGTGCAGGGTGTATTAGGCAGTACAACAGCCCTATCAGCCAAGACCCCTATCGACCATAATGGGTTAGGGTTTATGTTGATCAACCAACAAGGTCATGTCATCCACAACTATATCATCCAAGGCTATGGTGCGCAAGGTCACCACTCCATTGCCTAACAAGCACACAACTAACAAACGACACCATGGCGCCCAGGGTAACCTATCACCCCACAAGGCAGGCACCACATATCGGTCAACATTAGGGCACCTAACTAGGGTTCCACCACCCAAGCACCATATCAGGCAACAACAAAACCAAAACATATCACCCAAGGCAGAAAATAGAGATGTCAACCACACATCATGTCAGCCAAAGGCATAAGCCCACAAGAACCAACTAAAGTAGGAGTTCATATTGTGCAAAAGGGACAAAGAATGCTTCTTAGCATATCGCCCAAGACTCAACCCTGGGAGAGGGGTATCAGGTAACTCATCACAAAGGGGTATCGTGTGAAGCACCACAAAAGGGTATCATTCAAGGCACAAGGACCATATCGGTTTGGTCACCATAAACCTCAAGATCACCATCATCAAACCCTAATAGATCAAGAGAGTTGACTCACCTCTCAACAACCAAGAGAGAGGGGTTTTGCACAACCTCCATCACATATCGGGCAACAAGGTGGATCATCTCCTTATCGGTCAAGATTCCAACCTTCACTAGGTCAATGTCCAACCAAGGCTCACCTCTCAAATCCATTTTGAGAGAAGGGTATTGCCCAAGCAACTAGAGCATAGACTCACCTCTCAACAACCAAGAGAGAGGGGTTTTGCCTACACCACTAGAGATCAAACTCACTTCTCAAAACCAAAAGGGAGAGAAAGGGGTTTTCCCCAAGGAAGTAGTATAGCTAGGGTTACGAGTTATGTAACCCGCCTCAAGCAAGCTCCAAGCTCCTAGCGCCAAGCTCAAAGCACCACCTTCGGCCACCACAAAAAGAAAAACAAAGCTTATAACCACCATGGATGAAGAACAAGCAAGAAGGAGAAGAAGGTGCCAAGGAAGGAGGGGGGAGATGCTCACCACAAGAAGAGAAGCAAGACACACTCTAGGGTTCGGCCACCACTAGAGGAATAAGAAGACTCCAACAAGGAGATCGGCCACCAAGATAGCTCTACGAAGTGTATAGGCCACTAAGCTCACCAAGGGGAGGTATCGTCCACCAAGGAAGAAGGGAAGCAACTAAGGAACTAAAGAGATCCCAAGCAAGAGAAACAAGAGACATATATAGAAGAGGGTGAAGGGGAGACTAAGTCAAGGTGTCGCCCAACCTAGGGACACTTGTCCATGGGGAAAAGCCACCTACTATCTCACCCACCACCACATGTCCAAAGCTTTTTCCACATGCAAGCAACAAGCACCAAGTGTCCACAAGGGGGGTGACACAAACGATGCTAGGTCAAAGATGGTCACTTGGCCAATACACCTCATGGGTGACACACCACTTGCCAGACACAACCACCTGGCTGATACACCATGGCCGACACAAGGCACCAAGCTCACCCTTGCCCGACACAAGGCCCAACGAAGCAAGGCAAAGCCCAAACAAGGCTCAACAAAGCAAAACAAAGCCCAAAGCTACTCAAACAACAAGCCCAACCCATCCTCTCAACCCTAGAGGATGCAAGGAGGGAGAGAAACATCTCTCAAGGTGTCAAACTTGCACATCAACCCTAAAACTTGGGTTATTTGCAAGTTTCACCTCCAACTCTCAACAAAGCACAAACAAATCCTAATCACCACTTGAGGTGATTAGCAAGCATATAAACACAAGGTTTAGGCAAAGCTAATAGGGTAAGCCCAAAATGAAGGTCAGGGTCCTTACAAGCCATAAACCTCTACAAAGAGATTTCACCCTCGAAATCCGAAGAGAAAAGTGAAGGATACTTCCTCATCATCTCTTCCTTGAGCTCCCATGTGGCTTCCTCAATGCCACGATGATGCCAAAGAACCTTCACAAGCACCAGGTCCTTCCATTTCAACTTATTTACTCTTCTATCAAGAATCATCATTGGACCTTCCTCGTAGATCATGTCTTTATCAAGCTCAACCTCAACTGGTTGTATCACTGTCCCTGTGTCTGGATGACTTTTCTTTATCATACTGACATGGAACACCAGATGTAATATGTTCAACTCTGGCGGCAGTTCTAACTTGTAAGATATCTTGCCAACACGTGCTATTACCGGGTATGGCCCCATATACCTGGGTGCCAACTTGCCTTTTCGGCCAAACCTTAGCACGCCTTTCCATGGTGAGACCTTGAGATACACTTTGTCTCCCACCTGGAACTATAGGGGTCTTCATCAATTATTTGCATACGACTTTTGTCTGTCATGTGCTGCTTTCAACTGTTGTTGTATCACCTTCATCTTCTTTGTTGTCTGCTGCACTAACTCAGGACCCAAAAGTTGATACTCACTCGACTCATACCAGCATAAAGGAGATCTACACTTCCTTCCATATAAAGCCTCATAAGGAGCCATGTCGATGCTCCGCTAGTAACTATTGTTGTAGGAGAACTCTATCAAACTGAGATGCACATCCCAACTGCCTAGGAACTAGAAAACACAAGCTCAGAGAAGATCCTCCAAAGTATGAATAGTCCTTTCAGACTGTCCATCTGTCTGTGGGTGGAAAGCAGTACTGAACCTCAACTGCGTTCCCAACACTTTGTGCAACTGTTTCCAAAAATGACTCATAAACTGGGGTCCTCTGTCAGAGACTATCATTGCGGGCACACCGTGAAAACACACTATCTCATCCACATACACTTTAGCAAGCTTATCTGTTGTATAAGTTGTCTTCACAGGTATGAAATGAGCAAACTTTGTCAATCTGTCCACTACCACCCAGATGGAATCATGATTCATAGTTGTCCTCGGTAGATCAACTACGAAATCTATGGTTATATGATCCCATTTCCACTGCAGTATTGGCATGGGTTGAAATGTACCTACCAGCTTTTGATGCTCCGCCTTGACTTGCTGGCATACCGCACACCTAGCCACAAACTCGGCTCGTCTCTCTTAAATCCAGGCCACCGATATAGGTCCTTCATATTATGATACATATTGGTGACACCTGGATGCATGGCATACATCGATGTGTGTGCTTCCTTGAGCACTAGCTTTCTCAGATGATCAACATCGGGGACCACCATCCTACCATGATAGCAAACTAGTCCATCCTCGGACTCATGGAAGCCATCACACTTTTCATTGCCAAACTCTAATTTTATTAACTAAATTGAAACATCTGCTTATTGTGCGTCTTTGATCTGCTGTCTCAATGTAGGCTTTACTTACATCTATGCCAACAATCCTGCCAACAAGGAAACATCCAACTGTACATTCATTTTGCCGCAAAGAGACAAACATATCCCGCTTATGACATACCAAGGAACTCAACTGTGCCTTCTTCATAGGAAGAGAAAAAGACTTTCTGCTAAGCACATCAACTACCAAGTTCGCCTTACCAGGATGATACTCAATGGTGCAATCATTGTCATTGATCAGCTCCATCCAGTGTCGTTGTCACATGTTCAGCTCACTCTATGAGAAGATGTACTTTAAGTTCTTATGATCTGTAAAGATCTGACACACTTCCCCATAAAGACCGTGTCTCCAAATATTTAAAGCATGAACCACCGCTTCTAGCTTCAAATCATGTGTCAGATGATTCTTCTCATGTTTCTTAAGTTGTTGCGAAATAAAAGAAACCACATGATCTTCCTGCATCAGCACACATCCTAGGCCTTTCTTGGAAGCATCGCAAAAAACCACATAGCCTTTTCCAGGCTCTGGCAGCACCAACACTAGAGCACTAGTCAGCTTCTCCTTCAAACTTTAGAAATCTTGCTGACAACAATCATCCCAAACAAAAAGTACATCCTTCCTGGTCAACTTTGTCAATGGCAACGTGATCACACTGAAGTTTCTTATAAACCTCCAGTATTATCCTACTAAACCTAGAAAACAATGAACTTCTATCGGCGACTTCGGTTGCTCCCAGTCTGCAACTGACTCCACCTTCTTGGGGTCCACTCTGACTCCTTCTACAAATATTACATGACCTAGGAATGTCACTTCTTCCAACCAGAACTCACACTTACTAAACTTGGCATACAACTGGTGTTGACGAAGAAGAGTCAACGCTCGTCGAAGATGTTGTTCATGCTCTTAACTATCTCAACTATAGATCAAGATGTTGTCTATGAAGACCACAACAAACTGATCTAGAAATAGATGGAACGCCCTGTCCATTAGATCCATGAAAGCAGCAAACGCATTGGTCAGCCCAAATGGAAAAACCACGAACTCAAAGTGACCATACCTCATCCTAAAAGCTGACTTTGGTATGTCCTCTTCCTTAATCCTCAACTGATGATATCTAGACCATACATCAATCTTTGAGAACACGGTGGCACCTCGTAATTGATCAAATAGATTGTCTATCCTTGGCAATGGGTACTTGTTCTTGATCGTAACTTTGTTCAACTGCCAGTAATCTATGCACAATCACATCGACCCATCCTTCTTCTTAACGAACAGGACTGGAGAACCCTACGGCGACGTTCTCGGTCTGATGAATCCTTTATCTAGCAACTCTTGTAACGACTTCTTCAGCTCTGCCATCTCATCTGGAGCCATCCTGTATGGTGTCTGAGCAACGGGTTGTGTTACTGGCACCAGATTGATCTCAAAGTCAATCTCTCGAGGTGGGGGAACACCGAGAAACTCATCGGGAAACACATCTGCAAACACTCAGATAATTGGCACCTCCTCAAGGCCAGGACATTTTGCCTTGGTATCCACAACGTGAGCTAAGAACACCTTACATCCTTGCCGCAACAACTTCTCTGCCACCATAGCTGATACTAAACATGTCGGAAGGATCTTTCCATCTCCCTAGAAGATCCACTTCTGACTATCATCATCAAACACTGCTTGCTTGGAACCACAGTCCAACACAACCTTATACTTTTCTAAGGTATCCATTCCAAGGATCACGTCGAATCCATGCATATCAAGTGGTATAAGATCCACTTGTATATTGTGACCTGAAAAGGACAAAACACAAGATGGACACTCCTCTCGAAGCAATGCAGGTCCAACAAGAGGGGTTTCTAAAAAAAAACTATCTCTCTTACAGCTAATAGGTAAAAGACAGCTATCAAGCATATTATGTGTGATAAAAGAGTGTGTAGAACCCGGGTCAACCAGAACAGATATAAAGTAAGAAGAAGACAAATCAGAATGAAACAACTCCATCTGACATGCCACCACTCGTGGGTTGACTATCGCCTATGGATGACTCATAGCATAGAATCGAGTTGTTGCTTGCTATCATCCACGTCCTCAGCTTCCTTGAGAAGATGATCCACCATGCGACACTTGGCTGCATCCTCGCCCTCTGATGCCACTAAACTATCGTCTATCTGACCCTTGTTGATTCTGTCTCGGTTGTTGTGTCACTTCAACATCTCTCTTTGGGTAATTTGTCTTGAAATGTCCAACCTGACCACAAAGATGATATGACTGGTCTCTCTATTGTGGCCTAGATGGCCCTTTCACTGCCACTGAAGCTGTATTGTGGGCTTTGGATGGATAAAATCCACACCCTCTTCCCTTACTCAGAGACCATTGTGATGGCGCACTGGAACCTTGTATTACTGGAGGTGCTAAAAACCTTGGCTTCTTGAAGCCATCAAACCTTTGTCTCAGGAATTGAGCATGCCTTTTCTTTGTCATGGACTCTCTCTTATCCTTGAAAGACGGTTCTATCCTTCGAAAAAACTCCACAAATGTGGCGAACAGCTCCCGGTTCTCCAAAGTAGCAGTAGGTGTTGTCAATTGAGCGCTCAAACCTTTCTCAAACTGTGTAATTCTCTCATCATTTGTCATCGCCATGTGAGGACAAAACCTTAGTAGGTCCATAAACGTGGCTTCATACTCAGTCATGATCATCGATCCTTGGCGCAAATGCTCAAACTGGTTGATCTTCTCATCTAGATACATCTTCATTAAGTATTAGCTCATGAACTCCCACCAGAAAACCTCCCAACAGATCACCTCACCAGGCCACTTCTCCTCCTCGATGGCCCACCAGTTGCCAGCACTACCTTTCAGAAGGTAGGCAATGTGCTTAACTTTGTCTGCTTCAGGGATGTCGAGGATCTAGAAGGCCTTCTCAAGATCTGTCAGCCACAGATTTGCATCCACTAGATCAGCCGTCCCAGCATAATCTGAAACTCTGACTCGGCAAATCCACTCAAAGGTCTTCCCAATACCTGATGTTTCACCATGGGGAGCCTGTGCTCTTGGCGGAGGCACTAGAAACCTTTCCACCATGGGATTCATCGTAGCCATTAACAGCCCCATAAGCTACTGATAGGCATGGTTTTCAAGAATGGATGGGTCAAGTTGAGGGACCTCAGGCACCTGATCTTCATGTGCCTGCACTCGTGCTCCATGAATAGATGCAGCATCAATGCTCTCGGCAGCATGTTCTTCATGATTTCCAGACATCTTTAAGCTTTATCTTCCACTGAGGGCAGAAGATTATTGTAAGAAAATCTGGAATACTCACAAGAATAGACACAACCCTAGTCCTAGATCCCTTTAGACACAGCAAACCTAGAGCTCTAATACCAAAACTAATAATGTGACATCCCACCATCACGCAGACAACGAGATGCCATGTGAAAATGCGTGAAACCACCATAAATCACATATTACCAAAAACATAGGTTAATTAAAACTGATTGCGGCAAGCAGATAAAAGAGAACTATTACATCCAGATGCTTATCCTGTAAGGAAACATGTTATATAAACATGTACGAGCCTTGATATTTGTCCACAGCCTATAGGAACCAGTTGTCCAGTCAGCACCAGAGTTCATCACTTGTTTATACATACATAACGGGCCACATCAGGCCAGCAGTAGGATATACAAAGCTACATTATCTATACATCATAAAACATCATCAAAACACCTATGAGGACCGAGGAGTACAGGGATGACTCTAGGACTCTACTACAAAACTACCAAAATAGCATCATATCCATATCTTGCATCCTACTGCTCTTCTTGCTACTCAGTCACAACCTCACAACCACCACCATGTCTAGCACGATCACCTAAAAAGGTTGTAAACCAATGGGGTGATACACACAGTCCCAGCGAGAAACATAACTCCCCGGCAAAACTATAAAACTTTAGATTAAGCAGGTAAAGTAGATAACTGATATCAACAGATCGTAAGAGCAGCATCCTGGGCAGAACTTATTTTATTAGCAATCTTACCAGGGTATCTAGGAGGCATATGACCAGATATTCTTAATGGAACATGATTGACAAGATAAGATTTATAAGAACTTATCAGAAAATATAAGGATCATACAAATAACTGCAAGGTGTAACTAGATCAACTATACAAGCAAGGCCTCAATCATTGTTCCGTGTTTTGCCCTAAGCAGTATATACTATTTGGATGGATTATGTATTATCATGCCTTGAGGAAGTGAGTCGTGTCGCTCAAATCCAACCATCTGCTGTGAAGCCCAAAGTCGGTACCATACAAGGTCAATGGAAGAGTCGGACTCCATGACCTCACCACCTCATGGTCAGTGCATGAGTGCTTAACAAGAAGGATCGTAGTCTCATGCTTAGGTGGTCGCAGCCACATAGGGTCAGGCTACCCTCTGCCTAGCCCACCTTGGTACAGGTACCAATGCTAGTGATCTGAGCCATGGGCCTGTTCACCATGATCCATAATCATTGAGCCATGGGTCTGTTCACCATGCTCTTATCACACATCCTGAGCCATGGGCCTATTCACCATGCTCTTTCATATTGAGCCGCAGGCCTAAAACCGCACTCTGGAGTCTACAACCGAAGTTGCACTCTAATCCTCCTATTTTTATCTAGGAGCAACCACGCATATTCAACAATATGTGCTTCTGGGTTTACCCGCAGGAGAACCTATTTCACTGCCACCAACTACTGACAATGATGGATCTATGGCCAGGGCAAGCTACATGATATGTTCCACTATAATTAATTAGTATATTTTAAGTGGATTGTTGAGGAAACAAAGTTGTAAAACATAAATAGTATTGAGTTGCATTATAACCATGGGATCTCAAACCCTCATCACAGAATGCCACTACCTCTCAAGGCTTACATCATCACCATGGGATAGCAATCCCTTATCGCAACATCAGAGGATAACACCTTAACTAGGCACTCAGCCTTTATCAGGTCAACAGACCTTTTCACATGATACGGGTGATACATGTTATCCCAGCAATCAAGGATTATCATTATTCAGTGTTATTCAAAACACATATACCTCATAGCTCTTACCTGGCTATGAATTCACTTGATTCACCTACTTGGTTAGTATGCATATCAAGAGAGATAACTGAATCACCAAACATAGATCTCTATGATTATCATGATATTTAGGGTTGAAGATACATGATTGGATCAACATCCATCATTATAACTACATGAAGCACAAAGTTGTGTCTTGTAAACAAATTCCATTATTGTAATCAAACCACGAGCATTCACTATGCCCTATATCTTATGAACATACTCATGTATCTAATCATCTCACTTAGCATCAACTTTAGTTATCAAACATATCATTGGTTACAACCTATCATTCATAACTCATCATCCACAAAGGTGCGGGCATAAGATAACAAACTCATCAACCTAAGCTTCCGAGCTAGGCATAACCCTCACTAAAGGTACTGCCTACCCTCACCAAAGGTGTGGCGAGTAGCGCCACCCCTCACCCAAAGGAGGTATCGGGCAAGGTCAGATTCCTCACCAAAAACCTATCGGCTAGGACACTTAGCCACACATATCGACCAACCATGGAGTGCATCCATGCATAAGGGATATCAAGCAACCAGACCTGATGTGTGTCATGCAACCTGATCCAAGAGTTGTGTCGTGCAGCCAAGGAGCAAGGGGTGTATCGTGCAACTGGGTCTAGAAGTGTAACATGCACCCAAGTGCAGGGTGTATCAGGCAGCACAACAACCCTATCGGCCAAGACCCCTATCACCCATAACGGGTTAGGGTTTATGTCAGTCAACCAGCAAGGTCATGTCGTCCACAACTATATCGTCCAAGGCTATGACGCCCAAGGTCACCATTGTATTGCCCAAGGTAACCTATCGCCCCACAAGGTAGGCACCACATATCGGTCAACACTAGGACACCTAACTAGGGTTCCACCACCCAAGCACCATATCGGGAAACACCAAAACCAACCCATATCGCCCAAGGAACAAAACAGAGATGTCAACCACGCATCATGTCAGCCAAAGGCATAACACCCATAAGAACCAACTAAGACAGGAGTTCATATCGGGTAAAAGGGACAAAGCACTCTTCTTAGCATATTGCCCAAGACTCAACAGCTTAGGGGAGTTTGATGTGATGATTTTGAGTCACATTTATAGACTTGTTTTACTCGCGTTTTATGTGTTTATTGGTCATTTTGGTGGTTAATATTGCATAATTCACTTACTTTAGTCTATGACCCTTCTAAGCATAAATTCTCCCTTATTTTATTGTTTTGAGCATAAATGATTACAATAATATGTTTTATTTCGGCTTATGTGGTTTTATGTTGCAATTTCAGGAAAAATGCATATTTGCAGCTATCGATACTATCGATACAGCCATAGGTTGCCAGCCGCAAAGAGTAGCACAGAGTCGATACCATCGACAGGGAAGTCGATGGTAGCAACGTACCTTCAGGTTGCTGGCAAACAGATAGTCGATAATATCGACCATTAAGTCGATACTATCGACCCTAGAAGATTCAGCGATGGAAAAGGACAAAACCGACGCCTTAGGATGTCGATAGCATCGACCTGCGTCGATGGTATCGAGTCAGCATCAGGCGCAACGAAGAAAAGAAAAGAAGATTTGCCGATATCGTGCAAGGTCGATACCATCGACCCGCGTCGATGGTATTGACGCTGTCAGATGTAAGTTTGTTTCAGATTGATCTAAATTCGACGGCCATGATATTTTTGCAACCTAACTCGGTGATTATACCTAATGACGGCGGCCAGGAGCAATCTATCACGTCATTAGCCGCTACACACGTCCCGAGAAGGTGTGGAGAGAAGAACGGAGCCCAGAAGCACACCCCAGCCATTCCGGAAGCCGAAGAAGACGTTTTCCAACGCCGAAAGGTTGTAGAGCGTGCATTCCATGCCGAGGAATGCTTGGATCTTCTCCATTCAGGGGTTTCTTTACTTATTCACGTTTTTCTCCAAGTTTCCCCTTTTCTCTACCATGTTTTGCTCTGAGATGAACATTTGGGGCTAATCCCCTTTGTCTTTAGGATCGGGAGTAGCCTGGGGAAGCATTGTATGACATTTTTATCATAGTAATTCATCATTTATCTCTTTAATCTGTGGTATGATTTCATTTTCTCAATTATATTGTTATGCTTGATCACCATAATGATAATCTAATGCCTTAAATTAATTTGAAAGAAGAATTAACAGTTGAAAAGAGACGAAATTCACATTAATTAATAAATCCCTTGAACAAGGTGATGTAAGGTTAATGGTGGAAACCCAGAGGTCGATTCTGATGCACCTAGTTTAGGATATAGGTTACTACGACGGTGGAACCGACCTAGACATAGGTAGTGAATTGTACCATGACAGTGGGAAATTCTGATTACAGGCCACTACCCAGATTGAGAGATGAACTTGTTTAACTATATAAAAATTCATGCAATGAAAACCCGCGGTGAAACCGCAATCCTAAAGATATCCATTTGAATTGATTAAATTAAACCTTTAATCGATTGGTTTATTTTATTTTATTTTATTTTTAATTTTACAACAACTCTCAAACTCTTTTAATCGGTTTAGTTGATCGCGAACAGTTAGTAGTAGTCTACCGATAGTTTAGTGTCCCTGAGTTCGACTTGAGCCTCACAAGGGCCTATACTACATTGACGCGTACACTTGCGTTCTACGCACGGTAAAAGCGTGTCAGAGGGGCATCAGGAAACTCATCACAAAGGGGTATCATGCAAAGCACCACAAAAGGGTATCGTAAGGCACAAAGACCATATCGGTTTGGTCATCATCAACCTCAAGATCACCATCATCAAACCCTAATAGATCAAGAGATTTGGCTCACCTCTCAACAACTAAGAGAGAGGGGTTTTGCACAACCTCCATCACATATCGTGCAACAAGATGGATCATCCCCTTATCGGTCAAGATTCCAACCTTCACTAGGTCAACGTCCAACCAAGGCTCACCTCTCAAATCCATGGTGAGAGAAGAGTATTGCCCAAGAAACTAGAGCATAAACTCACCTCTCAACAACCAAGAGAGAGGGGTTTTGCCTACACCACTAGAGCTCGAACTCACTTCTCAAAACCAAAAGGGAGAGAAATGGGTTTTGCCCAAGGAACCCTAAACTCAAGGTTCAGCCACAAGGTCTAAGAACACATAAACAACATGTCCACTATATATGTAACAAGATAAAACGGTACATACTAGGGAAAGAAACATATCTAACAAGATGCATGGCCAATAAAGATGACATATAATCATGCAATATGAAAAAGAAGTAGTATTGCTAGGGTTAGGAGTTATGTAACCCGCCTCAAGCAAGCTCCAAGCTCCTAGCACCAAGCTTCCAAGCTCCAAGCACCACCTTCGGCCACCACAAGAAGAAAAACAAAGCTTATAACCACCATGGATGAAGAACAAGCAAGAAGGAGAAGAATGTGATAAGGAAGGAGGGGGGAGATTCTCACCACAAGAAGAGAAGCAAGACACACTCTAGGGTTCATCCTGTTGGTATGTATGCCCTGAGAGCCAATCATGGGATGATTGGTGGGATACATTAAGATTGATTTGATAAACATCAAAGGCAGGCTTCCAATTCTTTCTGGTTCAGTCATATGAGATAGTGATAGAACAGATTGAATGTCTAGAGAATGACAATACTCAATGACGTATGCCTTCAGGTTCAGGACCTGAACGATGAGATCATACGGATGCTAAGAGTTTGTACATTCTTATTATGTCCCTAGTCAGATGTCATTGTGGAAGGTAGATAGACAGAAATGACACACAAGACTAGATTGTGGTGTTGGTTGATGATAGAATCTCATTAGTCATGATATAGATATATCAAACCAAACACATAGGTACTTGTTAGAGAACAAGTGTACCGGACAGACCCACCGTGAGTTTGACACATGGAACCATGACATGGTAGTCACAGTCAGTACTCAAAGTGATGGTGGTGAGTGTGATTCTTTGACCTGAAATCACTACACTCAACACATGTCATTGGGCACACTTTGACATCATCAAACGCAGTCCTGAAACATGGATTGTTATAAAGGTGATGATTGGGTGGCTTTGACACATGGGGCTTTTGTGGGGTGAGTGATAGATATGGGATTTGTCCCTCCTGAGGGAGTTTGATATCCATGGCCACTTGATAAGTAGGATTGAGAAAGGTATGCACACATGTGTGAATCAGTATGTGATATTGATGTCATACATATCTCTTCCAATCTACTCTGAGATCAAGAAAGTGAATGAACGTTGACTTGATGACTGTTCCATGCCTTGAGTTCATTCGAGATATCAGTGATAAAGGAATTATATATTCACAGTAACACCATTCACAAATTGTAGGATTGAAAGTTGTTCTCCAACTTTCTATTTCACTTGGGTAGCACTGATGTGTGACTAGGCACCGCTCTTTGCTTGTGAAGTCATAAGTGTTATGGACTTTCACTGCCAACGTGAAATGGACATGCAGGGTCACACACATAGGATTTAACCTAGAAGAGGAGTTTTGTCCACAAACAATGTTTAGATTGATTACTAAAGGAGTTTAGTAGTTCAATTAAACACTCAATTAATTAATAGCTCAATGTCATAATGTTCAAGGTGTTGGCCATATTGATTGGAGTATCGGATTGATTGAAACTGCAATTGACTGATTCTGCACAATTTGCATTCCCAACCGATCGGCTCATGTGATGAACCGATCGACTGAGCTTGGTGAACCGATCGGCTTAGGTGGTGAGTCGATCGGCTCATAGACAGGGTGAAACTATTGCTTCAAGAGTTGAAACGATCGATTCAACTGGTGCAACCGAGCAAGTTGGAAAAGTCAGGTTGGCGAGAAATTTCTTTTCATTTCACTTGCCCAATTTTATTGGAACAAGGATTGGTATTTGATACCAATTAGAAACAAAAGAAGGAAAGTCAATCGGGAACTAACTAGGCCCAAGAACCAACCGGTTCAGAAATGAATCGACCGTTTCATGGGTCCCAACCGATCGGTTGAGGTGTCAATTGACCGACTCAGGTCCCCAACCGACTGTTTTATAAATGAAACGATTCAGGTTGCGATTTGGTTGTTTTTGTGGAAAATCTCAAACCCTTCTACTCCTGCTTTAGTCCCACATTGCCCGGGATAGAGAACCCTGTCCCATGACCCTCCTATATATAGGGGTATTGGGGGCTTCTCAAAGTACAACACAGTGCAACCAGTTGCTCTGTGAAGTTGTCGTTCTCTCTAGTTTTGGTAACTGAGAGAGCCCAAGCAAGTGCTAGCCGATAAGGGTGGCACAGCAAGGGAAAGACAACTGCAGAAAGCGACTGGTGGCAGGAGAGTGTGTCAGTGACTAGTACGCTGACAGGAGGGTGCGAGTCCTTCCAATTCCTTGTGAGACAAGGAGATTGGAGTTCCAGGTGGTCTGTGTGGACTACTTCAGAGGCGGGAGATTTTTGCCGCTTGGAGGACATCTGTCAATCGTGACAGTCCCTGTGAGACCAGGAGTCATCAATCCCGGTGCGACCAGGAGCTGCACAGACACTGTCCAAGACCGGAGGTGAAGACTGCGCAAGCCATGAGGTATTGTCGCCGAGCAAGCCTCGGGACAAGGTATGATTCCACAAACCATCCTTTCCTATTGTATAGACGTTGACGCGTTTCCTTGTTCTGGGTTTGGGGAGGAGAAATTTTTTTGTATCTGTTGCCTTCTCTGCCTCCCCTAAAACCCAACAGTGGTATCAGAGCTACGTCAACTGCTCTATACTTTAGGATTATGGATATGATCGATTTTGGTTTGTTGCCTTTATTTATTGCATACGATGCGAATAAAATTGGCTTAATGCATGTCCAATCCTAAATCCACAAATCCCAATTTACATATATGATATGTATTATGAATGCACTCGATACGTGTCGCCCTTAAATGATTTTTGTGGTGGATGTATAGCGTGGTTATGGCCAATAAACCCTATCTGTGTATGGCTATATGTGGTTGCTTACATCTCGGTCTGTGCACCGATCTTCCTTCTCCTATTCCTGATGTAACTCGAAATAATTTGAGATTTCTTTCCTACCTTTGCTCCCCTCGAATGTAACTCAAGGTTTCTCTTTTTACAATGTAAAATAGGATAGAATTTTATTTCCTGTTATGTCAAAGAACGGATGACATCCTGACGAAAGTTGAGACGATCGGTTCAAGGTGTGAACCGATCGGTTGACTTTCGAGACGATCGGTTCAAGGAGTGAGCCGGTCGGTTGATGACTGGTTCGAGAAGAAAGACAAGTGGGTGGCGGCCATGATGAGATCCACGACGACCAAGCGAACCGATCGGTTGGAGGAGCCAACCGATCAGTTAGTGGCACCTAGCCGACCGGCCTGATGGCGAGCCGATCAGTCATGTGATGAGTTGATCAAACCCAGAAAGGCAAAGCACGGAGTTCATCTTGTACAGGCTGCATGTGATGTAGACCTAGATGACAGTGATTCCTCTTGGCTCGAGGAATCACATTAGGATGGCCATAATCATCGCTTTTATCATTTTACATGTTTTCTGTGGGATATAGCATGTATATGATACGTACTATATATTGTGGTGATTGGATATGTATATGTATATAAAACCAAATCCCTCATTAAATATTAAGTTTTAGATGCCTTCCAAATGCGACACACATGAAAAGCATGATCGACCAAGTGTGGGTACGCCCAAGCGTGGTGCACCATCTATCTCGTGGAAGCGTGAAGGATGGATATGTGTGTCTGCCCAAGCAGGGTGCATATTCATCGTGTTGGCTTTGGGTCAGACTTAACAAGGTGACCTAGATAGGATCTAGCACCTTGAGGAATGGAGATGATCATGGCAAGGAGTTGCATATGACATCTTATCAAGAGTTGCATATGATGCAATTGGCAAGAGTTTCCTACCTGAGAGATCTAAGTTGTGGGTGACAACCCAAGCTGGTCCATGACTTAGAGGATTTCAGGATCTTGCCCACTAGAAGGTTGTACGCTGCAATCTTCTGAATTGATGGTGAGGGCTATAAATTTGAAGTAAAATAGTGGGAGGGATAATTAATTAAAGGCCTAATTATATCGTCAACTTTTCAAATCAATCAAATAAGTCAAAAATGAGTTTTTGGACTAAAATTGCATATTTCCTTTTGTAGTCCAAATGACAACAAACAACAATCACTTTTCTTTGCGATCGGTCCTTGAAAAGGACAGGCTAAATGGGACAAACTTCCACGACTGGTATAGGACATTGAGAATACTTCTCACTCAAGAGTGAAAGCTCTATGTCCTGGATACTCCAATTCCAGAGGAACCTGCTCCTAATGCACCAAAGGAAGAAAGGGATGCTTACAAGAAGCATTGTAATGATGTCATTGATGCAAAGTGCTTGATGTTGTGCTCTATGAACCACACATTGCAGAGACAACATGAGAACATGGGTGTCATTGAGATGATTCAGCACGGCAAGAGAGATACGATGTCTCAAGGGCACTTTTCAAGTGTGTCATGGCAGAAGGAGACCCATTTGGTCCTCACATACTCAAGATGATTGGGTATGTGGAGAACCTGACAAGACTGGGATTTCCACTGAGCCAAGAGTTGGCTACTGATGTGATATTACAATCGTTGCCAGAATCCTACAGTCAGTTTGTGATGAACTACAACATGAACAACTTTGATAGGCCACTGTCAAAGTTGTTGGGCATGTTGAGGACAGCCGAGACACAGATGAAGAAGGACAAGCCTAAGTCTGTGATGGTGATCACGAGCAAGAAAGGCAAGTCCAAGCACAAGGGCAAGGGCAAAGCTAAGAAAGGTTCTGATGCTAGCCTGGAGCCCAAGTCGTCTTCAGCTCTCAAGGCCAAGGGAGGCATGACCAAGAAAGGCAATTGCCACCATTTTCAAAAGCCAGGACATTGGAAAAGGAATTGTCCTCTCTACCTGGAAGAACAAAAGAAGAAGGAGGCGACTGAAACCTCTACTTAAAGGTGTCATGAAAGTAAACTTGTAACACTTTTGAGATATATGATATCAAGATGTAAAGTGTAAAGCATTTTGAGAAGGATGATGCTTGTTGATTGTAACTTAATGACTAAGACATTTAGCATATGGATACTAAAACCGCATTCCTATGAGGAATAAAACAAGGATGTGTACGTGACACAACCTATAAGGTTTATGAATCCACTAATGCAAATGAAGTCTATAAGTTACAATGGACTAATCAATGTGATTTATTGAGTACAAGCAACTAAGAATTGGATCTTTACTTTGATGATATAGTCAAAGGGTTTGACTGATATGTCAAAGATAAAGAAGGGATCTGTGATTTAGTGGGAGCGTGTTCACATTCCACATGTTGATGTGAAATGGAAATGTTCTAGAATGGAAATCCAAAAGTGGAAATTATCTTTAAGGAAGATAGAGATGTTTCCTATGTGATAGGAATAGAGATCTATATAGATAGTTCTCAAAAACCTCTTGACCTGAAAAAAGAAAGCATACATTGGCAATCTGTACTGAAGGGTTCAGTATGCACAGATTCAGTGGGAGAAAACTTGTCCATGTTATATGGAGTTAGTATCCCAAGGCCAAGTGTCCAATTCTTATGAAGAATGGGAACACTAATAATAGATGTGGATCTATCATGTATGTAATAATCCCATTATCTTGCATGGAAAGAATAAAATGCATTCATCATCTTGTATGTATGACATGGCAATATGATGTGCTCATCCTGATAACTCGTATGTGAGACATGACGAGTGGATGTCTGTCTACTTCCAGTAAGGGTTACTGGTAGACCATGAGAACTTGATAAGTACTTGAGAAGTACTAGTTCTATGGATATAAGGAAGAGTTCAATGTAAAGAGTTACATTGATGCGAACTTTCGAAAGGACAGAAAATTAATCGCAAAATATATATAGGATATATAAAAGTGAAAGTTTGTTGATAATTGGAAGTGTTCCAATCAAACCATTTAAAAGGAAATGTCGAGTATCTATGCGTTAGAGAACAACAATGGATACTATATGGATCTGGAAGTTCATGAGATGAACTTATAGATATTCCGCTCATTGATGACAAGTATGGAATCATTGATCATGCAATGTGGCTAAAGGTTAGCAAAGGAATACTAGATCGCATATTACGGAAACTCCATCTCATACATGTGACGTACAATGAAGAGATGAGAGACATGAAATTTATACTGACTTTGGCAAGGTGTTACCATAACTCACTATGTTCGCACTAGAGCACAGTAACATGTGGGACATGTTTGAAGATCACTATGAATATGATTCAAGGGTGATTGGCTCACATTGCAAGTGGGAGTCTATTGGTATGTATGCCCTGAGAGCCAATCATGGGATGATTGGTGGGATACATTAAGATTTATTTGATAAACATCAAAGGCAAGCTTCCAATTCTTTCTGGTTCATTCATATGAGATAGTGATAGAACAGATTGAATGTCTAGAGAATGACAGTACTCAATGACGTATGCCTTCAGGTTCAGGACCTGAACGATGAGATCATACGGATGCTAAGAGTTTGTACATTCTTATTATGTCCCTAGTCAGATGTCATTGTGGAAGGTAGATAGATAGAAATGACACACAAGACTAGATTGTGGTGTTGGTTGATGACAGAATCTCATTAGTCATGATATAGAGATATCAAACCAAACACATAGGTACTTGTCAGAGAACAAGTGTACCAGACAGACCCACCGTGAGTTTGACACATGGAACCATGACATGGTAGTCACAGTCAGTACTCATAGTGATGGTGGTGAGTGTGATTCTTTGACCTAAAATCACTACACTCAACACATGTCGTTGGGCACACTTTGACTATTAGAAGATGCACCTGACCTAATATGCCTTGGGAACCAAGGTAGAAGAAGAACGACAAAGAGGAGAAGAGAGAGAAACAATCAATTTTGATGAAGTGAAAAAGCTTACTGTTTATTTGCTTTTACACGTCTATAAATACTACATGACCGACTGAATAGCAGATCCTATCTATGCGATGAAAACAAACCACTAGATGCACTAGATCCATTTAACTCGGATCGTTACAGGAAAATGAGGAGGAAGACTAGGACCACGTCCCCAGCTGATTGCCACCTATCTCCCTCTAATTATTCACGCCTTCCACTACTGCGATAGACCTGGACAAAGCTGTCCAGCTGGATAAGTCTCTATTAACTCCAACATGCTCCCCCTTAATCGAGACTTGTCTGTCCCAGGTCTCTGATTCCGATCAATTCACTCATCTCAGTGAATTTGATTCTTCCCAGTACCTTTGTGAACATGTCGGCCCGCTGTTCCTCAGTGCGGATATGCTCCACTGTAATCAGCTCCTTCTCTACACTTTCTCGTATAAAGTGAAAGCGGGTATCTATGTGCTTGCTTCGTCCATGGAACACTGGGTTCCTCATTAGGGCTATTGCAGACTTGTTGTCCATGAGGAGCTTAACTGGAGGCAGTTTTCTTTCAATAATTTCTCCAAGCAAGTTCTTCAACCATATTCCTTGACATGCAGCAGCAGTTGCAGCCATGAATTCGGCCTCACATGACGAGAGAGCTACGCTCTTTTGCTTTTGAGATAACCATGTGATCAAATTCTCATTCAAGTAGAATGCAACCCCTGTTGTACTTTTTCTGTCATCCATATCACCAGCTAGATCGCTATCCGAGTAGCCCAGCAGCTTCTCCTCATTTCTATTGCTTTTATATATCAATCCATACTCAATGGTGCCCTTGATATACCTCAATATCTGCTTGATTGCCTGTTGATGTACAACAGTAGGCCTCTCTACATATCGACTCACAACACCAATTGAGTATGCAAGGTCAGGTCGTGTGTGAATCAGATATCTCAGGCTTCCAACAATGCTCCTGTATTTAGTTTCGTCTACTGCCTCCCCTTCAAGGTCCTTCCCGAGCTTTGTCTTTGGCTCCATTGGAGTCTTGGCCGAGTTACACTCACTCAGGCCTGCTTGTTTCAACATCCTTCGTGCGTAGGCTGACTGTTTGAGACACACCCGTCCTTTCTTCTACTCTACCTCAATTCCGAGATAGTATGATAGCATGCCGAGGTCACTCATGTCGAACTGCTTCATCATTTGTTCCTTGAACTGATGTATGTCTACTTCGCAGGCTCTTGTGACAATCAAATCGTCAACATAAATTCCAACCACCAATACCTTTCCTTCTTTGTTTCTTGTATATACGGCTTGATCATGTGTGCATTTTCTGAAACCAATTCCCTTCAAGCTGCTATCAAGTTTGATATTCCATGCCCTGGGTGCCTGACGAAGCCCGTAGAGTGCCTTCTTTAGTCTATACACCTTGTGTTCTTTGTCCTTCACGACAAACCCCTCTGGCTGCACGACATACACTTCCTCCTTAAGCTCGCCGTTTAAGAATGTTGTTTTGACATCGAGATGGTGTACCTTCCAGCTGCGATGAGCTGCAAGTGCTAACAGTAGCGTTACTGTTTCCAACCTTGCCACAGGAGCAAACGCATCTTCAAAGTCAACCCCGTACTTTTGCACATACCCTTTTGCCACAAGCCTTGCCTTGTGTCTGACGATATGCCCGTATGAGTCCTTCTTCACCTTAAAGACCCATTTGAGCCCAATGGCCTTGTGACCGGTGGGCAAGTTTACCAACACCCAAGTGTTATTCTTCTCGATCGCCGCCATCTCCTGTCTCATGGCTGTTACCCATGCTGATTCCTTCACGGCTTCAGAGTAGTTGACGGGCTCCTCATCATCGGCCCACAGCAGCTCTTCTTCGCCCGCGAGCTCCTCCGTGTCTTGATAGATTTCTTCAAGTAATCGAACCTTCGCTGGCCTTACTTCAGTGGAAGAACTTGCGGTGCTATTTAGTGAGCCACCTTGAGCTCCCGAGGTGGAATCAGATGATTGTCGGTCTGCTTCACTTGCTGCTGAAAGAGTTGGATCTCCTTCTGATGGTATTGGGGCGTCAACATTTGGCTCATGTTCTCCAATACCCTCGAGCTGCTCCTCCTCCTGTTCAATAAGAGCTTCCACTGAAAAAATGTTAATGTCTTGTGAATGATCTCCGTCTGCTGTCCACGCCCATCTTCTATGCTCATCAAAGACCACATCTCTGCTGACGTTTATAGTCTTCTTGCAGGGATCATAGAGCCTATGTGCCTTGCTACCAGGCTCCACTCCAAGATAAACCATCTTGGCGCTGCGATCATCTAGTTTCTTCGTGTGCACATTTGGTACCTTCATGTAAGCTATGCACCCAAACACTCTCAGGTGTTCAACACGAGGCTTCCTTCCAGTCCACACTTCATAGGGTGTGGTGTCTCCGAGAGCCTTCGTTGACGTGCGATTCAGTATATAGACGGCATGTCAGACTGCCTCTCCCCAGAAGATAGCAGGTACCATCATGCTTTTGAGCAAACTCCTTGTTGTTGCCATCACGGTACGATTTCGCCGCTCAACCACGCCATTTTGTTGAGGCGTGTATGGTGAGGTGAGCTGCCGTTTGATGCCTTCCTTGTCGCAGAATGTTGAGAAGCTGTTTGATATGAACTCCCCCCCACGATCAGTCCTGAGCGTCTTCAACTTTAGCTCGGTCTCTTTCTCAACCTGGGCTTTGAAATTCCTGAAGCCTTCAAACACTTCATCCTTCAACTTGAGCATATACACCCACATTAGTCGGCTATAATCATCAACTAGGAGTAGGAAGTACCTGTTGCCTCCAGGCGTCTGAGGTGATATCGGACCACAGAGGTCGGCATGTACAAGTTCGAGCTTCTTGTCGGCTCGGAAGCTCGTCTCCTTTTGGAAAGAGGATCTTGCCTGTTTGGCAGCCAGGCACCCTTCACATACTTGATTTGGGTGAGTGATCTTCGGAATCCCCAGCACCATTGCTTTATCTGACATTGCTTTTAATGATTGAAAATTGATGTGCCCGAGTCGCGCATGCCGCAGCCATGTTGGATTGCTCAAGCTCACTGCCAAGCAAATTGGATTGCCCGACTCTATCTGGACTTTATAGAGTCGATTTTCCGATCGTTTTACCTTCATCAACAGCTGCCCACTTCTATCGTACAACCACAGGTGCGCTCCTACTAGCATCACCTTGTTTCCTTGCTCAGTCAATTGCCCAAGACTGATGATGTTCGTCTGTAGGCTGGGTATATAATAGACGTCTGTCAGAAGTCTTTGCTCACCATTTGCAAATTGGAACAATATTGTTCCTTTCCCTCGGATCTGCACAGTTGAGCCATCTCTGAATTTTACTTGGCCTTGGATATTGACATCCAATTCCTTGAACTTGGATCTCCTTCCGGTCATGTGGTTGCTCGCCCCATTGTCAAGGTACCAAAGGTCTGGCCGTTCTTGACCTTGTTTATCAGTATACTGACTTGGGACGAGTTTCTCTTCATTCAACAACACTTTCTTCAGTAGCACTTCAACTTGTTCCGTCATGAGCAGCGCTGGCTCCTCATCAAGAGTTCTGGAGAGGTGTGCCTCCCCTCCTTGCTGCTTTCCTTGGCATTCCGATGCATAATGCCCAAGGTTATTGCAATGAAAGCACCTTACCTTGCTTTTGTCACGATTTCCTTCTCGGTTCCCGTCTGTGGCTTGACGCCCGCTGCTGCCATCGCTACGACCTCCTCGCGAGCGACCTCGTCCTCGGCCTCGGCCTCGTGCACAGCCACGTCTGCGTCCACAGGATCCTGAAGATGATTGATCCTCAGCGCGTGATGCCTTTGGATCCGACTTTGAATCCCTCTTCATGAGAAGCACCTGTTCGTGACGTTCGTCGTAGTCACGGTATCGTTCCTCGTGTGCTTTGAGAGCACCGATCACCTCGTCGACTTGCATTGTCTTGAGGTCACCAAACTGTTCCATGGTGGCCGCTATCTGCAGGTACTTCGGGGGTACGCTGCGGAGGAGCTTCTTCACCACATAACTCTCCTCCATCTGCTCTCCAAGGGAGCGGATTTGATTCACCACTGATGACAGCTTTGCGGCGAATTCTTCGACCACTTGTGTGTCTCCCATTCGCATGTTCTCGAACTCCCAGCGAAGGGCCTGAAGCTTCACTTCCTTCACCCTCTCCACACCGACGTGCATCACCTTTATAGCCTCCCAGGCTGCACGTGCGGTTTCTTTGCCGGCGAGCTGGAGCATAGTGTCCTCCGGGACAGCCTGATAGATCACGGCGAGAGCCATTTGATCGATTTTCTCCTCTACTACCTCTTCGTCAGTGGCCTCCACAGCTGCCCAAACGCCTTGGGCCCTCATGTTGGCCTTCATCTTCATTACCCATATTGGGTAATTGGATTTGGTTAGCATCGGATACTTCAATGTAACCGAGCCTTCCTTGGACACTCCGGTGTCCGAGCTTTCCCCTTCCTTTCCCTTTGGCATGTGCTTAGGCATATTGGATAGGGTGGGTGGCTCTGATACCACGTATTAGAAGATGCACCTGACCTAATATGCCTTGGGAACCAAGGTAGAAGAAGAACGACAAAGAGGAGAAGAGAGAGCAACAATCAATTTTGATGAAGTGAAAAAGCTTACTGTTTATTTGCTTTAACACGTCTATAAATACTACATGACCGACTGAATAGCAGATCCTATCTATGCGATGAAAACAAACCACTAGATGCACTAGATCCATTTAACTCGGATCGTTACAGGAAAATGAGGAGGAAGACTAGGACCACGTCCCAAGCTGATTGCCACCTATCTCCCTCTAATTATTCACGCCTTCCACTACTGCGAGAGACCTGGACAAAGTTGTCCAGTTGGATAAGTCTCTATTAACTCCAACATTGACATCATCAAACGCAGTCCTGAAACATGGGTTGTTATAAAGGTGATGATTGGGTGGCTTTGACACATGGGGTTTTTGAGGGGTGAGTGATAGATATGGGATTTGTCCCTCCTGAGGGAGTTTGATATCCATGGCTACTTGATGAGTAGGATTGAGAAAGGTGTGCACGCATGTGTGAATCATCATGTGATATTGATGTCATACATATCTCTTCCAATCTACTCTGAGATCAAGAAAGTGAATGAACGTTGACAGGATGACTGTTCCATGCCTCGAGTTCATTCGGGATATCAGTGACAAAGGAATTATACATTCACTGTGACACCATTCACAGATTGTAGGATTGAAAGGTGTTCTCCAACTTTCTATTTCACTTGGGTAGCACGGATGTGTGACTAGGCACCGCTCTTTGCTTGTGAATTCATAAGTGTTATGGACTTTCACTGCCAACGTGAAATGGACATGCATGGTCACACACATAGGATTTAACCTGGAAGAGGAGTTTTGTCCACAAACAATGTTTAGATTGATTACTAAAGGAGTTTAGTAGTTCAATTAAACACTCAATTAATTGATAGCTCAATGCCATAATGTTCAAGGTGTTGGACATATTGATTGGAGTATTGGATTGATTGAAATTGCAATTGACTGATTCTGCACAATCTGCATTCCCAACCGATTGACTCATGTGATGAACCGATCGGCTGAGCTTGGTGAACCGATCGGCTCAGGTGGTGAGTTGATCGACTCATAGACAGGGTGAAATGATTGCTTCAAGAGTTGAAATGATCTGTTCAACTGGTGCAACCGAGCAAGTTGGGAAAGTCAGGTTGGTGAGAAATTTCTTTTTGTTTCACTTGCCCAATTTGATTGGAACAAGGATTGGTATTTGATACCAATTAGAAATAAAAGAAGGAAAGTCAATCGGGAACTGATCAGGACCACGAACCGACCGGTTCAGAAATGAACCGACCGTTTCATGGGTCCCAACCGATCGGTTGAGGTGTCAACTGACCGGCTCAGGTCCCCAACCGACCGTTTCAGAAATGAAACAATCGATTCAGGTTGCGAGTTGGTTGCTTTTGTGGAAAATCTCGAACCCTTCTACTCCTTCTTTAGTCCCACATTGCCCGGGATAGAGAACCCTGTCCCATGACCCTCCTATATATATAGGGGTATTGGGGGCTTCTCAAAGTACAACACAGTGCAACCAGTTGCTCTATAAAGTTGTCGTTCTCTCTGGTTTTGGTAACCGAGAGAGCACGAGCAAGTGCTACCCGATAAGGGAGGCACAGCAAGGGAAAGACAACTGCAGAAAGCGACTGGGTTCAAAAATGAACCGACTGTTTCATGGGTCCCAACCGATCGATGAGGTGTCAACCGACCGGCTCAGGTCCCCAGCCGACCGTTTCAGAAATGAAATGATCGGTTCAGGTTGCGAGTTGGTTGTTTTTGTGGAAAATCTTGAACCCTTCTACTCCTGCTTTAGTCCCACATTGCCCGGGATAGAGAACCCTGTCCCATGACCCTCCTATATATAGGGATATTGGGGGCTTCTCAAAGTACAACACAGTGCAACCAGATGCTCTGTAAGTTGTCATTCTCTCTGGTTTTAGTAACCAAGAGAGCCCAAGCAAGTGCTACCTGATAAGGGAGGCACAGCAAGGGAAAGACAACTACAGAAAGTGACTGGTGGCAGGAGAGTGTGTCAGTGACTAGTACACTGATAGGAGGGTATGACTCCTTCCAATTCCTTGTGAGACAAGGAGATTGGATTTCCAGGTGGTCTATGTGGACTACTTCAGAGGTGCGAGATTTCTGCCGCTCGGAGGACAGCTGTCAATCCTGACAGTCCCGGTGAGACCAGGAGTCGTCAGTCCCGGTGAGACCAGGAGTCATCAGTCCCGGTGCGACCAGGAGATGCATAGACACCGTCCAAGACCGGAGGTGAAGACCGCGCAAGACGCGAGGTATTTTCGCTGAGAAAGCCTCGGGACAAGGTATGATTCGACAAACCATCCTTTCCTATTGTATAGATGTTGACGCGTTTCCTTGTTCTGGGTTTGGGGAGGAGAAAATTTTTTGTTTCCGCTGCCTTCTCTGCCTCCCCTAAAACCCAATAGAACCACCACTAGAGGAAGAAGAAGACTCCAACAAGGAGATTGGCCACCAAGCTAGCTCTACCAAGTATATCGGCCACCAAGCTCACCAAGGGGTGGTATCATCCACCAAGGAAGAAGGGAAGAAACTAAGGAACTAAAGGGATCCCAAGCAAGAGCAAGGAGAGACATATATAGAATAGGGTGAAGGGAGACTAAGGCAAGGTGTCACCCAACCTAGGGACACTTGTCCATGGGGCAAAGCCACCTACTATCTCCCCCACCACCACATGTCCACAGCTTTTGCCGCATGCAAGCAACAAGCACCAAGTGTCCACAAGGGGGGTGACACAAATGATGCTAGGTCAAAGATGGTCACTTGGCCAATACACCTCATGGGTGACACACCACTTGCCCAACACAACCATCTGGCTGATACACCATGGTCGATACAAGGCACCAAGCTCACTCTTACCCGACACAAGGACCAACAAAGCAAGGCAAAGCCCAAACAAGGCTCAACAAGGTAGAACAAAGCCCAAAGCTACTCAAACAAGAAGCCCAACCCATCCTCTCAACCCTATAGGATACAAGGAGGGAGAGAAACATCTCTTAAGGTGTCAAACTTGCACATCAACCCTAAAACTTGGGTTATTTGCAAGTTGCACCTCCAACTCTCAACAAAGTACAAACAAAGCCTAATCACCACTTGAGGTGATTAGCAAGCATCTAAACACAAGGTTTAGGAAAAGCAAATAGGGTAAGCCCAAAATGAAGGTCAGGGTCCTTACAGTATCCCAGAGGTAGAAGTAAAAAAGGTTTGAGGACTTATGAAAAAAAAGTAAATTTTTATTCTGTAACAATAACTGATTGAGTATTATTTTACACCTAGATGTGAATATTTTGTTCCCCCACATACCAGTATAACTTGTTATACTGACTATGTTTTTATTTCACGGAGTTTTAGGTTAAATTTCTAGTAACCTACAATTAATAATGAAATATGGACATCTAGAGAAGAAGGAACCAAAGGAAAAGATTTAATGTAATCCTAGAGGATATAGATAGATAGTCTTGATTTCTAATTGCAAACAATAGTTACCATGTAACTCATTGGTGGAGAGTCTATCCTTTATATTGTTTAGACTCTTTTTCCTTAAGTGATATTTGATAATATTTTTTTGGTTATTTTATAAACCTTGATCTTATAAATATGGTAATGACCCTTGTCCTCTTGGTCTTCCTGAATAGATCATAAAAGGAGGAGGGGGGATGTTGCCTTTGGTATGAGAGACTGATTTACCACATAACCTTAAATAATTATTAAACTCTAAGAGTTTTGTAGTTCCCAAGGGAATTATTGGAGTACTTTCCAAACATGATGGTGTCTAGAGGGTACCACAATCGAATTATGAGGACTTCCAGACTTGTGCATCCTGCCTAGAAAAAGTTAGAGGATTGTACTCAAAATAAAATACCTCTAGGCTTTTGCATATATTTTCATCCCTTCTCTAATTTTATCTTCACTGACAAAACACTAGGTACCTATAACTTCACTCTTCATCCCTTCTGAGTACTAGGATTATGGATATTATGGATTACAACATCCTCTAAATAATAAAATGCATGCAAACAAGATGTCGTGGACATAATTTTCTTTATTCTTTAATACCCTAAGTATGAAATTGGGGTTAATAAAGTTAACTTATGTGAAACATTATGGCATGTGTCAAGGACACTAATATCTACAATGAATACCCCAGACGGAGGCCCTCCCAAAAAAAGATACCCTCCTCACAAAAGAGAATGTTCATGGAGGGTGAGACCTCTAAGAAAATGAATAGGGAAGGTGAGGCCTCAACTGAGAAAGGCCTTGAACCCGAAGCTATCCCCTTTAAGATGCCAAACCTTGAGGATGGGCCTATGATAGAAAATGAGCCTAGGGAAGACCCCAGTCATGCAGCTGACTCTAGATCGATAATAGGAAATGTAACGATAGTCGCCAAACTGACAAACAAATCGTTACTAATTAAGCGGAATAAACATAAACAGCGGATTAACAAAAATCACTAAAATTTAAAACCATTTTGCAAGGCGATCCTTGTACAGAGAACTTTTACTGAAAGATCTAAAACTCATACATATCATGATTTACATTGTACAACATTGTTTCATCTCATCCCGAGGACAACATATAACAGTTTCTCTATCAAAACACATACTGGAGAAACATAAAACCTCGAGGCATTCAAGCCAAGAACCTCAAATTGTTCATAAAACTATAATGAACCAACTCCAAGGACATGAGAATATAGAGACGACACATAGGAATTCTATCTACAAGACTTGACATACAGTACACTCAACCTGAGTTGTCACTGTTGTCCCTGCTGATGTTGTTCTTTCTGTACAGAAAGGTCTTCACCTCCTCGTGCACGTCCGCCTAAAAATTTGGATCTCACGGGGGTGAGACAATTGTAATTGTCCCAGTGAGAGATATAACTCTCCGCCAATAATGTTATTATCACAGTTAAATAGTATTAAACTGAGCAGACGATAAGCAGTTTAGAATATTCTCATATTTTAAAACATTGCATCTATCTATGATAGAGTAGTAAATCATCCATTCTCTTTATAAGGAATAGGAAGAACATGTATATCATTTACCGATCATATTATATCAACATCCCAAGCTTATCATGTGATACTCATTATCATGGTATGTCATCCATGAATCGTTCTCATTTCTATCTGTTGGCCTCAGCTAATATGCTAACCAGATATCGAATTGCACCAGTCATGTGAGTATACATCATCATATTCTGTCTAGGCATTTGGACTATGCCAATCCTGTGCAACCATTCCAGGCATTGGACTATACCAATCCTGTGACATTATTCTAGGCATTAGGTTATTACCAATCCTATGCAATTATTCTAGGTATTGAACTATGTCAATCTTGTGACATTATTGTAGGCATTGAACTATGTCAATCCTGTGAAATTATTCCAGGTATTGGGTTATGACCAATCTTGTGATATTATTCCAGGTATTGGGTTATTACCAATCCTGTGATATTATTCTAGGTATTGGGTTATTACCAATCTTGTGCATTCTAGGTATTGATCTATGTCAATCCTGTGATATTATTCTAGGTATTGGGTTATTACCAATCATGTGCATTCCAGGTATTGATCTATGTCAATTCTGTGATATTATTCCAGGTATTGGGTTATTACCAATCATGTGCATTCCAGGTATTGGGTTATGACCAACCCTGTAATATTATTCCAGGTATTGGGTTATGACCAATCCTATGATATTATTCTAGGCATTGGGTTATTACCAATCCTGTGCATTCCAGGTATTGATCTATGTCAATCCTGTGATATTATTCCAAGTATTGGGTTATTACCAATCTTGTGCATTCCAGGTATTGGGTTATGACCAATCCTGTGATATTATTCCAGGTATTGGGTTATGACCAATCCTGTGATATTATTCCAGGCATTGGGTTATTACCAATCCTATGCATTCCAAGTATTGATCTATGTCAATCCTGTGATATTATTCCAGGTATTGGGTTATTACCAATCATGTGCATTCCAAGTATTGGGTTATGACCAATCCTGTGATATTATTATAGGCTTCATGCCTCTGCCAGGTATTGCACTTTCACCAATCCTAATTACACAGGCAGGAAGTGGACTCTAACCACTCCTGATTACATTTCACTATTACTTGGCATTACCTTGGTCAAGCCATCATACTCATCCACATTCTTTATTTAATACAAGTATTCCTCATGTCTCATTTTAACATATTCAAAGCACCATAGCCCTCATTTTGGCTATGACTATAATGCATGTATGACCAAGATTTCAATATTATCATTGTAACCATTTATTATTATTATTATTATGTTACAAGGTTCCCATTTACCTGGTTTATTTTAAACATTACCAATTCTTACATCAATCTCTAGATCAATATCTTGTTACCTCTCATTAGGCAACAACTAATCACATGACTCATAAGGCCCATTAAACATCTTGTCACCTCTCACTAGGCAACAACTATTCACATGGCTCACAAGGCCATTAAACATCTTGTCACCTCTCATTAGGCAACAACTATTCACATGGCTCACAAGGCCATCAAACATCTTGTCACCTCTCACTATGCAACAACTATTCACATGGCTCACAAGGCCATTAAACATCTTGTCACCTCTCACTAGGCAACAACTATTAGGGTTAGGGTTTCCCTTTATTGCCGGATATGTTTTCAAGTTCATATTATTAATTCAAACCCTAATTCATTTCTCCACACATCTAAGAGCATACATTGATATCATAAGTATTCAATTATACTTATTTATTCTCATCATTTATCATTAGCTGAATCATCAACACAAGGTATGAGTTCGTCTCTCATCCTTACCAGGGTATGATTACATCATACTTTATTGACTTGGTTTAACCCTCTATCAAGGTATGTTATCCCACACTTATCAAAGTGCATTAAACTTATTACATCTCAATGTAACAATTGACATAACACACTTTATGTGTTACTCATCTAAGTATATTGGATTTTAGGTGCATCAAGGTACATCAACCTTGAAATGTTGGATGTGATATCTATCATGTCTTGATGTATCACTTCCCTAATCACTTTTAACTTGCTTAATTTCATCAACTTATCTTGTATTAGGGTATTTCCCATCCTAATACTTTATGCACTAGTCCATCACATTCATTCTGTAGTGTATTGATCATAAGTCATACATTTGAATTGTCCAACCATCAGCAAATGATATGGACTCATCTCAGGTTGAGACATTGTTGATATAGGATTAACCATTATCAAACACTTTAGGGGTTTCACCTATCAAGGTATTAGCCATACCATTACTTGGTGTTACACTCATTACTCCTAAGAGTGTCTTACTCTCACCTTTCAAGGTGTCTTGGGTTGGAGGTGTATGAACACTCACCATATCGGATTAAAATTTTCACTTATCTCCATATCGGGCATGATGTATCTTCTTGACCTCATATCGGGCACAAGGTATAAGTATGTGTCACCCATGATACTTATGAGGTATCAACCCATCACCATATCGGGCTAGAAGTACATTCAATCACCCTATCGGGCTAGTCACCATCTAGGGTTAGCCATGATGGGTTAGGGTTACCATATCGTCTAGGGTTGTGTATTATGCATCCCTATCATGCAACCATGTCATGTAACCATGTCGTGAAACCATGTCGTGCAACTATGTCATGTAACCATGTCGTGCCATAGCACTTGTTACACTTCACTTATATCGGGTTACCCAAATTAGGGTTTCTTGTCAACTTACAAGTATACAATTGACCTTGTATTGTGCATGGAGTCTATACTTGACTCCCTATCGTGCAAGAGGTGTATACTACACCCCCCATATCCTGCAACAATGTATTCATTCATATCCATATCATTCAAGTGAAGTAGGTGCATCATCATATCGAGTTAAAGGTACTTTCTTGTGTGCTTGCACCCGATATCACTTTTATAAAGTGATACCACCATATTCAAGCTCTAGACCTTAGTTATAACTGTTATAGTTCATGTAAACAGGTCTAAGAAACTACTAGAACTCATAATCTCATCAATTATTTTAGGAAATTTCAGAATTAAAAGTATTTCACTAATTATAGCAATTCAGGTGAAGAATAATAACATGGTTGAGTTCAAGTTATATAACCCACCGTAAGAATGAATTCAAAGCTCCAAGATCCAAATCTCCACATTCCTAAGGTTGACGATGGACTTCACAACTCCTCTATATGCAAAGAATCACCATGGATAACAAATTGGTGAAGAAGAAAAGAAAGGAAGATCAAAACCCTAAATTCATGCTTCAATCCAAGGTTGAAGATGATCTTATCCTCACCTTAGGGTTAAGTATGAGCTCCTTCTTGCTCCTTAACACCTTTTCACGATACACTAGTGTCCTTTAACGATATGCCACCCCTATTTCACGATATGGCACTCACTTGCACGATATGATACTCACTTGGAGTCAAAACTTCACTCTATGGCCGATATCACCCTATATGGCCAATATCACCTACTTGGGCGATATCCCAAGGCCCATGCACGATACCACAGCATCCCTTCACGATATGGGATCTCTATGCACGATACCTTAGGGTAGGATGGTGGTAAGGGTTGCAAAATTGCACCAAGGGGTGAAACTAGGGGTATATATACTTGTTGTTCATGAAGGAGGGCAAAAATGAGGTGTCAACATTTTGAGCTAGTAGGTGCCACGTGTCATGCATGGGTGACACGTGTACATGCATGCATCAAAATTTATCTTGACATTCAAAAAGATTGAGGATCATCTAGAGATGCAAATTCGTCCATTGCTTATCCATTTGGATAAGTCATCTAGGTTTAATAACTATTTTAAGTCAAGCCGATACACTTTTTCTAAGGAAACTTGTTGGCTGTCACACCTCACCTCCTTGAGGTGATTTGCATGATATGGACTTTTCTAAGAGTTCCCAAAATGATATGGGACACCTAATTCGGCTCCTTGGCCGATAGGCACTCATATATAAGCTTTTCAACTTGATACAACTCAAGTTAAGCTTTCATATTCAACCCTTTTCTTGGTCATTTCATCACCAAGATTACCATCATTCATAATTGATTCAAACATGGTGTCTCATTCATTATATATCCTCTAAATGATACATAGAGGAAGTAGGAACACTCTAGAGGTGGTAATTTTCATATTAACCACACATTTTGGGTAAATTACAATTTGTACCAAAATTGGTGCACAAGGTACCAGCATTGTTCAAACAAGTTCAAACTTAGAATTTGGGCTTTCCACAAGACACCACTTGCATAATTCTCTCTCTTATGATGCTAAAACACATGGGTTATATTCAACATGTGACATTTTGCATTATAGCCCCTCAATTTGGGTAAATTGCACTTTGGTCCAAAATAAAGGAAAATTGCTCAAACAACATTCAATCGGGACCAAACTTGAAACATAAGTGTGTCACATGATAAAAAAGCACCTTAGAGGATTATATTAAAGTTCTAAGAAACTTTATTATCCAAAACAAATAGGGTTACCTCATAACCCATGTCAAGGTCATTACAAGTTATAAACCCCTAACAAGGATTTCATCCCTGAAATCCCAGGTAAAGGGAGACAAATATCATTCATTCATCATATCATCAAGTCTCCACATAACGTCTTTGATGTTGTCATGTTTATGCGGGGCATAAACCCCTAACAAATGGTATCCATACTACAGTATGTAACTGGACAAATTTCAGAGTTGGCCCCTCTAGGTAACCAAACATTACTTCTTATCAGGAGTCATGTTCCCATTTTCTCATATCATTGAAAGTTCTTAGATACTTGGATTATTTACCTTGGTACCCATTATATGTGCCATAAACACATCACATCATCATCATGATTACTAGATCTAGGTATTCAAACCCCCAGTCCATCACTGAACATTGTTACTTCTCATTAGTAACGGTTACCTCTAGGTCTGAGGACCAGGGTATACATTATACTAAACATCTTCATTTATTTATCAGTTGATCTATGATTAACTCAGATTTCTCCATATATCAATTAGGATGTGGTAGAAATATCCATGCCACATATTTGACTTCATTATGCTCTTTAGATTGTCTTAGAATGACTGCTTGATCAGAGTAATCAGAAAGATAACAATCTAAGAGTTCCATACTTACCTTGCATTCAATAGATGAATACCTAGCCAGGGTATTCAAGAACTGAAATTAGGTAGTATGCATTTGTTTTATATTATGTTTCATACTTTTAACATCTCTTTAAATTTACTACTTAGTATCTCAGATTTTCTCTAGGTGTTTCTTTTACATCTCTTCCTTTTCTACATGAAGAGAGAAATTCCAAAACATACAAGAGAATATTGGACCGAATATAGGTTCTTATCCTTCTTATCTCTTCCTCATGTCCTTATAGGACTAATTACAGGAAGCTCAACAAAAACTACCTTCTTATGATTATCAGATAAAATCTAGAGAAAACATATCAAAATGAGAAAGCTCTATCTGACTGCGATCCCTCACAGTCATCCACTACTTTTGGTTGACTCAAACATAGAGTTTAGTTGTTTCATGTTGTTTCTTTTTCCTTTTTATACTATTAGGTTGTAACTTTCATAAGCCTTGTCGAGTCTACCTCAGTTGTTGGGTCATTTACTCCTTTTTTTTAATAAAAGGGTTTAGTATGCTTAACATGTCCATGTCTTATCCTCATACCATAGTCTTATCAGTCTCATTACCGATGTAGAGAGTAAGCCATGGGTTCTTACAGGTGGAAAGTTAGGACCCTTGCCTTTACTTAGTGGCTACTGCCCTGGTACACTAGGCATTTATTGCACTGGTGGCACCAAAAATTTTGTCTTTTTAGAACAACTAGGCACATGTCTCTAGAATTGTAGAGACATTTCCTTATTTCTCAACTTATTGCCCCATCTTGGGCATTACCATCACAGATATACTATCTGTCTATACTTATGGCAGAGTCTATTTTCTTGCCATATGCTAATCCTTCCCACATTTTCCACTGTTCCAACATGACTATGTCATTCAGGAACCCTTTTAGAACCCAAAGTTTCTACATTGAGGACTGGTAACCAAGGTTGTAATGCTATTATCTAGTCTACTATATGCATCACTGTTGTCCTAACATGACCAACAAGAGCATAAACATAGGATTATCTATCCTGATCGGGTCATGATGGAAATTCTCAGGCACTCATTCTTCTCTTGTCTGATCCCTTGCACCCTCTCTTGGTGCAACAACATTGCTCTCAGCAACATGTTCCTCATGTTCTGCAGTCATTTTTAAACTTCACCCTTTCTTCTGCATAAGAAGAAGTCACTATAGGGCATACTGGAGGACACTAACACAGACTCAACGCCTGAGTCCTATGTCTCTGTAGACTCAGCGAACCTTAAGCTTTGATACCAAACTTGTAACGATAGTCGCCAAACTGACAAACAAATCGTTACTAATTAAGCGGAATAAACATAAACAGCAGATTAACAAAAATCACTAAAATTTAAAACCATTTTGCAAGGAGATCCTTGTACAGAAAACTTTTACTGAAAGATCCAAAACTCATACATATCCTGATTTACATTGTACAACATTGTTTCATCTCATCTCGAGGACAACATATAACAGTTGCTCTATCAAAACACATACTGGAGCAACATAAAACCTCGAGGCATTCAAGCCAAAACCTCAGATCATTCATAAAACCATAACGAACCAACTCCAAGGAACTGAGAGTACAGAGGTGACACATAGGAATTCTATCAATAAGACTTGACAGACAATACACTCAACTTGAGTTGTCAATGTTGTCCCTGCTGATGTTGTTCTTTCTCTGTAGAAAGGTCTTCACCTCCTCGTGCACATCCACCTAAAATTTTGGATCCCACGGGGGTGAGACAATTGTAATTGTCCCAACGAGAGATATAACTCTCCGCAAACAATGTTATTATCATAATTAAATAGTATTAAACTGAGCAGATGATAAGAAGTTTATAATATTCTCATATTTTAAAACATTGCATCTATCTATGATAGAGCAGTAAATCATCCATTCTCTTTATAAGGAATAGGAAGAACATGTATATCATTTACCCATCATACTATATCAACATCCCAAGCTTATCATGTGATACTCATTATCATGGTATGTCATCCATGAATCGTTCTCATTTCTATATGTTGGCCTCAGCCAATATGCTAACCAGATAACGAATTGTACCAGACTTGTGAGTATACATCATCATATTCTGTCCAGGCATTAGGACTATGCCAATCCTGTGCAACCATTCCAGGCATAGGACTATACCAATCATGTGACATTATTCCAGGAATTGGGTTATTACCAATCCTGTGCAACTATTCCAGGTATTGAACTATGTCAATCTTGTAACATTATTCCATGCATTGAACTATGTCAATCCTGTGCAATTATTCCAGGTATTGGGTTATGACTAATCTTGTGATATTATTCCAGGTATAGGGTTATTACCAATCATGTGCATTCTAGGTATTGATCTATGTCAATCCTGTGATATTATTCCAAGTATTGGGTTATTACCAATCTTGTGCATTCCAGGTATTGATCTATGTCAATCCTGTGATATTATTCCAGGTATTGGGTTATTACCAATCATGTGCATTCTAGGTATTGGGTTATGACCAATCATGTGATATTATTCCAGGTATTGGGTTATGACCAATCTTGTGATATTATTCCAGGCATTGGGTTATTACCAATGCTGTGCATTCCAGGTATTGATCTATGTCAATCCTGAAAACTACTAGAGGGGGGGGTGAATAGAGTTTTATAGATAATTTAACAATTATTGAACTCAAACAACCACAATGAAAATATTGGACAAGGTGACACAAGGTTTAGAGTGGTTCCAACTATAGCAAATACTATAGCCGTCAATCCACTACCCGGTTGCTTACCCAACCGGGATTTGAAAAGAAATTTATTTTATTACCTCTTCAAGGAATTTACTTAAAATACAATTTCTTTTCCTAAACCCTTCAAGCAGCCTTCACCTAGAAGTAATCGCCAACCTTGAAGCAGCCTTCCCTTGAAGTAGATGCACCAACTCCCGTTGCACCAGCCTTCTGAAGTAGCTTCCCTTGCGATAGCCTTCTTGAAGTAGCTTGAAGTCCCCTTCTCCACCTGAGAAGTCAACCCTCTCCAATCCGCAGCCTCCAACCCTAGGAGTAGCAAGGAGAGTATAAAAGATAAACAGGAACAAGAAAGGAAAAGGAAATTACAACTTATCCTTTAAGCCCGAGGCTTGATATGCCTAGATCAAGCGTAAGATCTCCTAGCCAAGTATGTGAACTTGTGATTGCTGTGGGTAGGAGAATCTAGCCTATAGGACACGAGATTGAGCTAAGGAGAATGTAGGCCAATGATCACAGTGCTCAAATTGCTTGCAAAAGATTGCTCAAGTATGCTCAAGTGTATTCTCAAGTGTAACAAGTGAATTCTAGTGTCCTATGGCTTGTCCTATTTATAGGAATGGCCTAAGTATGCTTAAGGACGTTCTAGACAACTTCTAGGGGTTTCTAAGTGCTTAACTAGCCGTTAGGTACAAAGTTGTTGTTTTAACAACGGCTAATTAATTTATTCTGCAGTTGCTGTCAGAGACCATCTCGGTCGACAAATGGTCGACCGAGACACCTACTCGGTCGAACTTTTGTCGACCGACAGGCTCTCTGGAACAAGTGATTTGCAACGTCTTTCTTCAACTACCAACTAACTTGTTTGTTGTGTCTAACGGCTACTTTGGATCTTTCTCGGTCGAGAGGTTTGTCGACCGAGAGTGTCTCGGTCGAGGAGTTTGTCGACCGAGAATGATCATGTTTCAAGGTTTCAATTTAAGCACTAATTATATGTGTGAGTGTGCAAAGGTGATTCTATTCAAATGGGATGACATGTCTAACTATGGTGTTTGGCTGGGGAAAATCTAACGCTTGATTTACATGCAAATCTAAGTACTTGTACATTATATATTTGTACAAGTTTTACAACATTGATTACATTGCATGAAAATATAACTGAGTAAGCTCTTGGATTTTCCCTAGTTGCTTTGCCATCCATCTTAGTCCTGCACACTCAAGTAGCTCGTTAGATTAATAAGAATGAAATGTTTGTCATCATCGAAACAAAGGGATTTTTAGATGTCAATTTAGCCAACAATCTCCCCCTTTTTGAAGATGACAAACATTTCCAAAATAAATAGAAAACATATGAATTTCATACCTTTAAATTGCCTTATGTATCTTTTCCTCTTGTTTATAAAATGTGTGCTTATTATTCCCAATGAATTATGGAACATAAAGTCCAGTTCATTTGGGAATGTAGCAACTTTCAATGTAAAGCCAAGAGTATATTTATGAAACTCTTTGATTGAGGTTTTCATAAATACTAAGTTATAGTTTTATATATATCTCTCCCCCTTTGTCATTTCAAAAAGATAACCGTTTTAATAAAAACTCCCCCTTAATTAGATATCCGTTTTGATAAAAACTCCCCCTTAATTAGATATCCCGTCAAGTCTAAAAGATGTCCATTGAAAAGCCAAAATGAAACAAGTAAACGTATTCGTTTTAAGAACCGCAGATATCAAAGAAAACATCTTCCAAAGGAGTAATAAGCAATTGCTTCCTAATGTTGTTGAATTGATCTAGTGGAAGCGGTTTTGTAAAAATATCAGCCAATTGATTTTCTGTATCAACATGATGAAGGGAAACATGATTCTTTGAGATGTGATCCCTTAAGAAGTGATGACGGATTTCAATGTGTTTTGCCTGGCTGTGTAAAATAGGATTGTGTGCTAAGTTTATGGCGCTCGTGTTGTCACAAAAAATAGGTGTAGATGAAAGATTAAAACCATAATCGCTTAATACTTGTTGCATATAAAGCACTTGAGCACAACAAGACCCGGCTGCCATATATTCAGCTTCAGTTGTAGATAGGGCAACCGTATTTTGTTTCTTGCTAAACCAAGATACTAAGGCTCTCCCTAATAAGAAACAGCCACCACTAGTGCTTTTGCGATCAAGTCGACAACCAGCATAATCTGCATCAGTATATGCTTTAAAATCCAAAGATTGTCCTTTTGGATACCATAAACCGAAACAAGTAGTACCAGCTAGATATCGAAGAATTTGTTTAACCGCTAAAAAATGAGATTGCATAGGTTGGGATTGAAATCGAGCACAAAGACCAACGGAAAACATAATGTCCGGTCGAGAAGCAGTTAAGTATAGCAAACTACCAATCATGGCTCTATATAAGGAATCATCAATAGGTTCCCCATTTTCATCCTTATCAATTTTGATAGAGGTAGCCATAGGAGTAGTAGCATGTTTGCATTGATCCATCCCAAAACGTTTTAAAAGTTCTTTAGTATATTTTTCTTGGCTTATGAAAATTCCTGCAGGCGTTTGCTTAATTTGAAAACCAAGAAAGAATGTTAGTTCACCCATGAGGCTCATTTCAAATTCTTTTTGCATAATGTCACTGAATTGTGTGCATAATGAATCATTAGAAGCTCCAAAAATAATGTCATCAACATATATTTGCACAACTAAGAAATCAGATGCATATGTTTTGAAGAATAAAGTAGAATCTGAATTTCCAATAGAAAAACCATTATCAAAAATATATGTCTTGAGCCGTTCATACCAATTCCTAGGTGCTTGTTTTAGACCATAAAGTGGCTTTTTAAGTTTATAAACATGGTCACCTTTTTCTGGTATTTCAAAGCCAGGTGGTTGAGCAACATAAACTTCTTCTTGTATGATGCCATTGAGAAATGCACTTTTGACATCCATTTGATATAGCTTAATGTTTTTATGGGCAGCAATAGCTAGTAACATCCTAATAGCTTCAAATCTAGCTACGGGTGCATATGTTTCATCAAAATCTATTCCTTCTTGTTGATTATATCCTTGTGCTACTAATCGAGCTTTATTCCTTATGACCTCTCCTGCCTCATTGAGCTTATTCCTAAAAACCCATTTAGTTCCTATGATAGTTTTGTCTTGTGGTTTAGGAACTAAATCCCATACATCATTTTTAGTGAATTGATTTAACTCCTCTTGCATGGCTATTATCCAGTAATCATCCTTAAGAGCTTCGGATACCTTCTTAGGTTCAATGATAGAAACGAAAGCCATGTTTGCAACATCTTTGAAGGAAGACCGAGTTTTGACTTTATCATTTGGATCTCCTATAATTAGTTCTTGGGGATGATCCTTGATAAGCCTAGGTGTGGGTTGTGTTTCAACTTGGGGATCGGATATAGGAATTTTCTCACAATCATTGGAAATGGTTATATTTTCGAATTGATTAGTGAGATCAATGATATCTAGATTTTTAGATTTCGATTCTTCATGAAAAGAAACATGAATGGATTCCTCAACTTTTCTAGAGATAGTGTTATATACTCTAAAGGCTTTGCTAGAAGTGGAATATCCCAAGAAGAATGCTTTGTGTGATTTAGAATCAAACTTGTCTCTATCATCTTTGGTATTTAAAATGTAGCATGTGGAGCCAAAAGTATGAAAGTAGTCAACTCTAGGTTTCTTAGAGTGTAATATTTCATATGGAGTTTTCTTCAAATGAGAGTGAACAGTTACTCTATTAAGCACATAACAAGCAGTGTTGACAGCTTCAGCCCAAAAGGTTGTAGGTGTATTGTGTTCAAGCATCATGGTCCTAGCCATTTCCTGTAGAGATTGATTTTTCCGTTCAACTATACCATTTTGTTGTGGGGTACGTGGAGCAGAAAAATTATGAGTATACCCTTGAGATGTACAAAAGGTCTCAAATGTATGATTCTCAAATTCGCCACCATGATCACTTCTAATGGTACATATTTTATGTTGTAAAAGATTTTCAATCTTGGAACAAAATTGCATAAAGACATGAATAGTATCATCTTTAGTTGCAATAAAATGTACCCATGTATATCTACTATAATCATCAACAATAATAAAACAGTATCGTTTACCACCAATAGATTGTGTCCTCATTGGTCCAAATAAGTCCATATGAATTAATTCTAAGGATCTACTGGTGCTAAGTACATGTTTTGATTTAAAAGATGTTTTGGTTTGCTTTCCCATTGTGCAGGGTTCACAGTTTTCAACTTGATCAAAAGACAAAGCAGGTAATCCACGAACAAGATCATATTTCACTAACTTTTTAATAGCATGTGAACTAGCATGTCCTAGCTTTTTATGCCATAGTTGTAAGGTATTTTCATTTGCAAGCAAGCATTTACCTACTACTGATTTCATAGAGTTTGGTTTAAGGATATAAAGATTTCCAACTCTATTTCCTTCATAAACGACATTTGTAGTGTTTTCTATCAATAGTTTGCAGCAGGTTTTGTTAAATAACACATCATAACCACTATCACATAGTTGACTTACACTTATTAGATTATGATGCAATCCATCAACAAGTAAAACATTTTTAATTTCGAGATTTGTTCCAACATTACCTATTCCAACGATTTTGCCCTTACCATTGTCTCCAAAGGTGACCGTTCCACTTTTCTTTTCTTCAAAAGTTTGAAATGCGTCCTTGTTCCCGGTCATGTGTTTGGAACAGCCACTGTCAACTACCCATTCCTGCATTAGAGTGTAGATTTTGGTACCCATGTGATGGTCCGATATGGTTAGAAACCTTTTAAGTGCTTATGTATATAAAAGTTCTGATACAGAAAACCAGTCGGTCGACAATTGTTCGACCGATATTTGTCTCGGTCGACAATTTGTCGATCGAGCAGGTTACTGTATCACAAGCAAAAACACAGAAAATTTCTCGGTTGACCAATTTTCGACCGAAATAGGTGCTGTAAATTTTTGATTTGTTAAAGACATCCAGTCGGTCGACAATACTTCGACCGACCCAGAGCTCGGTCGACAATACTTCGACCGACAGAATTTCTGTTTCAGCAATTGCAGAAAAATAATAACAATAAGCATAGCACCTTTTGTTGAGATAAGACAATATAAATAGCAAAATTAAGCATTTGGTCATATCTCAACTACATTCCATTCTTCTAAGTTTGGGGTTTTGGGATCCAAACTAAATCGGACTCCTTAGTCTTGTAGGGGCATGAAAAACAATAATGTCCAAGACGTAAGCATAAATGACAAGTAATAGAGTCAATTTCATTTCTCTTTCTAGTCATTGTGTTCTTGGGTACAAACATAGTTTGGGTCTTTTTGGGTTGGTTTTTCTTTGGAACATATCCCAAACCTTTTCTTCCATTGAAAACATTACCAACTTTCAATATGTTATCAAGAATATCTTTTCTTCTTAACTTATAAAGTTCTCTTTGTAACGTAGCAATGTCATTCATCTTCTTATGTATATCTTTTCTTGCTTGGTCTAAATCAGAAAACAATGAATCCTTTTCTTTTACAATATTATCATAGTCCGAATGGTTGCACAAGATAGGTTGAGTTTGATAATCTTGTAGTTTAGCTAGCAAATCAGTCTTTTCTTTTGATAGAAGATCAACATTGGTTTCCAAATTGAGTAGCTTTCTAGTGCAATCATCTAAAGATGTTTTTAAAGATACATTTTCAAGATCAATGTTGTTCTTTTCATAAGAAAGTTCATCTAATTTAGCAATGAGCTCATTATTTGATTTTATAGCTTTCTTTAGTTTCTTCTTGGCATCAACATACTTATCATGAGTTTCTTGTAAACTAGTAATTAACTCTTCTTTAGGAAGATCAACAAGGCTTACCTCTTGAGAATCTTCATTTTCTTCTCTTGCCATTAGACATTCCACCTCTTCTCCGCTTTCACTGTCACTTGACTCATCCCAGGCAGCTTTATAGGCTTTTTCTCCTTTCTTCTTATGTGAGCTTTTCTTTCCTTTCTTTGCTTTGGGACATTCATTTTTGAAATGCCCTTTCTTCCCACATTCAAAGCACCTGGGAGTAGAGGAACTAGAAATTTTGTTAGATTTAAACCTTTTGTACTTCTTACCGTTTACGATTAAGGCTTCTTCTTCTTCTTCACTTGACTCCTCACTTTCTTGTGTGACGACTTTTGAGGCTTTGAGAGCCACATCTTTCTTCTTCCCACTTTGATGGTCACGTTCTCTTCTTTCTTCTTCTTCTAGATCTGCCTCATGAGCTTCTAAATTATCGATGAGTTGTTCCATTTTGAGACGAGTGAGGTCGTTTGCCTCTGCAATGGCTGTCACCTTTGGCTTGTATTTTGGAGGAAGTGATCGAAGAATTTTTGATACTTGATCTTCCTCAAGAACAGGTTTTCCTAAGGCACTCAAACCATTAACAATAGTAGAGAATTTTGAATACATTTCACTAATAGTTTCATTTGGATCCATACGAAAATGTTCAAGCTTTGTTTTAAGCAGGCTAATTTTGGAATTTTTAACTTGGGCTGTACCCTCATAAGTGATAGACAATCTATGCCAAATATCATACGCTGTATCACAATTTGAAATTCTATTAAATTCTCCTACAGAAATAGAACAATATAAAATGCTTACGGCTTTTGCGTTCATTTGGGCCTGTTTTACCGTGTTTGCATCCCATTCCGCAAAGTCATTTTGAGGGAATTGATAAGGAGTAGATACCATTCTCCATAGATCCCAGTTGACGCCTTGGAAGTAAAACTGCATCCTTCTCTTCCAGTATTGGTAGTTTGTTCCATCGAACGCCGGTGGCCTAGCAACAAGAGTCCCTTCAATGTTGAGGTTGTTGAGTATTCCATCACCCATTTCTTCAAGACCTTGTTAGGGTTCCTTGAAGCCTTGCTCTGATACCAATTGAAAACTACTAGAGGGGGGGTGAATAGAGTTTTATAGATAATTTAACAATTATTGAACTCAAACAACCACAATGAAAATATTGGACAAGGTGACACAAGGTTTAGAGTGGTTCCAACTATAGCAAATACTATAGCCGTCAATCCACTACTCGGTTGCTTACCCAACCGGGATTTGAAAAGAAATTTATTTTATTACCTCTTCAAGGAATTTACTTAAAATACAATTTCTTTTCCTAAACCCTTCAAGCAGCCTTCACCTAGAAGTAATCGCCAACCTTGAAGCAGCCTTCCCTTGAAGTAGATGCACCAACTCCCGTTGCACCAGCCTTCTGAAGTAGCTTCCCTTGCGATAGCCTTCTTGAAGTAGCTTGAAGTCCCCTTCTCCACCTGAGAAGTCAACCCTCTCCAATCCGCAGCCTCCAACCCTAGGAGTAGCAAGGAGAGTATAAAAGATAAACAGGAACAAGAAAGGAAAAGGAAATTACAACTTATCCTTTAAGCCCGAGGCTTGATATGCCTAGATCAAGCGTAAGATCTCCTAGCCAAGTATGTGAACTTGTGATTGCTGTGGGTAGGAGAATCTAGCCTATAGGACACGAGATTGAGCTAAGGAGAATGTAGGCCAATGATCACAGTGCTCAAATTGCTTGCAAAAGATTGCTCAAGTATGCTCAAGTGTATTCTCAAGTGTAACAAGTGAATTCTAGTGTCCTATGGCTTGTCCTATTTATAGGAATGGCCTAAGTATGCTTAAGGACGTTCTAGACAACTTCTAGGGGTTTCTAAGTGCTTAACTAGCCGTTAGGTACAAAGTTGTTGTTTTAACAACGGCTAATTAATTTATTCTGCAGTTGCTGTCAGAGACCATCTCGGTCGACAAATGGTCGACCGAGACACCTACTCGGTCGAACTTTTGTCGACCGACAGGCTCTCTGGAACAAGTGATTTGCAACGTCTTTCTTCAACTACCAACTAACTTGTTTGTTTTGTCTAACGGCTACTTTGGATCTTTCTCGGTCGAGAGGTTTGTCGACCGAGAGTGTCTCGGTCGAGGAGTTTGTCGACCGAGAATGATCCTGTTTCAAGGTTTCAATTTAAGCACTAATTATATGTGTGAGTGTGCAAAGGTGATTCTATTCAAATGGGATGACATGTCTAACTATGGTGTTTGGCTAGGGAAAATCTAACGCTTGATTTACATGCAAATCTAAGTACTTGTACATTATATATTTGTACAAGTTTTACAACATTGATTACATTGCATGAAAATATAACTGAGTAAGCTCTTGGATTTTCCCTAGTTGCTTTGCCATCCATCTTAGTCCTGCACACTCAAGTAGCTCGTTAGATTAATAAGAATGAAATGTTTGTCATCATCGAAACAAAGGGATTTTTAGATGTCCATTTAGCCAACAAATCCTGTGATATTATTCTAGGTATTGGGTTATTACCAATCCTGTGCATTCCTGGTATTGGGTTATGACCAATCCTATGATATTATTCCAGGTATTGGGTTATGACCAATCCTGTGATATTATTATAGGCATTGGGTTATTACCAATACTGTGCATTCCATGTATTGATCTATGTCAATCCTTTGATATTATTCCAGGTATTGGGTTATTACCAATCATGTGCATTCTAGGTATTGGGTTATGACCAATCCTGTGATCTTATTGTAGGCTTCATGCCTCTACCAGGTATTGGACTTTCACCAATCCTGATTATACAGCCAGGCAGTGGACTCTAACCACTCCTGATTACATTTCACTATTACTTGGCATTACCTTGGCCAAGCCATCATACTCATCCACATTCTTTATATAATAAAAGTATTCCTCATGTCTCATTTTAACATATTCAAAGCACCATAGCCCTTATTTTGGCTATGACTATAATGCATGTATGACCAAGATTTCATTATTATCATTGTAACCATTTATTATTATTATTATGTTATAGGGTTCCCATTTACCTGGTTTATTTTAAACATTACCAATTCTTACATCAATCTCTAGATTAATATCTTGTCACCTCTCATTAGGCAACAACTAATCACATGACTCATAAGGCCCATTAAACATCTTGTCACCTCTCACTAGGCAAAAACTATTCACATGGCTCACAAGGCCATTAAACATCTTGTCACCTCTCACTAGGCAACAACTATTCACATGGCTCACAAGGCCATTAAACATCTTGTCACCTCTCACTAGGCAACAACTATTCACATGGCTCACAAGGCCATTAAACATCTTGTCACCTGTCACTATGCAACAACTATTCACATGGCTCACAAGGCCATTAAACATCTTGTTACCTCTCACTAGGCAAAAACTATTAGTGTTAGGGTTTGTCTTTATTTCCGGATAGGGTTTCAAGTTCATATTATTAATTCAAACCCTAATTCATTTCTCCACACATCTAAGAGCATACATTGATATCATAAGTATTCAATTATACTTATTTATTCTCATCATTTATCATTAACTGAATCATCAACACAAGGTATGAGTTCGTCTCTCATCCTTACCAGGGTATGATTACATCATACTTTATTAACTTGGCTTAACCCTTTCTCAAGGTATGTTATCCCACACTTATCAAAGTGCATTAAAATTATTACATCTCAATGTAACAATTGACATAACACACTTCATGTGTTACTCATCCAAGTATATTAGATTTAAGGTGCATCAAGGTACATCAACCTTGAAATGTTGGATGTGATATCTATCATGTTTTTATGTATCACTTCCCTCATCACTTTTAACTTGCTTAAGTTCATCAACTTATCTTGTATTAGGGTATTTCCCATCCTAATACTTTATGCACTAGTCCATCACATTCATTCTGTAGTGTATTGATCATAAGTCATACATTTGAATTGTCCAACCATCAGCAAATGATATGGACTCATCTCAGGTTGAGACATTGTTGATATAGGATTAACCATTATCAACCACTTTAGGGGTTTCACCTATCAAGGTATTAGCCATACCATTACTTGGTGTTACACTCATTACTCCTAAGGGTGTCTTACTCTCACCTTTACAAGGTGTCTTGGGTTGGAGGTGTATGAACACTCACCATATCAGATTAGGATTTGCACTTATCTCCATATCGGGAATGATGTATCTTCTTGACCTCATATCAGACACAAGGTATAAGTATGTGTCACCCATGATACTTATGAGGTATCAACCCATCACCATATCGGGCTAGAAGTACATTCAATCACCCTATCGGGCTAGTCACCATCTAGGGTTAGCCATGACGGGTTAGGGTTACGTGTATTGTGCAACCCTATCGTGCAACCATGTTGTGTAACCATGTCGTGCAACCATGTCATGCAACTATGTCATGTAACCATGTCGTGCCATAGCACTTGTTACACTTCACTTATATTGGGATACCCAAATTAGGGTTTCTTGTCAACTTAAAAGTATACAATTGACCTTGTATCGTGCATGGAACCTATACTTGACGCCCTATTGTGCAAGAGGTGTATAGTACACCCCCCATATCATGCAACAATGTATTCATTCATATCCATATCTTTCAAGTGAAGTAGGTGCATCATAATATTGAGTTAAAGGTACTTTCTTGTGTGCTTGCACCCGATATCACTTTTATAAAGTGATACCACCATATTCAAGCTCTAGACCTTAGTTATAACTGTTATAGTTCATGTCAACAGGTCTAAGAAAATACTACAACTCATAATCTCATCAACTATTTCAGGAAATTTTGGAATTAAAAGTATTTCACTAATTATAGCAATTCAGGTGAAGAATAATAACATGGTTGAGTTCAAGTTATATTACCCACCTTAATAATGACTTCAAAGTTCCAAGCTCCAAAGATCCAAGTTCCTAAGGTTGAAGATGGACTTCAAAACTCCTCTATATGCAAAGAATCACCATGGATAAGCAATTGGTGAAGAAGAAAAGAAAGGAAGATCAAAACCCTAAATTCATGCTTCAATCCAAGGTTGAAGATGATCTTATCCTCACCTTAAGGTTAAGTATGAGCTCCTTCTTGATCCTTAACACCTTTTCATGATACACTAGTGTCCTTGCACGATATGCCACCGCTCTTGCACTATATGGCACTCACTTGCACGATATGATACTCACTTGGAGTCAAAACTTCACTCTATGGCCGATATCACCCTATATTGCCAATATCACCTACTTGGGCGATATGCTCTTGCCATGGGCGATATCCCAAGGCCCATGCACGATACCACAGCATCCCTTCACGATCTGGGATCTCTATGCACGATAACGTAGGGTAGGAGGGTGGTAAGGGTCGCAAAATTGCACCAAGGGGTGAAACTAGGGGTATATATACTTGTTATTCATGAAGGAGGGCAAAAATGAGGTGTCAACATTTTGAGCTAGTAGGTGCCACGTGTCATGCATGTGTGACACGTGTACATGCATGCATCAACATTTATCTTGAAATTCAAAAATATTGAGGATCATCTAGAGATGAAAATTCGTCCATTGCTTATCCATTTGGATAAGTCATCTAGGTTTAATCACTATTTTAAGTCAAGTCGATACACTTTTTCTAAGGAAACTTGTTGGCCGTCACACCTCACCTCCTTGAGGTACTTTGCATGATATGGAAATTTTAAAAGAGTTCAAAAAACGATATGGGACACCTCCTTGGGCTTCTTGGACGATAGGCACTCATATATAAGCTTTTCAACTTGATACAACTCAAGTTAAGCTTTCATATTCAACCCTTTTCTTGGTCATTTCATCACCAAGATTACCATCATTCATAATTGATTCAAACATGGTGTCTCATTCATTCTCTCTCCTCTAAATGATACATAGAGGAAGTAGGAACACTCTAGAGGTGGTAATTTTCATATTAACCACACATTTTGGGTAAATTACAATTTGTACCAAAATTGGTGCACAAGGTATCAGCATCGTTCAAATAAGTTCAAACTTAGAATTTGGGCTTTCCACAAGCCACCACTTAGCATAATTATCTCTCTTATGATGCTAAAACACATGGGGTATATTCAACATGTGACATTTTGCATTATAGCCCCTCAATTTGGGTAAATTGCACTTTGGTCCAAAACAAAGGAAAATTGCTCAAACAACATTCAATCGGGACCAAACTTGAAACATAAGTGTGTCACATGATAACAAAGCACCTTATAGGATTATATTAAAGTTATAAGAAACTTTATTAGCCAAAACAAATAGGGTTACCTCATAACCCAGGTCAGGGTCATTAAAGGAAAAGTGGTGGTCCACACTCCTGATGCTCTCTGGATGCAATAATAGAAAATTTTGACTAAGGCCATTAGTGCCCTGGCCCCCAAGGATGTTGTTAGACATGAGAATGGTCAGCATCTACATGTATTCCTTCATCTTGGAGACACCATACTTGACTACATCAAACTGAATATTGAAAAGTTCTTGGGTAAGATAAAATGAGGTGGTTGACAAAGAGGACTCTTAGCTCCTGGTAGTAAAAAATGTCTCACATTTTGGAAGTGCATTTGAACAAGAAGGTCCTCTTCACCACAGACCTTCTTGAGGGAGAAACTAAGATATGGTGGGAAAATCATATCATGGGCCCAGATATGACTGTAAAATTGATGGCTCGGGTAGACTTCCGTACTATTTTCTCAACAAGATTCCTACCCACCTCCACCAAGAAGGATAAAGAAAAGAAGTTCATGTTTCTGGTTGAATGTAACTTGTCACTGGAGGACTTTGCTTAAAAGTATGCCTCCTAGAGTGGTTTGGCTATATGATGATTGAGGAAAGGCGGGTGGAACATTTTGTGGATTACCTACTACACCCTTTGATCAAGCCCCATGTAATGGCGAGTAGAACTACAGACTTCATTGAGGCCCTCAACTTTTCCCTAGACATGGAGAAGACCGTTATGCCGCCTCATAATTCACCCAAGGGGTATCTCAATTTCACTGAAGGTATTTTGGCCCAAGAAATGACAATAAGAAAGCCTAGGGCCATCATCATGGTAAAGTAAGGAATTTTACAAAGGGAAAAGCCCTCTACGAGAATCGCCTGAATGGAGCACCCCTAAAGTGCCACATTTGTGGGAGGAAACACCGAGGCAAGTGTCATTTTTAGAACAAGGCATGCTTTCATTGTCAGTAAGAGGGATACTTTCAAGCTAGTTGTCCCCTCCCTGACCCGAGAGGTCCAGGCCTAGTAGTGGCCCAACCGGTAGCTAAAACACCCTAAGGAGTAGTACCACCTACTGGAGAACGACCATAATCATGAGTTTTGACTATTAACAATGAAGAGGCCCAGGCTAATGCCAACCGCCTGATATAGGGTAACCACCCTTAGAGTTCTTTCTGTATCCTTTAATATGAATTGCAATAGTAGTTTGACTATCATGAATATAATGTAGGCATGCTTGATATTATGGAACAAAATGTAAACGCTTTGTTTGAATTTGTCTCTACTAATACTTCCATTTTGAGAAATCCCACAACTATGCTTTTTCTAGATTTCAAGGATTTAGGATATGTTTTAGAAGTCACTACCCCTAGTGGTCGAATCTTTTCATCTTTGTTTAAGATTCTAGTTATACTTGTCAACTTTATGAATAATGAACTTCCTACCATTTTTATTTTTCTTGATTTGAATGACTTTGATGTAATAATTTGCATGGATGGATTTGTAACTATAAAACAAATTTAATGTGTAGGGAAAAGAAAATAAGAATAGGGAGACTAGGTCACCTGCCCTTCACTATTAGAGGTAGGAAGGATGCTATGACTAGCCTGTATGTTTCAGATGTGAAGTAAAATCATGTTGTAACCAATGGTTGTGTTACACCCCGATCTCACAATTACCATTGATAATGATATTAGGGTATAAATTGAGGGTTTAACGTAATACAAAGATCACCCTTAACTTTTTCTTCTTTTTCAAACTCTTTATTTTCTCGCATTGAACCACATAAACTAACTTTACAAGAGAATTAAACTTTTATTTCTCTAATGTAATCTTAGCATTAATGATACACATCCATACATTCATTATGTTTCTCATCCATGTACATACAACATGACAATCATTTGCATTCTCTCTTATTAAGGAAACAAACATAGAAAACATCATTTACAATTCTCTCACATCTATTCAAGGACCTAGAGTGACAGGGACTGACTAAACTTAACTATACTTAGACTTAACTCTTATGGTAGATCTACTCTGATGCAATGATATATTCTTCAAGTCCATGTGATTTCCCTAAAAATTTTGAGTAGAGGGGTGAGCCTACTCGCTCAGTGAATGAGTACTTCAAAGAAACAGTCTAAAGCATTGATATAATTACAGATATACTTTTAAGCAATTCATATCAATTATAACAGCAGAAAGCTTTAGAGAGTGTAACAATTGGCAATCATAAATATGGCAGGATACTCTAAATATCCATAAGAGTGAATCAATATATGAAATGTTTGATTGAAAATAAAGAGAACTAATAATTCAAAAACAAAGAATAATTGAATAACTATATACACTTATTTGACCTCTCATTCATTTTATTATGCCCTGATCATATGCAGTGTACTCTACACATGAAGACTCATAGTGCACTACAATCACACTATACAAGACTTAGCGGACACACCCGAGAAATGCTAAGTCTGACTACTCTCCTGGTCTGTAATAGGGAAATAGCTCTCTGGCCTAAACTAGACTCCTCCTCTAACCTGAGCACACAGGCAGAGAGTCAAGCCACCTCTTGGCTTTTCTGTACTCTAGTGCCACCAGGACTTCTGGTTGATGTTGGACACTACAAACTATAATTTAAGGAGACTTCCACTAGGGCTTCGTCCCCCATTCCACCTGATAGTACGTTCTGACCCCCGTATACTAGATGCTGCCAGGGTTAGGTCATTTTACCCCTAAGGCGCAGACCTCACGTAGGGGTTCTATGGTGTTCATGGCTCCTATGTCTATTATTTTATTATTCCTAGAAAGCTCATTCTACATTGAACCCTTCTCTTACTTATACTTGACTCTGGTATCTCTATGGTGTCACGTCTACTTATTTGAAGTTATAATACAACATGTATATCATTCTAAACTTGGCAGAGAAGTATATTCAAAATACTGTAATATACTGAGTAATCAACAAACTATACAATTCTTAAATAAACAGATTTCATGTCCACTTGGCACATATACAATAGAATTGTGCATATCAACCCAAATCTTGAGTTGTGCATCTAATAACTCAATTAAGAGTTAACTACTTATCATGAAAAGACTTATTAATAATAACTGAGAACATTGATATCACAATACGTGATTATTTGAACACCCTACCCTTAGGGTTTCATTTAATCACCCCAAATGCTACAAAGAAAGGTGAAATACATCTATCGCGTATTTTTCAAATCTTGAAAACACATGATACCTAGGATCTCAATCCCTTATCACATTACTGGGAATTCTCATCCCTTCACATCATTATCATGATTACTGGATTTGGGTATTCAAACCCTTAGATCATCACATAGCATTGTTATCTCGGTAACAGGTAACCATTACCTCTAGGTCCTTAGACCAAGGTATTCATTTCACTGGTTGTACAAGCATTCTCATGGCTCACAAGGCCATCACACATCTTGTCACCTCTCACTAGGCAACAACTTATTCACATGGGTCCCATAAAGATTTCATGCGACATAAACATTCATTGAATAAAGACTACTATCAACAAATCATATAAAATCAATATATGTATGAAACCTTGGAACTGAGTTGAATTTGGGTTTCCATGACATTCATTAGGATATCATGCATCAATAATAACATTGAATAAATAAAGTCTATCATGTCAAGAAAATCCCGTCAAATGGATTTCACGATATCTATTCGCAAATATCCAACTTTCCTCGCATCTAGGGTTTCACCCTCTTTACTTAGATATCAAAAAAACACTATTCACTTTGAATGAAATCCAAGATAGTATCTGACATATATGTACTATGAATTTAGATAAACAATTATTCATAACTAAGGGGATCTAGATAAGCAATTTTCTCTATTTACTTATACAACAAATTTCAGTCATAGACAAATTCCCTATATTTTAGTTTACTCTTATAACCTCTGTGAATACTTAGGGAATTCTCATTAGGATGTATTTTATACATTTATAATATGATTTCATCATATTAACTTCATCCAAAAAGAGGAAGAATCCATTTCATATTGTTTTGCAACAACTTAGAACAAATAGACAATTCAGGGTTTCTAGTTGCATACTAGCAATTAAAGATTATGGATGAATTAACCAATTTTCATGCAATATACTATTTAAAGGAAGTTCCCACTCACCGTAAGGTGTGAAAACACCTTAAAAACTTAGATCGTCCCTGAAAATCTCAATCTCATATCAAATCCCTAGCAATTCACCCAATTCTTCTTCCTTTCAACTCAGAAACCCTAAAAATGAGGGATTAAAAAGAAAGAGTGACAAAAGGGGAATTTTTGATACCATTTTGGATCAAATCAGAGGAGGGATGGAATTTTGACATGTGAGAGAAGATTCACCATGAAACTATATCCAAAGAAGCTAAACTTACATAATTTCATCATTCCTCAGACCGTAAAACCCTAGGTCAACATCTCCATCAATTTCTCCTATCAAACCCTAACTCTCTCTCTCTATCTCTAGGATTTCGTATCTCTGGATTGAATCACGAATTATCAGAGCTCCTTTTGTGTTAGGTTGATCACATATAGCAATTGATCTTCTTGGGTTAATTTCACATTGACCCCTCACTAAACTTTTTCTTATTTCAGCAGATTTTTCTTTCATAAAAAGGTTTCTGTGAATTCGTGTATTTAAGAGATCAAACCTTGTCCAAAAAATATTAGAATTTAGGATGTTTTGTAGAATTGAGATAAAAAGTACAAGTTAAAATTTTAGATCATTCTAGGATTCCATTAAATAATAAAAAATCGAATAGTTCACTGCTATCTAGAATTCTACAGAAATGTTAGTTACAGTAATTCATCTACTGATAAGGTCTCAACGCATTCAAAAATTATGAAAATTTTACATATTGTTTATGATTGATTTTAAGATCTCATGTTAAAATTTCAGAGTACTTGGAGTTACAAATAAATAAATAAAAATAAAACACTACACTGTTAAAAAGCACTCTGTCAGCATTTTGGTGGAAGTATAGTTGGACCGAGAACTACATTCAAAGAACACTAAAATATTCTGAAATTTTTCCCCAATATGCATGATTAAGTTAACCATATCTTATCCAAAATTCAATTAAATAAAAAAATTGTATAAAATATGAAAAATCATTTACCACACTGCTATCCTGATCAAATTCCATATTCATGTACTATCAAAACCCTAATTTTTGCCAATTAGGGTTTACATTTCTCAAACCCTAATTCTTCAAACTAAAATCATAGTTAGTGTTTATTATTAGGTTTGAAACATCACAATTGATCTACTATCATTAATCAAGTCTAAAAGATGTTCAATCTAATCAAGCATGTAATCATTCAGGTAAACCCTAGTTTACAAATTAAGCACAAATGTTGTCATTACAATTCTCACCCCCTTAAAAAGTTTCATCCCCAAAACATAAATACGCAAACAAAGTATTTTCAAATTTTATTTTAAGCTTCTGAAATCTTACATGTCATTACATTCTTGTATTTCATACTTGAATGCAGTTTTCAACATTAAATCCTTCATTTCTTTTCTAATCACAACATGTTTGAAATAGTTTTCAATGTCAACAAACAAATTCTTTATGCCACAATCAATCATAGCAGAGAGAGAGAGAGAAACAACCATTTCAATATTTTTTTATACTCTTGAGGTGTTACCTCAACATTGATAATCTAATCCAACCATCTCAATTCATACGGCTTAATATGTATTATTGTTTTATATTACCTCTAAGTCACGAAAGAGAGTTCACCATGTTCTTTTGAATTTTACTATTGTGCTACTCAAATAGAAAAATAGGCTTGAGTTAAAAGACTAGATTCAACAACAATTGTACATTACTACTCACAGCATCCCCATTGGATCATGGATGCATAAGGTGAAGCATTACCATCACATTCCATACTATTCTCAAGTATGAACCCACACATAATTCAAGGTATAACCATTGGGTTATAGCATACTAGGGTTTCAACAATAGTAACAGAGTACTCCATAATTGTATTAGTCATTCAAGGACTATTCATACCTAATTACCATCACTTAGTTATATTAAAGCTAGGTATAACAAGCTACACCTCATTAGGGTTACATATCAATACAATATGTTTATCATCCCTTCTATTCATATGAGTGAATAGGTAAGACTACCTTATTCAGGGTAACCCTCCATTTGTTCCATCATCATTAAACCCATATTACCATACCACAATTGTACAATAATATGATGGATTACTGGTATGAATGACTTAAACTCTTAGACACCTTTAATTAACATATTGTTTGCACATGTACAACTGAAATCATATGTAAAACAAATTTACATCCCTTAGTATACCTTCATCAAATTATACTTCTAAAAACAAATTCACATATTAATAAAAGCCATTGTTTTCTCTTATCTCTCTCATCATTCACTACTACTTACTTTTTGCTACTTATCCATCTCATTTTAATCATGTAGATTAAACATTCATAAAATTGAAACATACAAAGTATAAATAGATTATTCATCATTCTTGTTATCACTGCAAGAATTTATCTCATATCGCACTTCACTCATATTGTATTTCTCCTTTTTTTCAAGATACACTTGTTACATTTCAAATTTATATCTTACTCTTTACTCTGAATCATTTTCATATTGTTTATTTACCTTTCAAATTAGCTATTTTTAAACCCTCGATTACTATCAGTGCTAGTTTACTTCTCATAGTGCAAATCTCATGATCTTGTTTTATAGAGATTCTAGTATTCAAGGTCAAATCGCTAGTGACATCCCTTGAACTACTACAACTCTAAACATTATAGGGTTTGGTTCTTATCAGTAGCATGACATTATTGTGATGTGACTTTTCTCCCTTAATTTGAAATTCAAACTTTGGATCTCACAAGTTTTACTAAAGTCTTTCTTATCTTATCAATTGAATTTTCTTTCTCTTACTTGACCTATTCATATAGATTACATTCTCAATTACCCTGCTAGGGTTTCATCATCATAATGTGTGTCATTATTACATTCACTAGATGTCTCTACCACGGTGGTTATGCATCACATATGATTCATTTTCTTATCACTTCATTCCCACATTGCTCTCATTAAGGAAGATATGAAAGAGAAGATGATTTTGAGATTTATAATTCTTATCTTCAAACATTCAATAATACATTTCTCATATGTAGGTTTAATTAATTATCAACAAGGATACTTGACTAATTAGCACTTTCTTGAATCTCACAACCTCTTTCTTTTATAATCTATATTACTCCATTATGTTTCAAACCCTTCTTTTCTTTCCATAATCCCCTTACCATATACTACTAATCCACATGTCATCTTTAACTTCTAGTTTTCTCTTATGATCATGTTACTTCTTTTAGGTGTATGATCATATATACCATGTTGCACATATTTCTTTTTATCATTCTGCTAATGTAAAGTTGAAATTCTAAATCCATAATCTCTCTACTAGTTTCAACTCATGTTTAATACATTACATATCCTTCATTTTAAATCAAACGGCTCATGCATGGGTGAAACATAGTTTCTTTTATATCAAGTTTTTCCTTCCTGAGTATAGTTTACCTTTGTATAACTTAATCATTTTGTTAAGCTACACTTCTGTTTTTTTTCAGAAACTAGTTTGTTGTTCTATAGAGACTTGGAATCCAAAGGTAGTAAGGATGAATGTATTAAACTTATTAATAAAGGTATACATTCCATGCTCTCAATTATATCATAACCCTCATTCCTTAATCAAGCTCATCATTTCCAACATTTCTCTTTATTTCATCTAAGTTTCTTATCCTAGTTTTATGATTTACATGCTCATCTAGTTCTCTTCACTTTAACTTTTCTAAAGACTCTTCACTTCTATGTACTTATCAAATACTTAACTCTTTTCTTCTATTTTCTCTTTGCTTTGGAGTACATAAAAACAGTGTACTCGATTATATAATCCATTCCTCATGATTGATTCTTACTATCCTGGTCCTTACATACTTTTCTCATATCTTTTCCATATTTCATATTTAGAGTTCATATAATTCTAATGATTAAACTTAATCAGAATCTTATGTCGTGTTCCTTTATTCCCAATTAAGGATTTCTCATATGAGGCCCCAAAGTTGGATCTCAGATATCAGTTCCAATTGATTCTTAGTTATCCCAGTCTTTCCCTTATACTTTAAAATCTTAGAGTATACACATTCATACTAGAATTCGGATCTAATCTATCCAGAATTTACTCTTATTATGTTACTAATAGGTGTCATAAGATCCCAGTAATGCATCCTGCCAGCCGGACCAGGCCGAACCTGCAGTCTTAAAGCCAAGAGCTACTCAGGATTACTCAACTCCTATTCATCTCAAATGTGTGGAAGAAAACTAATCCACTTAGAAAAACTCATTCAAAGATCATTTCTAGTCTACTTGATACAAAGAATGTAATCAATAAATGCTACAACTGCATAGTGTAAAACAAATCTTAAAGACCCATATATATTTCAAAATACTGAATATCTGAATTCAAACATATAAGAGCATTTCTATTCATCTCCAATAAAACAACAATATGAAATGAAAGTTCTATCTCATTTTATATTTATGATCTTGATTCATGTTACTTACCATGTTTCTAACCCTAATATTTCTAGGGTTCCTCTCTAGCCCATCCTTCCACTGTATACCTGGATAGTGTTACAACCCCAATTTTTGGGTTCAATTGGTGAGAAATACAATTTCTCATATTAAAGATAATTGAACAAATAATGATATGATTTGTTTTGAGTAAATGAATTCCTTTCACCATAGCCTTGATTGGTTGCTTTGTGGGCTGTATTGGCTATTGGGCCCAATAACAAGGAAATAACAAGAAGATTCAATTAGTAAATGAGTAATTGAATATTTGAGAAAAAAAAAGATGGAAACCTCTAGAGGGCAAATCCAAAGAGGGATTTTGTGCCTCTTGGATTCCTTGGGTTCCAAGGAGTCTAAAGTTGCAAAGAAAAGCAATAAGAAAAAGAAAAGATTAATTATGTATTTCTTTATTAAGAAAGAAATTGAAAACAATGAGAAAATGGGGAAAATAAGTGAAAAAGAGGTATAATTGAGTTTTCTTGGTGGAATTTCGTATTCTAAAGATTCATAATGATAAAAGGAATAACAATAAGGAAAATAAAAGAGAAATAAAGAGAAATTCTCAAAAAGAGATATTTTAATGAGAAATAAACAAGATAATGTGAAATAATGCCTAAAGATGCATCTAGAAGGATAATAAGTATCCAATAAAGAGAATTTCGAAATAATAGAGTATCTTGGGATCCAAGGAGTCCCAATAAAGAGGAAAGAAAGATAAAATACTAAAAAGGCAAAATAAGAGGATAATGTGTTGCATTATTAAGGAATTATGAGGTATGGTTAAAAAGAAAGTAATTTTGATTAAAAGAAATGGAATTTCGTGTCAAAGAATTAAAAAGCAAGGAAAGAGAGAATAAGTAAGAAGAAATTCGAATTCCTAATTATTCAAGAAATAGGATATATCAAACGAGAGAGAAAACTAGTGTTTTAATGAAGGAAACACTTTCCAAGTGCGAAAAGGATTTGTTTCCCTTGAATAAACGCCCTAGGGTGCGAAAACCCTCCTCTATAAAAGGGGTAGACCCCTGGATCGAGTTAAAAAGAGATCTTACATCTCCCTCTCTCTTTATCATCTTCTTCTTATTCCTTTGCTTTAGAAACCCTAACCTAGGATACATGGATCTACCTCGGTGGCATCTAGCAGTTGTGCAGGGATCTCAGTTGAAGGAAGAAGCTACCACGTTAATCTGGGGTGGTTGGCCATCCTTTCCTGCTCTCCACCCTTGTGCGACATCTGCAGCACAGCTGCAGGCCGTCTGCGGATGGCAGGCCCGGCCAACGGAAGCCAGCCGCCATAGCTGTGAGTGTGGAGCACCATCGGGTGCGAGGGACCTGGGCGGAGGTAGGAGGAAGGTGGGGGAGCCATCCCCGGCACCCTGGAGTCGGAGATCGGGGGAGGAAAAGCTCCCCGAGCCGCTGCAGGCGGCGAGCTAGGGTAGCTCGTGAGGAAGAAGAAGCACGACAGGCATTGGATAGTTTTGGCCTTCGCGGGCTAAAGAAAGGATCGACTTAACCAGGGGCACGGATGACTTTTCGTTATGTTTTCAAAAGAGCAAGCTGCGTTGCATGGGACGAGGTGACGTGGCGCCCTCCCATTGGCTGGGGTAAGTGTTTTATTACAAAAATTGTATCTCATGATTCGTAACTCAGATGAAAACAAGTTATATATGAATTTTGATCCGGAGAACACAAGGAATCTAATAAAAATAGTTTTATATCCTGAATATGATCATAGTTCGAAATATAGTGTAAATTATCATCTTTAATGAATTAAAGATTAAGAAACCCTATTTTGATATGATTAATGTGTTTAATAGGGTTTAATGGATCTTTAGAGTTGATATTAATCTGTTAAATTTAAAAAGGAACATTGAGTTCAAAAAGGAAGAACTTTGCACATGATCAGTCTAATTTAGAGTTTATATGCTTGAAATTGGAAAAGTACATAAAGTTATCATCTTTAATGATTTAACTAAGGAAAAACCCTTAGATTTGGTGATAGATGGATAACTCAAGCTGATATTAACCTGTTTTTAATAAAAGTGAAAATAGGATTTAAAAAGATGATCTTTTTATATAGTTAGTTTAATTTAGGGTTCTATATACATGAATATGCCTTAATGGGATTAGAAACCCTAATTTATGTTGACATGAATTCTAATGGTTTTAATTGTACAAATTGAAGAATAAAATAGAAATATGATGATTCGAAGATAAATTAGGTACCAAAGATCTTTAATGTGAATTATTTGGATAATTAGTGTTTCCTAGTGTATAAAAGTGGAAATAGTGATAAATAAGGTTCATATATGTGAGTTGAACTATAATGAAATATGATTTGTCAATTTGGAAGAAATAGAAGATGATAATTAGCCTTAATGTTTTGGATATGACCTAAAAGGATAAAGATAATAGTTTTAGCATTAAAAGTGATAAATGCATAATGAAGGCTAAAACCCTAATAAAACCCTAAAGTTGGCTTAGAAATCATAAGGAGGAATCCAAGTTGATCTTAAGGATGTTTGAATAAAACAATGACACTTGAATGTTATGCATTATTGTTACAACCCCCAATTTTGCAAGTGTTTTCATAATTGAAATATGATGATTTTGTGACTTTGGATTTATTTGAAAAGGCCATATTCTTAGCTTCAATGGATAGATTTATTTTTGCGATTATCCTTTTGGTAGGAATTCTGTGGTTCCTATTATTATTTTAATCCAATAATGGGAAAGAAAAGAAGAATACATAATAATGGATATTAAGCAGAAATATTAATGAGAAATCCTTGTAAAATAATATTTATATAATAAAAGGAAATAAAAGATACTTCTAGGAATATGGAGGAAAAGAACATTCCAAGAAGTAACAGTTTTGTTTTAATGTTTAGTTTAAAGGGGAAAGTTGTGGATGTATAAGACGTACCAATGGGTTTTCTTTTCATTTTTCCAAGGAAGGAGGACAATTAGACTAAAGAATAGAATATTCCTTAAGTGGCTTGCCCAACGTTATAATAGTGAGAGTTAAACTTTCCTCTCTACGTGTGTTATTTCCTTAAAAGAGAGAAACAACTGGGGCCCCCTAACCCTGCTGTTCCACTCCTCCAAACTCTAGAGTTTTGGTTTACATCCTATATATAAAGGAGGTGTTGGATACATGACCACAACACCTTCAATCCTACCGTCATCACCAGTCAGGCAAAGGAGATGCCTTTGAGTCCAATGCAACCCTAACCTCTGTCCCAGACTCCGATCTTGGCGTCTATGTAGACCCTAGCAGTTCTGTACAAGGAACCATGGTCGTTGGAAGGTCTTTCGTTGAAGAAGACATACTGTTGTGTGGAGAACCTAAGTTTGCATGGAAGACCTGCTCAGAACGATGTCCTCCGGAGGTCCTGGCTCCAAGAGAAGCATTGGGGACAATGGAATCTCCTCCGCCCCCTCTCCCTTTTCCTGCTACAACCTCCGCCAGCAGGTCATCCCTCGGCGAGCGCTGCCTTTGGTCCCCGCCACTCGGGCCATCTCGGCTCCGACTGGCAACCCTGCGACGTGTGGCAGGAGGCGGCGGAGGGTTATGAACCATGGGCGGTCCTCCCTCGCCCCAGGATAGCCACCCGCACGAGGTGGAAGCTCACCGGTGCGACTGCAGCGTGATGACGGGAGGAGGAAGACGACCTAAGTCACCTTGGACAAGAACGCCCCTCGGGCGTGTAAAGGATTGACAAACAGCGCGGGGGTATTTTTGACTTTTCATTCTAATTCAAGCTGGCCGCGAGGGATATGCATGGAAGGATTGAATTGTGTACTTGCTTGATTCTGGATTACTTGCTTGTTTGGAATATTCCTGCATCTGAGTCTGCCTGACAGGTATGTGGTTACGCTTATGACTACCCGAATTAGTTTTCCGGGTTTTAACGATGTTTCTATCATGTATTAAATTAAAGTGCTGGATGTATTTAATTCATGCAAAGTATAATGTGAATATGACTATCACATAAGAGATATGCCTACTAGCTCAGATCCTAGTCCCCTCTGTAGCTTAATGAGTTGACCTAGTAAAAGGCTACCAATGGGGTAGGCCCATCAGGTCATTAGATGACTTAGTAAATGGCTACCAATGGGGTAGGTCCATCAAGTCACATTGAGTTAGAGATTGGACTACATATGGGTAGTGCCATGCAACTCAACCCTAGGTATTGGTCTACCTGTTAGGTAGGATCATGCGGGGTTTAATACAGATCTACCTAGAGAGAGGTGGGATCTTAGTCCACTGCAGGGACAGCACAGAGACAGGGGATAGGAAAGGATTGAGTGGTATGGTTTAAAATGTAATCTTGACTTTTAAATGATAATTGGCTGATTACTTTGTTATTGTAATTGCATGATTATTGTTTCCCCCACATACCAGCTTCTCGCTGACCGACGTTTTGTTTGTCGGAATTTTAGGTACAAATGAAAAGAACAAACAGTAAAGTGGCATATGTGGAATTAAATGAGAATTAACGTGCACAGGAGGATTAGTTAGAGTAGCATCTTCATGGATAGAAGTTTATAAATCCCATCTTTTAAAAAGGTAAACAAAGTTTTATTTTATACCAGTTTTGAGTTTAGTTGGTAAAGTTTATTAATTGTTATAGATTATTTGTCGAACCTTTGATCCTGTTAATGGAATAACGGCTCTATCCTTCGGGTCTCCCTTAATTGGGGGTTACCGGGAGACGGGGTCGTCACAATTGGTATCAGAGCATAGGTTCCTCAATTAATCTTTAATAATTATTAAATTTTAAAAATTCTGTAGAACCTGAGGGAGTTATTAGAGGATTATCCGAAAGACAGAGGTGTCTAGAAAAGGATCACGACTGGGGGCTGGCAAGATTTTCCTCCGCACCGCTAGTCGGAATACGAGGACTCCCGGATCCGTGTGACTGCCTGGCCAAAGTCTTAGGGTATGAATCGAAATAAGATACCTTTAGGACTCTCTCATCTTGTTCATCCCTTCTCGACTCAAATTCTATTAAGGACCTTAAGGATTAAGGTTTCCTCTCTCTTTCCCTCACCCTCTTGCGGTATGGGTAAGGTTGATAAGGATTAAGGAATCCTCCATCAAATCAATAAAAAGCATGTAAATAAGATGTCATGGACATAAGCTTAATAGAGTAAGCGTAAAGGAATAGATACATGCTTAGGTCGTATGACACGAGTTGTCATTGCCCTCAGGAGAGACTTGAGGATAGACCTCCTTGGCAGAAGGATGAGTAGAGAGAGTTAGTGTTGGAGGTAGAGACCTCCATTAAAAGTAGATACCTGGCACATCCTTTGAGGATGATGTTAACCCTAACCCTAAGTGAAGGTTAGAGATAGAGATGACATGATGAGTTAGACCGAGTGTTTGGTTGGACATGCCTTGGTATCGTCATACAAGCCATGAGAGGTTGGATAACCTAGTACCTTTGGCGATCCAACCCGGGAGAGGGTTGTGCATGTTTGAGCGAGGGGTAACTCCTTCATGAATGAGGATAGAGAAGAACCTATAGAGCGGTTGCAAGTAGGATATAACTTTCACCCAGAGTGCATTAGTAGTGTTGACAGTTAAACGAAACCCTAGTCGAGGGATCCTGATGGAGGGCTTATGAGACAAGCATAAGGGGTTGTGGATAACCTTGAGTAAACATAAGTTCGAGTAGAGGCTTCACTCAGGTAGGGACATGCTTAAGAGCTTGACCCTTCATAAAGATAGGACCTCTTATAGAGAGGTTGGTTGTAGGATTAGCTCTAGAGAGAGGGAGCAGACCTCGACCAAGAAAGTTGGAAGCCTAAAACCCCGAAACTTGAGAAACAGCGGGAGCCGAGAATGATGCGACCTAAGTGGATGATAATGGTTTCCTCATGCATAATCCCTGGAGGTTGACGATGTTTGGGTTAGCTTGAGAGTAACCAAACCCTAGAGAGAGGATGATGCTTTTGGTACCTATGGTAACCTACTAAGATGAGGTAAAGAATGCTTTAGGCCCTGAGGAGGTTAAGGCGCCAGTTGTGAGGCTTTATACCTAGTAGTTGTCCGGGAAGAGGAATCAACTCTGAAGTGTTGCTTGAGTAGAAAGATCATGGGAGTACATGACATATCTTGGACATGCTGGATTCCTGGTTAAGAGAATGAGCATGAAGTTAGATACACAACGGTGAACCTAGGGTTCCTAGGCCTAAGAGGGGACGCGGTGTATCCATTTCTCATGGTGAGATTTGAGTCTCTATAGTTTCGAGCATGGTACTCCTCATGTGTAGAGGTAAAGGAAATCCCTTACGTAAAGGGTATGTTTGATGAACCCCTCATAACTAAGTTGATGTAATGTTGAGGATGCGAACAAGGGCGACCTAGCATGGTTTTATAGGTACACTTGTAATAGTTGTTGGTTTAAGCATGCTCATATGGATGTAAACCCTAAGGGCAGTTGTGACCTTTTGTCGAGAGTTGTAGTTTCCTCCCATCCTAGGAGAGGGACCCTTTGGTAGGGTGTATACCAGTTTTGTTGGTTTTGAGGTGACCTAAAGAAGTTTCATAGGATCTTGAGAAGCTAAGTGAAAAGTACGTAGTATGAGAACGAACCTGTAGACCCATAGATAGCCATCTCTAAGTGCATGTGGATGAGTTACCATGGAGGTAACTGGTATGGGGCCTGACCAAGGTAGGCAGGTTGCCATGACCCCTATGAAGGGATGAAAGTTAGTCATGAATGCAAAGAGAGATGATGAAAGATTGGGTAAGGTTCTAAGTTGAACATGTACTATGATATAATCCTAAGTCTATCCTAGGGTCAGGTAGGGATAAGACCGATGGAAGTAGGAGTTTCCTAATTCCCTAGCTGCACATGACCATAGGGTCGGGAGGTAACAACTATCATTGTCTGAGGACCATGAGTTAGGATATTGATCACCTTCATGAACTCATGTGACCCAACGGGCAAATGAGTAGGGCACTCTCTGGTGCATATGGGAAGAGGGATGACCCCAAAAGTGCTGGTACCCTATAGACCTAGAGGATATGACCAAGGATTGTGTGTAAACTCAAGAAGGTTCGAGGCCAGTTTTCCATGGAAGTAACCTTGATATAATGATGATTGTGATATAGAGACATGAGTTGCACGTTTCAACTGAGATTTGAAGGTGTACTGGCGAGGTGGGATGTACCATCCCTACTCTTGGAATAGGAAGAACTCTGTATTTGGATGGCCGCCAAATGCTTATTTCTTCTTGTTATGGGAGTGAGAGATAGGACAGTACGCATGCCTTACACCAAGGATAAAGATGATGTCAGTTGGAACGTTGTTACAAGGTATGAGGATAGAATTGATAACATACCTTTGCGGAGAGAATAAAACATGGATGGTTTACAAACACTAAGAGTTTTAAGGATATCATCTTGTGAGGATGTTTTATCTTGAACTAAGTGGATTTTTGCAAGTGTTACAAGGAATCACAAGGTTGAGTTTGATCACCATGAGGATGAGCTCAGAGTTCTTTGATGAAGACAACCATAGAGTTAGAGATGAGATGATAAGTGTAAGGCATGGAGGAGTATGTTTTCGACATTAACTAACACCCAAGGATAAGGAGTGGTAATGAATGCTCTGGTTGAGATATGACTACCTAGTTTAGCTGGAAGCTAGAAGGAGTTGAGATTGTTCGAATAACCCTATGTTTGGAGAGAAGATGTGTTTTGGCTAACACTCAGATGTAATGAACAAGTTAATGGTTGTTTGGTTAGCCAGTTTAGTCCTTGGTGTAGTGAAAGGATGGTGACAGAACCTCAGATACACTTCTTTGGATAGGAAGGTAATAAAACCCTTTTGAGAGTGGTTTAGGGTTTCTAAGGAATCAAGCTTAAGGAATCATAATGATACAAGAGGACATGATATACCTTGGTACTACAAAGATAGTAAGTGATGGTAGCATTCTGGATGCTTAGGACCAAGTTGCATGTAGCATGTGGCCATGTGAGCCAGGAGGTGAAGGATGAACACCATTAACGTAGTGCATGGATATAAAGTATAATGAGTTCCCGAGAAGGAATGAGAGTTCATCATTATGGATGTTGTGAGTCTCTCCTAGACCAAGAAGGTCAAGATACAATATGGGTTATGGTAGATTGCCTTACCTAGATGACATGAGAAAGGAAGAGTTCTATCAAGGGACAGATCTGGTTGAACTACATATGAAAAGAGATGGTTCAATTACACCATGATGCGAATTCAAAAGTTTTTGATGTGACCCAAGGGTTCACTTCCACGAGGTGGAAATAGGTACATGAAGAGCTCAGTGTTTGTATAGTTTATCGCCCCATACTAATGGTTAGTATGATCCAGACTAGAAGGTCTGATGAGAGCAAGTGTGCTTGTTCAGGGTGATACAAAGAGACAGTTCTCAAGATGTGATGTTAACCACCATAGCCTTTATCGGGATGTAAGAAGCTATATAAGGAGGGTGTGTCGGTCACCACTTCATTATAATGATGTTGGTAAAGGAGGCCTCGTGAAGGTCATAAAAGAACCACAGTGTGTGCAGATGAAGTCGCTTGGTCGTGCAATGGCTGAGAGAGAGCCAAGGGTGACATACGTCACGAGCTAATGCAAAGCACACTGACATGCAGTTCACTGTGGGAGAATATGTGATGTGAAAATCCGCCCCCTCTAAGCTACCGCTGATGAAGCTGAGTCCCCGATATAAGGGTCCATTTGAGATGGATGGGTGGATATGATTGTGTTTAGCCTTGCCCCTCAGGATAACATGATGTGTAATGTGTTCCATGAGTCCGATCTAGAGCATCATGTGAGGTACCCGAGCCATGTGTTGAGCCCTGAACCTATTCATATTTTGAGAGGCTAAAATATCCTGAGTCACCTAAGAGGGTACGATATACCAAGGTAAAAAAGAACTCAGATGGAAGAATATGAGATAATGAAGGTTCTTGGGAAGCACCATGGAAAGGACGAAGCCACATGGGAGCCATGATGGACATATGATAGGTTTATCCTGTTTCTTTTCTTGCTTGATGGAATTTTGAGGGAAAAATTTCTATAAGAGGGGAAGGATGTTACAACCCCCAATTTTGCAAGTGTTTTCATAATTGAAATATGATGATTTTGTGTCTTTGGATTTATTTGAAAAGGCTATATGCTTAGCTTCAATGGATAGATTTATTTTTGCGATTATCCTTTTGGTAGGAATTCTGTGGTTCCTATTATTATTTTAATCCAATAATGGGAAAGAAAAGAAGAATACATAATAATGGATATTAAGCAGAAATATTAATGAGAAATCCTTATAAAAGAATATTTATATAATAAAAGGAAATAAAAGATACTTCTAGGAATATGGAGGAAAAGAACATTCCAAGAAGTAACGGTTTTGTTTTAATGTTTAGTTTAAAGGGGAAAGTTGTGGATGTATAAGACGTACCAATGGGTTTTCTTTTCGTTTTTCCAAGGAAGGAGGACAATTAGACTAAAGAATAGAATATTCCTTAAGTGGCTTGCCCAACGTTATAATAGTGAGAGTTAAACTTTCCTCTCTACGTGTGTTATTTCCTTAAAAGAGAGAAACAACCGGGGCCCCCTAACCCTGTCGTTCCACTCCTCCAAACCCTAGAGTTTTGTTTTACATCCTATATATAAAGGAGGTGTTGGATACATGACCACAACACCTTCAATCCTACCGTCATCACCAGTCAGGCAAAGGAGATTCCTTTGACTCCAATGCAACCCTAACCTCTGTCCCAGACTCCGATCTTGGCGTCTATGTAGACCCTAGCAGTTCCGTACAAGGAACCATGGTCGTTGGAAGGTCTGCCGTTGAAGAAGACATACCGTTGTGTGGAGAACCTAAGTTTGCATGGAAGACCTGCTCTGAACGATGTCCTCCGGAGGTCCTGGCTCCCAGAGAAGCATCGGGGACAATGGAATCTCCTCCGCCCCCTCTGCCTTTGCCTGCTACAACCTCCGCCAGCAGGTCATCCCTCGGCGAGCGCTGCCTTTGGTCCCCGCCACTCGGGCCATCTCGGATCCGACCTGCAACCCTGTGACGTGTGGCAGGAGGCGGCGGAGGGTTATGAACCGTGGGCGGTCCTCGCTCACCCCAGGATAGCCACCCACACGAGGTGGAAGCTCACCGGTGCGACTGCAGCGTGATGACGGGAGGAGGAAGACGACCTAAGTCGCCTTGGACAAGAACGCCCCTCGGGCGTGTAAAGGATTGACAAACAGCGTGGGGGTATTTTTGACTTTTCATTCTAATTCAAGCTGGCCGCGAGGGATATGCATGGAAGGATTGAATTGTGTACTTGCTTGATTCTGGATTACTTGCTTGTTTGGAATATTCTTGCATCTGAGTCTGCCTGACAGGTATGTGGTTACGCTTATGACTACCCGAATTAGTTTTCCGGGTTTTAACAATGTTTCTATCATGGATTGAATTAAACTGCTGGATGTATTTAATTAATGCAAAGTATAATGTGAATATGACTATCACATAAGAGATATGCCTACTAGCTCAGATCCTAGTCCCCTCTGTAGCTTAATGAGTTGACCTAGTAAAAGGCTACCAATGGGGTAGGCCCATCAGGTCATTAGATGACTTAGTAAATGGCTACCAATGGGGTAGGTCCATCAAGTCACATTGAGTTAGAGATTGGACTACATATGGGTAGTGCCATGCGACTCAACCCTATGTATTGGTCTACCTGTTAGGTAGGATCATGCGGGGTTTAATACAGATCTACCTAGAGAGAGGTGGGATCTTAGTCCACTGCAGGGACAACACAGAGACATGGGATAGGAAAGGATTGAGTGGTATGGTTTAAAATGTAATCTTGACTGTTAAATGATAATTGGCTGATTACTTTGTTATTGTAATTGCATGATTATTGTTTCCCCCACATACCAGCTTCTCGCTGACCGACGTTTTGTTTGTCGGCGTTTTAGGTACAAATGAAAAGAACAAACAGTAAAGTGGCATATGTGGAATTAAATGAGAATTAACGTGCACAGGAGGATTAGTTAGAGTAGCATCTTCATGGATAGAATTTTATAAATCCCATCTTTAAAAAAGGTAAGCAAAGTTTTATTTTATACCAATTTTGAGTTTAGTTGGTAAAGTTTATTAATTGTTATAGATTATTTGTCGAACCTCTGATCCTGTTAATGGAATAACGGCTCTATCCTTCGGGTCTCCCTTAATTGGGGGTTACCGGGAGACGGGGTCGTGACAATTATTTTCAGGATATTGTTGATTGCTTGTTAATTGTGATGAATGTTAATGCATGGACATCAAGTTACTATGGATCAGGTATGTGGTTACGATTATGAATAACCGCTTTAGTTTCCCGATGGATTCCCGGATGTTTAATCGCATTGAATGCAACTAAACTGTTGGATGTTTATTTATTTCTTGCAACTATAAAGTGACTATGATTATCACTTAAGATATGTGCCTACTAGCTCAGATCCTGGTTCTCTCTGTGGCATAATAGCTAACCTAGTACATGGCTGCCTATGGGTAGGTCCATCAGGTTAGAGAAAGGCCTAGTACATGGCTACCTATTGGGTAGGTCCATCAGGTCTATGGATGACCTAGTACATGGATACCTATTGGGTAGGTCCATCAGGTCTATGGATGACCTAGTACATGGCTACCTATTGGGTAGGTCCATCAGGTCTATGGTTGACTTAGTACATGGCTACCATGGAGGTAGGACCATCAAGTCATAATGAGTTAGATATTGGGCTATCTTCGGATAGTGCCATGCGACTCTATTACCTAAAAGAGAGGTGATATTCATGTCCACTGCAGGGACAACCCAGAGTTTGAGAATATGTATGGATTGAGTTGTATGGCTTAAAATGTAATCTTGATTGTTAAATGATTAATTGAATGATTATATTGTTAACATAGTTGAACATTATCTATTTCCTCCACATACCAGCTTCGGCTGACCGACGTTTTGTTTGTCGGCATTTTAGGTACAATGAAAAGTACAAACAGTAAAGCGACACCTTGTGAATTCAAGAATTAAAGAACAAGGAGGAATTAGATAGAATGGTTCAGCTGAGGTTAGAAGTTAGTTTGTTCCCAACTTTTCAAGGTATGCAAAGAAAAATTTTATTACCATTTTCAGTATAGTCTGTTAGAATTTAATAATTGTTTATGGTTATATGTCGAACCTTTGATCCGTGATTAATGGGTGCGGCTTCAACCTCTTGGTCTCCCTTAATTGGGGGTTACTGAAAGGTGAGGTCGTAACATTTGGTATCAGAGCAAAAGTTCCTCAGTTAACCATTAATAATTATTAAATTTTACAAACTCCATAGAACCCAAGGGAGTTATTAGAGGAGTATCCGAAAGGCGGAGGTGTCTAGAAAGGGATCACGATCGGGGGCTGGCAAGATTTTACTCCGCACCGCTAGTCGGAATACGAGGACTCCTGGACCCGTGTGACCGCCTAGCCAAAGTCTTAGGGTATGAATCGAAATAAGATACCTTTAGGACTTCTCATCTTATTCATCCCTTCTCATCACAAAATTCTGATAAGGATCTAAAGGATTAGGGTTTTCTTTCTTCTCCTCACCCTCTTGAGGTATGGGTAAGGTTAATAAGATTTAAGGAATCCTCCACTAAATTAATGAAAGGCATGTAAATAAGATGTCATGGACATAAGCTTAATAGATTAAGCGCAAATTAAAGAATAGATACATGCTTAGGTCGTATGACATAAGTTGTCATGTCCTCAAAAGAGACCTTCTTGTCAGGAGGATAAGTTAGTCTTGGAGATAGAGACCTCCATTGCAAGTAGAGACCTGGCACATCCTCTAAGGATGATGCTAACCCTAACCCTAAGTGAAGTTTAGAAAGAGATGAGTTGGACCAGATGTTTGAAAGGACATGCCTTTGGGATACCATAGGATCCATGGGTGACCTAGCACCTTTGGCAACCCGACCCTGGGAAGGGTCGTGCATGTTAGGGTAAAGGATAGTTCCTTAGATGATGATGTTAGTGAAGGACCATATAAACCCTATGGGCTTGTACAAGTAGGGCATAGCTGGCACTTAGGGCACGTCATAGTGCTGACGATAGGATGAAACCCTAGATAAGGAATTATGATGGAGCATAAAGGGTTGTGGATGATCTTGAGCAACCATAAGTGCGAACCTAGGCTTCACCCATGTAGAGAATGCCTTGGAGGATGATCCTTCTTGAAGAAAGGACCTCTTATAGAGAGGTTGGTTGTAGGGTTAGCTCTAGGGAGAGCAGGAAACCCAGTAAGAAGGTTGGAAGCCTAAAACCTTGAACAATGGATGACAGTGGTTGCCTCATAAGTTGATGATATCTTGGTTTCCATTAGAGGGACCAAACCTTAGACAGTGAAGATGAAGCATCTGGTGCCTATATGCCTATAGTATAGGTGTTTACCTTCTGAGGTGGGAAGAAGAGTTCCTTAGACCTAGAGAGGTTTAGTGAACAGGTTCTAAGGCCTTGTACCTTGATGGTTGTCCTTAAGGAGGACCCAATCCTAAGTGTTGCTCGAGTTGAAGGATGACAAGAAGTGCATGTCATGCCTTTTGCATGCTTGGTTCGTAGTTAAGAGATAGAGCATGCAGTCTGACACCTAAAAGTGAACCTAGGGTTCCTAGGCCTAAGAGGGGAAGTGGTATACCTAATGCTCATGATGAGAAGTTGAGTTCCTATAGAAGCAAGCATGGTAATCCTAATGTATAGAGGAAAAGGGGAGCCCCTGAAATTTAAGGTGTGTTTGATGAACCCCTCACAGCTAGGTTGATGATAAAGAAAGGTATGATCTTGATCCAACATTGAGGAAAGAGGACAAGTATGACCTAGCATGGTACAATAAGTGATCTGATCATGCCTTAATGGCTTGCTAGGGTTAAGTAGGCTCGTGTGGATGTAAACCCTAGACCTAAGAGCTTTTGTGACCTTAGAGATAGTTTTCCTCCCATCCTGGGAGAGGGACCCCTTTGGAAGGGTGTATATCAGTTTTGTTCATTCAAGGTAACCTAATGAGGTCTCATAGAATCTTGAGAAGTTAAATGAAAAGTACATGGTATGTGAATGAACCTGCAGACCCATAGATATCCATCTCTATTGTATATGAATGTGTTACCATGGAGGTAACCGGTATGGGGCTTGACCAAGGTAGCCAGGTTACCATGATCTCTATGAAAGGATGAGAGCCAGCCCATGAATGCAGAAAGAGAGATGATGAAGACCTGGGTAAGGTTCTAAGTGAACATGTACTATAATGGAGAATCCTAAGTCTATCCTAGGGTCAGGTAGGGATAAGACCGATGAAAGTAGGAGTTTCCTAATTCCCCAGTTGCACATGACCATAGGGTCGGGAGGTAACAACTATCATTGTCTAAGGGCCATGGGTTAGGAGATTGATCACCTTCATGAACTCATGGGACCCAAAGGGCAGACGAGTAGAGCACTCTCTTGATGCATGAGGGAAGAGGGATGACCCCAAAAGAGTCGGTACCCTATAGACCTAGAGGAGATGACCAAGGATATAAACCTCAGTAGGTTCAAGACTAGTTTGATATCATGATGTTTGTGATGAAGAGACATATGTGGCATGTTGCAACTTAGATTTAAAGGTGTACTGGCAAGGTGGGATGTACCATCTCTACTCTTAGAACAGGAAGAACTCTGTATTTGGACTGCATCCAAATGCTTATTTCCTCTTGTTATGGGGGTGAGAGATAGGACATTATACATGTCATACACCAAGGATAAGAGATGATGTAGGTTGGAGCGTTGCCATGAGAAATGGGGATAGAGAAGATATCTTATCATGGTAAAGTGAATGAATGTTGGATGGCTTGCAAACACTAAGAGGAATGAGGTAGTCCCCTTATGAGGAATTTTCTATGATGAGCTATGTAGAACTTACAAGTTATACCAGGTTGAGTTTGATCACCATGATGCTGAAATCAGAGAGTGTTCTTATGAAGATAAACATATAGTTTGAGGTGACATGATAAGTGAAATACATGGAAGTGTATGTATTCAATGTTACCTAATACCTAAGGATGTGAGGTGGTAATGGATGCTCTGGTTGAGATACATCTGACTTGTTTGACTAGAAGCTAGAAGAGGTTGTTTGGCTAACTCTAAGTTTGAAAAGGAGAGGTGTTTGGATAACACTCAGATGTAACAAGATACATTGAAAAGTTATGGTTGTTTGGTTAGCCAGTCTAGTCCTGGATGCAATGAAAGGATGGTGGTAAAACCTCAGATGTACTTCTTTGGAAGAGAAGGTGACGAAACCCCGACTAGAGTAGTTTAGGGTTTCGGAGGAATCGATCTTGGAAGAATCATGACATACAGGAAATCATGATACACCATGGAAAATGGCAATAGCACTTTAGATGCTTAAGATGAAGTTGTATGTGGTTTATGACCATGCAAGCCAGGAGGTAAAGGACGAACCCCAGTAACCCAGTGTATCGATATAGAGGACAAAAGAATCCCTGAGAGGGAATGGGAGCTCAAAACTATGGATGTTGTGATAGGTCTTCCCTGGGCCAAAGAAGGTCGAGATACAATATGGGTTATGGTAGGTCGCCTTACCTAGATAATAAGAGAAAGGAAGAGTTCGGTTAAGGGACAGATCTAGTTGAACTACCCATGAGAGAGATGGTTCAACTACACCATAAAGCAAGTTCAAAGGTTCTTGAGTTTGACCTAAAGGTTCACTTCCATAAAGTGGAAGTAGGTACATGAAGAACTCAGTGTTAGTATAATTATCACCCCTAACTATGGTTAGTATGATCCAGACTAAAGGGTCTGATGAGGGCATGTGTGCTCGTTCAGGGTGATATCTAGGGACAGTTCTTGTTCTATGAAAGATGTGGCAATGACCACCATACCCAGTATCGGGTTTTATATAAAGCTCTGTAAGGGAGGATGTGTCGGTCACCACCTCAGTAAGGTGATGCTGGTGAAAGGACCACATGATGGTTAGAAAAGTACCACATGATGGTTAGAAAAAGGGACCCCAGTGCGTGTAGATGAAGTCACTTTGATTGTGCAAGGGATGAAAGGAGCCTAGAGATGATGAAAGTCATGAGAAGATGCAAAGTAGACTGACATACAAGTTACTGTGGGAGAAAATGTGACATGAAAATCCGACCCCTCTAAATTATAACTAAGAGAGATGAGTCCCCGATACATGGGTCCATTAGAGATGGATGGGTGGAGAAGGTTAGGTTTAACCCGACCCCTCAGGATAGAGTGATGGGAGATGTTTTCCATGTGTCCAATTTAGAGCACTATGTGAGGTACCCCGACCATGTACTGAGCAATGAACCTAGTGAGCCCCAAGGGAGGCTAAAATGGCCTGAGTCACCTGTGTAGTTTATAGACGCCAGGATGAAAGAACTCAGAGAAAAGAATATGTGATGATAAAGGTTCTTTGGAAATGCCATGAGTACGACAAAGCCACATAGGGGCCAATGATGGACATGGAAAAGTCTTATCCTGAATTGTTGCTTGCCTGAATTTTGAGGACAAAATTCCTATAAGAGGGGAAGGGTGTTACAACCCCAATTTTTGGGTTCAATTGGTGAGAAATACAATTTCTCATATTAAAGATAATTGAACAAATAATGATTTGATTTGTTTTGAGTAAATGAATTCCTTTCACCATAGCCTTGATTGGTTGCTTTGTGGGCTGTATTGGCTATTGGGCCCAATAACAAGGAAATAACAAGAAAATTCAATTAGTAAATGAGTAATTGAATATTTGAGAAAAGAAAAAGATGGAAACCTCTAGAGGGCAAATACAAAGAGGGATTTCGTGCCTCTTGGATTCCTTGGGTTCCAAGGAGTCTAAAGTTGCAAAGAAAAGCAATAAGAAAAAGAAAAGATTAATTATGTATTTCTTTATTAAGAAAGAAATTGAAAACAATGAGAAAATGTGGAAAATAAGTGAAAAAGAGGTATAATTGAGTTTTCTTGGTGGAATTTCGTATTCTAAAGATTCCTAATGATAAAAGGAATACCAATAAGGAAAATAAAAGAGAAATAAAGAGAAATTCTCAAAAAGAAATATTTTAATGAGAAATAAACAAGATAATGTGAAATAATGCCTAAAGATGCATCTAGAAGGATAATAAGTATCCAATAAAGAGAATTTCGAAATAATAGAGTATATTGGGATCCAAGGAGTCCCAATAAAGAGGAAAGAAAGAGAAAATACTAAAAAGGCAAAATAAGAGGATAATGTGCTGCATTATTAAGGAATTATGAGGTATGGTTAAAAAGAAAGTAATTTTGATTAAAAGAAATGGAATTTCGTGTCAAAGAATTAAAAAGCAAGGAAAGAGAGAATAAGTAAGAAGAAATTCGAATTCCTAATTATTCAAGAAATAGGATATATCAAACGAGAGAGAAAACTAGTGTTTTAATGAAGGAAACACTTTCCAAGTGGGAAAAGGATTTGTTTCCCTTGAATAAACGCCCTAGGGTGCGAAAACCCTCCTCTATAAAAGGGGTAGACCCACTGGATCGAGTTAAAAAGAGATCTTACATCTCCCTCTCTCTTTCTCATCTTCTTCTTATTCCTTTGCTTTAGAAACCCTAACCTAGGATACATGGATCTACCTCGCTGGCATCTAGCAGCTGTGGAGGAATCTCAGTTGAAGGAAGAAGCTACCACGTTAATCCGAGATGGTTGGCCATCCTTTCCTGCTCGCCACCCTCGTGCGACACTTGCAGCATGGCTGCAGGCCATCTGCGGATGGCAGGCCCGGCCAGCGGAAGCCAGCCGAGTGTGGAGCACCATCGAGTGTGAGGGACCTGGGTGGAGGAAGGAGGAAGGTGGGGGAGCCATCCCCGACACCCTGGAGTCGGAGATCGGGGGAGGAAAAGCTCCCCGAGCCGCTGCAGGCGGCGAGCTAGGGTAGCTCGTGAGGAAGAAGAAGCACGGCCGGCATTGGACAGTTTTTCCCTTCGCAGGATAAAGAAAGGATCGACTTAACCAGGGGCACGGACGACTTTTCGTTATGTTTTCAAAAGAGCAAGCTGCGTTGCATGGGACGAGGTGACGTGGCGCCCTCCCATTGGCTGGGGTAAGTGTTTTATTACAAAAATCGTATCTCATGATTCGTAACTCGGATGAAAACAAGTTATATATGAATTTTGATCAGGATAACACAAGGAATCTAATAAAAATAGTTTTATAGCCTGAATCTGATCATAGTTTGAAATATAGTGTAAATTATCATCTTTAATGAATTAAAGATTAAGAAAGCCTATTTTGATATGATTAATGTGTTTAATAGGGTTTAATGGATCTTTAGAGTTGATATTAATCTGTTAAATGTAAAAAGGAACATTGAGTTCAAAAAGGAAGAACTTTGCACATGATTAGTCTAATTTAGAGTTTATATGCTTGAAATTGGAAAAGTACATAAAGTTATCATTTTTAATGATTTAACTAAGGAAAAACCCTTAGATTTGGTGATAGATGGATAAATCAAGCTGATATTAACCTGTTGTTAATAAAAGTGAAAATAGGATTTAAAAAGATGATCTTTTTATATAGTTGGTTTAATTTAGGGTTCGATGTACATGAATATGCCTTAATGGGATTAGAAACCCTAATTTATGTTGACATGAATTCTAATGGTTTTAATTGTACAAATTGAAGAATAAAATAGAAATATGATGATTCGAAGATAAATTAGGTACCAAAGATCTTTAATGTGAATTATTTGGATAATTAGTGTTTCCTAGTGTATAAAAGTGGAAATAGTGATAAATAAGGTTCATATATGTGAGTTGAACTATAATGAAATATGATTTGTCAATTTGGAAGAAACGGAAGATGATAATTAGCCTTAATGTTTTGGATATGACCTAAAAGGATAAAGATAATAGTTTTAGCATTAAAAGTGATAAATGCATAATGAAGGCTAAAACCCTAATAAAACCCTAAAGTTGGATTAGAAATCATAAGGAGGAATCCAAGTTGATCTTAAGGATGTTTGAATAAAACAATGACACTTGAATGTTATGCATTATTTTCAGGATATTGTTGATTGCTTGTTAATTGTGATGAATGTTAATGCATGGACATCAAGTTACTATGGATCAGGTATGTGGTTACGATTATGAATAACTGCTTTAGTTTCCCGATGGATTCCCGGATGTTTAATCGCATTGAATGAAACTAAACTGTTGGATGTTTATTTATTTCTTGCAACTATAAAGTGAATACGATTATCACATAAGATATGTGCCTACTAGCTCAGATCCGGGTTCTCTTTGTGGCATAATAGCTAACCTAGTACATGGCTGCCTATGGGTAGGTCCATCAGGTTAGAGAAAGGCCTAGTACGTAGCTACCTATTGGGTAGGTCCATCAGGTCTATGGATGACCTAGTACGTGGCTACCTATTGGGTAGGTCCATCAGGTCTATGGATGACCTAGTACATGGCTACCTATTGGGTAGGTCCATCAGGTCTATGGTTGACTTAGTACATGGCTACCATGGAGGTAGGACCATCAAGTCATAATGAGTTAGATATTGGGCTATCTTCAGATAGTGCCATGCGACTCTATTACCCAAAAGAGAGGTGATATTCATGTCCACTGCAGGGACAACCCAGAGTTCGAGAATATGTATGGATTGAGTTGTATGGCTTAAAATGTAATCTTGATTGTTAAATGATTAATTGAATGATTATATTGTTAACATAGTTGAACATTATCTATTTCCTCTACATACCAGCTTCGACTGACCGACGTTTTGTTTGTCGGCGTTTTAGGTACAATGAAAAGTACAAACAATAAAGCGACACCTTGTGAATTCAAGAATTAAATAACAAGGAGGAATTAGATAGAATGATTCAGCTGAGGTTAGAAGTTAGTTTGTTCCCAACTTTTCAAGGTATGCAAAGAAAAATTTTATTACCATTTTTAGTATAGTCTGTTAGAATTTAATAATTGTTTATGGTTATATGTCGAACCTTTGATCTGGGATTAATGGGTGCGGCTTCAACCTCTTGGTCTCCCTTAATTGGGGGTTACTGAAAGGTGAGGTCATAACAGATAGGGTATACATGAAAGAATAGACAGAGTAGCTTGATACTGGTTGATCCAAGTACTCAGATACCAGGCCAGGATATCCAAATACTCAAATCCCCAGAGATAACATCATAACATCTCCTATCTGCCACACTTATGACTCTAACTTGCTAATTTAATGGTCCCTGACAACTCAGCCTAAGGTCTCATACCAAGTTGTTACACCCTGATCTCACAATTACCATTGTTCATGAAATTAGGGTATAAATTGAGGATTTAACGTAATACAAAGATCACCCTTAACTTTTTCTTCTTTTTCAAACTCTTTGTTTTCTCACATTGAACCACATAAACTAACTTTACAAGAGAATTAAAATTTATTTCTCTAATGTAATCTCAACATTAATGATACACATCCATACATTCATTATGTTTTTCACACTTCCATGTACATATGACATGAAAATCATTTGCATTCTCTCTTATTAAGGAAACAAACATACAAAACATCATTTAATACTCTCTCACATCTATATAAGGACCTAGAGTGACAGGGGCCGACTAAACTTAACTACACTCAAACTTAACTCTTGTGGCAGATCTACTCTGATGCAATGATATCTTCTTCAAGTCCATGTGATTTCCCTAAAATTTTTGAGTAGAAGGGTGAGCCTACTCGCTCAGTGAATGAGTACTTCAAAGAAATAGTCTAAAGCACTGATATAATTACAAATATACTTTTTAGCAATTGATATCAATTATAGCAACATAAATCTTTAGAGAGTCTAATAATTGACAATCATAAATATGGTAGGATACTCTAATTACCAATAAGAGTGAATCAATATATGAAATGCTTGATTGATCATAAAGAGAACTAATAATTCAGAAACATACAAAGAATACTTGAATAACTGCACACACTTGTTTGACCTCTCATTCATTTTATTATGCCATGATCATATGCAGTGTACTCTACATATGAAGACTTGTAGTGCACTACGATCACACCGGCCAAGACTTAGAGAACACAACCGAGAAATGCTGATACGTGCTATTTCAGCACATCTTTTTTGCGAATTATTAAGCTTGTCACACAAAAATACTCCATTCATCTCTTAAAAATTGCACAAATTGATATTTTCTCGTTTTATCACAAATTTTACAATCATGTGCATTTTAATGCAGTTTCAGGACTTGAGCCGATCGATTGGAACATTCAACCGATCGTCTCACAGCAGCAAATCGATCGTCTGACATCATGAAATTCTCAGTTCACCTTCAAGCATCAATCGTTGATCTCATCAGACAACGGCTGAGATCGCCCGACTCCAGCTACCAGACGCTCGGGTGATGCCCATTGCTGAGCAACACGGAGCAGTTTTCAACACGTCGCCACCCTAATTAGGGTTGGAAGCCGATCGATTGGCTGTGCATTCCAGAACCTTCCAACCGATCGGATGGTTCTCGAACCGGTCAGTTGGCGGCACGCAGACAGCAAAAATTCCCAGCCATCATCCCCAAAGAACCCTAAACCTAATGTATTCTCCCCCCCTCCTTCTCCTATAAAAGGAGGGGCTCTTCCTCCTCTTGGGGCATCTCAGATTTCTTGTATTGGGATTCAGAAGCAATTAGTCTTGTAATCATTCTCATATTATGCAATAAAGTAGATCTTAGTTCAAGCATAGCTCTTTCATTCTTGTTCTTGTCTTTTCTCTCCGCCTTAGTTTTAATCTTATTCTTTCCGTTCTTTGATTCTGGAGTAAGGAACAAAGAACTAAGCCATTTCATCGTCTCTAGCATAAGGATTAATCTCATGATTTCTGGGCTAGACTATGGCTTCATTTCTTTCTTCATCTGTCTCCCCTTCCTCCATGTGTGAGTAGACTTTTATCGGGGCAAGGAGAATAACCCCTTAGCCATGGTTTTAACGACTTCCTCTTAAACGATTAGATGGTAATCGATTTTAATTGAATGGTTGATCTTCGGATCGCATGTTAATTTGGATGGAAATGACCATGGAAATCTGGATTTAGAACAATAAAATCGATTACATAGACGTTTTGATATGACCGTGGATTTTCGTCTTTTAGGATGATAAACTAGGAAGCATGAGCACCAAGACCAATGGGCTCATGTGGAGTTTCTTTCTTGTGAGTTTTATATTTGCAAACCTTCATCGAATCGTCGTTTAAGATTTAGTTGTTATCACCTATGCTAAGGTGGTGAAAACCCCTACGAGTTTAATTCTTAGTCTTTCATTCATATAGTTTTGCTTGTGTTAACAATCTTCTTACTTTTTCCCTTGTGCATGTTTATTCTTGTTAAGTGCATTTCTTCTTGCATTAGTGTAATCACTCAAACCCCCGACTGGACTTTACTTTCTGCTTTAATAAAAAGAAAAATACCAAAAACAAATAATAAAGTTCTTCAATCTTTGGGTTCTAAGAACAATCTCTAAATAGTTGTCATGTGGGATCGACCCTTCTATACTACCCTTAAAACCAGAAGTAAAAATGGTTTAAACTCTAGGATTAACCATCTTAGTGATTGATATTGTAAAATGATGAGTATCAATTTTGCGTCGTTGCCGGGGACAACAGATTGTTTTTTCAAACCCCAAAACAATTTTGAAAACTTTTTTTTCATGCCTTCCGAGTAACATTCCGGAAGTTTACTCCTCTTTCTGCCGAGTTTCCATTCTGGCAGTACGTTTTTTCTGCACACGAATTAACTGCTTTATTTGTGCATGCGACGCCCGAACGACGATTTTCAACCTTTCGATCTGGAAATAGAAAGAACTTTTCATCGTCGAAACCGTCAAAATCTAGTGAGAATGAATGAAGACGAGGTCGCCCGTAGAATCGACCAAGCTCTCGCAGCTCAAAGAGAGCTCATCCAAGCCGAACAAGTGGAAAGAGAAGCCACTTTGCGAGCAGCCTTTAGGGCCAAACAAGAAACCATAGAAGCCGATAGGAGGGAAGCCGAAAGGCAAAAACAATTAAAATACTTTTCTATTCCCAAAATGGCCTATGCGCAACACCCAGTCATACCCCCCGATATTATTGCTCCACAATTCGAAATCTGAACACAATGGATCACTATAATGCAAGCTAACCCCTTCTCAGGCAACAATGGAGAAAGTTGTCAAGATCATCTTCAAAGGTTCATTGACCTCTGCTCCTTGAACAAACTCCCAGGTGTCTCTGAAGATGCCATCCATCTTAGGTTGTTCAAATATTCCCTCTCCGGCCAAGCTAGTAGATGGTACAACACCATGGAGAGCGAAGAACATGTTACGACTTGGGAAGTTCTCCAAGGCAAGTTCCTTGAAAAATTTTACCCCCCGTCTCTCACCTATGAACTTAGGGGTCAAATAACTCATTTTTCTATGTCCCCAGGAGAGTCTTTAGGTGAAGCCTGGAAAAGATTCAAAGACTTACTTAGGAAGTGCCCCCACCATGATATCTCTCAAGCCCAACTCATAGAGATTTTCTATCGTGGTGTTGATGATGATACCAAATTCTTTCTCGATTCCTCATCTGGAGGAAATTTCATGCATCAAAGTTTAACTAGCGCATGGGAGGTAGTTAAACGGGCTTTCGAAACAAGGGCTAGAAGAGGGATTGGAGGAATCCTTAAGGTAGCCAAGTCAGAATTCAATAATGATATCCAAAGCATAGCGGAAAGCCTAAAATTAATTGCCTTAAAACAAGATCGGTTAGAGTCATCATTGGTCACACTTAGGGAGTCACCCCATCAACTAAAGGCCATGGATTCCCTTTGTGGTATTTTCCAAGGATACGACCATACCACCCTCCATTGTCAATATCTCTACAACACACCCATGCAACCTAAAGTAGGACAACAAACAGAAGACCTCAACTCAATTCATACAATACCAGACCAAGGTTACTACAATCCCAACCAACCTAGAAATCACCCTGGTTTTCAGTACGGGAACCCTTCAGGTGCCGAGAACTCTAACCAACTTCAACAAAGACCTCCCTACCCTCAAAGTACCAATCGACCACCACCTGGATTCCCATACAACAATCAAAGAAATTTTGGAAATCACCAAAATCGACAACACTACCAACAATTCCAAAACCTAAACCTTACACCTCAAAATCTAAACCAACCTGAACCTCCCCAGCCTCCTCAAAATGCCCTCCCTCCTCCTCCCCCAAGTAATCCTAACTGCACAAGCATAGAACAAACCCTTGTGGCCATACAAGCCCATCAAAAGGAAACTGACGCACAGTTGGCCCGTCTATTTGCCCAACAAAAACCTCCTATGGGGACTTTTGTAGGGCAGCCTGAAAACAACCCCAAACATCCTGAACAACTCAAGGTTGTCTCCACTCGTTCGGGAAAAGTGCACGCCCCTCCCCCTACAGAAGAATCTTCAGACCCACCTCTAGAATTCGAGGATGAGGACATGGTAGTTGTCGAACCCAAAGCCACACCCAACCCATCCATCCCCGAAACCCCTCAAGTAGAAGATGAAGAACCAGTTTACAAACCTCGACCTCCCTATCAAGCCCACCTCAAACAAAAAAGACTTGATGCCTGATTCATGAAATTTAGGGATACTATGAAAAAAATACATGTCGACATTCCCTTCCTTAATGCTTTGGCAGACATGCCCGCCTGGTCCAAGTACATGAAATCCCTCTTGACTAGGAAGTATGTTACTAAAGAATACAAGACTGTTAAACTTTCTAGGACTACATCTGACATTATCCTAAGTAAGATGCCTAAAAAACAGAAGGATCCAGGTTCTTTTGGAATAGGATGCTACTTAGGTGACAATGCTTGTAGGAAAGGCCTAGCAAATTTAGGAGCTAGTATATCCATCATGCCATATAGTCTTTGCAAAAGATTAGGATTCAATGACATGTTACCCACGGCCATGACCATCCAACTGGCAGACTCATCCACAACTAAACCCATGGGAATCATAGAAGACCTTCCGGTTAAAGTTGGAAATGATGCTTACGTCCCTTGTGATTTTGTGATCATGGATATCAAGGAAGATTTACGCTACCCCCTCATTTTCGGACGTCCCTTCTTAGTCACTACTTGTGCCTTAATTGATGTTGAGGCTGGTACCATTGTGTTAAGACTAGGGAAGCAAAACCTAGAGTTTAGGGTGTTTGAAAGTATGAAGGGACCTAGTCTTGAGGAAGAAGTCTACCTCCTTGATTGCATTGATGAATTAAAACAACTAAGGCAAGAATGGGAATTAGTTGATGACCCCCTATGCACTTCTCTCACCATCCCTGCCGAATGTGATTTTGATAATGAACCATCAAATCAACTTAAGATTCACTTAGACAACTTTGAGGAAATCCCATGTGCTGAGATTGAAGACCTTAAGATGATCTCCACCATAGAAGAACAACCTGAACCACTAAAGGCCCCGGAAATGAAGGCTCTCCCCATAGGTCTGAAATATGTGTTTCTAAATGAACAACAACTATGCCCTGTTATTATCAATTCTGACCTTACCATTGAATAGGAAAACATGCTTATGGGAGAAATTAGGAAAAGGAGAACAGCCTTAGGGTACAAAGTGTCAGATTTGGTTGGGATAGATCAATCCATTTGCATCCACAAAATCCCAATGATTGAAAATAGTAAACCTTCCCGAGACCCACAAAGGAAACTCAACCCAAACATGAAGGAAGTTGTCTGTCTTGAAGTTATTAAACTTTTGACTGCAGGAATCATCTACCCCATCTCTGACTCTCCTTGGGTCAGCCCTGTCCAGGTCGTCCCCAAAAAGGGTGGGACCACATTTGTTAGGAATGAGAAGAATGAGATCATCCCCACCCGTACCGTCATAGGGTGGAGGATGTGCATTGACTACAGCAAACTCAACAAAGAAACTAGGAAAGACCACTTCCCTCTTCCCTTCCTCGATCGATTTCTTGAACGTTTATCTCATCAACAATACTTTTTCTATTTAGATGGCTACTCATGTTTTTATCAGATTCCCATTCATCCTGAAGACTAAGAGAAGACCACTTTCATATTCCCTTTTGGTACATACACTTTTAGACGAATGCCCTTTGGTCTGTGCAATGCACCAGCCACTTTTCAAAGATGTATGTCTGCCATTTTTCAGGGTTAACTGAAACTGTCATGGAAGTGTTCATGGACGATTTCTCTATCTATGGAGACAGTTTTGATTCCTTCCTTCAAAACCTCTCCCTTGTCCTTGATAGATGTATTGAATCACACTTAGTCCTTAATTGGGAGAAGTGCCACTTCATGGTCAACGAGGGTATTGTTCTAGGCCATAAGGTGAGCAACCAGGGTATTGAATTAGACCAAGCTAAGATTGAGGTCATGTCCAAGCTTCCCCCCCCAACCTCAGTCAAAGACATCCGAGCCTTCCTAGGACACGCCAATTTCTATCGGCGATTCATCCATGATTTTTCCAAAATCACAAAACCTCTCACCAATCTTCTTCAAAAGGAGGTGCTTTTCCATTTCGATACGGCACGCATGGAGAGCTTTCTATGTTTGAAAAAGGCTCTCACCACCACTCCTATCATCTGTGCTCCCGACTGGGCCTTACCCTTTAAAATCATGTGCGATGCTAGTGATTTTGCTGTAGGTTCCATTTTAGGACAACAAATTGACAAAAAACACCATGTCATTTATTATGCATCCAAGACCTTAGATGAGGCTCAGCGAAATTACACAGTCACTGAAAAAGAAATGCTAGCCATTGTCTATGCATTCGATAAATTTCACTCATATCTTGTTGGTTCAAAAGTTGTTGTTTACACTGATCATGCAGCTATTCGCTACTGATGACCAAAAAAGATGCCAAGCCTCGACAATTAAAAAGATGGATTTTGTTATTGCAGGAATTTGATCTAGAAATCCTAGACAAAAAGGGATCTGAAAATGTCTTGGCTGACCACCTCAGTAGACTTAGCTATAACCCCATTGATGAAAATCCAATAAATGAATCCTTACCCGATGACCAATTGCTCAAGGTTGATTCCCAATTTCCTTGGTTTGCTGATTTTGTAAACTATTTAGCTGCAGGTGTATTACATCCCGAGTATACGGGACATTCTAAAGCTAAATTTTTACATGATGTCAAAAATTAATATTGGGATGAACCTTATTTGTTTTGACTTTGCGCCGATGGTTTATATCGTCATTGTGTGTCTCATGAAGAAAGCATTGCCATTTTGGAACAATGTCACTCTGGCCCCTATGGTGGTCACATGAGTTCCCAAAAAATGGCTAGGAAAGTCCTACAATGCGGATTCTTTTGGCCCACCATCTTCAAAGACTCGTATGATTATGTGCTTTCATGTGACCAATGTCAAAGGACGGGTAACATTTCCAAGTGTGACCAAATGCCTGTCACCTCTTGGCAAGAATTAGAGATTTTTGATATCTGGGGAATCGACTATATGGGCCCATTTCCTTCTTATTATGGGTTTACTTACATTTTAGTCACAGTGGATTACGTGTCAAAGTGGGTTGAAGCCATACCTACTAAAACATGTGACTCTAAACCCGTTAAGAAACTTTTTAAAGATGTCATTTTTCCTAGATTTGGAGTCCCTCGCACCGTCATTTCTGACAGGGGATCCCATTTTTTGGAGAAACGTTTTGAGGATCTTTTGAAAAAATAAGGGGTCTATCACAAAGTCTCCACTCCTTACCATCCTCAGACCAGTGGGCAGGTAGAAGTATCCAACAGACAAATCAAATCCATCTTAGAAAAAACTGTTGGACGAACTAGGAAAGATTGGGCGTTAAAAATCAATGACGCCATGTGGGCATATCGTACTGCCTACAAAACACCCATTGGCACCACCCCTTTCAGACTGATCTATGGTAAGCCATGTCACTTACCAATAGAACTAGAGCACAAAGCAACCTGGGCCATCAAAAGTATGAATTTTGATCTTTCCATGGCTGGAGAGAAACATTTTCTCCAAATGAATGAGCTTGACGAACTTAGGATGAGTGCCTATGAAAATGCAAGAATCTACAAAGACCGAACCAAAATGTGGCATGATGGTCAAATCAAGCGCAAAGACATTAGAGAAGGGGATCAAGTTTTAGTTTTTAATTCAAGATTACGACTTTTCCCTGGAAAACTCAAGTCGAGATGGTATGGTCCTTACATTGTCAAGTGTGCTTATCCACATGGCGCTTTTCTTCTCTGGGATAAAGTTTTGGGTGAGTTTAAGGTCAATGGGCACCATCTTAAAAGATATATCACCACTGAAGATATTGTCACGTCAGACTCAACCAAATTTCCACCCTTGCAGGATCTGAACCTCACAGACCCTTCACCTCCCCCGGATTCCAATTAATCTGATTTTGGTCGAGCCACGGCGTAAAATAAGGCGCTAGTTTGGAGGCAACCAAACACTATCTTCCCTTCTCGTTTGTTTTCTTATTTTCGTTCTTTTCATTCTATTTTATCTTGTTCCTGCTGTCGAGTCGATCGGTTCGCATAACCAGACACTCGGTTCGACGCAGTGCAATGGCCGGTTGAATTCCCAAACGCTCGGCTCGTCCGAACGCAGCATCTGTCCATTACTATTTTGATTTTGGCGGCCAAGGAAGACCAGCCGATCATTTGGCTATCCAACCGATCAGCTCGAGGGTCCATTGATCTATTTAACGCACCAGACGCAAAGCCTATTTCCCCCCTCGCAAACCCTATCCACCCCACCCCTTTGTTGTTCTCTTGATCGCTCGTTGGTTCCGCCACACATCTGGTACTTCAGCCGCCCGCCCGGAGACAACGCCGCCCGTCTCGATTACGACCTACAGAGCCTCCATTGCCACTGCCTCTCCGATTCTAGTTTCTCAGCCGGACAACTCACCTGAGCCGGCCGTCTGGCTTTCGGACCGCCCGCTCTCACCGAGCCAACCGTCTGCTTGTCCAGGATTCAGCCGCCCGCCTAGTTCTACCGCCACCCACATGCCTTCTACCACCGCCCGTCTTGCTCTCCAGACGATCGACGGAACCCGGGTCACCACCATTCCAGGCGTCCATCTTAGGGGCTGAAACGCCCAATTCATCTGCCCAACGTCGTCCGCAACAGATCCTCCGAGAGCTCAGCCGACCACCTGGTAGGGAAGCCGCCCGTTTCGATCGACAAACAATCGGCGTGTTTTGTTCTGCATCGCCACCTCTGTGGCTTCCTCCATGATTCAGCCGTCCGCTTGCCCGAGACTCAGCCGACTGTTTTGCTACTCCAGTCACCCGTCTTAGCCACCGAAATGACTATTTCAGCACATCAGACAGTCGTTTGAATCTCCAAACGACCGATTGGCTTTTCCAGACGATCGGTTTCTCCCTGCAGCAGTGATGATCAGCTACTTCCGCAAGGGCAAGGGCAAGGCCCCTGCATCCTCTTCCAGAGATCCTCCTCGCCATTCCAGTTCGCATCCCAGAATCCATTTCCATACACCGTCTCCTACGGGTGAGTCATCTCCCGAGCCAGTCGAGGAGATGCTTCGGGACATCGACGAGGCGGATGAGCTTCTCCGCAAGATGGAGGGAACTCAGAAGGTGGACAATGATCCAGACACAACCGCCCCTGTTCACCCCGGATAGCACCTATTCCGGGTAGCTATGACCAGTTTACTAGCGCTGACCACCGCCAGCGTTATGAGGATATGTTCACGATTGGTGTTTCTCTTCCTTGTTGGGTGTGCATCACAACCCTTGATGCTTTGGTCATCCGTGACGCCGTTGACGATATCCTCCGCAGAAACCACATCCTTAGCTTTCCCTACCGTATAACCTCTGTTTACTGTGATCTTACCCTCAAGTTTTTAAGTATTTTTCGCAGGCTACACAATTCTTTCGGTAACTCGAGTTGTAAATACCAGATTTTTGGGGGAAATCTGGAATCATCCGCCAAGCAAATCACTTCTTTCATCCTTGACGGCAGGGATGACTATTGGCTAGACCAATGTATGGCACGGTCTCACGACTCCTACCCCGACCATTATGACAGAGATAAGTTTTGGGCAGAGATCACCGGGCTTCTTCCCCGTCTTCCTAGTGGCCCCAAGGCCTCCTGCATTCACAACCCGGTAGTCTGTTACCTTCACCGTATTTTGACTTGCACCATTTTCAGTCGAGAAGGTACTCAGGGTGTAATGACTCAGGTAGAACTTTATGCTCTTTGGTGTCTTTTCCATGAAGAACCTTTTAACTGGGGCAATGCTATCATTGAGCATTTTGGTACCCAAGCTAGCCGAGCCACTTCCTCTTCTTTCCGCATTGGCCACTATGTTACCCAACTCTCCATCTTTTTGGGCTACACCCACATCACCTTTCCTCCGCTTGAGCCCAAAAACCACCTCATCAACACTCACTATTTGAAGAATAGTAGGTTTATCCATTTGGGCACCGATGGCGTTTATTACCTTTTGTTCAAAGACACTCAGGTGGTCCTCCAGCTCCCGTTACATTCGTAGTTTGCAGCAACAAACTACGTCTACGAGTTGACTGATTTACCGGGTCATATCCAGAGATTCTACCTGGAGCATCCAGATCCAAACACCTTCCCCAAGCCACAACCTCATAGGAGGAGCCTCTCTTTAGAGGCACACGACGACGTCACTGGACCGCCACCGCCACCTTCCAGACGTCGCACCAGGCGGCGACCAGATGACGACTCCGGTCCTTACGACTTCTACGAGATTCAGACTCAGTTGGATGAGATTCAGAAAGAGCAACAGAGACAGGGCCACCATCTCAATCACATATACCTGATGCAGCATTCGCAGGAGTCTTGGCATGTGGACAACGATCACTATGCCCCTAGTCGAACAGCTTATGATGAGTACGGAGCACAACAAAGTTATCCAGTCCCTGATTCTCCTTATTGGGAAAACTACTACTCTTCCCACCAGTAGCACCCTCCACCGCAGTGACTCTTCCCTCCATCTCTCCCTTAGAGTTTGCTCGAGTCGAGCAAATTTTTAAGTCTGGGGTGGGGGTGGGTGGTACGTGATCCACCCTTTATCTTCCCTTTTCAACATTTCCTTCTGCATTTTTATTTAATTGCTTTGTTTACTTTCAAACATAAGGCCTTTATCTAGTCGGCCGAATGTTGTACTTTATCTTCAAAATCAATTGCATTATCAAATTTATTTCAAAAAACTTTTGCAATATCAAGTTCCCTATGATCATGATAGCAATTTTTGGAAACAGTGGCTAGCCTTAGAGTATCAAATAGAATCAATTGCAGATTTTCTTAATTTTAGCATTAGATTAACTTATTCTTTTTACTCTCATATAATGTAGCTACATGTCTCTTTCTATCTTATGCAACGAAAACTCAAAAAAAATTATTTTTTTGTTGCACGGGAAAAATAAATCGCACGCCAAACCCTAAGTCCGGGGTGGCATGCCCTTCTTCCATACCCCACAAAGGGGTGTACCATCAAAAGATGCCAAAAAGAGCACACAAAAAAATTGTGGTCAATGTAATCACAAGTCCATGAAAAAATTATATCCCAAGTCGAATAGAGGAGGCATTTTTCCGTCACACCTCAAATTCTCTATTCCTGTGTAACAATCAACCCAATGAAAAAAGAAAAAAAAACGAAAAATGAAAAAATGATAAGTGTCGAAGCGCAAGTTAGATCAAGATTGTCTTTACAAAGTATGAGTTTAAAAAAAATAAGTTATGAAAAATGTTTTCCTGAGAAACATAGTGCTTGCAATTTGTGGTTCTAGGAGATGGGTCGCTTGGCCATGAAAAGGATAGAAGAATTGCTAATCTAGGGAGGATGAACTTGTTGATCCAAAAATTTTTGAATCATTTTTTATTTTTCAAATTTCTTGAGGACAAGCAAAACTTTAAGTCCGCGGTATTTTGATATGTGCTATTTCAGCACATCTTTTTTGCGAATTATTAAGCTTATCACACAGAAATACTCCATTCATCTCTTAAAAATTGCACAAATTGATATTTTCTCGTTTTATCACAAATTTTACAATCATGTGCATTTTAATGCAGTTTCAGGACTTAGGTCGATCGATTGGAACATTCAACTGATCGTCTCACAGCAGCAAACTGATCGTCTGACATCATGAAACGCTCGGTTCACCTTCAAGCATCGATCGTTGATCTCATCAGACGACGACTGAGATCGCCCAACTCCAGCTACCAGACGCTTGGCTGATGCCCATTGCTGAGAAACACGGAGTGGTTTTCAACACGTCGCCACCCTAATTAGGGTTGGCAACTGATCAATTGGCTGCACATTCTAGAACCTTCCAACCGATCGGCTGGTTCCCGAACCGGTCGGTTGGCAGCGCGCAGATAGCAAAAATTCCCAGCCGTCAGCCCCAAAGAACCCTAAACCTAATGTATTCTCCCCCCCCTCCTTCTCCTATAAAAGGAGGGGCTCTTCCTCCTCTTGGGGCATCTTGGATTTCTTGTATTGGGATTCTGAAGCAATTAGTCTTGTAATCATTCTCATATTATGCAATAAAGTATATGTTAGTTCAAGCATAGCTCTTTCATTCTTGTTCTTGTCTTTTCTCTCTGCCTTAGTTTTAACCTTCTTCTTTCCGTTCTTTAATTCTGGAGCAAGGAACAAAGAACTAAGCCATTTCATCGTCTCTAGCATAAGGATTAATCTCCTAATTTCTGGGCTAGACTATGGCTTCATTTCTTTCTTCCTCCGTCTCCCCTTCCTCCATGTGTGAGTAGACTTTTATCGGGTCAAGGGGAATAACCCCTTAGCCATGGTTTTAATGACTTCCTCTTAAATGATTAGATGGTAATCGATTTTAATTGAATGGTTGATCTTCGGATCGCATGTTAATCCGGATGGAAATGACCATGGAAATCTAGATTTAGAACAATAAAATCGATTACATAGACGTTTTGATATGACCGTGGATTTTCGTCTTTTAGGATGATAAACTAGGAAGCATGAGCACCAAAACCAATGGGCTCATGTGGAGTTTCTCTCTTGTGAGTTTTATATTCGCAAACCTTCATTGAATCGTCGTTTAAGATTTAGTTGTTATCACCTAGGATAAGGTGGTGAAAACCCCTACGAGCCTCGATTTCCTTCTCTTGATTTAATCACCGCATCCTTTGTTTTCTTTAATTCTTAGTCTTTCATTCATATAGTTTTGCTTGTGTTAACAAACTTCTTACTTTTTCCCTTGTGCATGTTTATTCTTGTTAAGTGCATTTCTTCTTGCATTAGTGTAATCACTCAAACCCCCAACTGGACTTTACTTTCTGCTTTAATAAAAAGAAAAATACCAAAAACAAATAATAAAGTTCTTCAATCTTTTGGTTCCAATAACAATCTCTAAATAGTTGTCCTGTGGGATCGATCCTTCTATACTACCCTTAAAACCGGAAGTAAAAAAGGTTTAAACTCTAGGATTAACCATCTTAGTGATTGATATTGCAAAACGACGAGTATCATATTGCTAAGTCTGACTACTCTCCTGGTCTACAATAGGGAAATGGCTCTCTGGCCTAAACTGGACTCCTTCTCTAACCTAAGCACACAGGCGGAGAGTTAAGCCACCTCTTTACTTTTTTGTACTCTAGTGTACTAGGACTTCTGGTTGATGTTGGACACTACAAACTATAAATTAAGGAGACTTCCACTAGGGCTTCGTCCCCCATGCCACTTTATAGCACATTTCGACCCCCGTATACTAGACACTGCCAAGCTTAGGTCATTTCACCCCTAAGGCGTAGACCTCACATAGGGGTTCTACGATGTTCAGGGCTCCTAATTCTATTATTTTATTATTCCTAGAAAGCTCTTTCTACATTGTACCCTTCTCTTACTTATACTTGACTATGGTATCTCTATGGTGTCACGTCTACTTATTTTAAGTTATAATACAACATGTATATCATTCTAAACTTGGCAGAGCAGTATATCCAAAACACTGTAATATACTGAATAATTAACATACTATACATGCCAGCAGACTAAAATTTTTAAATAAACAGATTTCATGTCCACTTGGCACATACACACTAGAATTATGCATATCAAACCAAATCTTGAGTTGTGCATCTCGTAATTCAATTAATAGTTAATTACTTATCATGACAAGAATTATTAATAATAACTAAGAACATTGATATCACAATACTTGATTCATTGAAAACCCTACCCTTAGGGTTTCATTTAATCACCAAAAATGCTACAAAGAAAGGTGTAATACATCTATCACGTACTTTTCAAATCTTTAAAATACATGATACCTGGGATCTCAATCCCTTATCACATTACTGGGAATTCTCATCCCTTCACATCATTATCATGATTACTGGATCTGGGTATTCAAACTCTTAGATCATCACATAGCATTGTTATCTCTGTAACAGGTAACCATTACCTCTAGGTCCTTAGAGCAAGGTATTCATTTCACTAGTTGTACAAGTATTCTCATGGATCACAAGGCCATCACACATCTTGTCACCTCTCACTAGGCAACAACTTATTCACATGGCACCCATAAAGATTTCATGTGACATAAACATTCATTGAATAAAGACTACTATCAACAAATCATATAAAATCAATATATGTATGAAACCTTGGAACTGAGTTGAATTTGGGTTTCCATGCCATTCACTAGGATATCATGCATCAATAATAACATTGAATAAATAAATTCTATCATGTCAAGAAAATCCCTTCAAATGGATTTCACGATATCTATTCGCAAATATCCAACTTTCCTCGCATCTAGGGTTTCACCCTCTTTACTGAGATATCAAACAAATACTATTCACTTTGAAAGAAATCCAAGATAGTATTTGACATATATTTACTATGAATTTAGATAAAAAATCATTCATAACCAAGGGGATCTAGATAAGAAATTTTCTCTATTTACTTATACAACAAATTTCAGTCATAGACAAATTCCCTATATTTCAGTTTACTCTTATAACCTCTGTGAATACTTAGGGAATTCTCATTAGGATGTATTGCATACATTTCTAATATGATTTTATCATCTGAACTTAATCCAAATAGAGGAAGAATCCATTTTATATCATTTTGCAACAACTTAGAACAAATAGACAATTCAGGGTTTGTAGTCGCATACTAGCAATTAAAGATTATGGATGAATTAACCAATTTTTGTGCAATATACAATTTAATGGAAGTTTTCACTCACCCTAATGTTGTAAAACACCTTAAAAACATAGCTCATCGCTGAAAATCTCAATCTCATATCAAATCCCTAGCAATTCATCCAATTCTTCTTCCTTTCAACTCGGAAACTTTAAAAAATGAGGGATTATGAAGAAAGAGTTAGAAAAGGGGAAGCTTTGATACCATTTTGGATCAAATAAGAGTAGGGATGGAATTTTGACATGTTATAGGAGATTCACCATGAAACTATATTCAAAGAAGCTAAACTTACATGATTTCATCATTCCTCAGACCGCAAAACCCTAGGTCAGCATCTCCATCAATTTCTCTTCTCAAACCCTAACTCTCTCTCTCTCTCTAGGATTTCGTTTCTGTAGATTTAATCAAGAATTATGAGAGCTCCTTGTGTGTTAGGTTAACCATATAGAGCAATTGAGTTTCTTGGGTTAATTGCACATTGACCCCTCACTAAACTTTTTCTTATTTCAGTAGATTGTTCTATCATAAAAAGGTTTATGTGAATTCGTGTATTAAAGAGAACAAACCTTTTTAAAAAATTATGATAATTTATTATGTTGTGTATAATTGAGTTTTAAATATTAATTTAAAATTTTAGATCATTTCAAGCTTCCATTAAATAAATAAAAATTGAATAGTGAACTGCTATCCAAAATTCTACAGAAATGTTAGTTACTGTAATTCATCTACTGATAAGGTCTAAACACATCAAAAATTATGAAAATTTTAAATTTTGTTTATTATGGAGTTTTAGATCTTAATTTAAAATTTCAGATTATTTGGAGTTACCAATAAATAACTAAAAATAAAACACTACACTACTAAAAAGCACTCTGTCAACATTTTGGTCGAAGTAGAGTTCGACTGAGAACCGCATTCAAAGGACACTCAAATATTCTGAAAATTTTCTCCAATATGAATTATTTATTTATCCATATCATATCCAAAATTCAATTAAATAAAAAAATATAGAAAATATGAAAAATTATTTACCACACTGCTATCCTGATCAAATTCCATATTCATGTACTATCAAAACCCTAATTTTTGCCGATTAGGGTTTACATTTCTCAAACCCTAATTCTTCAAACTAAAATCATAGTTAGAGTTTCTTTTTAGGTTTGAAACATCACAATTGATCAACTATCATTAATCAAGTCTAAACGATGTTCAATCTAATCAAGCATGTAATCATTCAGATAAACCTTAGTTTACCAATTAAGCACAAATGTGGTCATTACAAGTTGTCTAGCATTCCTAGGTGTAGTTACTAAGTCAGAGCCAAAGATGCGGACCTTAGAGGTATTCATGGACTATATTGATATGTTCCTGGGCGATTTGCTTGACATACCTCTGAGACAAAAGTGGACTTCTCGATAGAGCCATGTTCCAGGACAAACCTAATTTCTCAATCACCTTACAGGATGGCTCCCACCAAGTTGCATGAGTTGAAAAAGCAACTACATGAACTTTAAGACAAGGGCTTCATCCAACCCAGTAGTTCCCCATGGGGGTCACCACTCCTCTTTGTCAATAAAAAGGATGGATCACTCCACATGTGCATAGACTATAGAAAGATAAATCAGGCTACCATTAAGAACAAGTATTCCTTACCCCGTATAGATTACATGTATGAACAACTCAAAATTGCTCGAGTCTTTCCAAATATTGACTAGAGACACGATTATCACTACTTGCAAGTTAAGAGTGAGGATATCACAAAAATTGCTATTCAAAACCTCTATGGCCACTATGAGTTTTTGGTTATTCCTTTTGGGTTATCCAATGCTCTGAGTGTGTTCATCAACCTCATGAATAACATGTTCCAACCTTTCCTTGATACCTTTGTCATATTGTTCATTGATGACATCCAGGTTTACTCTGATGACCTAGACCAACACCATGGGCACCTAGCCTAGGTCCTTGATTTTTTGATCAAGTAGAAATTTTATGGGAAATTATCAAAGTGTGAGTTTTGGATATACCAAGTCATGTTCCTTGGGCACATCATATCTCGAGGAACTATTTTAATGGACCCTGTCAAGGTTGTATCCATTCAAGAATGGCTAGTCCCAAAGAATGAATCTGAGATTGGCAACTTCCTAGCTAGTATTCGTCAGGTATTACCGAAGATTCATCAAGGATTTCTTCAAGACTACTTATCCCTTGACCAAGCTCACTCAAAAAGATGAGAAGTCTATCTAGTCTGAATTGTGTGGATCAAGATTCTAAGGGTTGAAGTAAAACCTTACTACCACCCCCATTTTGAGAATACCTTTAGGAAATGAAGGTTTCAACATCTTTACCGACTCATCAAATATGGGTTTAGGGTGTTTGTGCTAGAACAATATAAGCATTTGGTCGCCTTTGCTTCCAGATAGTTCAAGTCCAATGAGTTGAATTATGCAACCCACGATCTAGAACTTGGTGCTATTGTCTATGCCTTGACGATTTGGAGAAACTACCTCTATGGGACTACCTTTGACATCCTCACCGACCATAAGATCCTGAAGTATCTACTGGCTCAAAATGGACCTGAATTTGTGACAAAAATGATGGATGAAGTACCTGAAAGGCTTTGACTTCACCATAGCTTACCATCCCGGCAAGGCCAATGTAGTTGTCAATGCTCTCAGTAGAAAACGTCTCAGTTATGTGGCTGCATTGGTTAGCCTGTGGAAGAAACTAGAAGATTTTTATCGATGGTCTCCACAACCATTGGCAGATGGGTTTCATCTTACCAATATCCATATCAAGTCAAAGTTTTTGACTGATCAAGTAGCATCTCAGTTAGCCATCCCAAAGTTAGAAAAGATGAAGGGTTTGTTAGATAAAGCTCAAATACACCTATTGGTGGGGGTAGATGGCATAATCCAATACAGTAGTTGTATTTGGGTTCCTAAGTAATTTCCCCTTGAAGACTCGTACCTTGCAGGAAGCTCACGAGTCTAAGTATACCATGCACCCTAGTACCACAAAGATGATTAAGGACATATAATGATACTTTAGTTGTCTAGAATGAAGAGAGACATAGCTCTAAATGTAGCTAGTTGTCTCACGTGACAAATGGTGAAGGATGGGAACCAACAACCAAGTGGTTTAATGCAATTTATTGAGATTCTTGAGTGGAAATGGGACTAGATCACTCTATATTTTGTGGTGGGTGTTCCCAAAACAAAGGAAGGTCATGATGCAATATGGGTTATGGTGAACCTCCTAACCAATTCAACACACTTCCTCGCCCTAAATATTACTTCCAAGGTGTTAGACTGTAACGTCCCCAGATTTTCTAAAAATTAATCTGATGTGTGACATCCAAATTGAACCCCTCACCTTAGTGAGAATCCCAATTTAAATACCACACACTAGGCTAAGAAGAAGAAAAATTGAGGAAGTCAGAAGGAAACAACAATAGCACATGCACATGAATAATAATAAAACCATACAATACATGTTCATTATTCAACATATAATTACATAATGAATTGTTACAACATTTGGTATTACATATTGAATAGCAAACTTCTACATATACATGTACTACCAATAAACAATAGGATCTTATGATAATAGGTCCACCTGTACATCAGCTCCCCACACAACTCTCAACTATCTTGGTTCATCAAGATCATATGTCCACATCACCTAAACAAAAGATTACATCACTACAACAAAATAGCCCTATACCAGCAACCAATAAATGTTGGTATAGATCCATAAATTCCGGTATAGGTTATACCAGCAGCCAAGGAATGTTGGCTATACTGATGTCGGCATAGACATTTACCAACATTTTTTTAAGACTATACCAGCACTTTTAGCCGCTGGTATAAATGTGTCAGGTTAGCTCATAATAGTCGTTATGACCTCTGTGCCGGCACTTTTAGAGTGCCAGAACAAACTAGATGGTCACCGGTATACATACTATTGGTGCCAATACTAACCAACTTTTTATCTATATGCCAGCATTGAGAAGCCGCCGGTATTGATGCTATAACCACCTCCAAATAAATGTTTATACAAATGGAGGGAAACATATATCATCATAATAAGCATGTTAGTATAGAGTGCTTTAGGGGAAAGTATATATATCTTAGCATTATTAGACTATTTATATATATAAGTTATAAAAAACTCAATGTAATATTCAGATTGTTGTCTAAAATGCACAAAATTCTCTTGAAACCATACAAACCACATCCATGCTTCTACCACAAGTTAAACATACACATGAAAACCTTTAATCCTTGTATAAATCATAACATGAAAAATATACAAATATAACCTTCCTTAAGTTCCACAAAAACTAAAACATGATTGTTGATACAAAACAAATGACCATATATTTCAAATTTGAATAAGGTTCAACAATATCGAGACATAGACAAAACTGTTTGATGCTACATGAACACAAGAAGTGCAGCACTTCCTTCAAAAATTTCACAAAAACTATGACATAATTTGATCAATTTTTAGTGTGAATAGTGTCTTCTTGCTTCATGTTTCTCCATGATTGATAGGACTTCCCTGCATAATGAAAATCATGAATTACTAATACAATAATATGGTCTAATTTGCTAAAACATAAACACATGTTTTAATCTGTATGGTTCAATAACATGAAAGTGATTAAAATATTTAGATGGTGTCACCTAATTGTTATTGACATTTTGGTTCCGCTTTCCTTCAAGTCTCAGAAGTTTCTCATCAAGGAGTTGGAACTTCTCTTGAAATTCATTATTTTGGGCATGCAAATTCTCTTCACGTGCAAGAGCATCTTGCAATTGTTCTTCAAGCTCCAATTCATGAGCGGTTGGCTCCTTCCTCTAAGTATTAGCCCTCGTGGCACCAAGGCCCCATGAACGAAGTCTACCATGTTTTTTGGGAAGAACTTGTAAAAGTAAATCATGTGGACCATTCTCTTCAATAACTTTTTCTAAATTTGCATCGTGGGTTTGAATCTCATCTATTTGTTACTGTATGTGGCAAGAACATTTAGTATTATACAATAATTTCATATTAGCTAAAAAATTACAATATAAATTATACAATGATTAGTGTTTCTTGTGGTAAAGGTGTTCCATCCTTATGACAATGAGCAATTCTCCAAAGATCACATCTTGAAGGCCTCTTTCCATTTCTTTTTAAAGTCTACAAAAATAAAATAACAATGTAAATCAATATCAACAAAAAAATCCATTTTGAAAATGTAATTAAACACATATAGTTACCTCCTCATGTATTCTTATTGCATTATCCTTTGAACCACAGGTTGTATTCAGTGATTGCTTACTTCTAGAAATTTTATTTCTCTTTGATAGTAACTTCATAAAATAAACCTCGAGGATTTTAAGAGTGTTCCATTAACGAAATAATTGAAAAAACTTTAAGTTTACCTCTCCTTTAGGTGAGAACCAAAAGTCAATAAGGACATCCCACTGGCGTGGATCAACTCTATCATCAGCAATAATCGCTTCATGACATTTTTCCTTATCTGGATAGTATGGGTCAAAATACTTTTGTTTCAACTCACTCTCACTCTTGACACTCCTCCATATTTTAGAAAGCTTTTGAAGAATTCTTAGCTTTGAATTAGGATGTTGAGTAGTAAAATGACTCTATACAATAAATGTGTCATGAAGTTATTATTGTATATACATATTCATCAATATAATTAAATTATAAACATAAAAATAAGGACCTTAATATTATCCCATGCTTTTTCTATGTTTGTTGGATTATGTGCTCTCCAGTCACATACATCAAGTGGAAGAATGTGACTTTTTCATGCCAATGTTGATAAAAAAGCTTGGTAGTTCTTGACTTCTTTTGGTGGTCCCACAGGTCTACCCTTCTCATCATATTCAAGTTGAGCAAGATCTACTCTTGCCCAAATTTCAAGAGCTTTAGTATGGCCTCGTGTGCGCAATGGAACTGGGAGATAAATATGAAAATAATGAATTAAGAAAGATAGAAAAGAATGATATGTTCAAGAAGTAAAAATCATACCATTTGGTTCCCTTTCATGCTCAAAGAAAGGTCAGTTTTCATCCTCAATCCTATTTTCCTCTTGCCTAGGAGCCTCATTTAGTGTCAGCCGATTATAAGCATGAGATTGGCGTGTGTTGCGACGTTCCATTACCACACTAGTTATATATTTTCAATCAATAAACTATGAGCAAGAATAATGAATACTATGTTTTTAGAAAAGTAAAAATTTAAATATAAATTTAAAACACAAAAGTCAACAACAACACTTTTCATTTATCATAAAAATAACAAATAAAACCACAACGATAGGGGTACATGTCAACTATGTAATCATGATTTCTATATACAAAAGTAAAGTTCTTAACATTCCATGATCAATTGGGATTTGAAAAATATCATGCAACATATCATGCATTCCAACATTTATATTTGACTCTTCATTGATATCCATGTTACCATGACTCACATCATTACTTTCTCCCTGAAGAGTCCATAATGTGTAGCTTTGCATAATACCATAAATTATCATATCATCTCTAACATCATGGCGTGTTTTCCAACTACCATTTATGCATCTAACAGACGGGAATAAGATTCTCCCTCTATTGGATGCATGATCAAATGCAAAATCTAAAATTTTTTGTACTCTTTTAGCATACTCCAAACTAGCACGTAGTTTGACCATCCACGACTTGTCCATAATTTTTTTTTATTTAATTAATCCAACATATGAAAATGTATACTGACTCAAGTGTTATCACTTGGAGGTAAAAAAATTCAAAATTAAAGTCAAGTAGCCATTAAATTTTAATTCCAGATCTAATATCATTGTAATTGTTTTATTATTTCATGACTATTTTTTATTTTGGTGAAAATGTTACAATACATGGATTAAATAAGTACCTATGTGTTTAACTTGATATCCAATATCATGACTAATGAGACGTTATCATCAGTCAACACACATACTAGTCTTAATATATTGTTGTCGTCTAAATTTTCACAATAATATCTACTTAGAGGCCTATACAAGAATGAATTTCTTATCATACACATGATATCATGTTCAAGTCCTTAACCCAAAATCACACATCATTCAGTCATTAATTCTTAAGACATTATTATGTATATTCATTATCTTATATTGAAATAAACATAATAATTGGAATTATCTTTATTAATAATATTTTAAATTACAAAGTATGTCATTACAATCATCATAGGATTGTCTGTCTAGGGATACTACCAACTGTTCAAGCATTGTAGAGATTAAAAAAGCCACAATCATGATCTCTCTTTTGCTCACCTTTTCCAACCCCGTAATGGTATAATGATGTAAGAACTCAGGATTGACGATCCCCCATATTATATTCATGCACAAACTTTGTTCTTTTAGGTTATTTCATATTATCTTAGGAACATACTCATGTTTCATAAAATCAAAATCTAGTTTACCTCTTTGGGATAGAAAATCCTAAAAGGATGGTGTGGGGCTTCCTAACACCTTCCTCACACGTAAACAAATGTCTTGACCTTGTCTTTGGTTTACTTTTTTCCTTATCCATTGTCTTTCTAAAGATTTTTCATGAATTTCTACATTTTCCTCATCAACATGGCGGAGATTCAATTTTCTGTCCCTGCGACTAATGTCTAGTTTTGGGTTTCCAAAACACACCAAATCGACATTTAGTTTTATGAGCTCATGGAATGTTTTTTATGTTAAAATGAGTTTTTCTAAGTGTTTTGGTCTTACGTGGAGAAAATTTTGTCAAGAACCTCATGAGATCTCTCATGCATAGAATAAGATTAGAGGTCAAATTAATTATGGAATAATGACTTTGATCAATGTTAATCCTAGACAATTAGATTAATATTTTTTATGATATTCACTCTTGTTCAAGTATAATTTTACTCTTCTAATAGAATACTTAGCGATGCTTACTCTTATGTAGTTTCATTTTCATGCACATAGGGGATGTCATGTTTGCGTGTGAGAAATACCAAAGTATTAGTTACTTAAAGAGTAATACTCAATGATGCTTACTCTTATGTAGTTTCATTTTCATTTTCATGGCTTGAAGTAGCTTATGAACTTAAGGAATTGGAGCTTCATCGTAATGTAATTTTAGTTGGCGATTCATTCATCCCCTTGCCTGGTTCAAACTCATGACCTCTCAATCTTACATCATCACTTTTACAACTGGGGTTCCACTTTATTGGCTCATCCTAATGCAATTTGAACTATAATGGAGATGCTGAATTTGATTTTTTCCATCTATTCGGATCTTGGTATAGGTTTATGCTTCAATATATGATTTAATTGTGAATTTTTTTGAAGAGAAAATAAAATATTCTATCAAGAGTTGTTAGGACTTCTGTAAATAATAATCATCACATTTTTACATGTTGTTCTCATCAAATGAAATTAATACTTCTCCTGATGAATATGCATATTTTAAAGTGAAGTGTTTTTAAAACAATGTAAAATTATGATGGTTTATGATGTTTATAGTTAGTTGAGGTCTGGTTTGTGTATCTCTCATGTGGGACACATCATCACATGCCATGTAATGCTCAGTAGACAAAAGCAATAGTTAAATGTAGAAGATAGGAAATTGCATAAAAGATCGAATATATATTATATAATGAATTTTCAACATTTAAGAATGTGAAAAGTAGTGACATTGCTCTTGTATATTCATCATTCATCCTTATGTATCTACAACGACACCAATTTTTGTATGCAGTGTCCAATTGGAAGATGCCAAAAGTGGATTTGAGAGTGCACTCAAGATTTTAATCTTATTCTCACCAATATTCTCCTCAAAGATGCAATTTCTAAACGATTTATGATGACAAAAACTTATCTATGATTTCTTTTATTTAGACTAAATTTTGACATTCTATTGGTTTCATGAGCAACCAAAATATCCATATCCAAGTCTTCCCCATGTCAGGTACCAAACATAATTTATTCAAACTTATATTTAATGTGTTGTTAATAATTGGTGATGATTTTTACTACAACTAATATACAAATATACACACACTTCGTCTAACCTGACAAGAAATGAATGGTGTCAACTTTGATTGATAGATCGAGGACTAACATGCTCAAATAGAAGTTGATCTTTGGCTATGGAAACTAGGCATCTGTAATACTAGATTGTGGGATATCCAAAAAAACTCTTTTGTCGATTAACATAAACATTCCAACATTATATTACTACAAACTATATAATTAGACAAATATGTCACTTTGGTTGTTTAATAGGAAGAAACATATTCTATTCAATGGTCTTGTATTTATAGGGTATAATCAAAGATTCTTAGCAAACAGATAGTGGAATAATTACAGGAAATGATCAATTCAAGAGCTCCTTAAATAGTTTATGGAAAACAAAGTGATATTGTTTGTTAACAAAGTGTCCACTGTAGGACATTGAGAAAGATAAGTCTTGTAGTGGCACACTATAAGTCAAAGTAACCCCATTGGAATTTTCTTATTTATTATGCCAAATATCATGGCAGCTCCAACAATAATTTTTTAATTGTTTATCTTTTTAGAAAAATGAAAAACCACCAATGGATGTGGTAATATCAGGGGTGGAATTAGAAAATGTAAGAAGGGGGGGGGGGGGTGAGTTAGAAGAACTTGGTTTTAAATGCAACATGAGGAGCTGAGTTAAAAAAGTTCGAAAAAATACGTCTTGGGTGAGATTGGAACCTAAGTAACTTGTCTAGAAATAACAACCTAATATCAATCCAACTAGTAATTTTACTTGGTATTATATCCGAAAACGTTCTATATATACTACATCTGCCAATGCTATATATGTTTTAATTCATCGATATTATTGATTGGGGAAGGGGGGTTTCAGCCCCGGTTGCTCCCCCCCTCTAGATCCGCCTGTTATTTTTATTCCTATTTGAAACATAGCTAGCATGTTTTGTAACTTTATTTCAGTCATATATAGTGGTATGAAACTACAACTAAAAAAAAAAACCTTTTTTATCGTTCGTAAATCTTAAGTTCAGTTTTAGTATGGGATTGATAAGTCAGCAGCTGAGCGACAGAGACAGGTGGACGTCGGGCAGACACACACACAATGGCGTGATAAGGCATTAGTTAGTTGTCTGATTTCATCATTGTGGCAGGTGGAGAATCCTCACTGTTGAGAATTTGTCTGAGTAGAAATTAAGTAATAAGGTAGGCGCCGCTTCATCAGCCGTCAAATGAAAAGTCGATGGTATACTAGACTGTTAATGAAGGTTTGGTACTGATCAGTTTGTTTGCTTACGTACTGACGAATCAACCAACGACACGGATCAGCTGCGGTATGTCAAGTTCAAGTAATCATGCTCAGCAAGGGGTGCAATCGGGTATTATTTACACAGGCGAAATGTAAAATAATGTCCACTAGACATTACTTGTGATTTGATCAGTCGGCACTATTCAACGGTGCATTCCATGTTAAAACTTGTGGCTGAGAACGCCACTGACAGCGTCCAATATGTTACGTAAACATCTTTTGTAATTTTGAAGTAGTAGCTTGCACAAGCACGTGCGTACATCTTCATCCTCGATTAGTTGAAATGTTGAATCCTCCGTAGTGATCGCCTGTTTGGAATTATTGTTTCTGCAAAGCATGACTCTGTTATGTTAATTTACAATGTGATATCAAACTCCATCATCGTACTACACCCAACTAAACAAACCAATAAACCACGGTATTATAATTCATAAACATATCTATGGGTTTCCTCAGAGGCTGTCCCCATTAAGTCCAGGTTAGCCCATGGCATCACGGCCACCGGCGTGTGATACTATATTCTGGATAGCAGGAGTTGTGCCCCCCGTCAGCAACTCAGTTATAGTATCAGCCACTTACCATCTATCATCGAAAGTGTCTGGAAATGCAACCAGTTGCATAATGCAGTTTGTGGATGATATTTTTTAAAATGATCTACTTGTTGTTGATATTAGTTGTGATTGTGGAGATTGTCTGCACAATATATGGAAATGCAAGCATGGCTGCCCCGTGACTGCAAGCAAGGTTATAATAAGCAAAGCTACTTCTCAAGTACTCAATCATATTTGGTTCTATTTGTCAATGTATTTTTTTATAACTCTACATGTTTATCAGTTTCTTCCCAAAACCTCCCTCTCCTTTTTGAAAATGAAGGAGTTTCCCTAAAGTTTCAGAAATCCTAACCACCCATCCACTCACCTTAGAACCGTAAAGTTGGATGGCGCGCTGGTGTCTTTCTTCTTTTCAAAATGGTTTTGCGTTAGTTGCTTTTATATAATGGTCGGTTTGTTTTCGTTTTTGACGTATACATGTTCTCCTTTTACGTATAGGCCGGGTTGTTAAAATTCTGGGTGGTTTAGTTCCGGGTCAAAAGGAAAGATTTAACTTTTTGATCATCAACAGAATAGACATGGATTTCGGCCCGTCTGTCGAATTTGAAACTAACTTAGATTTGAACTTTTGCAAACTTAAAATTTTGTCCGTTTGACAAATCCGAAACTTATATCTGAATTTTCTCAAACTTAGAATTGGTACGGGTTGTGGAAGCCTAATTGCCATGGACCTACTTTAAGTTTGTTCTTCTGAACCTAGCTTCCAACTAAATTGTCAAAAAGAGAATGCAAAATCAGCTTTCTCCGGATCACACGGAGTTGAGTTGATAGGTTTGTATGTATGGTTGAGTTGAGCCATAACCAGGTGACCTTAAACAAAAATCGAATATGAGTGACTTCTGGTCGGGCGAATATCTGACCATATACAAAGTGGTCAAACTTGGATTGATGTGGATTTGTATATGCAAATATTAAATTGTAAAATACACACATTTATAAGCTAAACATAAAATTGCTCATGAAATTATAAAATTTTGTAACCTTCCTTAAGTTATTAATAAAAAATATTAATGTGATACATGATGTCGTTTATTTGTAAATTTTGTAGAAGATGTGGGGTAATTTTGAAAAAATGAGTCAATGATTTAATTCAGCTTCAATTTTGGTTTTCAATTTGATAAGTCATCTTACTCAAAACAACCATAAACCTAGAATTCTTTAGTAAATCTACACATAGTAGGAAGAGGATATAAATATAAAATAAAATGCTAGGATAAACTAGTCATTATATGAATGGGAAAAGGCCAAACCGATGTAAAAGAGAAATATTAACAAAGTTTTCATTAATAGTAGTGTAAGTGGAGGGAGGATACAAGGATTTGTGAATATGAGGTATTTTTTTCTTGATACTTTCAACAAAGGAAGGAAACTTTGGGTGAACAGAAGTATTGAAAATGGCATAAATTCATAGCTAGATTCAGGTTATAAAATATTGTATATTATTAGGAGCTCAATGTTTTACAAATCCAAATTCAGGGAAGTTTGAGATTTGGCTACTCTGATAAAAGTATGGCACCTATTCAACCCGAAGGAACTCGTGTTTGATTTTTTCCTATGGTTACATAGTTAGGGCTATAAATGATATTTGAACCTATAAAACTGTTAGTGATATGCCCTCAGAGCCAATCATATGATGATTATAATGACACATCTTCTAATTGATATGATAATTAGTAAAGGCAATTCTAGTTATTAGGTCTGTTTCAATATGGGATAATGGATAAATATAATATCATCCTTAGAATGTATGACTCAATTACATGTGAGTTCAAGTTGAGGATCTGAATATGAGATCATGTGTATGTGAAGCTTCTTGTCTTAGTCCATATACTAGTACAGAAACCATTTTTAGTGTCAGTTAAAACAACTCTATAACGTCGGTTAAAAACTGACACACAAGTGAGTGACACTATAGTCACAAGTCTAAGACGTCGATTCTTTGGGGAGGGCAAAACTAACGCCAGAGATCCAGCGTCGGTTGGTCGAAAGAAGAAACCAGCACAGATTAGGGTCATAGGCATTGGTTTTATGACAAAAACTGACATCAAAAGAGCCATACCAGGTCACATTTGTAACTGGTAAAGGACCCTACATCGTAGGTTGGTAATAACCTGACACCTATCGTGATGTACAATGTCGGTTGCAGACCAAAATAACTGATGATTTTGATGTCAACTGACAGTTATATCTAACAAATTGATGACTATGACATGTTGTCCACTGTGACCGTGTTGTCTACCACGACCGTTTTGGTTTTTTCTTTTAATATCGATTATTTTACTAAAACTGATGACTTAGGCCTATAGTGTCGGGTTTTTTATTACAACCGACGACTAAGTTTTTTTTTAGATAGTAGGTCTGTAGCCTGCTGTCTGGCTAGTCAGCAGGATGTAGAACCTGCAGTTCAGTTCCGAATTGTAGGTTAACAACATCTTGTGAGTTCAACTTATCTGTAGGCTACTAAACCTGAATAACAAACAAAATTTATATGCACATAATTTTATTCATTCTCCAATTCCATTGTATCACATGTGCAATCATAATTCATTCATCTTCACATTCATTCATACACATATTACTTCATTTATATTTATATACCAATTTCATTCTCATGACGTGAGACATTCATTCATTCATCTTCACATTCACACACATGTATATATAGATCATCATTCACTTATGCATCAAATTTAGAGTTGCAAGAATTCATAAGTACCATATGTATAATAAAATTCAAATTCCTTCTTCATCTTCATCATCTCAATCTAATTCAAAGTTCATTTCCCTTTCGAAGGCTTCTTCTCATTGTTCCATTGTCTCATCTAGTTGTTCTCTCGTATAGGGCATGTGTACATCTAGTAGGTTTTCTCGCGTATCAAAGTCTTTTCATATTAAATAGCTGCAAAAATAATGACATATATAATTAATAAGTTTGATATGCTCATATTATCTAATGATATTGTATACTTATGATGATCAAGACTACATATATGGATTACATTATGTATCTTGTCGATGTCTACTGCCACACATCTGACAATCATGTCCATATATCACATCACATAGTATGCACATGACCAACCATTGTCTTGTATAGAACACTATAAATTTCAACATACATAACGTTAATAAATAAAAGTAAGCATAGTTGGCATAAATACGCATTGGAGTCAGAAAACTACCTCAATATTCTCCCAAAACTATCACTTTATTTTTCGTGTCCACCTTTCCTCCAACTTTTTTGAAACATTTTTATGGCCCTATACGTTTCTATAACACATTGAATTCACATTAGTAAATAGTCATGTAATATATATGCTAATGGATATAAATATAAAAATTTACTCAAGTGAATAACCCCCTTTTCAAATCGTGTCCCCCATCATCTATTTTGTCACCCTTAGGATCTAGATAATAAAAAGTTAGTGTCATTGGACAACAACCAATAAAACTCAATGGTTATTACTAAGTGATAAGAAGACAAAAAAATATAACTCAAAATCCACAATGAAATGTATTTTTTTAAGGAAAAATTATAAGCAAAGTAAGTAAACTTACCCAACATTGTATGGAGATAATATCACACTCTATTTCTTTTTATAAAAATATTTAAATGTGATAGAGAAATATAGGATAGCAGTTGTAGGGCCTTTAATTACATGTCTAATCAAGGATTGAACAAGAAATCCCACATGGGTCATTGAAAACTATGTACAAACCCTATGTAAGTGGCTTCAATATATATATCATGCATACATTAATATATAAAAAAATAGATCACCATATATAAATGAGGCATACAACTATATAAGATCTCACCATATCCAAAGTTATATCATAGATGTATTCAACCAAGCAAAATGAAACAACTCTAAAACATCTTGTAGAAATATACTAGTATGATAATGTTGAACTACAACATCCTCCTTAACAGAAACCATCATAAGTGAATCTTCTTCATGTTCACCTATAAATAGTGCCATATTCTGCATCGAGGACCTATCGAGTTGAATAGGTCCTGCACATTCCAACTAAGCAATTATGGAGCAGGTGGAGGTGGACGAGGATGAGCTTTAATGGGTTCTTTGGCCCTATGTCCTTCATATATATAATTTCATCTCACTTGTCATACAAATGTAATTTTATCATAGATCATGATCAGTATTGATAACTCTTGCTATGGGCCACACAACCGCGCCACCTTCTACTTCACCTATTATCTTAGCATCAGGGTATTCATACGGTAGTGGATACATATTCCAAGCTTCATAGACAAGCCTCGGACACAAACCAACCATATCAGCGGGTAATGGAACACCATGAAGTGTGGCACCTATAAGGGGTAGGTAAGCCTCACCCACAACAACGACATATTCTTGTAATTTTTGATCGCATGGTCTCAACCCCTACAAATTTGCACAATGTTTTATATATATATACCTAAACATATCATCTTTAAAAGACTACTATGTCATAAAAATACTTAAATCGGTCGTGCTAGGTGTTGGGTCCACATGATTACTCCCAACCAACTCTGTCATAGGGGGGTCCACCTCCTATGAAGCGCGGGGTGACACAACTGGTACTATCTGAGCAGCTGACTGACAAGGTACCCACTGGCTCGTTGCTTCCTGAATTCCCTTTGCAAATAACTCTTTTAGTGCCTCTTTTGAGAATTTCCCTTTCTGGATAGATTTACGCTCTGATGGCCCAAAGAACACTCCTATACTCACACCAGTGCCTGCAACCCCAACACGTCCAGGGTGCTCTGTGTTTCCTAGAGAAATTTTCACTTCATCTCGTGTTCCCTCAGGGATGAACTTGCCTTTTTTCTTTGCTTATGGAGCTCCCTCTAATCATCACCAATAGTAATTGGTAAGTAAAACATAACAATCATCGATACTTATTGCTCTGAGAGTTGAATTTTACCATTTTCACAACCGCCTCTATAGTTGTGGGGTTGGTTATTTCTCTAGATTTGGACTATCTCCCAACTATCCATATATCATTGCGAAGTAGAAATTCAGTAGTGGTAGTAGAGGACTCAGCAGTCCCAGGAATAGGCTGCTAAGAAGAAGACGCATGTAGTAGGTTTTGGTGAAGATTTGCATAGCCACCTAGACCCATCATGTGATTGTGAACATTCTTTGCACACCTTTCTCTTTGAGCATCACTTGCAACCTAGTTAGTAAAAATTACCAATAGTAACTGGTAAGTAAAACATAACCTACTATCTCAAGGTAAAACAATGAATTCATAAGAATGTATTCAAAATGGGGAGTGAGGCTTAATACATTGAATTTTATCAATATTTTGCATTGCAACAAACACCTCTCATGCAGCCGGGTCAAGATAACTCCATTACTCAGTGGCTGACTTTTTCCTCTTCTCAGCCTCCCGTATGTATAGTCTTGTCAGATTTGTTCTATAGTTCCTCAGAACCTTCTCCACAACATTGCATCACCTTTTTGCGATGAAAATTTTCATCCAGATCAAATATTCTCTAAAAAATTTCATATATTTAATGGAATATTCTTAAAAGTAGAATTGTAAATAGTTTTAAAAATAAAATTGCAAATGATAATATATCACATTTTAGACAATCTTTCAAATTGACATAGTCCTTTTAAAATAACACACATTCATTCGAGAATGCATATATTTTCTTAGGTTGTAATCCCATTGGGCACAACATTTTCTTTAATTTGTATATTGAGATTAGAAGCTTGTTGACTTTAGGAAGAATTTCTTTCAATAAAGATAGCAATGACATGAAGATTTTGTCAATCCACTATAGTTAGCCTTCAGAGTATACAATCTCAATACATCGCTCAGCTTCGTAAACTTAGTGCAACCTAAGTATAATGATCTCTCAACATCATGCACAATGTTTCTAAATAAAGAAGGTGGATTAGTGTGTTCTACCCCCACAACTATCTAGCATCACATCAACCATGTCTATCAGAATCGGTTCGTTCACATCTACATCATCGGTGACAGTTTCTTTTTCAACACAAGTATTATTATCAACATCTACTGATCTCACCACTAGATTCTCTCCATGCCAGTACCATTTTGTATATCCTAGAATAATCCCATTGTACATGATAGGACTTTTGATTTCATCAATAGTGTTGATTTTCAAGTTGTTATTGCAATGCCTACATGGATAGTAGAGCCTATCTCCAGGTTGTTTCCTATATTCCTCCACAAATTTTATAAATTGTTCAACACCAATGATAAACTCTGGGGTGCAGCGATTTTGAATGGACATCCATTATCTATCTATTCTATGATCAAAGAAAAACAAGGATTAGGGTTTTGGGTTTACATGATTAGGGTTTAGGATTTACAGATAGAATAGGGTTAATTATTTTGGATTTAGAGAAAAGGGTTTATAGATGAGGGTTTAAGGTTTAAATATTAGGGTTTATGATTTATATATTGGGTTTAGGGTTCATTACTAAATGTGTATACCACCTATCTCATTCTTGAACATATAATCTCACTAGTAAGTGTATAATGTGTATTCAATTTTTAAGAAAATTTTGGCAGCATCTTCCCGTAGTTCTCCAAGTACACTGATGTAGATGGGAAAATATCCACCAACATATGTACTTAAATAACAAATGGGGAAATGATGAAAAAACATCTTGATAACCAAACATTCATTATAAACTTACATCCATCTCCCAAAGCCATCTTCCTTAGATCATCAGAACTAGGAACCACAACTCTTCCGTGTTAACATATTATCCCATCCTATGACTCATGGAAGCCATCTCGCTTCTCACTTCCAAACTCTAACCATATTTGGTGTATTGTAGTACCATCTTATTGTGTATTACGGATCTGCTGCCTCAATATAGGCTTCACCTGTTACCGTGCCAATAGACTTTCCAGCATAGACACTTCCAACTAGACGTTCATCTGATGTGAGGAGACCAACATGTCTCGCTTATGGCATACCAAAGAGAACAACTGTGCCTTCTCTATAGATGATGACGAAGAAGAGTTCCTTCTCAAAGCATATGCCATGGCATTATCCTTTCCTATATGGTAATCAATTGTGCAGTTGTAGTCTTTTATTAGCTACATCTAGCATCTCTACCATGTGTTCAACTCCTGCTATAAGAAAATGTACTTCTGGTTCTTATGACCTGTGAAAATCTGACACTTCTTGTGGTAAAGGTACTACCTCCAGATCTTCAAAGCATGCATCACTGCAGCTAGATCTAGATCATAGATTGGGTAGTTCTCCTCATGTTTCTTAAGTTTTCGTGAAGCAAAAGAAATCACATTCTTGTCCTGCATCAGCACAAAACCCAAACCATTCCTTGATGCATTGTAAAAGACTATGTATCCTTTCCCTCACTTTGGAAGAACTAACACTAGCACACTAGTCATCTTCTCCTTTAACAATTGGAAGGGACACCGACACTTGTAATCCCAGATGAAAATCACATCTTATTCCTTACAAATTGAACTGGACCACCCCATGGTGACATACTAGGCCTCATAAAACCTTTACCAAGTATCTCTTGCAACTATTTCTTTAACTCTGCCATCTTAGTCTGTGCCATCCTATACAGTGGCTGAGCAATAGGCTTGGTACCTAGGACCAGATTGATCTCAAAATCAATCTCTCGAGGTGGAGGAACACCTAGAAACTCCTCTGAAAACACATCCTCACACTCATAGACAACTGGTACCTCCTAAATACTTGGACTCCTCACCTTCGTATCCATCACATGGGCCAAAAATGGCTCACAACCCTACCTCATCAACTTCTCTTTCACCATCGTTGACACTAGACACGTCGGGAGAAGCTTCCTATCTCCTTAGAAGATACATATCCCATCGACATCCTAAAAAATCACCACATTGGCACTACAGTCCTAGACCACCTGACACTTCTCCAAGGTATCCATTCCAAAGATCACATTAAATCCATGCATGTCAAGTGGTATGAGATCCACTTGAATGCCATCTCCTAAAAAAGAAAGGGCATAGGAAGGACACACCTCCTGCAACTCTACAGAACCAACCAATGGGGTTTCTAAATGAAGTCTATCACATCTACGTCTAATAGGAAAATAGCTAATAGCAATCATTTCATGAGTGATAAAAGAGTGTGTTGCACCCGGATCAACCAAAATAGATACAAAGTAAGAAGAAGACAAATCAGAATGAAAAAACTCTATATGACCTGTCACTACTCATGGGTTGACCATTACTTCTGACTAACTCATGACACTAGAATCTAGCTGTTGCCTTCTAATGTCCTCATCCTCTGTTGGCTTATCCTGAAGAACTAGCATGTGATGTCTGTCCATGTCCTCCTCCTCCTCCACTGTTGTATTGTTGTCTCTATTAGCCCTGTTGACTCTATCGCGGCTGCTGGCTCACCCCATCATCCTTCATGGAACAAAACTTCTTAGTATGACTGACTTGGACACACTTGTAGCATGTTCTGCTCTCATACTATGGTCTCCATGGCCCTATCATTGATTTGACGTTGTGTTGGGGGCTCTTGATAGTGGAAAGCTATGACCTCTTCCTTTATTGGGCGACCACTAAGTCTGTGCACTGGACCTCTACAGAGTTGGTGGTGCAGAAAACCTAGGCTTCTTAAAGCCTATAGACAACTATCCCTAGTATAGTACATGCCTCTTCTTGGCCTTCTTCTATACCACATATCATTCAATCCACATGATAGATTCCAAGAATGTCGCTAACTTCTCATGATTCTCAAGCGCTACCATTTTTGTCGTCATCTCTTTGTTTAGACCCTTCTTGAAACATTTAATCTCTCTACATCTGTCGCTTCCATGTGAGGATAGAACCACAACAACTCCATGAATCTTTCCTCATACTCATTGATTGTCATGGTGATGTGGCTTTTATTGTACTAACAAATCCACCTAGGGCTGAAAGCCCTATATTTTTAGCAAAACCCTGTGCAATAATGTCACCCGCAAGTGGACGGGTCTTATCACGGTATAGTTAAGGATCAAATCCCAAGGGACAACATTTTTTAAGAATCTTTCTAGTCAAATCTGGATCAACTAAGACTAATATTTAGAACAAGAGTTGATTTGGGTTTAGTTAAACTAATTGCAAGGAAAGTAAAAGAGCAGGATTAAAATTGAGTTTAGATTAATGATGAGAACCACTGGGGTGGAATCGGGTTCACCACAACTACACATGCAAACACATCCAAAACACATCCAGACAAGATACAACTATCCAAATGGAGTAGCAAACCATCCGTTAGGAAATGGAGTTTGTGTAAGCATATCCATGGGCTCGATGTCTTGTTACCTATGGGTCACACACTTACTACACTGAAGATATCCCTTTGGAAGTTCTCGTCTGGGCATCAACCATGTTCATCAATATTCAACTATAATTTTTAGCCAGCTAGGATGAGAATTTTCACTTATAAAAAAAGGATCGGGGTCGAGTATACTTAAAAGTTTATCAACATTTATTTTCTTTGATCAGGGACAGAAAATTTTGTATGGAATTCACCCACGAGGATTAATCAAAAGGAACGAATTTCTTTGTCTGATATTTGATAAATACTAGATTTGATAAATACTAATTGAATTCTATTAAATCTTAATGTAGTATGGATCAATATAGATAAAGTTATTATATCCATCCCATTTTTTTACAAAAAAATGAGTTGCAATTGTGTATTTCAAAGCCATTCCATTTACTTACATAATATACTTCATATATACGTATAATAATACAATAATATAATAATAATAAGCAATAAGACTCTTTTTCAATTTTGTTTGTATTTTTATGTATACTTTATAATATTGTTTGTATAAAAATAATAATATTTATTTGATATTTTATAAAAATTCTAAGTATTGAAGTTCTCACAATAAAGAAATATAATAGACCATGCAAGACAGGTGATCAATCCACAAACCATGCATTAAATGATTAATAATGAAATGGAAAGTTATATACAATCCATAGAATGTTATAAGATGAAAATGTAAGCACCGAAAGTGGTGTTGGTCCCCGCACCCAACGAAATAGAATACTCACTTCTCAAGATAAAAACAAAAACAAAAAGAGAGAGGCCAGATTCCACCAGGGTCATGGTGAAGAAGATGATCACTGCTCGGTAGAGAAACGATCTTCTACATGATGGTGAGATAGATCTGGACAAGGAGGGGAAGAACACAAAGATGGACGAGGATGATCTTCTCTCTCCTTCTTCCTTCTCTTCTTGTGCTCTTACTCATAGGATATGGAGCAATGGATGGCTGATGGTGGAGTAGCAAGGACACCATAGAGGTAGCCTTTAGCGGCAAAGATCGTCTCCCTTGACTGGGCACAGAGCGGAAGCCTATCGGTGTGGATGGAGCGGAAGCGATCCCTCAAATGAAGGAAGGGGTCATCGATTTATAAGTGCAGATCTGGAGAGCACCAACTTAACTACCGTGTTGCGGTGTTCTATAGCGGTCATGGTACTCCTTGACACGACTGTACCAAGGTGCGCCCGACTATGCTCGGGGTCGCGGTGGCGAGGTGTTTTCCACGGTTGAGGTGTTATGTCGTGATCGAGGTCTTTTCCGCAGTCGAAGTGGGGTCTTCTTGGTCGTGATTGAGGTGGGGTGTCGCGGTTGCACTACCTTGGCCTCACCTGATTGTGCTGAGTGTCGGTCGACACTACTTCTTAGCCGCAGTCGCAACATTATCTTCTTGGTCGCGGTCGTACAACATCATTGAACAAACCCACCCCCGCAGGGGGGGAGGGGGGCTGTAACGACCCTGACCTGGGTTATGAGGTAACCCTATTTGTTTTGGCTAATAAAGTTGCTTAGAACTTTAATATAATCCTCTAAGGTGTTTTATTATCATGTGACACACTTATGTTTCAAGTTTGGTCCCGATTGAATGTTGTTTGAGAAATTTTCCTTTGTTTTGGACCAAAGTGAAATTTACCCAAATTAAGGGGCTATAATGCAAACTGTTACATGTTGAACATTCATCATGTGTTATAGCATCATTATTGAGAGAATGATGCAAGGTGGTGGCTTGTCGAAAGCCTAAATTCTAAGTTTGAACTTGTTTAAACAATGTTGGTACCTTATGCACCAATTTTTCTACAAATTGTAATTTACCAAAAATGTGGGGTTGATATGCAAATTACCTCCTCTAGAGTGTTCCTAGTTCCTCTATGTATCATTTAGAGGATATATAATGAATGATATACCATGTTTGATTCCATTATGAATGATGGTAATCGTGGTGATGAAATGTCCAAGAAAAAGGGTTGCATTTGGAAGCTTAACTTGAGTTGTATCAAGTTGAAAAGCTTATATATGAGTGCCTACCGTCCATGGAGCCCAATGCGGTGTCTCAATCATTTTTAGATCTCTTGGAAAAGGTCATATCGTGCAAAGAACCTCAAGTAGGTGAGGTGTGACGGCCAACAAGTTTCCTTAGAAAAAGTGTATCGGCTTGACTTAAAATAGTGATTAAACCTAGATGACTTATCCAAATGGATAAGCAATGGACGAATATGCATCTCTAGATGATCCTCAACCTTTTTGCATGACAAGATAAATGTTGATGCATGCACGTACATGTGTCACCCATGCATGACACGTGGCACCTACTAGCTCAAAATGTTGACACCTCATTTTTGCCTTTCTTCATGAACAACAAGTATATATACCCCTACTTTCACCCCTTGGTGCAATTTTTCGACCCTTACCACCCTCCTACCCTAAGGTATCGTGCATAGAGCTCCCATATCGTGAAGGGATGCTGTGGTATCGTGCATGGGTCATGGGATATCGCCCATTGCAAGACCATATCGCCCAAGCAGGTGATATCGGCCATAGAGTGAAGTGTTTTGACTCCAAATGAGTGCCATATCGTGCAAGTGAGTATCATATTGTGCAAGAGGGGTGGCATATCGTGCAAGAGCACAAGGGTATCGTGCATAGGCCTTGGTTATCAGCCATAGAAAGTATATCGGCCATACCATGTTGATATTGCCCATAGCAAGTTGATATCGGTCAATTGAAGTGATTTTGGCTACAAGTGAGGGGGTATCGGCCACAAGCAAAGTTGTGTCAGCCAAGAGGAAGTCCATATCGCCCAAGAGTGGTAGCGTGTTGGCAAAGGAGCTAAGGAACTCAAAACTTAACCCTAAGGTAAGATATAGTTGTCTTCAAGCTTGAATTGAAGCATGGAATTAGGGTTATGATCTACCTTTCTTTTCTTCTTCACCAATTGCTTATCCATGGTGATTCCTTGTATATGAATGAGTTGTGAACGAGACTTGGACCTTTGATAAAGTCATCTTAAGCCTTATGAATATGGAGCTTTGGTCCTTGAAGCTTTGAAGTGGTTCTTAAGGCGGGTTATGTAACTTGAACTCAACCATGTTATTATTCTTCACCTAAATTGTTATAATTAGTGAAATACTTTTAATACTGAAATTTCCTGAAATAGTTGATGAAATTATGAGTTCTAGTAGTTGCTTAGACCTGTTACCATGAATTATATTAGTTAGAACAAGGGTCTAGAACTTTAAGAAGATGGTGTCACTTTGTAAAAATGATATCGGGTTCAAGTATAAATACAAGTAGTTATAACCTGATATGGGTATGACTTGCCCGATATGTCTTGCACAAGATGTTGCATTAGATTCTTGCATGAGATGCTTGCATGATAGGAAGTCTATTATAGACTTCATGCACGATACAAGGTCAATTGTATACTTGTAAGTTGACAACAAACCCTAATTTGGGTAACCCGATATAAGTGAAGAGTAACAAGTGCTATTGCACGATATGATCATATAATACATCATTGGTACTTAGTATCATGAGGCCGACATGACCTTGCATGACATGGTTGCACGACACATGACCTTGCACGATAGGGTTGCACGATACACAACCCTAGACAATATGGTAGCCCGACATGTTGATGAGTTGATACCTCTTAAGCATCACGGGTGACGCATATATGTACCATGTGCCCATCACAATCAACCCTAACCCAACATGGGTGTTGCAACCTAATGTTTGGTGCCCTAAACTCCTATTGATTTGTATATTGGGTTGAACCCGATATGGCAAACCCTAATCCGTCATGGCCAACCCTAGATGGTGAGCTGCCTGATATGGTGATTGAATGCACCTCTAACCCAAAATGGTGATGGCTTAGTACCTCATGCACGACATGAGTAACACATACAAACACCTCTAGTCCGATATGGATGATGGTCACATACCTCCAACCCGATATGGTGGTGCTTGTACACCTACAGCTCGATATGGTGAACATATGCACATCTTTAACCTTATACACCTTGTATAGGTGAGGGCAAGACACTCTTAGGAGTGATGAGTGTAACACCAAGTAATGGTGTGGCTAATACCTTGATAGGAGAAGCACCTAGAGTGGTTGATAATGGACAACCTTATATCAATAATGCCTTAACCAGAGATGAGTCCATATTATTGATGATGGTTGAATAATTCAAATTTGTGACTTAGGACCAATACATTACATGATAAATGTGATGAGATAGTGCATAAAGTATTAGGACGGGACATACCCTAATACAAGATAAGTTGATGAACTTTAGTATGTTAAAAGTGATGAGAGAAGTGATACATCAAGACATGATAGATATCACATCCAGCACTTCAAGGTTGATGCACCTTAAATCCAATATACTTGGATGAGTAAGACATGAAGTGTGTCATGTCAATTGTTACGTTGAGATATAATGAGATTAATGCACCTTGATAAGTGTAGGCTAACATACCTTGAGAAAAGGTTAAGCCAAGTTAATAAAATATGATGTAATCATACCCTGATAAGGATGAGAGAGGAACTCATACCTTGTGTTGATGATCATTTACTGAAAAATGATGAGAACAAATAAGTATGATTGAATACTTATGATATCAAATATGCTCCTAGATGTGTGGAGCAATGAATTAGGGTTTGGATCAATAAATGAGCATGAAACCCTAATCAGTTATAAAGGGGAAACCCTAACCCCAATGATGGGAAGGTTGTAATTCTCTTATTGCATAAGCCTTGTAAGGCATGATTAAATACTTGCATAAAAAGTATAATGTGTAATGGCCTTGTGAGCCATGTGAATAAGTTCTTGCCTAGTGACAGGTGACAAGATGTGAATGGCCTTGTGAGCCATGTGAATAAGTTGTTGCCTAGTGAGAGGTGACAAGATGTGAATGGCCTTATGAGCCATGTGAATAAGTTGTTTCCTAGTGAGAGGTGACAAGATGTGAATGGCCTTATGAGGCATGAGAATACTTGTACAACAAGTGGAATGAATACCTTGGTCTAAGGACCTAAAGGTAATGGTTACCAGTTGCATAGGTAACAATGTTATGTGATGAATTCCCAGTAACGTGAAAAGGGACTGAGATCGCAAGTATCATGTGATTTAAAGATATGAAAAGGATGTGATAAACGTATTACACCTTTCCTTGTAGCATTTGTCATAATAATTCTTGATTGAAACTTGATTGATGCTAAAAGAATACAAAAATGTACTTAATTAACCAAGTGAAATCTTATCATGTAGAGCCCTGGCCATAGATCCATCATCGTTAGTAGTTGGTGATGGTGAAATGGGTTGCTTCACGGCATAACCCAGAGGGCATACTTTTGAGTATGTGGGGGTGATGGGCGAAAATATCCTGACGCACAATGCGGGATTGGTGGTAGATAAACACGAGATCCCACAATCCTTCATTATATGTGTCGGGATGGATGTATCACGAATCTCCCGGTGATGAAGGTCGGGATGGATGTTAGATAAACATGAGATCTTTCTCTCCCAAAGAGAGTGCAGTTGACGTTGTAGCTCTACATAGCGAAGTTCCAGTATACTCCATGATTAGCTATTTTAGCAGTGACACAAGATGTCCTGCAGTTTGTACCCACACTGACTGGGGAGGATGAGGTCATGGAGTCTGGCTCTTCCATTGACCTATGTATGGAACCGATTTTGACTTTGCAATGGTCGGTTGGAGTATGAGTGGTATACCTCATCTCCTCAGGGCTTAAGTGTGATTGTAAAGTTAAATCATCCACCTAGCATGTTTGCTTAAATACGGAAATCATTTGGCTGATGTTACATTTCTCTTATACATCCTAAGTGGATAGATGTTATTTATGTTTCTTTACATTCCTTGCAAAGTAGATAGTTGATTATTAATTCTACCATGGGTAGATGCAATGTTCTCCTTAAGAAAGGAGATTACTTCATTTTGTTTATACAATGATTTATCCTGCCTGTCAATATAATAAGAACCTGTGCTTAGTTTATAAATGCTTAATCAGTGATAATAATTTGGTCGGTGGAGAGTTATATCTCTCGCTGGGACAATTACAATTGTCTCACCCCCGTGGGACCCAAATTTTTATGTGGACGTGCACGAGGAGGTGAAGACCTTTCTGTAGAGAAAGAATAACAGTTGAGGCAGAAGTGACATCTCAGGTTGAGTGTACTGTCTGTCATGTCTTGTAGTTATGAGTCCTATGTGTCATATCTATACTCTCAGGTCCTTGGAGTTGGTTCGTACTGGTTTTATGATCAATAAGAGATTTTGGCTTACGTTCCTTGAGGTTTTATGTTGCTCATGTATAGTTTGGTAAAGCAATTGTTATATGTTATTCTCGAAATGAGATGTACCAGATATGTGCAATGTGAATAATGATGTATATAAGGTTTTGGACCTTTCAGTAAGATTTTTCTTTGGAATGGATCTCTTTGAAAAATGGTTTTAATTTTTAGTGATTTTCGTTAATCTGCTGTTTATGTTTAATTCCGCTTAATTAATGACGATTTGTTTGTCGGTTTGGCGACTGTCGTCACAAAGTTTGGTATCATAGCTTACGATTCGCTGAGTCTACAGAGACATAGGACTAAGGTGTTGAGTCTGTGTTAGTGTCCTCTAGTATACCCTATAGTGTCTTTTGCTTGTACAAAAGAACGGGTGAAGTTTAAAAATGACTGGGGAACATGAGGAATACATTATTGAGAGCAATGTTGTTGCACCAAGAGAAGGTGCAAGGGGTTAGGCAAGAAAAGAATGAATGCTTGGGAATTCCCATCATGACCCGATCAGGATAGAGAATCCTATGTTTATGCTCTTGTTGGGCAGGTTAGGATAACATTGATGCATATAGTAGACTGGACACTAGCATTACAGCCTAAGTTACCAGTCCTCAATGTAGAAACTTTAGGCTTTGAAAAGGGTTCTTGAATGACACTGTCATGTTGGAACAGTGGAAAATATGGAAGAGATTAGCATATGGAAAGAAAACAGACTCTTCCATAAGTATAGACAGATAGTATATCTGTGATGGTAATGCCCAAGATGGGGCAATAAGTTGAGAAATAAGGAAAGGTCTCTACAATCCTAGAGACATGTGCCTAGTTGTCCTAAAAAGACAAAGTTTTTGGTGTCACCAGTGCAATGAATGCCTAGTACACCAAGGCAGTAGCCACTATGTAAAGGAAAAAGTCCTAACTTTCCACCTGTAAGAACCCATGGCTTACTCTTTACATCAGTAATTAGATCGATAAGACCATGGTACGAGGATAAGACATGTTATAGATATGGACATGTTGATCATACTAAACTATTTTGCTTAAAAAGAAGGGAGGAAATGATTCAATAACCGAGGTAGGCTCGACAGGGCTTGCGAAAGTTACAACCCAACGATATGAAAAGGCAAAAAGTAACAACATGAAATAGCTAGACTCTATGTGTTGAGTCAACCTGAAGCGGTGGATGACCGTGAGGGGTAACAGTCAGATAAAGCTTTTTCATTTTGATATGCCTTATCTTGACGTTACCTGATAATCATAAAAAGGATTGTTGTTATGGATTTCCCTATTGATTGTCCTATGGGGACATAGGGAAGAAATATGAGAACTAGAATTTATATTCTGTTCAGTATTCTTTTAAAATGCTTTATAATTGCTCTTATCCATGTGAAAGAGGATGAGGTGTAGAGGTGATGCCTGGAGAAAATCCAAGAATGCTAAATCCTATGCTTGTGAGGGTACAAAAAGTAAGGAATATGATAGTATATAAAATGCATATTATCTAATCTCAGTACTTGTATACCCTGGCCAGGTATATAATTATTGGAGATAAGGTGAGTATGGAACTCTTAGATTGTTATCTTTCTGATTAATCTGATCAACTAGTCATTCTGAGACAATCTAGTGAGCATAATGAATCTAGAAATATGGTATGGACATTTGTATCACATCCTAAGTGCTATAAAAGGGAAATCTGAGATGATCTCAGATCAATTTGTGAGTACGAGGAAGTAAAAAAAGTATAATCCTCATGATAAGAGAATGATAACAAAGGAGATGATCCCTGTCTGATAAAGCATGTGTGAATAGTAAAGATTTTTTCCCATGATGTGGAAATGGGAAATGTGATAAAATCACAAAATGTTCATGAACATGTTAGACAATAACAAAGAAAGGAATAATGATATGTAATCATCCTTATAATTTCTATGTTGATGGCAAGGAACCTAGGATGAGACATGAGTAAATGACTCATGAATAGTAAAAGATCATGCAATAATAAGAGGAGATGATAATCTCCTCTTTGATAAACAACCTTGGATGATGATGGGGTGATAAAAGGAATATGTTTCTTTGTGTTCTTTCCTTTCAGGGACATGGCAATCAAGTGAGTACTATGACACTTGATGTGCATGGATTAGAAATAATCCATTGATGGATACTTAGAAAAGTATTAGTTTGTCTTAGACTTTGGTTCTAATATTAAGATAAGTGTAATAAGTAATGTCCCAAGATGAAAGAAATATGATGATGTAATGTGTTTTTGGCACATACAATGGATACCAAGGTAAAGAATCCTAGTATCCAAGAACTTTCAATGATATGAGAAAATGAGAACATGATTCCTGAAAAGGAGTAATGTTTGGTTACCTAGAAGGGCCAACTTTGAAATTAGTCTAGTTACATACAGTAGTATGGATACCATTTGTTAGGGGTTTATGCCCCGCATAAACATGACATCAACAAATATGTATGAGTTGAAGGAACAATAGTAGAATTGTTTTAGAAAAGTTGATCAAGCTAAAGATAACTTCCTAGAATATCCCTATTCAGATTGTTGAGGCAGTTTATACATAACATTTAGAGATACCTCTAATATATCGCTTCTTTAATAAGTAGACTCTCCTTACGACAAGAAAATAAACAATTAAAGGGATAATTGATACAAGTCATAAGAAAGTTTAATGTTGTGTCAATAGATTAGATGACACAGCAGATATATGATAACCCTGTGTGGAAGAACTTTGTGTTGATAAAAGTTCTATGTCATCTCCATGACATTAAGATGTTATGTGGAGACTTGATGGTATGATGAATGAATAATATCTATCTTCCTTTACCTGGGATTTTGGGGATGAAATCCTTGTTAGGGGTTTATAACTTGTAACGACCCTGACCTGGGTTATGAGGTAACCCTATTTGTTTTGGCTAATAAATTTTATTAAAACTTTAATATAATCCTCTAAGGTGTTTTGTTATCATGTGACACACTTATGTTTCAAGTTTGCTCCCGATTGAATGTTGTTTGAGAAATTTTCCTTTATTTTGGACCAAAGTGCAATTTACCCAAATTGAGGGGCTATAATGAAAAATGTCACATGTTGAACATGCCTCATGTTTTTTAGCATCATTATTGAGAGAATTATGCAAGGTGGTGGCTTGTGGAAAGCCTAAATTCCAAGTTAGAACTTGTTTAAACAATGTTGGTACCTTGTGCACCAATTTTGCTACAAATTGTAATTTACCCAAAATGTGGGGTTGATATGCAAATTACCACCTCTAGAGTGTTCCTATTTCCTCTATGTATCATTTAGAGGAGAGATAATGAATGGTATACCATGTTTTATTCCATTATGAATGATGGTAATCTTGGTGATGAAATGACCAAGAAAAAGAGTTGAATTTGGAAGCTTAACTTGAGTTGTATCAAGTTGAAAAGCTTATATATGAGTGCCTATCGGCTATGGAGCCCAAGGAGGTGTCTCATATCGTTTTGAAATCTCTTGGAAAAGGTAATATCATTCAAATCACCTCAAGGAGGTGAGGTGTGATGGCCAACAAGTTTCCTTAGAAAAAGTGTATCAACTTGACTTAAAATAGTGATTAAACCTAGATGACTTATCCAAATGGATAAGCAATGGACGAATTTTCATCTCTAGATGATACTCAACCTTTTTGCATGACAAGATAAATGTTGATGCATGCATGTACATGTGTCACCCATGCATGACACGTGGCACCTACGAGCTCAAAATGTTGACACCTCATTTTTGCCTTTCTTCATGAACAACAAGTATATATACCCCTAGTTTCACCCCTTGGTGCAATTTTGCGACCCTTACCACCCTCCTACCCTAAGGTATCGTGCATAGAGCTCCCATATCGTGAAGGTATATTGTGGTATCGTGCATGGATCATGGGATATCGCACATGGCAAGACCATATCGCCCAAGCAGGTGATATCGGCCATATAGGGTGATATCGGCCATAGAGTGAAGTGTTTTGACTCCAAATGAGTGCCATATCGTGCAAGTGAGTATAATATAGTGCAAGAGAGGTGGCATATCGTGCAGGAGCACAAGGGTATTGTGCATAGGCCTTGGGTATCGGCCATAGCAAGTATATCGGCCATACCATGTTGATATTGCCCATAGCAAGTTGATATCAGCCAATTGACGTGATTTTGGCCACAAGTGAGGGGGTATCGGCCACAAGCAAAGTTGTGTCGGTCAAGAGGAATTATATATCGCCCAATAGTGGTAGGGTGTTGGCCAAGGAGCTAAGGAACTCAAAACTTAACCCTAAGGTAAGACATAGTTGTCTTCAAGCTTGAATTAAAGCATGGAATTAGTGTTATGATCTACCTTTCTTTTATTCTTCACCAATTGCTTATCCATGGTGATTCCTTGTATATGAAGGAGTTTTTAACGAGCCTTGGACCTTTGATAAAGTCATATTCAACCTTAGGAACATGGAGCTTTGGACCTTGAAGCTTTGAAGTGGTTCTTAAGGCGGGTTATATAACTTGAACTCAACCATGTTATTATTCTTCACCTAAATTGTTATAATTAGTGAAATACTCTTAATACTAAAATTTCCTGAAATAGTTGATGAAATTATGAGTTCTAGTAGTTTCTTAGACCTGTTACCATGAATTATATTAGTTAGAACAAAGGTCTAGAACTTGAAGAAGATGGTGTCACTTTGTAAAAATGATATTGGGTTCAAGTATAAATACAAGTAGTTATAACCCGATATGGGTATGACTTGCCCGATATGTCTTGCACAAGATGTTGCATTAGATGCTTGCATGAGATACTTGCACGATAGGAAGTCTATTATAGACTTCATGCACGATACAAGGTCAATTGTATACTTGTAAGTTGACAATAAACCCTAATTTGAGTAACCCGATATAAGTGAAGAGTAACAAGTGATATTGCACGATTTGATCATATAATACATCATTGGTACTTAGTATCATGAGGCCTAAATGACCTTTCATGACATGGTTGCACGACACATGACCTTGCACGATACACAACCCTAGACAATATGGTAGCCCGACATGTTGATGAGTTGATACCTCTTAAGCATCATGGGTGACACATATATGTACCATGTGCCCATCACAATCAACCCTAACCCAACATGGGTGTTGCAACCTAATGTTTGATGGTGTATCCCAATAAGGTTTGGTGCCCTACACTCCTATTTATTTGTATATTGGGTTGAACCCGATATGGCAAACCCTAACCCGTCATGGCCAACCCTAGATGGTGAGCTGTCCGATATGGTGATTGAATGCACCTCTAGCCCAAAATGGTGATGGCTTAGTACCTCATGCACGACATGGGTAACACATGCAAACACCTCTAGTCCGATATGGATGATGGTCATATACCTCCAACCCGATATGGTGGTGCTTGTACACCTACAACTCGATATGGTGAACATATGCACATCTTTAACCTTATACACCTTGTAAAGGTGAGGGCAAGACACTCTTAGGAGTGATGAGTGTAACACCAAGTAATGGTGTGGATAATACCTTGATAGGAGAAGCACCTAGAGTGGTTGATAATGGACAACCTTATATCAATAATGCCTTAACCCGAGATGAGTTCATATCATTGATGATGGTTGAATAATTCAAATGTGTGACTTAGGACCAATACATTACATGATAAATGTGATGAGCTAGTGAATAAAGTATTAGGATGGGACATACCCTAATACAAGATAATTTGATGAACTTAAGTATGTTAAAAGTGATGAGAGAAGTGATCCATCAAGACATGATAGATATCACATCCAACACTTCAAGGTTGATGCACCTTAAATCCAATATACTTGGATGAGTAACACATGAAGTGTGTCATGTCAATTGTTACATTGAGATATAATGAGAGTAATGCACCTTGATAAGTGTAGGCTAACATACTTTGAGAAAGGATTAAGCTAAGTTAATAAAATATGATGTAATCATACCCTGATAAGGATGAGAGAGGAACTCATACCTTGTGTTGATGATCATTTAATGATAAATGATGAGAATAAATAAGTATGATTGAATACTTATGATATCAAATATGATCCTAGATGTGTGGAGCAATGAATTAGGGTTTGGATCAATAAAATGAGCATGAAACCCTAATCGGTTATAAAGGGGAAACCCTAACCCCAATGATGGGAAGGTTGTAATTCTCTTATTGCATAAGCCTTGTAAGTCATGATTAAATACTTGCATAAAAAGTATAATGTGTAATGGCCTTGTGAGCCATGTGAATAAGTTGTTGCCTAGTGAGAGGTGACAAGATGTGAATGGCTTTGTGAGCCATGTGAATAAGTTGTTTCCTAGTGAGAGGTGACAAGATGTGAATGGCCTTGTGAGCCATGAGAATACTTGTACAACAAGTGGAATGAATACCTTGGTCTAAGGACCTAGAGGTAATGGTTACCAGTTATAGAGGTAACAATGTTATGTGATGAATTCCCAGTAATGTTAAAAGGGACTGAGATCCCAAGTATCATGTGATTTAAAGATATGAAAAGAATGTGATAAACGTATTACACCTTTCCTTGTAGCATTTGTCATAATAATTCTTGATTGAAACTTGAATGATGCTAAAAGAATACAGAAATGTACTTAATTAACCAAGTAAAAATCTTATCATGTAGACCCTGGCCATAGATCCATCATCATCAGTAGTTGGTGATGGTGAAACGGGTTGCTCCGCGGCATAACCCGGACGGCATACTTTTGAGTATGTGGGGGTGATGGGTGAAAATATCCAGATGCCCTAATGCGGGATTGGTGGTAGATAAACACGAGATCCCACAATCCTTCATAATATGTGTTGGGATGGATGTATCATGAATCTCCCGATGATGAAGGCCGGGATGGATGTTAGATAAACATGAGATCTTTCTCTTCCGAAGAGAGTGCAGTTGGCGTTGTAGCTCTACATAGCGAAGTTCCAGTATACTCCTGGATTAGCTATTTTAGCAGTGACACGAGATGTCCTACAGTTTGTACCCACACTGACTGGGGAGGATGAGGTCATGGAGTCTGGCTCTTCCATTGACCTATGTATGGAACCAATTTAAACTTCGCAATGGTCGGTTGGAGTATGAGTGGTGTACCTCATCTCCTCAGGGCTTAAGTGTGATTGTAAAGTGTAATCAGCCACCTAACATGTTTTCTTAAATAAGGAAATCATTTGGATGATGTTACATTTCTTTTATACATCCTTAGTGGATATATGTTATTTATGTTTCTTTACATTCCTTGCAAAGCAGATAGTTGATTATTAATTCTACCATGGGTAGATGCAATGTTCTCCTTAAAAAAGGAGATTACTTCATTTTGTTTATACATTGATTTATCCTGCCTGTCAATATAATAAGAATCTCTACTCAGTTTATAAATGCTTAATCTGTGATAATAATTTGGTCGGCGGAGAGTTATATCTCTCGCTGGGACAATTACAATTGTCTCACCCCCGTGGGACTCAAATATTTAGGTGGATGTGTACGAGGAGGTGAAGACCTTTCTGCAGAGAAAGAATAATAGCTGAGGCAGCAGTGACAGCTCAGATTGAGTGTACTGTCTATCATGTCTTGTAGTTATGAGTCATATGTGTCATCTCTATACTCTCAGGTCCTTGGAGTTGGTTCGTACTGGTTTTATGATCAATAAGAGATTTTGTCTTACGTGCCTCGAGGTTTTATGTTGCTCATGTATAGTTTGGTAAAGCAATTGTTATATGTTATTCTCGAGATGAGATGTATCGGATATGTACAATGTGAATAATGATGTATATAAGGTTTTGGACCTTTCAGTAAGAGTTTTCTTTGGAATGGATCTCTTTGAAAAATGATTTTAATTTTTAGTGATTTTCGTTAATCTACTGTTAATGTTTAATTCCGCTTAATTAATGAAGATTTGTTTGTCGGTTTAGCGACTGTCGTCACTGGGGCACTGTGCTATGGGTCGATGGACTTGCGTCAATGAATCCTCTGACTAATGATGATACTTTCTGATGAAGGAACTAGCCATAAAAATATGGTCGAAATTATTGAAAGTTTATTGGGCATTCTAGTCGGTTAGCATGACCACCATATCCTACACTGGTGTACATAGTGTGATGCTTAATCCTACAATGGAGATGAATGGATTAGATCAAAACTATAAATAATCATCTAAAACTGAGGAAAATTATATATAAGTAGATACATGGGCATATGAGAGCTTTCAGTGCAAAATTAGGCCAAAATGGCGACTAAAACTAAGATGAATATGCATTCATCACATAGGTCCTTGCCTGATCTTCTCAACTGAGAGATCATCTCATCAAAATAGGTACACAAAAAGTACCTACTAATGAACTCTTGCCTAAACTATCCCTACCGATATCAACACCTGGTCGTTTCTCCTCCTCAATGGCCCACCAATGGCCAACACTCACTTTCAAAAGATACACTGCATGCTTCACCTTGCCAGACTTGAGGATGCTAAGGATCTTGAAGGCCTTCTCCAACTTTATTAACCAAAGATCTACATCAGTTGGACTAGTCATACCAACGTACTCTATGGCTCTGACACACCTCAACCTCTCAAAGGTCTTCCCAGAGCTCGAAGATTTAGCATGGGGAACATCTGCCCTAGACTGGGGATAGGCATCTTGTCTGCCATGTGTGTCATTGTCACCATGAATTCTCCAAAGATGGACTCAAAAGTAGGATTTTCCATCACAGTCAGGTCAAATTGGGGCACTTCAGTTGCTCTCTCATCAACAACCTCCCTCCATGCACTGCCTCCTGGTGCAACAACACTACTCTCAACAACATGTTCTTCATGTTCTACATCCATCCTTTTAACTATTCTTCTTCAAATGCATAAGCAAAAGATAAACTGGAGGACACTAGAACAAACACAAACCCTAGTCCTATGTCCCTATAAACTCAATGAACCTAAAGCTTGGATGGGTTTCTAGGCTAACAAAATAATGCATATATGTTGTCATTTGTATACCTATGATCATAGCTTCATCATTCATATCCTACATAATTTGAACCAATCCATTCTTCTATTGTTGTTGATTCAATCATGTGTCATTAACCCTAATTAATCAATATTAATCAACTACACAATCTTGAAAAGCAATTATTGAAATAATTTAAATCAATCACTAACAAGAGAGAAAGAAATCAATATTAATTAATTAATATAACTAGTAAATCATCATTAATAATATTAATTAATTAAGTCAGAAGAAAACATTATTTGATTCAAATGTGATCATGCATGTGGAGTAATAATTGTATCACATTCATGCATTGAGTGCTATATAGAAAAAACTAGGAAAAGGGGATAAAGGAATGAATTTTATGTCAAATAGGGACACAAATTTACTAAATTTATGATTACAATAAGGTTTGATATCAAATAAGAGTAAGATTACAACACATAAATGTGTGTTAGAGTCCAAAAAACACATAAATGTATAAACAACACTAGCACAACCAAAAAAATATTCTTTGCTTGAATGACCCCACTGTTGGAAGCGATGATGGAGAAGATAGTAGTTACAGAAGATGACTGGAGATGGAGTCAGCGACTAGAGACGACTGGAGATAATGGTGACGATAGTGGTGGTGGTGGTGGTGATGATGGCTAGAGGTGGAAGATGTGGGTGAGAAGCTGGAGATGATGTACAAACGTCATCTGGAGGAAGAGCGTCTGGCGAGAGCGACAATGAGAAATAGTGGTGGTGAGCTCTGACTCACTGGTGGAGGTGGATTGAGTAGCTGGAGCAGGAGAGATTGTTAGAGACTCGGGGAAATCATGATGAAACAAAGAATGGGGAGAAAGTTTGTTTTGTGCAGGTGCTATTAAGTTACCCATAGTTGTCAGTTATTTTAAAAAATTGACGAATAAGGGTATAGTCGTAGGTTAAGAAAATAAAACTGAAAACTAACCCCTAATTCAAATAAAAAATAGACAACATTTTGGGGCTACAGTCGTCAGTTAAGCAGTAGAAACCGATGACTAACTACATATCCAGACAAAAAAAATTACCCTCATACTAGGGGTATAGTCATCGGTTATGAAAAAACCAATGACTAACACCTAAACCAAACAAAAAATAGACACAAGTTTAGGGTCATAGTCGCCAGTTATGTCAATATAAACTGACGACTAACTACATATCGAAACAAAAAACATTCCCTTGGGTTGGGAGTATAATCGTCGGTTTAGAAAGAAAAACCAACGAAAAAGAAGCAATTTGTGGGGGGAAATAGACATGGCGCAAAAACACCTAGTCTTCGATTTCTTCTAGAAAACTGACAATTTAGACCCACGTTAAAAAAATGGTTTCTCAAAAAGGGGACATATTCGTCAGTTATTTCGGTAGAACTGACGACTAATGGGGGGATAATTTATCTGCGGGGACATGGTGCAAACACTCTGTCATCCATTGTGTACAAAACTGATGCTAGACTAAAATTTTTAGAGGCAAATATTTTCCCTAAAAAATTGTATTTTGTGGGAAATTTTAGATGTCTTTGTTTAAGAAAAGAAATCGACGTTAAAGTTAAAGTGGTACCGAAGTCTTTTCTAAATCAGAAGGACTTTACATATGGTGACAGTTGACTTGAAAAATTGACGTTCTTCATGCATTGGTGTCAGTTTTTTTAAAGAACCGTAGTCAGCCAAAGTGACATTAAATGTCAGATCTGTACCAGTGCTAGTCGAATATGATTGTGGATTTTAAGACAAGAATAATATATGAAGACTAGTATGTGTGTTGATTGATGACTATGTCTCATTAGTCATGATACTGAATATCAAATCAAACACATTAGGTACTTGTTATGAACAAGCATACTGGTCACACCCACCTTGTGTGTGATACATGGAAGTTAATGATGGAAGTCAGAATCAAATCTCAATGTGACAGTGGTGATTGTAGTCCTCAGACCTGAGATCACTACAATCATTGCATGTTGTTCAATATGCTTTAACACTTCTCAACCTAACCTTAAAAAGTAACTATACATCTAGTGTTTTGGTGGATTATGACACATGTGGAGTATTGTGAGTGATGTAGATAGAATTTGTCCCTCTCATTGGAGTGATATCCTCTCCACTTGATGAGTGAGGGAATAAAATACATGGTCATGCTCATGTGAGTCAATATATGATATTGAGCCCATGTGTATCCCAACTGTATACTCTAGATTAGTGGACACATATTAAATATTAAGTGGATGATATTTCCATGCCTCAAATTCTAACTGGATATTAGAGACAAATTGATTATACAATCACTGTAACACTAGCCATAATACTAGGTTAAGTTGTTCTCTAATTGCTTGGGTAGCAATGAAGTCTTGCTCGATACCAATTATTGCTTGTGAAATTATAATGTATTTATGAATATCATTGCCAACGTAGTTTGGAGCATACAAGGCAACCCACATAGGATGTATTAGAATAAAGTATACTTCTGGACATGATTGAAAATATATAGAATTGAATTGATTAGTAGAACATTTAGTTAATCCATTAAAATAAGATTTGAATACAATTTAATGAATTGTTTACAATATTTAAGCCAATTCATTGGTCTGTTAGGTCGAACGACTAATCCCTCAGTGATTGACTAGAGTTTGATAACGAAAAATTAATTAGTCAATTCATATGATTAATTGAGTAATTAATTGATTCTAAAATATTCTAATTGTCTTTTTGACAACCCTCAAGCGTCCCGTTTTAACGGGGCCGCAACCTTTTATTTTCCAGGAGTTTTAAAAAATGCAACTTCCTTTCCTCCTATATATTGAGGCATGAAATTTGGATTTTAGAGACACACTCTTGTACGTGAACCTTAAACGTCATCGTCTCCAAGAGAGAGAGAAGGAGAGCAACCGTGATACTAGTATGTCTTAAAGCAAAAAGCTGCTCCTTCCTTCCGACTTAGGCAGCGCCACGAGGAATTCCAGTCCATCTGTGAGGATGAAGTAGAGACGTAGACATTGTGTGCCTACGTTCAGAGGACGTCGATGATGACTATCTATGCACACAAGGAGCAACGAGCACCACCGCGTGAAGGGACACCGCCGAATTTTCTCTATGACAAGTTATACCTCGCGTACCCTCTTTTTGAATTTGTTGCTGTCGACTAGGGGTGAACAAATAATGGTCCAGACCGCAAAACCGGACCGGACTTCTCAATTTGGTCCGGTCCGGTCCATTTTGAGTTCGGTCCGATCCGCGGTCCGGGAATTTTGATAAGTTCGGTCTTCGGTCCGGTCCGGTCTGGACCGCAGATTGACTTTTGTATAAAATTTATATATATTTGAAGGTGTATTCTATAATATCTACAAATGAAGTACATATATAAGCACTACTAGTATAAAAATTTGATACTAAAGTTATATAATTGTTAGAAGTGACTAATATTATCAACTTTGTACAATTAAATAAGTTGTAAAATATGTAAAAAATGTTGATTACGGTCCAAACGGTCCGGTCCGGTCCTAGCACAAAACGGTCTGGTCCCGGTCCGGTCCTACCTTGAAACGGTTCGGTCTGCGGTCCATATATTATTGAAATTCGGTCCGCGATCCGGTCCGGTCCGGTTTTGGACCGATGCTCGGTCCTAGTGAGATATGTGAAGAATTTATTTTTTTGTTATTTCTAATGCGTTTACCGCCTCCACGAAACCTAACATGAGCGGTTACCATCATGCACATGTTTGATTAAACATATAAAAATTTGATTCGGTTCATTTTTAAATTCACAATGAGGGCCCATTTGAGGTTTTGAGGCATTCAGATTGAGCTCAATTGTGGAGAACACTAGTAAAAATATCTAAGTTAACATGGAACAAAATTTGATTTCATAGTTTACAATTTTAATGGGTTAGACCAATTTTATTCTGAATAGGTTCATGGAAATCATCAGTATTTTTGGATCCATTTTAGATCTATTAAGAATCTTAGTCCAACTCAGGTAGGGGTGAGTATCAATATCAAGGACCAATTTAACATAAAGTTGTAGACGGACTCTATCGTTTAAAACTGAGACCATACCGTAGCATAAAGGACCGGATCAGCTGGACCTCAATCAGACTTTTAATGTATTCTACAATCTGTGTGATAATAAAATTCAAATCACGCTAATCACTTATAACACCAATATAACAATAACATCAAGTATGTACACAGTTAGCTTATACATATTATTTTATATATTTTTATTTAAAATAACTACACAAAGGTATTATATACCTCAATCGGTCCCTAGTTAGGTCTACGATCTGGTTGGCCTTGGGTTAGATCGGACCAGAAATCAAACTTTGAAATTTCTATATTGCTGGCCTTTCCAAACTTCTGTAAAATTAAATTAAAAAAACAACCAATAGATAAAAAGAAAATAAGATAAAATGATTTGAAAAAGAAAAAAACAAGACACGAGTTAGACGGTTTACTCAACTATAGGGTTAGTGGACGGGTGGATAGGATTTCAGAAATTGAGGAGGTACTATGAGATTTTCAGAAAGGAAGGCCAGTTTTGGGAAAAAAACTCTTATGTATAATTTGATTGGTTGTCAATTTCATTTCTTCAACAAACCAATAGGTTGAAGTTATATAAATTTCGTTCACCATTCTAAAAAAATAACTGCAAAATCTTTTGCAATGTGACGGGTAATTGAAACTTAATATGTTAGTTGTAAATTTTACTGGCTCGGACTCTAGTTACCAAGAGTTAAATATTACCAAGAAAACTAGATATGTTCATTGTTTCTATCGTACACGAACAAAGAAATGTGTAGGCATCGCTTCATGTGTCACAAAATTTATAACTGATGGCACAATAGACAATTAACCAAAGATTACCATTGATGAGTTGGTTTGATTAATTGATACTAACAAATAAACCTAATGGAATGTAAGTTATTAAAGGCTTGTGTTATGAAATTGAAAAATTTACTAAAGGACATACAACACAATAATCTTGCTCATCTATTATGTCATGAGGAGCTAAGGAAAATGTAATTATGCAATAGTCTTGGTCATTTGTTATCTTTCGGAAAAATAAGAGGAAAGTAATGTTCATGACGAACTAAGGAAGACATATAAGTTCGTATTTAGGACAACATTGAGTAATGCAAAATCTATTTAATCTAGAGACCGGGTTAGCAAAATTCAACTAACATCAAATGGTAAAAGGATAAAAAATATATTTGACAACATTGAGTAATGCAAAATCTATTTAATCTAGAGACCGGGTTAGCAAAATTCAACTGACATCAAATGGTAAAAGGATAAAAAGTATATTTAAACTGCTAATATAGGCAGTCGAATTGAAGCTTGCTTCTTATTAATTTTATAATGTCATTATTATACTTATGTTTTGCAATACTTGCAAGCCAAATCAATCGGGTAACATTAATTAGATACAAGTTCTTACATGTAGTCCGAGTTTGTAATATGGATATAGTGTATTAATATTAATGTGAAATTATAACCCATACAAATCAAATTTCGTTCTTCATTTCTCTGTAAGGGTGTTGGAAGGGGCAACATTGCAGCAGTGACAATGCCTAGATACGTCGAGGTATATGGATGGGTAAGGTATATTGGCACTTTACATTGACTGAGGCATATGCAAGAATTAATTACCTCTTGGTGTACGTCAATGGCACTTTACATTGGCTGAAGATTGTGGTTGTATCTAATTTTCGTAGTTCTTTTTTGGTATCCCCCGGGCATAGAATTATATCTAAAGCTGTCTTTCTGAATTTGATGCATGAGTTCTGAGGCAACTTATTATGACCATGTTGTTGAATGCAGTGACATGGACACCATCATCATGTTTTTTTATTCCACAACATATTAAGAAATGTGGACAATTCTCTAAACGATGTCAAGGCATGTGCAATGATAGCCTATTCAGAAGAGTAGTTGTCATGAAGACGCAACATATGTCAATGACGAGAGAATCTAGCCATTTGCGTATTTCCGATACACAACCAACTAGGTCAATGATAAAAGAACCCTCTTCACAATTCAATAGCAAAAAGCAATATCACTCAAGCATGTGTGGCCATTCTTACCGGTATGTTGAGGTTTTTCAATCCGATCATTGGTAACATGCTTGCAACTTAAATGTTCTTAACCATTCTTATTGTTTCTTCACGATGTATAACTATGTTTCATTTAATCTATTTTTGCACTTAAAATCAATACAATTCGGACTTGGGTTTAGTTTAGCATGTGTCAAGAAAAATTCATGCGCTTTCATGCAATCATTATGTACGTTTCAGTAACTATTTTGGATTCTAATGATAGTAATGTCAATGAAAGGTCCAAAATCCGCATCCACAAGAGGTGTTTGCTCACCCTTATTATTCTTTTAAAAATATTTTTTTTACCAAGAGGAACATGATTTCTTATACTAACTTTATTACTATTGAATAGCATTTTAAACATTATTTCAGTCTTTATTTTTCTAAATTTGGACGTAGATATATCTTTTTTGTTTGATTATGTTGTATGAGCATTGATAATTACTATATGGTATTAAACTATACGGGATTCCTTATTGGCATAGTACATCGTATCCACGTGAGTGGAATTTTGGAACTAAGAAAGCAGATTGAAGCTCAGTGTTATTGCGCATAGGTACTTATTCTGAATTCCCCATTTATATTAGATTCACATCGTTCCCTTAACGTTCTTTGACCAGAATAATAAAGAAATAGGAGACAATTCCACATTTTTCTCCCTCACTTCTATTATGTGGGCATGTGAGGTGTTCTCTATTCAAAATTAGATTTGATGCAAAAGTTGGCCTCACTAACTCAAAGGAAAATTATTTTCTTAATTACACTATTTGAATATTTTTCTTCGTAATCCTTTATTTTAGAAAAATTTCATGTCATGAAAAGTGATATACCTACTGATAGAATTTTTTGTGAACTAATACAGACGTAAGTAATACAAAAATAGTAACAAAATAGACTATCCATTTGTAAGTAAATGTGTAAGTTGGTTTACAAAGTTGTCGGAAAGGGCTATTACAAAAACATCATCAAGTGTCTACTTGTTATGGAAAGTTGAAGGTACATAAGTAATTGCTATAAATATATAAAATATTTATATCATTTTTAGCGCATTCACATATGTCCCATTGTTGGTGATTATGCATCAGTATTCAAGTTAGGTACATATTCATTAATCGATTTCATTGTCCATTGGCAACGATATTGAAAGGCAATAAGTTGTACCATTAAATAGGTACTAGATAAATATAGAGATGAAAAGGAATTGTGAAGTATTGAATCACCATATTCTACTTTAATATGGAAGATACAAATATTATCAAATTGGAAATGTACCAATTCAACAATCTTTCATTCATATTTTTGAAAATTTTAATATGTAAGTATCAAAATTTGACCAAAAATAAGACAATATGAGTTGTATCATTGTTTGTTATTGCAGTTTAGGAATGTCAGATAAATAATACTAATGTTTTTAGTATAGTTTGTTACTATGATTGTCATTCAATGACATAAGTGGTGATGGCTAACAAACATAATGTAGCCTGTCAATACTTAGAGACTTTTTCTAGGGGAATCACTTGAGAATGATTCCTTGCAAACAACTATTAATTGCAATTGAAATGGTTATCAATTTAATATTAGTATAGTCTTTTACATAAACTTTCTACCATCTCTCCAATAGGTGAAAAGTAGTGGAATGTTTCCATCATATAGTGATCATAAATTGAGAATGATTATTTTTATGTAAAGTGAAAATTATAACAAGTTGTATTGGAGAGCATCTAAATAGGAAATTACATCCCCCCCAAAAAAGGAAATTACATCTATTTTTTTCACAAATTTGATAGAATAAAATTTCTATTCCTAATCCACCAATATTTGAACTAACAATTACAAATGATACACTTTGGAATCATTCCAAAAGGAACAAAAGAATAGAAATGTTGTCTATATCCTATACGCTTGTTTCTACTGTTGATATATTTATCATTATTATAATTGATTTCAGTTCATAAATATACACATTACAAGTATAAGAACATATGTGTAATTGATTTATCTAATAATGGCTAAGAACTCTTGTAGAGATGAAAAATAATTACATTATTTGATTTCTTATACATGTACAATGTGACATATTAATATGTAAATCAACCAACTACATAAGAATACAACAATGATATATATACAAATGTAGTTCCCATGTGTTGCATTATTGCATATTTAGAAATCCAAGAAAATATTGTTGAAATTGATAAAATGCATGTAATGTTGTATGTGACTATTACATTTCTAAAGATAAAATAGAATAGAAAATCCTTTTTTAAACTATAGAAATTCTCAGACAAAGTTCAATTTAAGTAATAGTACAATAAGAACTGTGTACAGAGCACCACATATGTTGATCAAGTTCCATTTTATGATGTTATACATCACAAAAAATATTGGTTATGAGCAAAGACAAGCAATGATACAAAGGCCATAAGAAAATATTTCTTATAAAGGGAGATGAATATTATATTTATAACACCAAAAATCTAAACAATATTTGTTACAATATTTTCACATAAATATCTTGTAGTATTGGTACAATGTTCAAATCAATTTAGGATGATGCATATATCTATGGGAAAAAATTTCAAAGAACATTGTTATGACAAATCATTTATTTTAACAAATGCATGAAAAAATATACCTATAACAAGAAGGGAAAACTAAGCCCATTTGCAAATAAAATATTGCATAAGTGGTTCAAGAACATATCGATATATATAAGGATGTTTAACTAATTTAAACATCAATAATATACAAAAAGAATAGGGTTTCATCCAAACCATATGGTCATATGATACACAAATGTTTTGCTAAGTCGAGAGGAGAACTGTCATCTACTAAACAACCAGATAACTAAGGATTATTTTGGCTTCTAAGTCAATACAATATGTGTTTTGTACAAATTAGGCTACAAGACTATACCTACCTAATTGATTTCACACATCAGACAAAATTTATGTATATATTCAACCATTTCATGATAAATATATTAATTGCATTGAGTTTCTACAAACATTTGAAGGCAATAGGGGACAACAAAAACAACACAATGGGAATGTAATGACAACATAATACAATTCATTTACTAATTGTTATTACTATCATTACATAGTTTCATAATGTGAAATATTTATCAATTTCAGTTAAATTTGAAGTCGTGCAAAGCACGTGCATTTACTAGTATAATACTAAGATCATATGTATATTGCTAGTCTACTTGGAGATCAAGGAGCTTGCATTGTACATAATGAGGATGACATGTCCATGCATCCAGTTCAATCTGAATTTCTACAACAAAAACATAATATGACATGATAACACTGGTTTTTGATGGTTTAGTCTCTTCTGACTAATCTTACTACTTGGGTAGTAATGATGTGTAGCAGGACACCACTCATTTCTTGTGGACCTTAATATTGATTAGTGAATTCATTGCCAATGTAGTATGACATCTACATGGTCACACACATAGAGGTAGCTTGAGAAAAGGTTGAATTAGACCTTATTGTAGTTGTTATAATGGATCTAAGGATCTAAAAGTAAGTTTTTTAAGGACATGAATAAAATATGGAGACTTAAGAAATAAATTTCCATAATTCAGGGTGTCTACAGCCTGGTAAAATTGGGATTGGGAAACCCTGACTCTCCACTCCTCTATATATATAGTATGAGAGGAGGGCTTGAGGGAACACATTCAAATCTTCTCATTGTTGCCTCTAAAGTTTGAGAAACACGAAGAGAGATTTTAGATATTAATAGGGGGAGTAAGATATTAGAAACTCTTGTCATTTTTGACCGCTTGTGTGGATTATGTGGAGACATATTCATATAGAAAATTCATTCTAGATGAAGATCTTCAGAGGAGGCACATAAATCAAGGTGAAGGCAAGATGATGCAATTCACCACAGGCTTGGATGTTGGAAGACATGATCTTCCAGGCATGCAAATTGAGAAGAAGGTCTCCACAACAAAATAAAAAGATATTTCATAGAGAGCATGCAACTCAACATGAATAATCTCTAGGTTGGAACAGTGCAATCCATCACACACGTTGATAGATTCCCAAGATCCGCTAGATGTGACTTCGGGGGGTCAAATTTGCGATCAACAAAACCAACTCTGTGACCTTGAGATATGTGCAAATTGTTAGCAAATTCCCACGATCTGGAACCAACAATCATTGGTGGATTGTCGTAGTTAGATAGAAAAATAGTTTTATGCACATTATAAGATCCATAAATTATTGAATTTGAATTCTAAAAATGTAATGCTTTATTTGATAAGAAAATTTCCTAATTATAATCAATAGAATAATAAAATTATCCACTTGCTAGCATGGGTACAACCCATAGACCAAGTGACGCCTATGAGACTATTTGGTTTCCAAATAGGTCCTTGTGGAAAAATTTTAAGAAATAAAAGGACATTCATGCATAAATAAAGGATTATGGCTTTATGGTTTGTTAGAATATGGAAATATGGAATAATAGAAAAGTCTCCAAAAGATTCTAAGATAATTTCTAATTTAGATAATTAATTGAAGCAGTTAGCCAACCATGTCTTGAAACTCAAGTTTGAGGCATCAAATAAGGATAATTTGGTCTTGTTTTTTGAAAAAGTAAAGATGATGAGAAAACTAAGACAATTTTAGAATTTGGTATGAAAAGGACTATGATGTGGGTAATTATTTTCAGAAAATAAAAAAAGGGAAAGTTTCTCCTACGGAAATTATCTTAATAAATCGCAAAAAATAGATATAAGTTTAGAAAGATATTAATGAGTTTCCCTCCAAGTTTCATAGTGAAAGGATACTTCAAGTAGTCTATGCAAAATCATGAAGGAAGTGAGACTTGCATGTAGTTGTTAAATGTTGTTTCCCTTGTTTGAAGAAAGAAAAAAGGATATCTAGAAACATCCCTTTGTTACAAAAGTCAGCTCAATACAAGATTCTTGGATTTAAAGGAAAGTTTTGGTACCAATAGGAGTAACAATGAGAGAGAGATATGAATTACTTAATTTCCACATTCAAGGTTTATAAAGGGGTCCTTGGCATACCAAATTGGGAAATAAGTTTTTTCATGCTCATGAAAAATATTCTAGACAATATATGAGATAGATAATCCAAATATAGTATTATGGAAGAAAATCCAAGAAGTTCTAAGATATTATGTGGTCAGGATAATTTAGTTAGTAATTATGTAGATTTGCCTTTAAAACATAGTAAGTTAAATAAGGGAATAATGATGGAGTTTTTTTTTCAATGGAAGGTAATTGTTATATCCTCAATTTGAGTAAAATTGAATTATTTAAATAAATTGATAAGTAATTATTCAATGATATTATTTATAGAATGATAATGTTACTTGTGAGATTAATTTCATTGAAAATATATCCTTGGAGCACACAATAAAGAAATAAGATTTATTGTGTACAAATAAATATAAATGGATTTATGAATTATTGGATAATAGAAATGTAAGATAACATGCAAGTTCCCAAAAGGAAATAAGATACATGGTGTATGAAATAATTAAAAGAGTAATTATCTATCCAATTTGGTAACACATGTTTTGAAAATTTGATTAGTATTGTTTTGAAAAAACTTGAAAATAATAAAAAAACAAAGAGAATTCTATAAAATGGGAGAACAAGGTCGATAAATGAGATTTTGGTGATTAATTTAAGAAAATGTTAAAAGAGTAAGTTTTTGTACAAAAAGAATGTCCCAATGAATCCACAATATTATATATACATTTGGATAACATTAATGGATTCCTATATTTGATTTGTGGGATATATTAAAAAGAAATAGAAAGAAAAATCAATTCACCCAATAAAATACCATAGATTTATATGATTTCCTTTTGGTGTGTCAACCAATAAATATGGAGATTGATTTAGGAAATGTATCAAAGAAAGAAAAGATAAGGAGTTATTATTCTTGATGGTTTTCACATTAGGAGTATCTAGCTATGACTTGTGGATAGCATAATCATCTTCTTTTGTGGAATATTGTATACATGAGTAAGTGAACTCATACTTTTCATAAGTACACTTCCAAATCATGTGAAAGGGAAGAGCGAGAGTTTATGGTAAAGACAAGAATAAAGGGAATTAGCGATAAGCAAGACCAGAGAAAAGTAATTAGCAGACCAGGCTTCCTTTCGAGTTATGCTCTCCTTCCTTCTTTCTTATACCCTCTCGAAACAACTAGGGTTTGCACATCGGATGCCCATGTATGGTCCTTGATGTTTCTCTCTATCAAAAACATGTTGCAACCCTAGTAACCGGATGACATGTTCCCTTCTGTCTCCAGCCACCGGTGACAGTATTTGCTAGTCGACCCAGTCTATCAGGGACTAGAAGAGGTTGCCCTGGACTTCTCTTGGCCCTCAGGACTTCAGACTAGCCCGATCGGCCCCAGCGGCAGACTTGTCTGAGTGGGCATCAAAACCCACCGTGAGGAAAATGATGACCCCAGTTCAAATGATCAGGCGGTCCCTGGGAATGTACATAAAGCCTAGGGGCATGATTGTCTTTGCAACTATTTAAAGGGCCTACAAATTATGTTTCAAGTATATTAATAAGGATGGCGTATCAACGGTTGATTGGTCTAATAATGCTAATCTTGTGAAAATTATAAAATTTCTAGAAAGCACAAATGAAACAAGTTATATATGAAATTTGATTAAAACAATGAGAGGAACATAAATAAAATATTTTGAAGACCTAATTCTTATCAAATCTTTAAATGTAATGCTAACATGTGTTAAAAAGGTGATTAATGCATAAAAACTCTAGTGTGGGTATTAACATGTGGAATACATTAAAACTTTCTCTTTTATGCAATTACTTGATAATGTTGAATGTAATGGTGATTTGACATGATTATGATCATAATAATGAAACTTACTGTCCCTAATATGAATAAACATGCATATGAAGTAATTAGGGTTCAATATCATATTTCCTATTTCATTAAGGAACATAATTTAATCTAGTGCTCATGATAAAATAATATGGTATCTATAATAATCATGTATACAATTAACATGAATTAGGTTTCTTAAGCCAATAGTTCAATGAACATGGGAATCAGAGTATCGAAGCATGACTCTAATGATAATTTGATGTCAAAAGGAAACCCTAAAACCTAGAATGGGCCCGAGTAGGGTTTACTGTAATTAATGTGATGTTGACACTAGGATTTATATACATGTAGATTAAAGTTGATTGCTTGATTTTCTTTCTTGATTGGATAATATTCTTAATGACTACAAGATTTGTATAGTTCTACAAAAGGTATTTGGTTACACCTATGACTACCTGCATTAATTTTTTGGTGTTTTCTTAGGATTTCTCGAGGATTAAACAACTAAACTGTTGGATGTTTATTTACATTCTGTTCAATTATAATGCCACTATGACTATCACATAAAGGAAGATTATGTGAAGAAAATGATAATTCTTACTTGGGAATGTATGTTGTTAGCTTACTTGCACTCTTTTGCATGAACCCCACTTACACAATATATTTTGACATGTTGATGTGTGCATTCATTTCACAACATTTTATGTACATATTAGATAAGATGATATCCAGATATGATGGACAGATCAAATTACTTGAAGATATTAAATTTAATTTTTAAGGAGGATTAGATAGATACTTCTTCTCATATAGTTCTCATGTGTATAGTTCTAATAATAGAAATTCATGTAACTCTTTGGAAAATCATTTTGTACACAATATTTGAATTAATGGAAATCATATCCTTTTATTTATTATTTGCAAAATCTGAATCCTTAGGAAAATTTAAGGTAATGGCTCTCATCTTTTTGGCCTTCCTTAATTGGGGGATGCCAAAAAGTCAGATCATTACTTTTAATATCGAACCAAAGATTTTTAGATAATATTTAATGGTTTATAGTTTTACGTAATCTATAGAAATATGAGGGACTTATTAGGCCATTTTCTAAATACCATGGTGTATGGAAGGGACCATGACCCTGGGGCTGGAAAAAGTTTCCTCCACACTACTAGTTTGATTATGAGGACTCCTAGGCCCGTGCCTCCTGCCTAGACAAAGTCAAAAGATTTTGCATGAAGTAAAATCCCTTTATGTTTTCTTCCCATCTTGATTCATCCACTTCCCATCCTCCTTCTTAATAAACCCTAAAAGGAACTTACCTCCTCATCTAAAGTTAGGATTTTTAGAAGAAGTAGGATTAAGGCATAATGTACACGCAATGTGGAAATAATAATGTACATGTCAATGTGGAAATAATAATGTGCACGTAGATGTCAAAATAATAATGTATAGGTAATGTGGAATAATAATGTACATGAAATGCGTAAATAATGATAAATTAAAATGGTTTTATGAGTTATAAGGGTAAACTCTAGATGGGGATGGGTTTAGAAGAATCCTAGGGGGTCTGGGGACATAGAAACCCTAAGGGGTAGGGAGTAGTCCCTAACCTCAACACATAACCCTAATCCTAGGAAATGGGAGTAGTGTGGGTGATAGGGTAACCCTACTCATATGACACTTTATTGAGTGAAGAGGAATAAGAAAGATATAAATGAGTTAGGTGACTTGGTGTCCAATGAATATGTGTGTGTGAAACAAAGTATTAATGAGAAAAGTTTTAAGAAACATAATCAACCTATGAATAATGCATTTGTGGATGTAACTTTCTCAAACTTTATATCAATCTCTAATGAGTTAAAGAGAATGTAGTGAATAAAGTCGTCATGGAGATGATTGATTATTGGGCTTACAAAGGAAAGTCTATGTATGGTTATGAAATAACCTCGGGCCAAGAGAAGAAGGCGTATGTATGAAATGTCCACTATAGGGACCAAATCCTTAGAGAGGGTTCCCCATAAAGAGCATCCCCTAAAGAGAAGTCAGACTATTGAGAAAAGAGGATAAGGGTAGCAAGGTTAAAACAAGAAATGCTTCTTTAGGTGCATAGAAAGATGGAAATATGAATATAAGTTTCTCATTGCCCTAATGTTATGTCTGTAGAAATGGATGAATAAAGACTACCCCCATCGAGTGGGTGAGCTATTGAAAGTACCCTCGGTGAGTGGGTATGCCATTGAAATAAACCCTAAGAGAGTGGGTATGCTATCCCCAATGAGCGGGTATGCCATTGAAATACTCCAAACGAGTGAGTATGATGCTTTAAAAAAACCCAATGAGTGGGAATGGATGGAGATCACCCTGAGAGAGTGGGTAGAGCATTAAAATTCTCCCAGTGAGTGAGTATGAATACCTCCCAGTGAGAGGGTATACCCCAGAGATTGAGCAAGTATAGGATGAGAAGTTATAATATAAAATGTATGTTCAACATGTTAGGGTTAGGTAAAAATCAAAATTTCAACTTTTAGGGTTCGTGTCGACTTGGGTGGGTCACCCAAGAGTGGGAAAAAGGACCTATTGGGGGAGGAAAAACCTTATACATGGGGTCAACTTGTGGCTATAGTGCCTAACTTCCTCCTGTGAGCCAAGAAGGTACCCTAGGTTAGGACCTTCTCTAGAAGGGTGAGATGTTAAAGATTGAGGTAACCTCAAATGTCACCTTAAGTGTGAAGAATTAAGAATATAAAAAAATGAAAGCACATATATCAAGTATGATTCTTTGAACACCAAGTATTCCATCTCTGAGAAACATGAGGAAAAGTCACTATGGACGTGGTTGACAGTATGGAGGAAATCTTGATTAAAGAATTACATATGAAAATAATGTGCAATGAAATAGAATGGAGTATAGCACTTGGATAAACCCTTGGGAAGGATAGATCCCTAAGTAAATCCTAATTTCAAGTATAGAGTATTAAAGGTACATAGGACCAATCACAAGACCATCTAGTCAGGAGGTAACAACTATGTTTACCTGAGACCCATGACTCAGGAGATTGGCCACCTTCATGATGTTCATGCGGCCCAAAGGGTGAATGCAAGAGGAAATTCCTACATGCATAAGGATGAGATCACTCTAAAAGTACATTTACCCCTAGAAACCTCAAGGAAGAGGCTAAGGCTCATAATACATGAGGAGTAATCGTAAAAGATACAAGAAGTCATTTAATAATGAAATATTGGGAGGAGTTGTGAACAAACTTAAGAGTGAGAAAACATTTGACTTCATGAAATATAAGACTGGTGTGGAATTTTAAAGTATGTATTGTTATAGTTATGATGAGGATTATTCAACCTAAAATGTGAAATTTTGGGATAATGTGTCTACACCATCTCATTATGAGTGAGAGAGATTGGATAGACACTTGTTGTGTTTATAATTAACATAAGAGAGTACCTTAAGTTGAACGTAATGACATGTTCTAGGGTTTGAGGTGCTACCTTGCCCTTATGTGAAAGTAAATGAATAATAGGTTGGAAACATATGTGAAAAGGTAATTACAAAGTGGAATTGAGATCACAAATGGAACTGTAATCACCAACAAAAGATGTCATACTAAGAATATGGATATGCATTAAATTGAATTTGAGTACGAATCTTATTCATAATGTGTGGATTCTTTGTACCAATAAAAGTGATTAAAGATAACTCAAGTATGGTTCCTAACCCTAAGTTGTGGAATTAAGATAGGTCATCATTCACCTAAGCCTTACTAGGTTTGAATTTTGGGACGAAATTCCTTTTGAGGGGTGAATTTTATATCCTCAATTTTGATAAAATTGAATTACATAATTAAATTGACAAGTAAATTCTTCAATGATATTATTGACAGAATGATAATGTTACTTGTGAGATTATTTCCATTGCAAATATATCAAGGGACAACAAGATAAATAAATAAGAGTTTTTGTGTACAAAAAAATGTTAAAGGCTTTGTGAATTATTGGATAATAGAAATATAAGATAATATGAATGTTCCCAAATGGAAATAAGATACATGGTGTTTTAGAAAATTAAAAGAGTAATTATCTAGCCAGTTTGGCAACACATTTTTTGAGTCATAAATTAGTATTGTTTTGATCTAACTTTTGGTAAACATGAAAATAATAAAGAAAGGAAGAGAATTCTAGAAACTGGGAGAACAAGGATAATCAATGAGATATTGGTAATTAATTTAAGAAAATGTTAAAAGAGAAAATTTCTGTATATTCAGGATGACGTAATGAATCCCACAGTACTAGATATATATTGGGATAACATTAATGGGTTCCTATATTTGATTTAAGGATTATATTAAGGAGAAAGATAAATAACAATCAGATCATCCAATAAACTACCATAGATTTATAGGTTTCTTTTTGGTGTTTCGACCAAGTAATATGGATGATTGATTTAGGAAATGTACAAAAGAAAGAAAAGAAAAGGAGTTACTATTCTTGGTGGTTTTCACATTAGGAATATCTAGACGTGACTTGATGCTAACATAATCATCTTATTTTGTGGAATATGGTATACATGAGGAAAGGAACTCATACTTTTCATAAGTACACTTCCTGATCATGTGAAAGGGGAGAGAGAGAGTTTATGGTAAAGAAAAAAAGAAAGAGAATTGGCAAGCAGCGAGACCAGAGAAAAGTAATTAGCAAATCAAGATTTATTTTGAGCCACACTCTCCCTCTATCTTTCTCATACCCTCTCGTAACCACTAGGTTTCCCTAGGATGTATATATATGTAGGGAGACCACGAAGAAGAGACATGTAGATATTGTGGTTCTAGCTTTGTGAATGACACACATAAATCAATAGCCAAAAGACTCAAGTAGTTTCTTGAGGAGTGCCAGAACGACGTGACTCATTCTATACACCACAGAGTTCTTGAACCTAGCTATCTGTCTGATACCTAAAAACAACTGATACCCATCTTTTCATACTTTTTAGTCACTTTTTATGGGTTGTTGTGCTTCTATTTCCTAATTTTAGCTTTATATCTTCTTAAATGTATTATCTTTTCTTTTCTAAACTTTAATGCATTTTATATATATTTTATGCAGAACCGGCCAAAAATGCAGGACAATGCCCAGATGGATGATCAAGCACTCATGATGTTAAGCCTCAAGGGAAGGAAGACCCAAAAGATTTCCATTGTTCACCTTCCAACCACCTAGTCAACAGAACGACTTTGCCATTCGCCTGACTCGAGCCACTCTCTACCCATAAACTTCTAGATTCTTTCATTGTGACATGCACTCCCAACATCCAGTCCCTGGTTCAATCCATGTTGGTCTATTAGAGAACCGTATGCGAGCTCCAAATTGAGTAGCCCACGTGACAGGCCTTGCAATTTTCTACCTTTGACCATAAGTATTCAGCATTAGGGTTTTGGAAGCGAGGAATCATCTATAAAATAGAGCCCTTATCACCCATTCTAGGCGGTCTCTAATCAGTGATTAGAAGCCTCACTGTGTAGAACAAACCCTAACAAGAAGAGAGGAGGCGGTGACCGTAGTGGAGATATTGGTCTTCCTACACCAAGTGTCAAGGCCCCCTCCATTGTTCCTTCTATCTTTTCATTGCTGCCTTTCACCATGAGCGAGTAGACATTTGAGTTGGGGCATGGGGACTAGCCCCAACAGCCTGCATTTTATCCTAGCTTATATCTAAACTCAACGATATTATTACTAAATAAAGTATCGTTCTGCTTGTTTCCTTTCCTTTCAAATTGATGACTTGTTTTGTATATATGCTATAAACATGTATATACAGATTGTTGTGAGAGTCATTAGAACACCAGATTGTTATGCCCCTGAGGTATCAGTAAGGGATAGTGAGGTGATTGGGCTACAATCTACTAATGTGATGAGAATGGTCGGTCATAAGTGAGGGAGTCCAGCTGGAATAAAAGGGAACTTGGGTGTCGAGGATGGTCAGTTCCAAGGGAGTTTAGGTCAAGTGAAGACCTATATCCCATGAGGGTGTAGCAGCTAATCCTCTATCTCACAATTACTATTGAAGAGTTAGATCTCTTTAGGATAATTAAGTAGGCCTAGGTAGTGAAACCCCATGCCATGGTCCTCTTTATTACCATTCATTTACTGCTTAATCTTTGTTGCTACTGGCAATAATTAAGTGTAATCAATCAATCAACTTCTCGGTGATAAATATTACTCACTTTTTTTTCAGCTAAAACTTTGTTTCCTTTTTTATTTTTTGAAAAGTCTGTACAAGGGGAACAAAAAAGGAATGTACAACAAGCTCAAAGAATAACAAGAGAAAAATAGTGAAACCAAAGGGGCTGACAACAAAACTTGAACAAAGGATGGAAATCTGAAGAGAGGAATCTCAACATCAAAACCCAACATTTGGTAGCCAACACGAAAGGTCTTCAGGTACATTAGAAAAGGAGCACAGTAGAAGAAATCATCCATGCATGTGTCTTAAACACATCACCATCAAAAACTTCAGACATAGAAAGGAATCTGAAACTACGAACAAACAAAAAGAGTTAAAGATACACCTCCACAATGACAAAATATTCTTCAAGAGGAACTAATCATCGCATTGCTTATTGTCATGGACTCTGTGATTCCTTTCCATCCAAAAATTAAACAGAACTGATACAATAGTGACCTTAACTGGATTCTTCTTGAAACTCAAAATGTTAGTGAAGGAATTAGGAACTAAAGAGATAAATCCCTTAACATGACAAACACACCATATCTTCTTCACATATTCACAATCAAAAGAAAGATGATTTGTGTCTTCATAAGCCTTGAAACATAAAGAAGAGACTGAAACCATAGAAATGCTTCTTCTCCTAGCATAGTCAGAGGTTGGGAGTTTATTAAGGCAAATTTCCAAGAATGTACCATAAGGTTCCTGGGAACCTTACCACCCCAAACCCACTTGAATGTAGGGTTTACTTCACCTCTCACCCTAATAGCATTCCATAGATCCTTGAAGCAAACATCATCTTTCCCCAGGCAACTGATGCGATCAGCAGAACCAATACTCGCACATTTATCAGAAATAAATTTCAAAATGATATCATCTGACCTGGATAGATGAACACACCAAGTCTTATCCTTAATCATGGCACTAACAAAACCATCAACATTGAGCCCAAACCAAATAAAGGTATTACCCCCTTTGAGATCAACAATAAAGCAAGAATTGATCCAAGGGTCCTTCTAGATTTAAATACAAGAACCATCTCCAATATGAATCATTTAAGAGGTTGGAGAAGACTCCTAATTCTTATTAAACTATTAAACATCCATGAAAAATTAGGAGATTCTTCAACACTCTAGAAAGTAGATTTCCTCAGGCATTTCTCAGAGATCCACTTAACCCACAAATTTTCTTTTCTCTTTGCAACATCCCAGGCATTTTTTATAAGAAAATCTTTAGAGACTTCCTTTCCTTTTCTAATATTTAAACCACCTTCATCTTTAGGAAGAGTAATCTTATCCCATCTAACAAGATGCATATTTGACTTTCCTTCTATTTGACACCAGAGAAAAGCCCTGCAAATATCTTCAATAACATCAAGGATATGAACCGGAAGAGGGAAGGGCATCATCCAGTAAAGATGCAAAGAAGATAAGGTAGACTTTATCAACTCCATCCTGCCATGAAACTCAGTATCTTAAATTTCCATGAGTCTAGTTTACTCTTAAACTTGTTGATAAGACCATCACACAATTTATTTATTAACTTTCCAATAAAGAGTGGTAAACCAAAATACCTGTTAGAATCAATACAGCCTTTAGGTATCTCAAAAATATTCAAAATCAGAGCTGTAATCACCTTCTTGCTAAAGAAAACTTTACTTTTGTGGATATTGATAGATAAACCAGACTTGCATCCCAACTTATCAAGAATATTCTTTATGCAAACAACATTACTAGAAGAGGCCTTCAAAAATATCATGAGATCATTAGTGAAAATAAGATGAGAAATGCAGACAATCTTCAAGGCCCTAATAGTGAAGTGTTCCTTCTTTCTAACAAAGTCCTTCAATAACTCACTCAACCCTTGCATCATAATAACAAAGAGGTAGGGGGTAATCGAGTCCCCTTGCCTCAGACCATTGGATGGAAAAAAGATCTGAGTTGATTCTCCATTAACAAGAACCTAATAAGAGGTAGATGAGAGAATAGCATAAATCCACTTAATACATCCCAGAGGGAAACCCATCTTATACATGATAGAAAAAAGATGCTTCCACTTAACTAAATCATAAGCTTTTGATATATCATCCTGAATGCAAAGGTTTCCAAAATCCTTCTTGAAATCACTCAAGATATCATTAGTAAGGAGTGTAGTATCCTTAATGCTTCTACCACGAATGAAAGCGCACTGATTAATATCAATAATGGAGGGAAAGAGGCTCTATAACATGTTGGAAAGAGTCTTAGATATGATCTTCTAAAAGTTGTTATAGAGGGCGATAGGTCTCCAATTGGAAACCAAAGAAGAGTCTTCACCTTTAGGAATTAGAGAGATAAAGGTCTTATTAGCCTCCTTAAGTATAGAGCTAAAAGAAAGAAACTCTGTAATAGTTTCTAAGGTCATCAACTATAATATCCCATGCAACTTTAAAAAACATACCATTCAGACCATCCAGGATGGGATCCTTGTACAAATTCAATTTCAAAACAATGTCATCCACCTCTTTCCTAGAAATAAGAAGCATGATGCTAATGCACAGATCATCAGTTAGAATAGGACCAGACTAGTCACCCTTCCAAACATCATTGTTTAAATTTTGATTGTTAAAGAGATTACTATGTAAATTTTTCAAAGTACTTTTAATAACCTCATGATCATACGAGAGCTGATCATTAACCATAATACCCTTCATACAATTCCGATGTCTCCTAGTTTTCAAAGAAGAGTAGAAAAACTTAGAGTTAGAATTACCTTCTTTGAGCCAAAGAACATGAGATTTTGCATGAGTAACATTTCTTCAGCCAACTCAGCCTTGGTAGCTTCCATTCTTAAACTTTTGGCTATTTCTCTTTTTGCCTCATCCAAGGGAAACAAGTCAGCCTCACTCTGAGCATCATCATCAAGAAAATGGTGACCTAGCATTGTCATAAAGATCACCCACATAGTCTTTATTCCACTTCTTAAGAACAATGTTAACATTAGTGAAATTCCTATGTAACTTGAATATGCTATAGCCAGGCTCATTGCAAAACCAACCAGATCTAACATCGTCAAGGAAGTAATTCCTGAGAGTCCAGGTATTAATGAAATGGAAAGGAGCTTTGATAATTCTTGGCATCCCAATCTTAGAGGTGAGAAATCCTTCTATGATCACTAAAAGAATTTGATACAAGCTAACCACTAAAATCTGGAATATCAGTAAGAAACTAAGAATTATGAAACATCATATCAATCTTAGAGGTGATGAAACCTTCTCCACTTTGATGATTATCCTAGAAAAATGAACCACCCAAATTCATATCAAATAACCCAGTATTAAGCAATCAGTTATTTAACTCTTCCATATATTTTTTAGTTGGCAGATTTATACTAATTCTCTCCCCTTCACTTCTCATAACATTCATATCACCAATGATGAACCAAGGAGACTCAATGGATTCATTCAGATTCTCCAGGCTATTCCACAAACCAAATTTCTCAGTGTCACCATTATTCCCAGAGGCCACTGTCATAAAGAAGAAGAAACCATTCATAGATACTTTAACATCTAGAAATTGATCACTCTCTGATATCTTTTCTATAACACAGTCCCTAAAAAGGATAATGACTCTTCCCAAAAACATGGGACTCGTGGTTAGACAACCAGCTGTAATTAGGAAATAATTTATCCAACAATTTTTTAACTTTATTAACTTTAACTTTTGTTTCTAAAAGAATAAAGATGTGACTTCTCAATTTATAAACCTCTTTTTGGACAACCTTGATCTTATTACTTAGGCCTCTAACATTCCAAGAAGAGACGTGGATCGGATGTATCATTTATCCACTTAGGTCGTTAAGTTGTCAGCCTTATAAAGAGAAGTAGAACCTTCATTAATAATTTCCATACCTCCAAACTTTATTCTTCATGGGTGAGAACAATTGGCTTAACTAAAACACTTGGAGGAGAATTATGTCTCTTAATTTACACGTCCTGGAAACCTTCCTCATCCACAATGACCTTGGAACAAGAACTAGATGAGAAGATTGAAACAAGTGTATTTGGAGTAGATCTACCAGTTTTAGACATTGATGCCTTGTTAATTAATTCACTATTATGAGATAGCAACACATGATTCAAGGATTGTACATTCTTGTCAGAATCAGACTTTGCATCATCCGCAGCTACAATAGGAACAGAAGGAATAGGTTCTTTTACAGACCGAATTTTCTTCTTCTTATCATCATTATTCACAATAGGAACATAGGATAACTCATCATGACCAAAGAGACCACACATCTGGCACTTATATGGATACCATTTGTAATATAGTTCAACATTGTGCAAGTCACCATCGTCAGTGACTAAGGTTATATGATTAGGAATGTTTGAATCAGCTTTGATAAGAATCTGAATATGAGCATATTCCAACCTCAAGCAAGAACCTGCAGGGTCATCCATACAAATAGGATTGTCAATATAAGAATCTATACGTTCAAACATCTGAATGTCCCATAGTTTAACAGGTAAATGGTGGATCCTGACCCATAGTGACACCTCAAACAATCCTTGCATAACGATCCTATAACCTTGTTCCCACCTTTCTAGGAGAAGAGGTTTATTCTTAACGTACCAGCTTCCTTTCAGAGCGTGAATGAGGTCCTTCTCATTAGTAAATTTGATCAGAAACATACCATCTTCTCAATTGAATATCTTAATACGATTTGTCGGCTCCCATAACCAACACAAGTAGTTGAACAGAGTCAGGATATGAGGTTTGAAATCAATGATATACCCAACTAGACATTTATCCCACTTACTCACATTTTCCTTTGCCTCCTTCTTTGGGTAGACTAACTTTCCTTGTTGAATAGAAATGTCCCTCTGATTTAATGAAACAACATTTTTAGGCCTTGCAAACTCCATCCATTTGGGATAGTTTTCCCGATCTAAAGTAAAGTGTGGATCAACATTAGGAGCATTCGAACAAATTTTTAGTTTCCAAGTACTCTCCACCTTCGAGGGACACTGCCTGAATTGAGGATCCCATGGCGGCACTCGATAGAGAAAACTAGTCACCCTCTCTTTGCCTGACCTGACACCATTGATGATATCTTTTAAAACTACTGAATTTATATAAATTCTTAAAAAGTTTGTATGTTGGGTTTGATCCTAAATTATACTACAATAAGACTTCCACTCGTGTGGAGTCGGGAATTAGTGCATTGTTTTTGGTTAAACCTTGGAATTATTCTTTTAGGGTATTCCTTGGTGCGAGATTTGGAGCCCCATCAAAAATGGGTGCCATTTTTAGGGACAATGATAGTTACATATTTCAGAAGTATAAGTGCAATTAGGATTTTTCTTTTTATGCTTGATATTATTGAAAATTTTCTATAACTCAACACATCAACTCACAATCGATCTGCCTCTTTTATGGAACTCCTAGCGCATGCAAAGATCCAAAAGCTTTGACTCAAGATTGCTTTTCGATTCTAAACTCAAAAGAATCTTTAGAAGACTTCACAAGAAGAAAGCCATGCTAGATGAAACAACTATAGAAGTGGGCATCCAAGTGTGAATTGAAGCGACTATTGTGGCCCAATGAGAATTACTCACTGTAGAAGCTGGGGAGTAGGTGGAAGCCAAATTCAAGACCAACCTAGAAGTTGCTAAAGCCGTAGGATGCTCAAAAGAATTACATGATTTCTTGTCTCTAAAGGCACCGACTTGACTCATCCATTCCAACCCCTAGGTGTCCCGATCGAGATCAGGGCCTAGTGGGTCAGTCTATTGGAAAACTCAACCTTTCAAGGAAGGATTGGAGATGACTGTTGGGAACATATCCTAAAATTCATCAACCTTTATTCGATGAAGAAGACATCTGATGCCATGCAGCTGTAACTATTTAAATACTCCCTAACCAACAAAGCTAGAGTTTGGTACAATGATCTATGAGAGGATTCAATCACTACATGGGAGGCCCTAGAAAACAAGTTTATAGAGAAAATATACCCACTCTCAATGACATATTCGATTAGAGGACAGATCACAAGATTTCATCAAGTACCTAAACAATATCTACATGAAGCATGGGAATGATTGAACAAACTCTTACACAAATGCCCACATCATGGCATCCCTGAGAATCAAATCATCAAATTTTTCTATCAAGGGATTGATGATGAAATGAATAACTTCCTGGACTCTTCTTCTATTGGAAACTTCAACCATGCACGCTAAAGATAATCAACCTTGCGACTGAGCATCAGACTCACTAGACCAAACCCAGAAGCAAGGGTGTTCTTAAGGCATCCATGATGGAGGATCGTTCAGAACTCAAATTTATCTCTGAATCACAGAAAGCTCTCTCCTCTCTATCAGAATAATCTCAAAAAATCCTTTAGTGCATCTGAGATGAAGAACCAAACACCTCAAGTGCAAATCATTACACCTTCTTATGAGTTCCACCATTGGTAGTGGATCACAGCATGGTCCATTGTCAACAGCTGTATGTTGCATTTCATGAGCACCAGGATGAGCAACATTATATAGTCACCCAAGATGAGGATGTGAAAATGATCCACAATATCCCAGGGTAAGACTACTATAATCCGAACCTCATTGGAGCCAAGAGTCCAAATCAGACCTCAATGCCACCCGCTCAGGCTAGAGCACTGATGATCTACACTGGCCCACACAACTAGGGAAATTTTAGATTTAATTTTCCCATCCAGAACTACCAGCAGCGGCAGCTGTATTAGAATCCAACATGCCCCACCGCTACAGATTGAGACAGTCCTAGTGCAGGACTCAATGAAGACAATTCAAGGTATGATGATATTGTACCAAACTAAACTAGCCAATGCCATAACCAATCTAAAGGGGTTGGAATCTCAGACCACACATTTGGTAGATAGTCAACAACTCCCAACAGGCATGACCATTGGTCCACCCAAAAACAACCCCAAGCATCCGCAATAGTTAAACGCTATAATGACTAGGCCAGAGAACGTGTATTCTACACCTCTGACCTCCAATCCTTCCCTCACTCCTCCAAACTGAGAGGAAAGTGCCCCATTCAAGGCCTTGAGTTGCCTGAATTACCATCTAGAGGTTAGTTCCATAGAAGTCTGGACAACAGACTCCCCTGTGGTGTCGGCATAGACAAGCAATGGAGAAAAATTAGCTGAACCAACACTGACAACCAACTCTAGACCATCAGTGGCACCTGTAGTGACTGTGTACAAACCATGTGTCCCATACATAGGATGCCTCAAGCAGATCAAGCTAGATGATTATTAATGAAATTTAGAGACACTATGAAGAAACTCCATGCTAACATAATGTTCCTCGATCTGCTTACTTGAATGCCAATCTAGTGCAAATATATCAAGACACTTTTTTTCGGGAAGCAGTTGGCCCAGAAATCCAAGACTGTGAAGCTAGCTCAAATGGCCTCCAGTGTAGCACAAAACAAGATACCTCAAAAGAAAAAGGACCCATGATCTTTTTGGATAGATTGTTTCCTAGGAGATGACACATGTTGTAAGGGGCTTGCCAATTTAGGTGCAAGCATATCCATTATGCCTTACACTTTATGCCAGTGTCTAAGGTTCACATATCTCCTACCATATCAATGACCATTCAGTTGGCCGATGCATCCATTACAAAACCCTTAGAAATAATTGAAGATGTCCCAATGAAGCTCGAACATGACACCTATGTCCCATGAGATTTTGTGGTTATGCATATCAAAGAGGATAATTGTTTCCCTCTCATGTTGGGGAGACCATTCTTAGACACTGTGACAACTTTAGTGTACATTGAATCATGTAAACTCATCCTACAATCGGGAAAGAATATGATTGAATATTAGGTCCTTGAATATCTAAGGAAGAGGCATAATTCAAATGAGGCTTTCAAAGTAGATGGTAATATAGAACCAAAACAAATAGACCCCCAGGGAACCAACCAAGCTAATAAGGATTTGCCCATGCTCAAGGTATGTGTATCGTCTAACTATGATCCAGGGTCTATAGATTCAAAGGACAAGGGTTCGGAAACCTTGCTTGGGTGTTTAACTAGAGTAACACTATCATCAATCGAGTTCACAATGTTAAATCAGGATGCTTGCTGGGAGGCAACCCAACCTTTTTTCTTTATTTTTTCCTTTCATTTTTATTTTTATTTTTCAATCTTCTTTTCTTTTCACAAAATTACTTTGAGAAAATAAAAGAGAGAGTGAGAGGGGGAAGAAGGAGAGGGAGAGTACCATGTCCTTATAAACCCATTTCTTTTGATGGATAGTCGGTGGGGTTTGCAAGATGATGATGAAAATTCCCATATGTCAATCAAAACTCCCAGATCAATCGCTCATTTGACAGCAAGAGATCTCGTGATCTTGTGAAACAATAAAATTCTAGAGAATGGGCTATGTGGCCCGATAAGGATTGCTCTTTTGTTTTCCATATAAAATTGTATTTCCTTCTCTTAGATAAATATGTATTTATATTTTACGAGAAGTGTTATTTATTGGAATTCATAGCCACTTTTATCTCAGTCCCATCATCAATATTCACTTCCATAATATCTTGATTGGGACATTCTAGGAAGAGATTGACATGCATCCCTATGGACTAGGCATAACGCGTGCATGCCAGGTAACCGCCCACTTTTTGGGCATCACTAATGTCTCTTCTTTGTAGTTATAAAAGAGGTTAAGCGCAGGACTTGATAGAACTGACATATTCCTTCTAACAATAAAAAAAGGCCAAGCATCCATATTCACTCCACGTAGACACTTCCAATGGCATCAACGACTAACAACATTGATGGGGGACGCTAGTGTTCGAGTTCTGGACCCTCAAAAACTGACAAGATACCATATGACCGGGATCTCGTCCTCTACTAATCCCAAGACACTTATGTCCCTTGGGATTTTCACTTTAAGTATCCAACACATCGATGACGAATGCCACCAGTAGATCCTGATATGTTGATCAATTTATTGTATGATCAGCAAGCCATTATTGTAGCGAACATGCTTTATCTAGATGCAAGCTATGGAGAATGGGACGTGCGACTGCGACCACCCTCACCACCACCAAACAATGCCCATGGAAATTGGTGTCAAAGCTGGCGTTCAGCTCAGGGAGTCACCAATGGGAGAAGAACCCATTCTTAGGGTTCTTATGTGTTCTCTTGGACAAACATCATTAGTAATCAATCTGATCATCATTCAAGATCAAACTCCTCTTCTAGATCCTTTGAGACTTTGAGCCGATCAATTTACTATGTGAATCGGTCGGTTCATTCCCCAGTTCAACCAATATTTATCTAATGTGGTTTTAAGTAAGCTGACTCTCTAACTGGTCAGTTCACTGCTTCAATCGGTTGGTTTAGAGTCCAGTCAGTCAATTATTCAATTGTTATTGTATAAATCAAATACCTAACTCTTTAGTAATCAACTTTAAACTATATCATTAATGAACTCCTATTCCAAGTATATCATATGTGTATGATACTATAGGTTCAAAGCTACATGGAAGTGAATGTCCATATCTAATTTATGACATCACAAGCAATGAGTGGTATCTAGCAACACATCATTGCTACCTTGGTAAAAAACTTCAACCTACAATATGTGATTGGTGCTATAGTGATTGTATGATTCCTTTGTCATTAATATCCAGATTGAACTTGAGGCATCAAATCTTCATCCTCTCAACATTCAATCCATGTACCTTGAACTAGAGAAGACTCTCTGAGATATATGTGAACTAAATATCATATATTAATTCACATGTGCATGTGCATGTGCATGTGCATGCTTTTCTTAGTCTTTCTTATCAAGTGGTTTGGATATCAAACTCTGTAGGAGTGAGAAATCCCATCTACATCACTCAGAGCCATCCCTATTGACCTAAAGTTTTACATTGTCCATATTTTGATGATGACTTAACTGTTCCATTCATATGTATCTAATATGTCTATTTCAAATTGATTTTGGGTATTAGGTAAATAAAAATGATCAATTCAATGAAGTCCTCTCTTGATCAAGTTCAAGTCAAAAGCAAAGCAAATGCACTATGGTGGAAAACACCCTAAATCACATATAAATATTTTTGTAATCATTTGTGTTGATGTTATGATTTGTAATGAAGATGAGTAAAAATCAAAAGAACTTAACTCGAACTTTTAGTCACTTTTATGACAATTTCCAAAATGCATCATAGGTTGTTTGATCATCCAAGTTTCCCTCTTAGATACTCGACCAATGCTTAGGATGGGTCTTGGAAAATTTTGAAGTTCAGTCAAATTTACCTCAGGATAAACTCGACAACTCCCTGCACTAGAAAACTGATTTTAAGACATCAATCGAGTTTCATCGAGGATAAACTCGACCGAAAATTCAAAATTAGCCTGTCGCATAGAGCAATTAGGCAAGTTATCTTTATGGAAACTCGACCGACTGCACTGTGCAGAGCGTGTAGAAAAAGTAATTCTAATTTTTGAAGTGTTGCAAAGCTTGAATTTATATATGTTGCAACAACCCAAATGACTAGAAAATGTTCCTTTGTGCTTATAATGACTAGTGGACATCCCCAACTATATATAGGACCCATTGGGCTTCATCTAATGTTTGCTCCTTCATGCTATTCAAGTTCCTAGCTATAGTTGACTAGAGCCCCTTTTGTCAACTAGAGCCCCTTTCTCTCTCTTGTTTACAAATCCAAATGTCCACATGACTGAGATAGGCTATGTGTGAGAGAGATAATACATTTTACTCTTGCAAAGATCTCGAGGCTTTCCTTTTCCAACCCCTTTCTCAAGAGAAAAGTTGGTCAAAGCTTATCCAAGGTGAAGGAGAAGGTGAAGGCTGAAGATCCATGATAAGAGTGGGTAATTCCTATAAGGAGGAAGACATGTTGCAAGAAGAGGAGCTCCTTGGTGAAGGTGTCTAGATCCTTTCAAAAGTAGTTAAGCCCTTGTAGAGGTTAAAGACTCTTGATCAAGGATAGGTAAGACCTTGTAAGGTTTATTGGCTCCTTTTGGTACTTAAAATGGACAACTAGGTATCCTTGCCCTTTAAATGGAAGATCTTATTGTATGTCTTATAATGGAATATAAGTATGCAATCGTTCCAAAATCCTAGAGCTTGACCTCTCTAGGGAGGTGACTAATTTTTTCATAGTTAGGAGATTGGAACCACTCTACATAGCTTGTTCTTGATCTTATACAATCTCTCTCAGGCTTGCTATGTATGTTTAGTTGCGCTTCAAATTCCATATTTGCAATCCTATATCTTTAAGTAATTTGAGGGTCTAGCAGATCTTTTGCAAGTGTTTTATCTCTATTTAACCCCCTTCTTTAGAGCCCATTGATCCTACATCAGATCCATGGTCTTCTTTGACAAGTTCTCCTATGATAAGACAAGATGGGTGACAACCTTCTAGGTTCTCTCAACTCGAAGGGTGGATTCTCTATGAGACCATGATCCTATCTTACTCTTAATTTTATCTCTAATATATATTGAATATATTAATTGAATGTTTATAAAATAACATTTTCTCAATTTAATAAGTTAACACCCTATCTGATCTCAATTTGCACTTTGAATGCCTTGGTTTCTAGTTTTCTCATAAGTTGTGGACTTAGTTGCAAAATTACCATAACTTTAGGACTTAAATGCAAACTAGTTTACAAAATAGTTTTACTTATGAATTCTATGGTTTATTAAGTTTATAAATCAATAGATCAAGATACAAATCTAATTTGGTTCAATTTACTCTTTATGTGCCCTAAATTCAGGGTTCTTAGCAAGATGTGGATTTAATTGTAAATTCAACATAGTATGAGGACCAAATTGCAAATTGTGCGAAAAATATCTAATCTTGTACTTCTCTTTCGACTCTTACTTGTTTGAGACTTTAATCAATTGGTTAAGATATGACTCTAATCTAGACTTTGTTGTACATTATTTGCTTGAAAATGTAATATCATGTACAATTGTGAATTCGGTCACCAAAAAAATGTACAATTGTGAACTAATGCAATTTGACCTTAATTGAAAAGCTAAGTGACAATTTGCTGGAATAATATAAAAATGCATCATACAATTACTATATTCATATATTTCTTTGGTTTTATTCTTTTTACCTTAGTTGGATTAAGGCTTCAACCTTAACTAGTATGGTGGTGGTGGTTGATGAAGATTGATGGAGCTTCTTGTGCTCAACTAATGGATCTTTTAGCCTATGAAAATGGACTTTTTGGCTTATGTAAGTCATAGATCAATGAAACCCTCACATACTAAAATGATAAGGGTTCCCAAACACTACTAGGGCCGAAAATATGACTTCTTTGATCAATGGATGGTATTTTTTTGGGCCAAGGGTAATTATGAGCACTAGATGGGGGCAATTTGGACTTTTGTACTTGTTCCCCACCTTATAAAACCAAACCCTTCTACCTGGAGTCTTGTTTGAAACTACCCTTTTATGGCTGGCTTTGGGACTGTATGCCCTAGTGAATACTTAGAATTATATGATTAACATATTATGCTTTTTGAATATATTTTTTGTCACTTATATCTTAGATGAATGTGAAATAAATCTCTTAATGAATAACTATAATCATAATAATGTGGATTATATGTATCATACAAGAAATTAACAAAATGACCATGGTGTAACTTGGAGGTTCCTAAATTGAATGTGCATCTTAACAATTGATGGAAGTATTTTATGATAAATACCTTTTATAAGGTGATTATCTACCTTAGATGATGGTTATATGTTATATGACTCCTCTTTTAAGGTTTCTAAGGGTTGACTACATGAGATATCAATTATGACACTAAAAGTATATCTTGGGCGTGGGTTAAATGTATATACGTTAAACTTGGTGTCTTGAGGGTGATCTCTAGGGTGAAATGACATGTGTGTCATCATTGGGATGATGGATGGACTCAATGGTTAAATATCCCTCATGTGTGAATATGATTAAAACATAAGATAAGGAATAAAATGGTGGTATTTTTAAAAGTGGACGAGTTATGTAAACTAATGAATCTGATAACCTTACCTCCAAATAATGGCATACACCTTATTATAGACAATTAGACTTTAACATATGCATGTAATGGGATTGGTTTAATTTAATTAATATTCATGAAAACAATGCAATACAAGAGTCCCTCATGATACTCTCACACTTGAATAGTGATTACTAATCATATTTAATGATCTTGTCTATCTTAAATCTGGTGGTTCATATTGATGTATTTGATTTGATGGTGGTGTTTTTGACAACGTAACCATAATCTAGTGGTTTTTCATGATGTACAAAGATCTAATGGTTGAGTACATGATTTCATGGGAATGTTAAGTGTGAGTGTTGGTGATTGGTTAGACATGATATAATTGTCTTATCTTTTCCCTCGTATGAACATAAATTGATGGCCACAATAAAGTGTTGATGTGTAACACTAATTCAATCTACCTTGTAGAATATAACCTAAAAGTGATTATATATGATAGTTTACATGTATTTGTCTCCCTCTATGTTGTTATCATGGAAGTTGTCTCTTATAATGTTAATGGAGAACCTATTGTATTAGTTCATATCTATTGAGATTAATGCAATAGTATGCTAAGTCCGTGTATTACATGTATGATGGTGATTGTTGAACCTTTTACAAGGTGTTAAAGATAATGATGTTCTTACAGGAGATTATGTGGTGGTCTAAATGACCTTTGGGTATGATTTGAGCCCTAGTGGAGGTGTAACCCTATTTATGATTAACAAGGTTGGTACTCTGGGATAATGTGTTAAGGATTTATATCTTATGATGGTGCCATGACCAGTGTAGTCTCATGGATGGTAATGAAATTGTGTCCTATGATTTTGAAATGAGGAATTATGTTTGATGTGTTTTTTATCTTCTGGAGTTGTTATTTATCAATGCTTTTTAGAAATAAATTAGGGTTTGTATAACCACTAGTTTGATTTATCCTATATTCACCCAATTGGCATTAACTAATCAAGTGAAACCCTCATGTATTTCCCTATGAAGTAGAACCATTTTAGTGTCAGGACTTGTTGGATGGGGAAACAAGTATTCCTAAAGGGAAGCACAAAGTCGTATATAGTTGAGTATATATAGGTGCGAGTGATTGTGTGTACTAGGCATCTTGATCCCAAGGTTTTGAAGATGGTTATGGTCAACCTCGACAGAAGAATGGCTACAGTCTTATCTCAGATATTTCATGTGATTGAGGATAACCACAGTTGTACCTCGGATGATAGGGTTTTGAATACCCTAGTTACTAGTGATGTGACCTATACACCAAGGGAACACTAGGTTGTTTTGCAGCTTGACCTTATGTGCCACTGTGGTGGACTCGTATAGATTGAGGGCAGATGATATCTTAGGATTCCATCTCCCCAAGATCTTGTACAAAACTGATATTGACTTACAGGGTGCTATACCTCAAATTCCCCAAGGCTTAACAAAAGATGTAATCCAGCCGAGTTGTATATTTGTTTAGGCTTATTTGACAAATCACCTAGATTCACAATAGTACTCTTTTACTTATTGGAAATATTATATATATTTCCTACTTTATACATGTACATACACGGTATTGTCCTTTGTACTTACTGATTATACATCCATGTGAAAAGATGTTATATTTTCTCATACATATATCTAGTTATGAGAATTAGTACTTGATGCATATATTTTATGTAATGATACTTAATTGTTCATTAATATACCTCTAAATAAGTTGATTATAATATGTTTGCAAGCGATAGAATGTTATCTTTACTATATCATATTGATGGGATTGGGGGTCTCACTCGTGGCTATCCACATCTTATTAGGTAGTTGGAGTAGTGGAAAGCAAGTGTTGATCAAAATGTAACAAGAAAGAATATAGGTAAGTCTAGTGTAACAGCCCCACCCCTCGGTAACCCCCAATTGACAAAGAGTCTAGATTCGTTATCCTAAAATAGGATCATATGTTTTTGCAAATAATAGAAAATAATCAATAAATTCTACCAAAGACTAAGCTTAAAGTAGGATAAAAATTTACTTATTGCATACCTTTCAAAAATAGGAATTGGATCTTTACCCAAATAAGAAACTATCTATATCCAATCCTCCAATTCTTTATTGAGCTTTATTCATTCAATGTCACTTTAAAGGAATATCCACTTTCTGATAAACCTAAAGCGCCAACAAATAAAACGATGGTCAGTATAATGAAATATTCTGGTAAGTGGGGAAACCAAAATCTTGTATCTATTTGTAACAACATAATACAACCAAATTATTGTTTAACAAATCAAACTTTATATATTAGACATAACTACTCAATCCCTACATATCCTTACATCTGTTTTGTCCCTACAGTGGACATGGATACTACATTTGTCATATTGTAGTTCTCAAATAGCCCCTATGATCCTACCTTATAGGTAGACCATGACCTAGGGTTGTGTAGTCATATGGTCCTACCTAAGGGTTGGCCAACACATCAACTCATGATAACCTGATGATCCTACCCCAAGGGTAGACCATGTACTAGGTCATCCATCTCATCATCATCAAAGTGATAGAGGGAGACTAGGATCTGAGCTAGTTATGCACACCTATCTATGGTGATAGCCATAGTCACTTTGTAGTTGCATGAAATAAAAGTCAACCAAGCAGTTAATTTCAAGCCACCGGTTAAACCTCAGAAATCATCGTGAAAATAGAGCGATCATCCATAAGAGTAACCACATACTTGATTACGATTCAAAAGAAGAAAGGTATCCAAATCCAACTAGATGTCCAACCAAGCAAGCCAAGTAACCAACTCAAGCAACCCTTGATCTTGAAAACATGTATAACACCTACTTGTTACCATCTCATCCCAAACAACTCTTCATTGAATTGGGATACCTTTTTGAGGTTTATATGTCTCATTAGGATTCATTAGGGCATCTTAGATCAATTCTCAAACTTTATCCTTTTTAGGTCAACAGACCCTAAAATAGCTTTTCTACTCATAAAAACCCTAATTTCTCAAATTATCCACAATAAGGATCTTTATACTCAAATTGGTTTATGATAATAATATCTCTATTTATTCATGGATTTGCACAATGAAAACCTTTAAAAGTCATATTCACCTAAACTAGGGTTTCTAAGCTCACTAATGATATTTCGTATACATGGAACCCTAAATTGAGCCAATTATGTACAAAGATCATTCTTTTAGATCTAAATCTTCCTTTTATTAGAAATAGGTTAATATTGGCTTAAGTATCCAAAGAACTTTAGCAAATCTCATTAATATCAAAATTAGGGTTGTCCATTCATAAATGCATTAAAGATTCCACTTTTTATACTTTTCCAATTGCAGGAAGAATCAAGCTTCAATTATATTTTGAATGAATTCCTTGCATTTTTCTGATAAATTTTCATATTGTAATCTGAGTTACCAATAATTTATTATGATTTTCACAAAGTAAATTACCTGTGGGCCAATGATGGTGTGCCACATCAGCTATCTGTGGTCTCTTTTCCTTTTCCACGTGGACCGACTTCCGCAAATCTCTACCAGTCGTGTGGCAACCTTCCCCACACGAGCCTCGCCTCTCCTTCATGCAGGATGAGGGGAATGAAAATTTGTAGCCTCATTTCCCTGATTCCAGTGTGTGTTCTCACCAGGGGAATGATGGTAAAACCATCAGCCCTCATCTTCTACCTCACGAGGGTCCTAGCACGCAGAACAGTGTTGACCCATGGTCAACACCATGGTTGACGTCGCACCCTTGTCCCCCAAACTGCAAAGTAATTGAACACTCATCTTCGCCAGGTCCCGGCGAATTCATCCCTACTCCTAATTACTTTGGGGGTGACTGGGATTGATGGGTCAAGCAGGAGAGACCTCCCGACCTCCTACAACGAGTAAGGTGGATCCATATGTAGGCTACAATGCAATTGGATGAAGAGAAAGCTTGGCAATGTCAGGGGAAAGTTCTCTATGGTGTTGATGACTTCAGTGGAATCCATCACCCCTTATATATAGGTGTGGGACTCTAGCGTGGAGCATCGCAGTCCTATCAAATTAGGGAAACTGTGGGTAGTCCTCCAAACCCTGATAAACCTAGGACAAAATGAATCGGGAGAGCATCCTGGATGCAATGGGAAGGTTTCCATTGCCACTCATGCATCTGAGTGTGATGAAATTGGAGATGGAACTTATCTAGTTCCCACTCTGCCTTGGGTTTGAGACATTAATCCCACATCATTGGATCATTAGGTCAAGGGTCCTGGTCACCCGCATCATTCCTTATCTGAAAATATATCTTGGATACAATACTACATTTAATGCAAATTAATTGGTAATTATTCACTTTAGGATTATTTCTAAAACCCATATCTCTTAACTTGTTAATCCTTTTGCTTCTAAAATTTATAGGAAAGTCCATAATGACTTAAACTTCCTATATGCAAATATTGAGACTCAACTTCAAAAGTATGAGAGACTTTTCTTCATATGTAATTTATCTCTTGATAAGGCATATTTTATTCATATTTTTTGTCTCTTACTCTTCTATATCCTTTATTTGGATTCCTTTTACCATTAGAAACCCTGTGGATTTGAAATATCATCCATGATGGTCAATCATACCTCGTTCCACACATTTGTCATATTTTCATCATTATTTCAATTTCTTTTCCTATATATGCAGTATTTGATTTCCTTCTACTTTCCTTCTCTTTTTATCATATTGGACTCACAAACTCAATAGGGTCTACAAAATAATATATTTAAAGGAAATGTTATCAAAGAAATCCATTCATTACACATAAATCATATAATTTTGTAATCATACATTTTATTGGATAAATTGTATCAAACAACATAATCCCAAAAATTGGGGTTGTAACATCCTTCCCCTCTTATAGGAATTTTGTGCTCAAAATTCCACCAAACATACAAACAATTCAGGATAAAACTTTTCATTATCCATCTTCAACTCGCATGTGGCTTCATCCTCTCCATGGTGCTTCCAATGAGCCTTTATCATCTCTATTCTTTACTCCTTAGCTCTCTGTCACCTTGATATCTCATACCCTCATAGGTGACTCAGGGTAAGTTAGCCTCCCTTAGAGTTCAATAGGTTCAATGCTCATCACATGCCTCATGTACACCACATAGTTCTCAAGATCAGACACATGGAACACATAAAACATCATATTATCCTGAGGTGTAAGGTTTAAACATAAACAACACCACCAATTCATCCCAAAACATCAATCGGGCCCATATATCGGGGACTCAACTTTCTTAGCTATAGCTCAGAAGGTTCGTATTTTCAAAAACACATGCTCATCCATAGTGAACTGCAAGTCAGTCTTCTTGGCATCAACACGTGACTCCGGTTGATCCTGGGCTTTCTCAACCATTTCTCAATCAAAGAGACTTCATCTACATACATTATGGTTCCTCTAACCTTCACAATGTCCCCTCACCGACCTCACCCTATTGAAGTGGTGATTGACATGGCCTCCCTTACAGAGCTTCATACATCCCGATACTGGCTTTGGTGGCTGTCATAACAAGCAAACTCTACTGGGGGTAGGAACTGCTCTGACGAATCACCATGAATGAGTGCATATGCTCTCATCAAACCCTCTAACATTTAGATCATACTCTTTTGACTATCCACCAATCAGGGGTTGATAAGTTGTAATGAACTTCAATCTAGTATCGAGTTCTTCTTTTACTTACTTCCACAACATGGAAACAAACTTAAGGCCATTCTCAAGATCATTTGAACTTAGATCACTATGTAGTCAAACTATCTCTCTCTCATAAACATATGGTTCAACCAGATATATCACATTGTAGTGCTCTCTTAGGCAAGAGAATGTGTCATCTTGGTAAGACGATCTACCATAACCCATATTACATCTTGACCTCTCATGGTCCAGGGGAGTCCCACCACAATGTCCATGGTGATCTACTCCCATTCCCTCTCAGGGACTTCTCATTATCTATAGAAATCCACTGAGTTATTGGTGTTCAACCTTCACCCTCTGGCATATATGGAAACTATCCACATGCACCTCTATATCCTTCTTCATTCCACGACTTCAAGGTATCACTGCACACCTCAACCATCTTGGCAGTTTTAGGGTGTATGGTGTACTTAAAATCATGAGCTTCTTGCATGACATGATTCCTTAAGGGTGACTCCTCAAAATCCCTAAAACACTCTAGTAGTGGGTTTCACCACCTTCTTTTCCTAATAGGTGTATTTGAGGTTCTCATAACAATCCTTTTATCTCATCAAGCTTTGGGTTGGCTAACTGGGAAACCTTCAACTTGACCAACGAGTCTAGTTGTATCTGGATGTTAACCATACAAGTCTCTTCTTCTAACGATCATAGGGTTCACCTAGCAACCTTTTCCAACCTCTCTACTGGCCAAACAAGACAGTTGTATACCTGAGCTATGTCTCAGCTAAGAGTATCTACTACCACTATAATTCCCTTATGTGTTAGGTGATGGTGAAAACATAAACCTTCATATATTCCACTCATCATCCTTGTCTTGGTTTTAGGTCTATGGCATCAAGAGAACTTCGAGTTGTTACTCCCATCATCTTGGTTATCAAACCCAAACTGGTAACTCAAATATTTCAAACTACTCTAGATAGGTATGTTCTCATATTACCCTTGTTCTTCTTATGCTCTAAAATCACCTATCCAATATATTCTCTAAAGGGTGTGGTACTTCCTTCACTCCTCAAACATCATAGAAGGGTTTCAACTCATATCACCTCTATCTTTAGTATACAGCATGCATTTTGTCCTATCTCTCACACCCATAACCAGATGAAATAAGCATTTGGCTGCAGTCCAAATACAGATTTCATCCCGTTCCAAGAGTAGAGATGGTGCATCACACATCGCCATCACTCTTTATAATCTAAGTTGAAACATACTTCACATGACTCCTCACCACAAACATCTCAATCATGGGTCTACACGCATGGGAAGACTTTTCCCATCACCTATGGATCTTAACATCTATCTTATGTACAATACTTATTCATTACCTCAAAGTCTCTAGGGTGGTGGTAATTTTGGGGTGATCTAACCCTTATGCATCTAGGGAGTGCCTCTCACATTTACCCATTAGGTCCCATGAACTCATGAAGGTGGAAAACCTCCTAACCCATGGGCCTCAGGAAAAGGTAGTTGTTTCCTCCCGACCCTATGGTCTTGTGCATTCAGAGAACACACAACTCCTACTCCCATTGATCTTATCCCTACTTGATCTTAGTTTTGACTTAGGATTCTATTGTAGCTTGTTGTTCCTATGTTAATACTCAAGAACATATCATCTATAATGACCCCACCTCCCGGTAACCCCCAATTAAGGGAGACCCGAAGGTCAGAGCCGTTATTCAATTAACATGATCAAAGGTTTGACAAATAATCAATAATAATTATGAAATTCTACTAACTAAACTAGAATTTGGTATAAAATTAAAACTTTACTTACCTTTGAAAACTTTGGAAATCTATCTATCCAGAGCTTGAATTATTCTATCTAATCCTCCTTGCACTTTATTTCTTATTTCCACAATGTGTCACTTTACTGTTTGTTCTTTCAATTGTTGTTCCTAAAACACCGACAAACAAAACGTCAGTCAGTATATCAAAATATACTAGTATGTGGGAACAACCAAAAGTTTTCACATAAGGATAACAATCTAATGATCACAATCAAGTTAATTAACAAGCCAAATTACACTTTCCAGTATGACATTCTCCACCGCTTTTGCCCTAACCCTGGCATACCCACCTTAGGGTTTCCTTTGCCAATGACTTAAGGCCACCTTCTCAATCCCAAGCTTGGTGCCTGGGGGTCACCACTCATGGTGCCCACTAGTCATGCAATATCATAGGCCACCTTCTCATTCCCGAGCTTGGTGCCTGGGGTCACCACTCAAGGTGTCCATTGGTCTACCCATCTGGGCCTGACCTTTGGCATCATCCATCAGGGTGGCATGTAAGTGTGAGAATCCATACTTCTATTATTAATGTGATAATCATAGTGACTTTATAGTTTGCAAGTATGAACATCCAAACTGATAATTTGCATTCAATGTGATTAACCATCTAGAAAATCCTTGGGAAACTAAGGTGGTTATTCATAATTAACCACATACCTGATCTGACGATTTGAATAGAAATATCCATGCAAATAAGAATCCAAGCAAGCAAGCATTTTCAACAAGATCCTGAAATAATCACATAATTCCCTTTTTATTATTCATGTCATCAAGATCCATTAAACCTAGCTCGCTTCCTAGGGTTTCTAATTCACTTTTAGGTTTTCTATTGCAATTAGGGTTTCCCTTCATATTTTACTATTTTAAACCCTAATTTAATGCAATTGATCACCAACCCTAATTATTTCCACATCTAATCCTCAATTTCATATTAAAGGCATAATTAACCATTAATTAAGTTCATTAAGCCTCTTTTACATTAAAGCTATTATTTTTATCCCTTTAATCCATGACAAGATCATTATACACATTTATCATCAATTCATAGTTCATTATGGTCCAATTCACATATGAACTCGATTTGCCATTAATTCCACCTTTTATTCATGAGAAAACCCTAATTACTACATTTAGGGTATTTACCCACAAATTAGGAACTTTAATGCTCGAAATAGCTTATAACCATGAATACTTAGTTTTATTCATGAAATCGAATAATTAAAGCCATTAGTAGTCCTAATTACCAACATTAGGGTTTCAAGGCCCATTAAAGTATATTCATGCACATGAAACTCTAAATTAACTAATTATGTGCAAAAATCATCTTTTTCGATCTTAATGTATCTCTTTATGATAAACATGTTAATATCAACTTTAACCACCAATTAAACCCTACTAATCACATTAAGTATATCAAAATAGGGTTTCTTAACCATTAATTCAATAAAGTTGATAAATTATACTAATTTTCAAATTTCAATAGGAATTAGCCTCTAAAACTATTTTTATTGGATTCCCCTTGTTTTTCTAAGAAAAATTCATGTATAAACTTTTGTCATCCGAGCTACTATTAAAGAGTTATGATTTTCGGAAGAAATACCTTACATGAGCCAATCAGAACCCGCCAAGTGTCCTGCTTCTTGCAACGTGCTCTTTTGGAAGTATAACGGATTTACAATCTTTCCCTTACATAAGTGGCCGATCTTTTAATCTACGGGAGGGTACAACGGTCCAATGACCGAAGGTTGTCTTCAACCTTGAGCCACACGAGTTGGCCTCCAGCTGCAGCCCTAGTCGGGGCTGCCCACTCCTGCTTAGGGCGCGTGGACCTCCGCCGAAGGTTTCCCCAGCTTTGCCATCCTCCCCCGCACCTGGGGCGCCATCTGGCTTGCGGACTAATTGGCTAGACCGTGCGCACAAGGTCTGCGACCTGGAGACATCTTACAACCATCTAACAGTTATGGCGCACGTCCCAGAGTACGGAATGCCGACCTAGCTCCTCCGGTGTTGTCGTGGGAGTAACACGCACACATCGCACCTTCTCCGTGGCCTCTCATAGCGCCAAGATGCGAGCTACCCTCTCCGCTAGGGTTTTCATGCAAAGAAGAAGAAGAAGAAAGTGAGGGATGCGTGGGATCCTTCCTGGGCTTGGCCAAGGTTCTACCCCTATATATAGGGGAGTGTATCCATGTCCAGAGACGTTGCTCCCAGAGAAACTGAGTCCCACTCTTTAAAGGAAATCTATTTCTTCAAGGAGAAGCAAGCTTTCTCTCTCCTCACTATCCCTTTTGATATTCTCCATTATTTTGGGTATTTAGAATTTGAAAATCTTTCTCATTATTATCTTTATTCTTGGCTTTTAATTCATTGGCCTCGAAATTATATTCTCCTCAAGTAGGAAATACTCCTTCTTAACAAAACCACATAATTCCATTAATTATGTATTCCCATTATCCTTTTATTTTGCAATTTTTGTATTTTCTCTTTCTTTCCTCTTTATTGGGACTCCTTCGATCCCAAGAAACTCTATTATTTCGAAATCCTTTTTATTGGATACTCATTATCCTTCAGGATGCATCTAAATGCATTATTCTTCATTATCATGTGTATTTCTTATTAAAATATTTCTTTTTGAGGATTTCTCTCTATTTCTCTTTTATTTTCCACATTGTTATTCCTTTTATCATTAGGAATCCTTGGAATACGAAATTACACCAAGGATAACTCAATTATACCTCTTTCCACTTATTTTTTGCATTTTATCATTGTTTTCAATTTCTTTCTTAATAAAGAAATACTTAATCAATTTTTTCTTTTCTAATTGCTTTTCTTTGCAACTTTGGACTCCTTGGGACACAAGGAACCCATGAGGCACGAAATCCATCCTTGTATTACATTCTTTTGCCTTCCAGAGATTTCCACATCTCTCTTTTCTCAAAAACTCAATTATTCATTTATTAATTGAATTTCCTTGTTATTGGGCCCAATAGCCAATAAAGCCCACAACACAATCATCAAGGCTATTGTAAATGAACCTCATTTATTCAAAACAAAATATATCATTATTTGTTCCAATTTCTTTAATATGAGAAATTACATTTCTCACCAAAAGAACCCAAAATGGGGGTTGTAACATCATTCTTGAGTCCTCACCCAAATCTCCATCCTCTTTCTGGGCATTCATTGTTAACTCTACATCCCTCATAGGAATCATGGCAACCTACCTAACTCGGTCTGGCCCCATACAAGCTACCTCCATGGAAACATATCCTCATGCCCCTGAGAGGTGGTCACACATGGGTCTATAGATTCATGATCATACTATGTGCTCTTACACAGATCGTCAAGCTCTTATATTTGACCTCTTCTAATTATCTCTAACTTATTCAGAAGTTGGTGCTCGCTCCAACATGAAGGGTCCCTTCCCAGGGTGGGAGAAACCTATCACTTGATAGTAACAAAGGTCACAAAACGTTCTTACCTCAAAGGTTTACGTCATCATGTATATTCTTGGCTCCTAACATGATACTTTTGCACATATCTAGCAAGAAAAAAACCTACTAAACCATGCTAAGTTCCTTGGTATGCCATTCTTGTTCATCATTCTTCAAGGTTGGATCAATATCATATATACATTGTCACCAACTTGTATGAATGGTTCATCAAACATATATATTAGTTCGAGTGGGGTTTCCTTTTTCTCTAACACCGGTGGGGGGTGCCATACTTACTTCTATGAACTCCACAGCCTTATGGGCATCATGTACACTAGGTACAACTACTTCCCCTCTTAGTCTAGGAACCCCAGGTTCACGTCTTATGCATCAGTTGTCTAACTGCATTCTTAGCTATTTAACCCTAAACCAAACCTATACCAGATAGGGCATATACATCCTAACACTCTTCCATGTAAACAACCTTTAGAATCCTACACCGGGACAATCAAGTGGGTGTGAGGCTTCACAACTTGTTACCACTCGACACCTCTTTAGGGTCTTTGGAACTCTCTTTCCTATATCCAAAAGGTAGGCTCTTATATCCTCTGTATACCTATACCAGAATCCTCATTCTCTTTTCTTAGGGTTTGGTTCATCTAGAGTTATCTAAGGTATGAAAACCTCTTTGAATCATGCATGAAGCAACTCCACACATCTATTAGGGTCATCCATTAAACCAAACCTTCTCATGATACCTCTTGCCTCAGAGTCTAGATCTCTAACTTTCTTACTTAGAGTCTTGCCCTCTCTCTAGAGCTAACCCTATAACTGGTCCTACCATTGGAGGATCTCTCCCAGAAGAGGGGCCAAGCTCTTAAGGATACACATCCATCCCCACCTGGCTGAGACATACTATCAAAACTTATGTCCAGCCAAGATAATCCAAAGCACTACATGCCTATCTCATAAACTACCAGGCATAACCCTTCTGGCTTAGGTCTAAAACCTACTATCATCCTTTCTGCCACTCACTTTTATGAAGGTGCATGCCTCTTTTCTGCTCATATATGTCCATTAGGGTCCCTATATGGTCTCCTCTAACCTTCTCAATGAGGGAGCGATCCCTCACCCTCAAAAGACACGACCACCCAAGGTCGGGTCACCACAAGGTACCAGGGGTCAAAGAACCACACATAGTCTATGTTTCTCATGCATATTCAAAGCGTATACGTAAAGCATGCATGTCAAACCTACATACATGCATGCATGGTCAACTATGATATCCAACTCATCATGTCTTCACTTTCTCTACCCACCGCTTAAGGTTTTGGGTTGATCATCGTCCTCAGAGGATGTGTCAAGTCTCTTCCTCTTCCTGGAGGCTTCTTCCTCCAAGACTATCACTCTCCTCCTCATCTGACAAGATGGTCTAACCTCATCATTCCCCTAAGGGGTAACCAAAGGCACAGCAACACAGGCCATGCAACCTAAGCATGTAACTAAACTCAGTCTGAGTTTCTAATTATCAAAACTTATGTCCATTACATCTTTCTTACATGCTTTTGATTATTTGGTGGAGGATTCCTTAGTCCTTATTATAGTTACCCTAAAATCAGGAGGTTGGTGTGGAGAGGGAAACCCTAATCTCTTAAAGGTATTCAATGAATGGGGTAGAGAAGGGATGAAGACAGATGAGAGAAGACCTAGATGTATCTTATTTCGAGTCAAATCCTCCAACTTTGTCTAGGTAGTCACATAAAATCTAGGAGTCTTCCTAGACCAACTAGAGGGGTGGAGGAAAATCTTGCCATCCCCCAGATTGTGATCCTTTTCTAGACACCCCCACCATTGGAAAATCCTCTAATAACACCCTTGGGTTCTAAAGATTTTGTAAAATTTAATACTTATTAGAGATTAAATGGAAAACCAAGCTCTGATACCAATTGTAACGACCCCAACCGACCAAGAAGCTAGAGCTGTTATCCCAAAATAGCATCATATGGTTTTGCAAATAATAAAAAGTAATTAATAAATTCTACCAAAGACTAAGCTTAAAGAAGGATAAAAAATTACTTTTCTCATACCTTTCAAAAATAGGAATTAGAACTTTACCCAGATAAGAAACTATCTATCTACAATCCTCCAATTCTTTATTGAGATTTATTCATTCAATGCCACTTTAAGAGAATATCCACTTTCTAATAAACCTAAAATGCTGACAAACAAAATGGTGGTCAGTATAATGAATTCTATTGGTATGTGGGGGAACTAAAATCTTGCATCTATTGGTAACAACATAATGAAACCAAATTATTGTTTAACTAATCAATCCCTATATATCCCTGCCTCTGTGTTGTCCTTGTAGTAGACATGGATACTACCTATCTCATATGGTAGTTCTCAAATAGCCCCTATGATTCTACCTTATAGGTAGACCATGACCTAGGGCTATGTAGTCGTATGGTCCTACCCAGGGGTAGACCAACACATCGACTCATGATAACTTGATGATCATACCCCAAGGGTAGACCATATACTAGGTCATACATCTCATCATCATCAAAGCTACAGAGGAGGACTAGGATCTGAGCTAGTTATGCACATATATTTATGGTGATAGCCATAGCCACTTTATAGTTGCATGAAATAAAAGTCAACCAAGTAGTTAAATTCAAGCAACTGGTAAAACCTCAGAAATCACCATGAAACTAGAGCTATTAGCCATAAGTGTAACCACATACCTAATTACGAGCCAAAAGAAGAAAGATATCCAAATCCAACTAGATGTCCAATCAAGCAAGCCAATCAACCAAATCAAGCAACCCTTGGTCCTAAAAACATGTATAACACCTACATGTTACCATCTCATCACAAACAACTCTTTATTGACTTGGGATATCTTTATAATGTTTCTAAGTCACATTAGGATTGATTAGGGCTTCTTATACCAATTTCTCAAACTTTATCCTTTTTAGGTCAACAGACCCTAAAATAGCATTTCTGCTAAAAAAACCTAATTGCTCAAATTATCCACGTTAAGGATATTTTATTTTCAAATTGGCTTAGGATGATCATATCTATATTTTATTCATGGATTTGCACAATTAAAACCATTAAAAGTCATATTCACCTAAATTAGGGTTTCTAAACCCATTAATGATCCTTCATATATATGGAACCCTAAATTGAGCCAATTACATACAAAGATCATTATTTTATATCTAAATCTTACTTTTATTAACAACAGGTTAATATTGGCTTTAAAGTATCCAAAGAACTTTACCAAATCTCATTAATATTTAAATTAGGGTTTTCCATTCATAAATGCATTAAAGGTGCCAACTTTTTATACTTTTTGAATGGCAGGTAGAATCAAGCTTCAATTATATTTTTAATGGATTCCTTGCATTTTTTTAATAAATTTTCATATAAAACTCTTTGCAATCTAAGTTACCAATAATTTATTAAGATATTTGCAAAGTAAATTACTTGTGGACCAATGATGGCACGCCACGTCAGCTATCTAAGGGTCTCTTTTCCTTTTCCACCCAGACGGGCTTCTGTGAATCATTGTCGGCTATGTGGCGACCTGCCCCACACGAGCCTCGCCTCTCCTTCACACACGATGAGGGGAAGGGACATTTGTATCGTCGTTTCCCTGATTCCAGTGCGCGTTCTAGCCAAGGGCATGATGGTAAAACCATCAGACCTCATCTTCTACCTCATGAGGGTTCTCATGCACAAAATAGTGCTGACCCATGGTCAACACTTTGGTTGACCTCATTCCCTCATCCCCCAAACCGCAAAGTAATGGCACACTCATCTTTTCCAGGTCCCAGCAAACTCATCCCCACTCCCAATCCTTCGGGGGTGATTGGGATTGATGGGTCAAGTAGGCGAGACCTCCCGACCTCCATCGATGAGCAAGGTTGATCCAGACATAGGCTACAATGCAATTGGATGAAGAGAAATCTAGGAAATGTCGGGGGAAAGTTCTATGTGGTGTTGATGAATTCAGAGGAATCCATCATCCCTTATATATAGGTGTGGGACTCCGGTGTGGAGCATCCCAGTCCTATCAAATTAGGGAAATTGAGGGTATTCCTCGAAACCCTAACAAACTTGGGACAGAATGATTCGAGAGAGCATCCTGGATGCAATGTGAAGGTTTCCATTCCACTCATGCATCTGAGTGTGAGGAAATCGGAGATGGAACTTCTCCAGTTCCCACTCTGTCTCGGGTTCGAGATGCTAATCCCACATCATCATATCATTAGGTCAAGGGTCTTGGTCACCCGCATCATTCCTTATCTAAAAATATATCCTGGATACAATACGACATTTAATGCAAATTAATTGGTAATGATTCACTTTAGGATTATTTCTAAAACCCATATCTCTTAACTCGTTGATCCTTTTTCTTCCAAATTTTATAGGAAAGTCCATAATAACTTAATCTTCATATATCTAAAGATTGAGACTCATCTTCAAAAGTATGAGAGACTTTTCTTCATATGCAAGTTATCTCTTAATAAAGCATATTTTATTCATATTTTCTCTCTCTTTCTCTTTTATATCCTTTATTTTGATTCATTTTACCTTTGGAAACCTTGTGGATTCGAAATCTCATCCATGATGATCAATCATACCTCTTTCCACATATTTCTCATATTTTCATCATTATTTCAATTTCTTTTCCTATTTTTTGCATTACTTGATTTCCTTCTACTTTCCTTCCCTTTTTATCATATTGGACTCACTAACTCAATAGGGTCCAGGAAATCATATATTTAAAGGAAATATTATCAAAAAAATCCATTCATTATGCATAAATCATACAATTTCATAATCATACATTTTATTGGATAAATTGTATTTCCAACCACATAATCCCAAAAATTGGGGTTGTAACATCTAGAGTGTCCCTGTACACTCAAATTCTAGAGTGATGGGTGGATAGTTGATAAATTACATGTTAGGTTGTTTTATATGATGCTTTCTAACAAATATGAGTTTTAATTTGAGATAGGACTGTTATGATGTTTTAGTTGCATGAATATATCTCATGTTTTAATCTTACTTTGGAAAAGTTAATAAAGGAATTTTAGTTTCTTCTCGTACCATGTCCTCTTTTGGAATGGCTCTAGTATAATGAAATACATTATTTTAGAAACTTCATGTGAGTTATGATAGATGTTATAGTCAGTTCTTTATGTGGACTGTCTTATTTGGATTTTTAGCTTAGTTTTTTATCGATATTAGATTTAAGTTGGGTTTTGGCTAAGGATTTATCTTAATGGTCAATTAAGGTTTGATTATCAGGATGGGTCCTTACAAGTTTGGTATTAGAGCTTAGGTTATCTAAGCTTACAAGGACATTAGGAATTAGGATTAAAACTATAACTCAAAGATGAATATTTGACATGCATAATGCATACTACCTAAACTCAGTATTTGGGTGCCCTAGTCAGGTATTCAAGTGTTGAGGGAAGTATAAGTGTAGAACTCTTTGATTGTTATCCTTCTAATTACACTAACCAAGTAGTCAATTGGAAACAATCCAAAGAGCACAATAATAAGAAAATATGATGAAAAGAATGAGATAAAAGTTGATTTAATATGAATAATTGGATTATTTCTAGCTATTTGAACGAGGAACACATATAAAAGTGTTATATGAATGATGAAAATGTACCAGTATTACCACTTGAGAAAGATAAAAATCATATCTTAACTCATCAAAACATGAGTGTTTGGTGATTATAGAAAAAGATATGATTGCATGAATCTTAATCTGAATATAAAGAATGCAAAAAGGAGTTATTGAAACTTGAAAGGACACTACGCATGGGTGAGAATCCAATGTTTGACACTGCAATTCTAGAAAAAGATGAGGTAAAGGAGAGATGACTCTATGTACAGAGCTTTAATTATGTGTAGCAGCCAAGGAAATCATCAAGGAATTATGTGAGTACGAGGAAGTTCATGGAGAACAAGTGTTATCAAAATGATTTAAGGTGTAAAAAATCATATAAGAAAAGGAGAACTCAAATGATAAGTGTGGTATGAGAAAATAGATAAGAACAATGATAGATGAATAGAGTGAAACCTGAGTTAATCTTAGACCAATCCATGTGTGTTATGAAAGTGTTAAGGTGAAATAATCATGATATATATAAGAGATTAAATGGATTACTCATGAAATGATCTTTATTAAATAAAAGAGTGTGAATAGTTATGTGGAATTTAAGTAAATTTGAATAAATATGAGGAGATAGAAACCTTAACCTAGTATAAACTTTTATTATTGTCAAGGATATGTGGTAATAATCAAGATGAGTAATGAGGTTGATTGACATAAAAGGGTACAACTGTAATATGTGTTGTAGTAATTGTGAAATTAGTAGATTTATACCATGATAAAATAAGGATTAGTGATTATATGGTGATTATATATGATGATTTTTCAATCCTTTTTTATGTTTTATGGATGACAATTGTATAAGTCATATTTAATGGGAGGAAAACCATTCGGCAAGAACATGTTTTAGCCATAGAACAAACCTAAGATGGTGATTATTAAGAGTAAAGTAATAGGATGTGATATGTACATGTGATTATAAATTATTTGTGAATCAATATCAAGCCAAGAGTTTTTACCTATATGAAGAGAATGGATATATGCATGGATGTGTCCATTGATTGGATGAGTTTCAGGAACACATCAACTAACATCCTTAATATAAATAAAAACACAAATACAAATAATATGATATAGAGAGTAAATAAATGAGGACGAATGTGAAATATGATGAACTCACCCTTAGTAGGTGAATGAAAAACATAATAATATGAATAGAAACAAAAGAATGATAAATAGTTAATAAGAAAGAGTAATGAAGTGTGATCATCATACTAATCCTAAATAGATGGAAAGGAATTTTAAGAAGAAAATGAATGGTACATAAATATGTAAAAGATTCTAATAAAATATTAAGAGTGTATGATGATCCATAATATCTTCATGATAACCATGTATAAATAATGATGATGTATCATAAGTTGTGTACAAGTGTGTTTGTCATAGGGTTATGGGTTGTTTCTTTGTTGTTCACTATCCCCACCTTGAGATTTTGGGGGAAAATATTTTTGAGGGTTTTATGGCTGTGACACCATTATCTTATGTTACTCTTAATTTTCTTTCTAATATAGATTTATTACATTAATTGAGTTTTTGGAAAATAATACTTTCTCAATTAATTAAGTTAAAACCCTATCCAATCTCAATTTGCACTTTGAATGCCTCTAGTTTTTTCATAAGTTGTGGACATAATTATAAAATTACGATAACCTAAGGATTTAAATGCAAGGTTGTTTAAAAAATATTTCTACTTATGTATTCCATGATTTATTAAGTTTCAGAATCAATACGTCAAGATACAAATATAATTTGGTTCAATTTGCTCTTTATGTGCCCTAAATTCAGGGTTCTTAGCAAGATGTGGATAAAAATAATTTCACTATGTTCATGGATATAATGAATGAATACAAGAATTTTCAACTAGGAAGGTGGGCAGGCAACAAGATGTGTTGCCACCCTTTTCTGAATGGCAAATTCAACATAGTATGAGGACCAAATTACAAATTGTGTGAAAAATATCTAATCTTGTACTTCTATTACTACTCTTACTTGTTTGAGACTTAAACTCAATTGGTTAAGATATGACTTTAATCTAGACTCTGTTGTACTTTATTTACTTGGGAATAAAATATCATGTACAATTGTTGACTAATGCAATTTGACCCTAAATGAAAAACTAATTGCCAATTTGAGTGCATAATACAAAAATACATCATGTTAACTGCCATCTTAATATATTTCTTTGATTTTATTCTTTTGACCTTAGTTGGATTAAGGCTTATACCTTAATGAGTATGGTGATGGCGGTCGTTGATGAAGACCGATGGAGCTTCTTGTGTTCAACTAATGGACTTTTTGGCCTATGAAAGTGAACTTTTTGGCTTATGGAAGTCATAGACCAATGAAAATTTCACATATAACAATGAAAACGGTTCCCAAACATTAGGAGGGCTAAAAATATGTTTTCTTTGATAAATGGATGGTATTTTTGGGCCAAGGGTAATTATGAGCACTAGTTGGGGGCAATTTGGACTTTTGTACATATTCCCCACCTTATAAAGCCAAACCCTTCGACCTGTAGTCCCTTTTAAAACCCCACAAGCTTATGGAATCATGGATAGATCCATGGACACAGAAGCAAGCTTCTAGGAAGGGATGGACATGGATGGAGCTTTGCATGTTGATGGAAGTGGATGCAAGTTGTAGATCTAGCGTCTTGAAGATGCTTACAAGCTTGATAAGTTCATTTTCATATATAATCATGTAAGATTATTGTTCTAGAATGTCTTTTCCTATTGTTTGTCACCTCATCTTCCTCCTTTAGTCGTGCCCCATGGACCTCCATGGTGGAAACTACTCCATATATCTAAAGAGCCTCCCTTTTTTCCTTTTTTGAGTATGGGTTTGGGAGATTTTGAAGGGTTGATCTAGGATATGGATGCATGCTCGTGGCCTACTTCTATGGGCCTCGTTATTATCACCATAATAGGCGAGTGATATTACACTTTTAGCATTCTTTGTCTGACTATTTTATGTAAATCCCTAAAACTTGCTCTAAACTTAATTAGCATGCCTAAAGATTTAATCTTTGTGGATTCTTTTGCTGCCATGTGATATGATTTCAAACTTATATATATTTCAATATGTCTTAAGCATGAATCCAATGAATAAATGGACCTTAACTCTTTGGTTTAAGGTTTGAAATTAAAAATTTGTGCACCAATAGTTCATTTTGTTCTAAATCTTGTTCTATGACCTCCTAATGTGCTAAAAGATGATGACTTTAGAACTATTTTGGAAAAGTGACTGGATTCACTAAATTTAATGTTATTCCCAACTTTTTGAATATACTTGTTGATGTAAATTACATGACCAAATAATCATGTACTTGTTGGATTTAAAAATACAAGTGAAATTGATACTAAATATGTCATTCTAGTGGTGTATTAGCATCATATGAAAGGAATATATGTATGAATGCAATTGTTAGTGACTAGGAGTTGACATAAAACTTTTATAAGGCTTTAATATAACCATTGTTTCTATATGTTCCTTTGACTTATGTATATAATCCCAAAGTAGGCCATCTATGCATAGAGGCGTTACATATTATGTACAACAATGTTATTAATGGAACTCCCTCTTACTTTTAAATTTGAATCTAAAATGTGGTATGGTGATGTATAACTATAATTTGGATTTTAATCCATAAATTCAAATGGTTTTTATGTTCTTACATGATATTGAACCCGTTGTGGACTTATATGGTGAAATTACCCTTTTATGTCTGGTTTTGGGACTATATACCGTAGTGAGTACTTGGAATTATATGATGAACCATATTATACTTGTTGAATATGTTTTTCCTCACTTATATCCTAGATTAATGTGAAATTAATCTCTTAATCAAGAGCTATAATCATAATAATCTGAAGGATATGTATCATAAAATAGTTTAACAGAAGGACTAAGGTGTGACTTCGAGGTTCCTAAATTGAATGTGAGTCTTAACAATTGATGGAAGTATATTATGATAAACGCCTTTAATAAGGTGATTCTCTACCTTATATGATGGTTATGTGTTATATACCTCCTCTTTTTAGGATGATAAGGGTTGAATACCTGAGATATAAAATATGACACTAAAAGTATATCTTGGGCATGGTTAAATGTGTATACGTTTGACTTGGTGTCTTTAGGTTGATCTCTAGGGTGAAATGACATGTGAGTGTAATATGGGATGATGGATGGACCTAATGGTCAAATATCCTCATGTTTGAATATGATTAATGAAAACTACTGGAGGGGGGGGTGAATAGAGTTTTATAGATAATTTAACAATTATTGAACTTAAACAACCACAATGAAAATATTGGACAAGGAGACACAAGGTTCAGAGTGGTTCCAACTATAGCAAATACTATAGCCGTCAATCCACTACCCGGTTGCTTACCCAACCGGGATTTGAAAAGAAATTTATTTTATTACCTCTTCAAGGAATTTACATAAAATACAATCTCTTTTCCTAAACCCTTCAAGCAGCCTTCACCTAGAAGTAATCGCCAACCTTGAAGCAGCCTTCCCTTGAAGTAGATGCACCAACTCCCGTTGCACCAGCCTTCTGAAGTAGCTTCCCTTGCGATAGCCTTCTTGAAGTAGCTTGAAGTCCCCTTCTCCACCTGAGAAGTCAACCCTCTCCAATCCACAGCCTCCAACCCTAGGAGTAGCAAGGAGAGTACAAAAGATAAACAGGAACAAGAAAGGAAAAAGGAAATTACAACTTATCCTTTAAGCCCGAGGCTTGATATGCCTAGATCAAGCGTAAGATCTCCTAGCCAAGTATGTGAACTTGTAATTGCTGTGGGTAGGAGAATCTAGCCTATAGGACATGAGATTGAGCTAAGGAGAATGTAGGCCAATGATCACAGTGCTCAAATTGCTTGCAAAGGATTGCTCAAGTATGCTCAAGTGTATTCTCAAGTGTAACAAGTGAATTCTAGTGTCCTATGGCTTGTACTATTTATAGGAATGGCCTAAGTATGCTTAAGGACGTTCTAGACAACTTCTAGGGGTTTCTAAGTGCTTAACTAGCCGTTAGGTACAAAGTTGTTGCTTTAACAACGACTAATTAATTTATTCTGCAGTTGCTGTCAGAGACCATCTCGGTCGACAAATGGTCGACCGAGACACCTACTCGGTCGAAGTTTTGTCGACCGACAGGCTCTCTGGAACAAGTGATTTGCAACGTCTTTCTTCAACTACCAACTAACTTGTCTGTTGTGTCTAACGGCTACTTTGGATCTTTCTCGGTCGAGAAGATGGTCGACCGAGAGTGTCTCGGTCGAGGAGTTTGTCGACCGAGGATGATCCTGTTTCAAGGTTTCAATTTAAGCATTAATTATATGTGTGAGTGTGCAAAGGTGATCCTATTTAAATGGGATGACATGTCTAACTATGGTGTTTGGCTAGGGAAAATCAAACGCTTGATTTACATGCAAATCTAAGTACTTGTACATTATATATTTGTACAAGTTTTACAACATTGATTACATTGCATGAAAATAAAACTAAGTAAGCTCTTGGATTTTCCCTTGCTACTTTGTCATCCTGCACACTCAAGTAGCTCGTTAGATTAATAAGAATGAAATGTTTGTCATCATCGAAACAAAGGGATTTATCATAATATCTAAATTATCCAACAATCTCCCCCTTTTTGAAGATGACAAACATTTCCTAAATATGAAATAGGAAAATATAAAGCATGTGAGTTTCATACCTGAAAATTACCTTTTGTAGCCATTTATGTTTTGCAAGTGAGTGCTGGCCAAGATGTGATGAAACTCATTTATAGTTTTGATTTTTATATTCTTTCTCCCCCTTTGTCACTTCAAAAAGATATCCAAGTTGAATATTTTATTTTTCTTCTCCCCCTTAATATTATGCTCCCCCTTAAATGGATATCCTATTAAAAACATAGATTTTTGTCTAATTTATCCACAATTTGTTTCTCAATCATTTGCAAAGGATGTTAGGCCTTGAAATGATATGAGATTCCCTTAAGCGTATGATGAATGTATATTGATTTATCATTTATCAAAGGATGTTAAGCCCTGAATTAAATGAGAATCCTCTAAGCTTAGAGTACATAAAAATGTCTCCATCCAAATGCAAGGGATGTTAAGCCCTATTTTGGGTAGAGAGTTCCTTCAAGTACAAGATACTATTTTGAATAAATTCATAAATTTCTTTATAATCAAGGAAAATGTCCAGCTACATATGGTGGTTACAATGTTTTTGTGAGCTTCTTCAATTTAAATGGTCAAAGTTGTTTTTATGATCTCCCCCTTAGTCTTATGCTTTGCTCCCCCTTAGATAGATATCTCAAATGAAAGTTTGAGTACTAAGCAAAAACTATAAAATGTTGTAGATGATCTCCATGATTAACAAAGATGTATGCAATTTATGGCAGTCTGGAAAACAGAAACCCAGTCGGTCGACAATTGCTCGACCGACAGTGTTCTCGGTCGACTAGTTGCTCGACCGAGGATGTTTCTGGAGAACTGTTTTGTCATTTGTCAATTTAGCCACAATTTTAATAGTTGCCTATTTTAATTATTACTCCCCTTATTTGTTATGCTCTACAGTAATGAACTTATAATCCATATTTTTTTTTTTGAAGATGTCTCATATGCTTAAAAGAATAACCATTTGAATCAAGCAAAGATGGCAAACTTCATTCAATAGCTTGGAAAATATTACAATCATATAGAAATGACCAATTAATTACAATCATTGTCATTACAACGAGTACAACTTCAACACTTCACTGGAAAGATTTAAGAATTACATCGATGTCCGGATCTTTCCCAAGGAATGGCTCGGCTCCATAATATTTGACCAGAGTTTGCCAATCCAAAGCACCTGTTGTAGTTAACGCATATGCTTCCAGAAATGTGGGAACTCGGTCAAATCGGAAGTGAGCAGCTATATCTTGCAATTGTATGGAGGAAAATTGAGTATGTGCAAGATCCATTGATGGTGGAGGTGGAGGTTGGTAGTAGTTGTATGAAGGGTTAAATGGGTTGAGCATGCCAGGATTTAAGGAATGTGGATATTCATCGGTTTGGCTCGGAGAAAGATTTTGCATTCTTTGATTTAAGTATGTCATGGCATGGTGGGTATAGTTGAGTTGGTTACTAAGATAATATTGGGAGCCGACAAGATAAGTGAGAGTATTTTGGATGGGATCAACAGAAAGATTAGTAGGAGGAGGGGGTGGTGGTATATCTTGATGTGATGATTCTCCTTCTACTCTTGCCCTTTTATGACCAAAGTCAATCCCCATCTTCTCTACGGTGTTCTTACTTATCTTTGGTGGTCTACGCTCCCATGTATACCCCATATCTTCAATTTGTAACTTAAGACAATGTTGAGTGATCTGGCATACAAAATCGGCATACGGTGGATTGCCAGAAAACTCAAGCATGTTTTTAAGTATTATGCGAATGAAGTTTATAGGAATTTCTTTTATGATAGCATAAATTAGACACATGCGGAAAATAGGGACCTCAGATTTATTGGCTCTAGGATGTATGTTTGTGGAAACAATGAGGTTTACTATCCTACATGCAGGTTTCAGGTTTATTGCATAATAGGTTCCCTATCTTCATGACAAGTGGTATTGGTTTGAAATATGGCTCTTTTTATATCACTAAGGCTAGTGGAGTGGTCATCATGGGAAAATAAATTTAGTGGATTGCCGGTGGTAAGGTCAAGGAAATCTTGGTATTCATCTATATTAATTTCTAGCATATGAAGAATATCCCCTTCGGAAAATTTAAAACTACGCCCATTGACCATGGTGTAGAAGAATGTGGTTTCATTTTCGGTGTGGGATAAGAGATTGGCATAGAATTCGTTGACTACCTTAGTGGAATAGATAGGAAAAGAAGGATTGATGAAGTCCTTCAGCTTTTGCACTCCAAAGAGATTCTCCAGATCGACTATGTTGATGAAGTCCATAGCTTCGACCGGGCGTCGGGGAAGAGGAGCTTTAGAGGAAAGCCGTAGATATCGATCTCCAGCATCTCCGTCGACGAAGGCGATGTCGTTGATGATCGTCAGTGGCGGAGTGGCTTCCCGATCTTCTCTTCTTTTTCTTCCGGTGACTTTCTTCTTCCCACGGACAGCTGAGGATGAGGCCATTTGTGTTTCTTGAGTGTGGAGAAGAAGCAAGGAAGATTGGAGGATAAGAATGCTGAAGGGTTGCACGAAAATGCACTAGAGATGGACTATGGAGGCAAGGAAATGCAAGTGTGAGTAAGTGACTCGTTTTTGCTCCTATTTATAGCATTCCAGCGACCTGGTCGGTCGACGATTCGTCGACCGAGCGTCCGCAACGGTCGAGTTGCAGACGCGCCACTTGGTTCCCCAACGGTAAAAAAAAACGGTCATAACGGTCGGTTTACAACGGTCGTATCCAATGGCTATTTCTCGCTCGATCACTTGTCGACCGACGTTGTCTCGGTCGAGCATTTGTCGACCGACAGTTCGTCCGATATTGAGTCTGTTTAGTATTTGTCGGTCGAGAGAGATGGGCTGACCGAGAGGTTCTCGGTCGACGAATTCGTCGACCGACAGACTTACTGAGTACAATTTTAAAGCTGATTTTTAAATGCAAATGGTAGATCATTTTTGTAGAGCATATATATGGATATTCTAAGGGAGTAATATTGGGATAATTTAAGGCTTAAATGACAGCAAATGTTTTAATTTTCAAGAAAAATTTATATTAAGATTAGGTCCAAAAGAGAGAATTTCCAAAATAAGCAATTTTTGTCGAAGCTTATTTTAGGTCGTCCTTGACTACGACCATAGCGCCCCTTAGTCAAGTTTTATTTTGACCAAGAGGCAAATTTTGCAGATATTTTTCAAATTTGAATATATTGAGTCTAATATCTGCATAAAATTTAAATATCAAGTTGAAGCATACTACTTAATTGGAGACATAATTAATTATTTCAGAGATACTGAGTTAGAGATTTTGTTGCAAGCAATAACATATAACTAATAAATTATTTTGCTGGCTTGCAAACAATTTTCTATACGCACCCAATGATGAAAGCATGGTATAAAGCATACAATGATAATTCCAGTATATGTATAGACCGGAAAATACTTTTACGAAAAAATCATATGAAAATAGGAATTTTCTTTTCATTTGACTTAGACTTTAAATCATCTAGGGAACAAACTAATATTAATTTCATTTACATTTGTAACTATGTAGAGTTGAGATAGACATAGGAATATGCAACTAATGTCTTTGGTCATATCTCAACTTGATTTTGTTCATTTAGTTTGGAGGTTTTGGAATCCAAACTAACTCTACATCTTTTCTCTTATAAGGACATGAAAATGAATAGTGACCAAGGCGCAAACAGTAATGACAACATATTGAGTCAACTTCATATCTTTTTCTATGGTTGTGTCCTATGTTGTCATTGGGTGAGGATGTCCTTTTAGGTACATATATAGATTGGGTTTGTGAATTTCTCTGACTAGGTTGTTGATGAGATTTTCCTTTAGGCTTGTAACCTAGTCCCCTTCTCCCAATTTGTTGATAGGGATTATCTAGAATTTGATCAAGAATGCCATGGTTATTCAAACTACGAACTTGTTGTTGTAGCTTGGCAATCTCATCCATTCTTTTCTTAATGTCTATTTTTGCTTGGTCTAGATTTGATGACAATAAATTTCTCTCTTTAACAATAGTGTCATAATCTATATGGGTGCACAATAATGGTTGTTTCTGAAGATCGTTTACTTGAGTCTGTAAGTTTGAATTTTCAACAGAAAGGAGCTTGCAATCGGCTTCCATAGATTTTAACTTAAGATCAGAAAAGTTATTTCCCTCTTTAAGATTCTCATTTTCAGATGCAAGAGCAAGAAGTTTAACATTTAGATCACCATTTTCCTTATTTGATTTCTTTAATTTCTTTTTGCACTCAACATATTTATTATGTGTTTCTTCAATAATAGCAACTAGTTCTTCTTTAGATAAATCAAAAAGACTTACCTCTTCTTCTTCTTCTTCTTCACTAGTTGTAGCAATAAAGCATTCTTTGTGCTTATCCTCTTCCTTTGATCTCCATGGGCATCCGGTTGTTTTGTGATTTGTTCCTAAACACCAATTGCAGCATGTAGTGGTTTTGTCCAAGCACTTTTCACCATTTCCCTCCATTCTTCAAGACCTGGTTAGGGTTCCTTGAAGCCCGCTCTGATACCAATTGAAAACTACTGGAGGGGGGGGTGAATAGAGTTTTATAGATAATTTAACAATTATTGAACTTAAACAACCACAATGAAAATATTGGACAAGGAGACACAAGGTTTAGAGTGGTTCCAACTATAGCAAATACTATAGCAGTCAATCCACTACCCGGTTGCTTACCCAACCGGGATTTGAAAAGAAATTTATTTTATTACCTCTTCAAGGAATTTACATAAAATACAATCTCTTTTCCTAAACCCTTCAAGCAGCCTTCACCTAGAAGTAATCGCCAACCTTGAAGCAGCCTTCCCTTGAAGTAGATGCACCAACTCCCGTTGCACCAGCCTTCTGAAGTAGCTTCCCTTGCGATAGCCTTCTTGAAGTAGCTTGAAGTCCCCTTCTCCACCTGAGAAGTCAACCCTCTCCAATCCGCAGCCTCCAACCCTAGGAGTAGCAAGGAGAGTACAAAAGATAAACAGGAATAAGAAAGGAAAAAGGAAATTACAACTTATCCTTTAAGCCCGAGGCTTGATATGCCTAGATCAAGCGTAATATCTCCTAGCCAAGTATGTGAACTTGTAATTGCTGTGGGTAGGAGAATCTAGCCTATAGGACACGAGATTGAGCTAAGGAGAATGTAGGCCAATGATCACAGTGCTCAAATTGCTTGCAAAGGATTGCTCAAGTATGCTCAAGTGTATTCTCAAGTGTAACAAGTGAATTCTAGTGTCCTATGGCTTGTCCTATTTATAGGAATGGCCTAAGTATGCTTAAGGACGTTCTAGACAACTTCTAGGGGTTTCTAAGTGCTTAACTAGCCGTTAGGTACAAAGTTGTTGCTTTAACAACGGCTAATTAATTTATTCTGCAGTTGCTGTCAGAGACCATCTCGGTCGACAAATGGTCGACCGAGACACCTACTCGGTCGAAGTTTTGTCGACCGACAGGCTCTCTGGAACAAGTGATTTGCAACGTCTTTCTTCAACTACCAACTAACTTGTCTGTTGTGTCTAACGGCTACTTTGGATCTTTCTCGGTCGAGAAGATGGTCGACCGAGAGTGTCTCGGTCGAGGAGTTTGTCGACCGAGGATGATCCTGTTTCAAGGTTTCAATTTAAACATTAATTATATGTGTGAGTGTGCAAAGGTGATCCTATTTAAATGGTATGACATGTCTAACTATGGTGTTTGGCTAGGGAAAATCAAACGCTTGATTTACATGCAAATCTAAGTACTTGTACATTATATATTTGTACAAGTTTTACAACATTGATTACATTGCATGAAAATAAAACTAAGTAAGCTCTTGGATTTTCCCTTGCTACTTTGTCATCCTGCACACTCAAGTAGCTCGTTAGATTAATAAGAATGAAATGTTTGTCATCATCGAAACAAAGGGATTTATCATAATATCTAATTTATCCAACAATTAAAACATAAAATGATTAATAAAATTGTGGTTAAAAGTGGATGAGTTATGTGACCTAATGAATCTAATATTCTTACCTCCAAACAATAGCCTATTAGACTCTAAAGGATATGTTTCATGGGATTGGTTGACTTTAATTAATATTCATGAAATTGATGCAATATGAGAGTCCCTCATGACACTCTTACCCTTGAATAGTGATTACTAATCATATTCAATGATCTTGTCTATCTCCAATCTGATGGTTTGTATTGATGTATCTTATTTGATGGTGGTGTTTTTGAGTAAGTAACCATAATCTAGTGGTTGTTCTTGATGTACAAATATATGATGGTTGAGTACATGATTTGATGGGAATGTTAAGGCTGGGTGTTGGTTCTTGGTTACACATGATCTAATAGTGTTACCTTTTCCCTCGTATGAACATAAACTAATGGTCACAATAAAGTGTTAATGGGTAACACTAATTCAATCTACCTTGTTGAATATAATCTAAAAGTGATTATGTATGATAGTTGAAGTGTATATGTATCCCTATATGATGTTATGATCAAGTAGTGTATTAAAATTTTATGGAGATCTTATTATATTAACTCATATCTCTTGAGATCAATGTAATAGTAGTCTATGTCTGTGTATCACATGTATGATGTTGATTGTAGAACCTTTCACAAGGTGTTGAAAGATAATGATGTTCTTACAAGATATTATGGTGGTTTAAATGACCTTTAGGAATGAGGAGTTCTACTAGAGATGTAACCCTCTTTATGATTAACAAGGGTTGGTACCTTGGGATAATGTGATAAGAATTTATATCATGTGATTGTGTGATGACATATATAGTGTCGTGGATGGTAATGAAATAGTATCATGTGATGTTGAAATGAGAAATTATGTTTCATGCATTTTAAATCTTTTGGAGTTATTATATATCAATGCTTGCTAGAAATAAATTAGGGTTTTTATGTCCACTTCTTTGATTCAGCCTTAAGTCACCCAATTGGAATTAACTAATCAAGTGAAACCCTAATCATGTAGTACCCTATGCTGTAGAACCATTACAGTGTTAGGTTTTGCTGGATAAGAAAATGGGTATTCTTGAAGGGAAACACGGAGATGTATATTGTTGAGTATATGTGGGTGCAAATGACTATGTGTCCTTGACATCCTAATCCCAAGGTTTTCTCATCAGGAAACTAGTTGTGGTTGTATCTTAGATATTTCATGTCATTGAGGATAGTTGTGTTTGTACCTCGGATGATAGGGTTTTGAATACCATGGTTACTAGTGTCGTGACCTATATACCGAGGGTGGACTAGGCCATTTTGCAGCTTGACCTTATGTGTCACTGTGACAGACTCATGTTGACTGACGGAAGATGAGATCTTAGGATTCTAGATCTCCTAGATTTTCAACAACACTGATTTTGAATTAGCAGTAGTCAGTTGGAATTTGAATGGTATACCTCAAATTCCCCAGGGCTTAATAACAGATGTAATATAGCTATGTAGTATATCTATTTAAGTTTATTGATGAATCACATGGATGCACAGTTGTATTCTTTTACTTATTGCAGATATTGTATATGTTTCCTACTTTATATAGGTGAGTGTATGGCTCACGTACATATATGGTATTGTCCTTTGTACTTACTAATTATACATCCATGTGATGAAATTTATATTTTTTCAATACAAATATCTATTTATGAGAATTAGTACTTGATGCATATATTTTGGTAATGATGCTTAACTGTTCATTAATCTACCTCTAAATAAGTTTATTACAATATGTTGCAAGTGATAGAATGTTATCTTTTTTATATCATATCAATGGGACTGGGGGTTTCACATGTGGTTATACACATCTTTTTAGATATCTAGAGTAGTGGAAAGAAAGTGTTGATCAAGATGTAATAAGAAAGAATATAGTTAAGTCTACAGTGTCCATGTACTCTCACTTTCTTGAATGATGGGTGGGTAGTTGATAAACTACATGTTAGGTTGCCTTAGCGATGCTTTCTTACAAATACGAGCTGTAAGTTGAGCTAGCACTATTATGATGCTTTAGTCGCATGAATGTATCTCATATTTCAATCTTACTTTGATAAAGGTAATAAAGGAATTTTAGTTTTTTCTCATATCATGTCCTCTTGTGGAATGGCCTAGTATAACAAAATACATTATTTTATAAAATTCATGTTATTTTTGATAGATGTTATAATCGGTTCTTTATGTGGATTGTCTTTTTACAAATTTTTATCTCGGTTTTTTATCGATATTAGATTTAAGTTGGGTTTTGGCTAAGGAATTATGCTAATGGTCAATTAAGGTTTGATGATCAAGATGGGTTCTTGCATTCTCCATGAGACCTCTAATCTTTGACGAAACAAACTTCCTATCTCAGAAGCAATGGATGCAGCTCTACTTGCAAGGAATGAGCTACAATATGAGGAAAGTAGTCATCATTCCCTACAAGGATCCGACGGGAGATGTAGTTTGGGATGATGTTGCACTCAAGAAGGCACAACTAATTGCAAAGTCCATAAGCACAATTTATGTAGCCCTCTCTCCTTCGAGTTCAACCAGATCTTTTCTTGGGACACAAGACATGAGATTTGGAACAAACTCTGCATCACCTATGAAGGGACCAAGAAAGTCAAGGAGTCCAAGTTATACATGCTCTAAGCCCTCATCGATAACATCAAAATGGGTTAGAAGGAGAGAGCTACCAAGATGTACTCAAGACTCAACACCTTCTTTGGGCCATCCTATGTGTAACATCCTAGGATTTGAGGCCTCAGATAAAATGATCTTAAGAGGAATGATCAAACTACCCATATCACCAAGTTGCAATTCCTTTCTAGGTATTTCATCAATAATGAACTCCATAGTTAAGTGTGCTTAACTTGGAGTAGTACTAGGATGAGTGACCAGTCAGGAAGTTGATCTTGTCTTGCACATGAGTGAGGACATAGTGTGTAGTTAAGGCTAGTGGTATTCTTTGGGGTCATTTGTCATTCCTGAAACTCTACTAGTGCCTTGGGCAGTGGGCCTGAGTGTTACAAATTGTATCAGAGCCAATTCCCCTTCAGTAGGTGGGGCCCACATGGGCATGTGCCATGCCAGTCTTGAGTCGTGTGGTCTAGGCATGTTGGAAAGGGTTTTCCATGGTGTTGTAGCCACCCTTACACTGGTATTCTATGATCGGGAGCTGGGTGCCCATGGGTGATTCTGAGTCTGTACTGAAATAGGGAAATATTATGAGGTCATATAATTGAGCCTTGACGTGGATGTCAAAAGTCTAAGAGGGGGAGATTGTAACATCCCAGGATTTGAGGCCTCAAATAAAATGATCTTAAAAGGGATGATCTTAAGGCTAGTGTTGATCTGTGGGGTCAGTCGTCATTCCTAAAACTCTACTAGAGCATTGGGCAGTGGACCTGGGTGTTACACTATGGATCAAGGCACCATCAACTCTAAGATTCTTAGGTCTCTTCCCAAAAGGTGAGAATCCAAGCTAACTTCTATTGAAGAAATAAGAATCCTTGGTGACATTGCTACTGAAGAGCTTATTGGCAACCTTCAAGGCTATGAGCCTAGACTTGTCTAGAAAGAGGAAGATGAGAATCAAGAAAAGAAAGAGTCAAATAATATCAAGGAAATGCATTCAAAGCTCAAGTGGAGGCAATTGTTCTTCAAAAACAACTTGCTTTTCAGACTACTCCCACCTCAAGTGAAGATGAAGTCGCTAGTGATCATGAAGCTAACTACAACAAGGGGAATCACTTTAAAGGAAAACCCTCCTCCTCCTCTACTCCAAGGTGCTATGAATGTGGACAAAACGGACACTACAAGAATGATTGCCCCAAGGCAAAGAAGTCCTAACACAAGAGCAGTTCCAAGAAGGAGGACTACAATAAGGATGGCAAGCACAAGAAGGAAACAAGAAGCAAAGATGTAGCCCATGTAGCATGGTAGGAGTCTTCTTCTAGTGATTTCAGCTCCAATGAGAGAGAATTTCACCTTTCTCTCGTGGACTCTACTAATGAATACATATGTGATGTATGTGAGGTAAGTGAGGTAACATTGAATGAGTTATTTAAAGAATCCCTAATTGATATGCTTAATTCTTACCACTCTTCTTATTCTGCATCCAATTCTAAGAAGAAGAGGTTAGGGAAAATTATAAATGACTTGTATGCTAAGATTGAGTTTCATACGAAAATGAAAAAGTTCATCTTCATTGTGTTGATTCCTTTCAAGGCCAATTTCTTGATCTTGAGCTCCAATGCAATGGAGTTGAGTTAGAGAATGGTGCCTATATTAAGAGCATAAAGAGACTCAAAGATGAAACAAAATCTCCTCAATGAACTTATTTTGATTAGAACCAAAAATGATAAGCTTGTTACCAAATGTATTGATATTAGACATGCTTGTGATGCTATTAAAGATGAAAATAGGATCTATCTTGATGAGCCTGTCATGATTAGAACTAAAAATGATAGATTTCTTTCTCAAGTTAATGATCTTTCTTCTAGACCTTTATTGCCAAGTAATGAAGTAGCAAGTCTTTCTTTAGAAATAGATTCTTATCTTACTAAAGCCCTATGTTTGGAGGCCAACTTACTTCATGCTTAAGATGATTTTGCTTGTTTATCTTCTAATGTAATTACTCTTAGTGATGATAACCACAAGATTAATGTTTCCTTGCAGAAGTTCCTCAAAGGGAAAAGGTCCCTCAATGAAGTTCTAGATCACTCTACCAAACATAGTGGTAAAAGTGGGTTTAGGATATGAGGGATCTTGCAAAGGCAAGGGCAAGGGTAATAAAAAGATCAAGGTACCTCTTATCTTCTGTGGAGAGTCATACAGCTCCGAGAACCCTATGGTTTGTGTGCATTGTAAAATTGATGACCAATACTCTACTTACTGTCCTTACAGAGAGAAGGGGGCCAACCCAAAGATGAAATGTGTCCTCAAGCTAACTCTGGATCTGTGAGTCGGGAATCGACATCTTCCTTTCTTGTAGTAAAAGGAAAATGGATTGTTGACAATGGTTTCTCAAAGCATATGGCAGGTGAAATAAGTCACTTCAACAAGTTCACTAAAAAGAAAGGAGGATCAATGACTTTTGGTGATAACAACAAAAGTAAAGTCATACGTGAGGCTTATGTTGGTAATTCACTATGCATCAAGAATGTTCCTCTTGTAGATGGTCTACATCACAATTTAATGAGAGTTAGTTAATTTGTGGTAATGTTTATCTTATTCTTTTTACCTCACTTGAATGTTTGCTTCTAGATTCCCTCACCTACAATTTTATATATAAGAGAACTAGAAATGGAAATATTTATGCTATTGTTCTTGATAAATATCTTTTTTTGGATAAAAGTGATACATATTTTTGGAATTGTAGGATTGGTCATGTAAATATGTGTTAGTTGAAGAAAATGAGCAAAATGGAATTGGTCGACTTCCAAAATTGGACTTTGAGAAGGATGAGAAATACCAACCTTGTACCCAAGGAAATCAAACCAAACCCTCCTTTAAATCTAAAGGAGTCCTTAGCACCAAGAGAGCTCTTGAATTTCTTCACATTGATCTATTTAGACCAATGAGAACTCAATCTCTTTGTGACAACAAGTATTTCCTCATGATTGTCGATGATTTTTCTTACTATATTTGGATCTTTTTTCTTGTTTCAAAAAGTGAAAGTCTTGATCTTTTCTTGACTTTTTGTAAATGGGTTGAAAATGAAGCTTCTTGTTGGATCATCTATGTATGTAGTAAACATGGGGGAGAATTTGAAAATGACATGTTTGAATATTTTATGAGGAATCTGGATATGCACATAACTTTTCTTCACCTCATACACCTCAAAAAAATGGGTGTTAGAGAGAAACAATAGGTTTTCATAGAAAACGTCTAGGACTATTCTTTTGTAATATGACAATCCATAGAAGTTTTGGGCCGAAACCGTTAGCACCTCATGTTTTCAGCAAAGTTGGGTTTTCACTCATCCTTCTTTTAAAAAAAACCTATGAGTTATGGCATGGTAGAAATCCTTTGATCGATTACTTTCATGTTTATGGCTGACCTTATTTTGTTTTAAACAATAAGGAGTCCCTTGACAAGTTTGATGTGAATTCTTACAAGGCTTTCTTTCTTAGCTATATCACTACTAGAAGAGCATATATAGTATTTAACATTCAATTGTCTAAAGTTGAAGGATCTATCCATGTAAAATTTGTAGAAACTAATGTTGTTAAGGTATGCCCATAGAGCCAATCATGTGATGATTGATACAACATATATCATAAAGGATTTGATTAATAATCACAACGGAAAGCTTCTAATTCATTCAGTTTCATTCAGTTATTAGATAATGAGGAAACATTATGAATGTATAAAGAATGATAATACTAAATGACGTATGTCTTCAACTACTTGACTTGGAGAATGAGATCATAAAAATGTTAAGAGTAAGTACATTCTTGTTATGTCCCTAGTTGGATGTTATTGTGGAAGGTAGATAGACACTAGTAACACATAAGACTAGAGTGTTGGTTGGTTGATGACTGAATCTCATTAGCTATGATATGGCAATATCAAATCGAGCACACAAATACATGTTAGGGAATAGTGTATCAGATAGACCCACCTTGAGAGTGACACATGGAAACCATCATTGGTAGCCATAGTCACCTCTCATAGTGAAGGTGGCATTGTGGTTCTTGGACCTGAAATCACTGTACTCAGCACATGTCATTGGGTATAATTTGACATCATCAAATGTGGTCCTAACACATGGGTTGTTATAAAGGTGATGATTGGGTAGCTTTGACACATGGGGATAGACTATGAGTGATAGAGATGGGATTTGTCCCTCCTACTGAAGTATTGTATCATGGCCGCTTGATAAGCAAGATTGAGAAATGCAAGTGCATGCACATGTGAATCAATATATGATATTGAGGTCACATTATCATAGATAGTCTTCTCTTAGTTCAAGAAACATGAGTTGAACGTTAAGAGTATGATGATATCCATGCCTCAAGTTAACTCTGGATATTATAGACAAATGAATTATACAATCACTACAACACCTTACACAGATTGTAGGTTGAAGTTGTTCTCCAATTGTTCAGTCACTTGGGTAGAACTGATGTGCAACTAGGCACCGCTCTCTTCTTGTGATGTCATAAGTTAGTTATGAGCATTCACTTCCATTGTGATATGGGTCCTATATGGTCACACACAAAGGAACTCATCTAGAAGAAACGGTTAATCTTGACTAATGATTGGATTGATTACTAAAGTGTTTAGGTATTCAATTCACGCAATGGATATCAGCTGGCTGCACCCCATCCGACCATCTCATAGGGTGAGATAGCTATTTGGTGCACCAGATGATAGTCTCAAGTGTTGAGATGGCCTTTTGAGTTTTTTAGTCGATCAAAAGTTGAATTGGATAAGTTATGCCCAAACTGAGATGTGAACCAACCAATTCAATATGTTGAACTGACCAGTTTGTCTCAGCTCACCAGACAACTGTCTGGGTGAGCGAGATGACCATCTCACATGTGTGAGATTGCTCAATTTGTGGAGAAATTTGATGACAACAAGGAATTAGTGTTGATGTCATGTCGTGCATTAATTGGATTCAAAATTTTTAAATTCATATGTGATAGGGAAACTATTAGACGACCATATGGAAGAGTGAGACGACTATCTCATAGTGCCAAACAACTATCTGGACTATTAGAGGACCGTTTCATGTCTTGTAGGATGTGAAAATTCAAGATCTTCAAATCCCTTCCACTCTTGCATAGATCCAAAACCGATTTGGAACCCTGGCCCTAACCCTGCCTATAAATAGAGGGGTACGGATGCTTCCCAAAGAACAATATAGACAATTGAGAATCAGTTCCTTTGACAATTGTTGTCCTCTCTAGTTGTGGTAACCAAGAGAGCCCAACCAAGTCCTACCCGATTAGGGAGGGATAGCGATGGGAGAGAGCAATTGAGGATCATTGTTGTGGGAGAGTAAGTTGGTGACTAGTACACCAATGGGAGGGAAAACTCCTTCCTATTCGTTCTAGCATGATATTAGGAGTTCTAGTTGGTTTCTATGGACTACTCTAGAGGTAGGAGTCCTTTGGCTGCTGGTAGGAGGGCAATGTCAACTTGTAGTCTGTGGCAGGATCGTAGGAGTCTCTACTGAAGCCATTGAGTCTGCTATTTGTGGTGAAGACCAAGAGCTACACAGCCACCATCTAAGAGAAACTAGAAGGCAGCTGCACTACAATGAGTTGTTATCGCTAGATTTTCTCCAGGACCATGTATAAACTCGTTAAACCATCCTTCCTATTTCATAGTAGTTGATGTGATCTTGTTGTTATAGGAATATAGATAGATAAATTTTTTGATTCTACTACCTTACTTTGTGCCCATATTTCCCTATAGTGGTATCTGATCTACGTCAATTTATTATGTTTTAGGATAATTGATATGATCATATTTTTTGGTTATATCATTTTTATTGCATACTATGATAATATTTTAATTGTATCACATGTGTATTTGATCAAAGACAACATAATTCCAAACTAATATATATATGTATGTATATATATATATATATATGATATATATGCAATTTACATGTGTCACCCTAAAAATGTTTTTTATGGTGGATGTGTATCATGTTATGGCCTAAACCCAATATATGTGTAGTTGGATGGTTTGGTTTTATTCTTGTTTATCTCGGTCTATGTATCGAGCCTCTACCTACTTATTCGCAATGTAAAGTTAATTCCTTCCTACCTTTGCCCCCTTATAATGTAAATTGAGGTTTCTCCTTATAATAGAATAAAGTAGCAATAGGATTGTTTCCTTTCTTGCAATGACAAAGAAGAAGATCATCGCCAGACAAGATGACCAGTTCATGAGATGAGCTGACCGTCTGAAGGACCATGGAGGATAGAATGAAGGAGGCCAGACGACTGCTTGGTGTATCCAACCAACCGTTTGGAAGGAGTCTAAATAGTGGTTGGACAGGAGGCCATACGACTGCCTGGTGGGCCCAAACAACTGTCTGGAAGGTTTCTAGACATCACTTGGATAGGATACCATATGACCGACCCTGCAGATCAAACAACTGGCCAAGAATCAAGATGACCAATTCAACGGTTGAACTAATCTACCAAGATTGGCAAGCACAAATCTACACCAACAACAATTTCATACATGCGATGTGATGATTGACCTAGGTGGTATTAATTCCTTGAGGCTCTAAGGAATTACAGTAGACATAGCCATAGCCATTACTTTTTGTTTTATATTGCATGTTTACATTGTGGGATATAGTATGTATATGATATGTACTACATATGTGGTGATGGATATAGTCTATGTATATATATGATATATATAAATCTCTCAATCAAAACATATTAAGTTAAAGATGTTTTACATTAGATACACACATGAAAATCTTGTTCAACTAACCATAGGATACGCCTTAGTGTGGTGCATCATCTACCTCATGGAAGTTAGTAATATAGGTTTTGCATTCGTGATATGCATTATTATCGTGTTGGCTATTGGGTCAGGCTTAACTGGTAATTCTTAGAGTGTCTAAGCCCAAAATCATTTAGATGATTATGGAAAGGAGTTTTTCATATTTTCTATCAAGAATTGCATATGATGCAATTGGCAAAAGTTGCCTACCTTGATAATTGATTGTGTATTGTTGCGTTGGTCGAGCCATAGTTGGATTCTCTTAGATCTTGTTCATTAGAAAATTATTCACTATAGTTTTCAGAACTGATACTTGAGGGTTATCAATTTGAACAAAATAATGAGAATGGTAATTAATTAAAGACCTAATTAACATTGCCAAAAATTTAATCAAATAAAATAAAAATGAATTTTGACAAAATTGTAAATTCTTTTATAGAATCAACTTGCATCAAACAACAATCACTTTTCTATACTATCAATCCTTGAGAAGGAAAAACTTGATGGGAACAACTTCCATGATTGGTTCAGGACACTGAGAGTCATTATCACATAGGAGTGAAAGCTCTATGACCTGGAGATGCTAGAACCAGATGAACCCCTTTCAACTACACAAAGGATGACATGGATGCTTACAAGAAGCATATTGAAGATGTCATGGATGTCAAATGTATGATTCTATGCTCCATGAACTATGTGATGTGATTCTATAGTCTCTGCCAGAATCATACAGTCAATTGGTCATGAATTACAAAATGAACGACTGACAAATCATTGACAGAGTTGTTGGGCATGTTGATAATAGCTGAGGGATAGATGAAGAAAGACAAGCCCAAGTTTGTGATGGTGATCAGTAAGAAAAAGGGGAAGTCTAAAGGCCAATGCACAACTAAGAATAATTATAAAGTTGGCTAGAAGCCCAAATCATCATATCTCAAAGAAAGTGGAGGAGTGAAGAAAAGAGGCAAATTTCACCATTGTCACCAACCTGGACATTAGAAAAGAAATTACCCACTCTGGTTAGAGTAACTAAAGAAGAACAAGGAAGACGTTGAGGCCTCCACTTTAGGTATAAATGTTATAAGATAAATTTGATTATTTATTCAATTTGGTATGTGATACCAAACAGAGATCTGACATACTTGAAGTACAGGATCTGATAAGAAATGAAAGCCCTCATACAAGGACAAGGATAGACAAGGTGGAGCAAGAGTTGTAGAAGCTTTAGCCTACATTTAAATTTATCTTATCCCTATGGGCATGTAATAGAGTTGGTTGAACTACTGTTTCATTATGCCAAGAAAATAGAAACATTTACTTCAAGCATCTTGTATGACAAGATTGATGAATCAATAAAATGAGTTATTAATGTTTCTATTTCAAAAGATATGATCTTGCATGGCAATGCCCAAATATCTAATGATCTTTACTTTGAAAGAATCTTAGGAAAACAATCAACATTAATAAGGTATGGATTGTAATTGATAACTCAAGATTATCATTAGCAATAAACACATTGGACATATATATAAGAAAAGCATGTCCAGAATACATATTGGTGTTGATCTAGAGTACCTTGGTTATTGAACCTAAGGAAACATGCAAAGCCTTTTTTATGCACAATATGACATGATTTGTTTCACTAGATGTAGTGGGACGATAAGCCTTCCATCAGACCTCATACATATGATGCATGAATATCTTATGGAATAAATGCTATAGATATTTACATATACTTCATTTCATTTACTGGTAATATGATGATATGCACTCAGTAAAATAGAAACATAAAACTCTTGAAGTGTTCAAGAATATTATACATGAAGTATAACTTAGATGAAAGTATTAATAAACTTTGATGAGATCAAAAGTTGAAATGCTTTACATCAATGCACTGAGAACCTTCAAGAAAGGAAATGTGATAATGTATCACAAGTCAAATACATCTGAACATGATGATGTATCAGAATGAAGGGAGTATACCATGATGAGTCATGATATAATTATCAACTAATCTAATATTCTTATATCTTCATAAGTATACCTATCACTAAATTATGTACGGTCTGAGTGGTTTATAAGATACCATATGAGATATGGAATATGGGAATGTCCCGATATGTCTTATGGGTTAAAACCTATATAAAGAAAGTAGTTTCTTGAAAAGGTTTTGTTATAACCTCAATTTTGCTTGTATTGTAAATAATTGAAATGCAATTTTTTTTCAATAAAAAGGACATATTGGATATATGTTATGCGTTATTTTGAAGATATAGTTTTCTTTGAAAAAAATCCATTACTATAAATATGTGGTTTCTACGGTTTTGTTAGTCCAATAATGAATATAAGGGAAAAGGATAAAGAAAAAATCCAATATTAAGAAAAAAGCAAAAGAAAATAGATAAGAAAGAGATAATTCTAGAAATTTGGATTAAAGGACATTCCATGACATAATGGTAATTGTTTTAATAAATGTTTGAAAGGACTATGTTTTGTGTAAGATAGATCAATAAAGCCACACAAAATGGATCTAGGTGGGATCTGGAAAAGTAATAATAAGTTCCCATAAGTAGTTTAAGGAATATATTGAAGAGAAAAAGGGCGAGAATAATCTAGAATTCATTATACAACATAGTGCCATATATGGATGCACTTTTCTTAATGGTTCTATTTTTCCAAGTTTCAATAAAAGAGTAGTGTTTCCTTCATGATCATTGGATTTATGGAAAATAAGTTAAGGTTTTAGTAAAAAGAAGAAATAGTGGGGGAAAGTAATAAGGATCCTTATAGTTGTGTATATGACAATGAAAAAAGATGTTGGAAAGTAATTAAGAGAAAAAAAGGGAATCAACAAGTATGTATGACTAAACACAGGAATGTAGCCCAAAGAAGCATACACGAAAGGAGGGGTTCTATGAGTTTAACAAATATATAGAGAGGTATGGGTCTTCTATCTTCTCACAAAATCATCTTCCCTCTTTTTCTATGTCTCCCTCCTTCAAACCATAACTAGAACCCTATGGAGAGATTGCAATCCCTCGCCCTCTACGGATGAAGAAGCTCTAGTCTACGTATGCTTTCTTATTTATTTAATTCCTTGCAAACTATAAAGTGACTATGGATATATATATATATATATATATATATATATATATATATATATATATATGGGCATGACTAGCTCAGATCCTAAGCCTCCTGTAGATCTTTGTTTATGTATGAGAGATTGATTATCTAGATCTTGGTCTACCATGTAGGTAGGATCAAAAGGATTGTCATGGGCCTAGATCTTGGTCTACCTTCTAAGTAGGATCAAACAACCATCGGAGGTCTAGATATTGGTCTACCTTATGGGTAGGATCAAAAGGACCACCAAGGGTCTACCATCTGAATGAGGTATGACACATGTCTACAGTAGGGATAGATAGAGGTTAGATAGATCATGATTGAGTAGTTATGATCAAAGATGTTGAATTTGATTCGTTAAGCAATAATTTGATGGATTACATTATTACAAATAATATGTGAATATTTTGTTCCCCCACATACCGGTATAACTTGCTAAACTGACCGCATGTTTTGATTGCCGATGTTTTAGGATGATCTGCTACATGATGGAAATTCTACATTCAAGAAAAGAAGGCACGGAAAGTAAATAAACAAAGTAAAGCCCAGATGATATAGATAGATGGTATATTTTTTGTGTGGAACTTTAGAACCCATATTTTTGTAAGAATTTATAAAAAGATTTTTATCTTGTACCAAACTCATTTTAGTTTAGTGAAATTTATTAATTATTTTTATTATATGCTAAACCATGGATCATGTGTATTGTGGTAATGGGTCTTTCTTTTTGGCCTTCCTTATTTGGAGGTTGCTAGGAAGTGGAGTCATTACATTCGGTATCAGAGCATGGTTTTCGATAAAATCTCTAATAATTAGTAAATTTTACAAATTGAGTAGATCCCAAAGGGAGTTATTAGAGTGTTTTCCAAATATGGAGGTGTCTAGAATGGACCACAGGCTAGGGGCTGGAAAAATTTTCCTTTGCCTCGTGAGTTGGTTTACGAGGACTCCTAAACCTGTGTTTCTAGTCTAGCCAAAGTCGAGGATTTCATTCAAAATAAGATACCTCTAGGATTTCTCAAATATTTTCATCCCTTCTTTATCCCCCTTTTCACTTAACAAACCCTAAGATCCTAGAGATTTTCTCTCTCTCCACCTCCTCCTGAGTAATGGGGTTATAAATGATAATAATTAATGCATCGTCCACTAGATATTGACATGCACATAAACAAGATGTGATTGACATAATTTTAGAGTTGTTAGAAAACCATAAAGTCAATAACTCTAACTGTAAGGAGTTCATCGATGCATGTAGGTACATCGAGTAAGGCATGCAAGATACGAATGTGGGCTGAACATATATATCAAGAATGTAAAATAAGTGAGTACATAATGAGAAAAATATGAGATTCTTTAATGCAACTTTTAGGATTAGTGTCCTGGCCTAAGGTGGGTCAACCCAGGAGTGGAAAAATGATCCATGAGAGAGTCAAATCAGTTTAGGACCATAAAGTCAAACTCCTACTGGTAGGGACCCTAATAAGGAATATATCCCCACAAAATACAAGTAGGAGGTAGACATGCATCTACATGAAAGAAAGTAAGGCTGGAAAAAGGATTACTTATACGCCAAATGGTTAATGTCTGATGGATTATGATTTTGGCCCACTAGATGGAATGGATGAGGAGTTTAGTAATGTGGTAATATGACTTATGAATACCTTAGTCGGATTTGAGAATTTGACTTTAATTTTGGGATTTGACATTAACGATAGGTGTATGGTCCTCTGAATAAAATAAGATAGATGCCCTTTAGTACTAGTACATGATATAGGGTTAACTCCTGAGAGAGTGAGACCTAGATGGAAAAGGTTGGGAATCTAAACTCCAGGACATGAGGAATTATGAGGATTTTTTTTGTGATATGTCCTACACTAGAGTGAATCAAATTGTTGTAAGTGTGATCCCTAGAGGCTTGTTTCACCCTAGAAGTCCTTGGAAGGACCAAACCCTAGAAATAGAGAAGGAGGCCTCTTATACAGATGTGTAGATGATATACCATCTCGGTGAGGGAAAGAGAGTCCCAAGATCCTAGTGAGGTAAGGAATGAAAAAAAGAGTTGTGAAGCCTCGTATTCAAATTAGGAGTTACTTGAGTAGGACCCTAAGGGTTGTTTACGTGAAAGAGAAATCTAGGAAGATATCAAGTGTTGGTTCAGTACGTGCTCGAATGGATAAGTCATGCGGTGTAGATTAGCGAAGCTATTGAGATAAACATGAGGTTTCTTGACCAAAGAGGGGAAGTGGTGGCATCTAGTGCATATAATACCCACAAAGATGAGTGAGTTCATAATGATTAAGCATGGTATCCACCTCAAGTATTTGGTTAAAGTAAACCCCAGTTGGACTATGATATATGTTTGATGAGCCACTCATACAAGTTGGTCTAGCACTACCATACCATCATAGGTGCATTTGAAACAAGTCCAACCTTGAAAAATAATGAATAAGATATCTAGTTGTTGTTGGTTAGACACATGCATGAAATATGATAAAGGAAAGTGACTTGCTAACTTCACGATGAACATTTAATAAGGAACACAACTTAGCATGAGGGAGTGAAGATGGAATAATGACTATAGAAATGTTGAACATGAATGCAGTTGACTCAAGGATACATGGTGAATAAATTTGACTTCTTCCAAGTACACTTTATCTATTTAGGATTATTTTAGGAAACATATTAAATAATGTACTTGGAACTTGACATTAGATAGTGTTCTTGAACACCTGAACATAAGAGATGTAATACATATGCCTTATTTCAATTTGTGGCAGTAAAGTACCATAATGATCCAATCCTTGAGTGATAAGTCACGAGATATAATGATATAACTCCCAGGAAGAAAATGCTTAGATGCTATGATGGAAATATGCCTAAAAGATGCGTTCCTTGGTAAAAATATAAAATCTTAATACAAGATCATTTTTGTTGAATTATAATGAATGATAGTTTTGTCTTTTCCTACGATAGGACTTTCCCTATTTATGTCTTGTCGAGGGATAGGACTTTCCCTAGGAAGGGGGAATCAACAAATCAGTTTAATAATAGAGAAAACTTTAAAGGTCACTTAAAGACTAGAGAGATTAAGTGCAGGAAGCATAAAAGCACATGAATTGAATATGATTTTTGGGATCCATATATGGGCATCTCTAAGAGACATGAAGAAAAGTCACTATGGAAGTGACCGATATATTGGAACCAGACCCAGATGGGTAGGTCTCCATGAGCCCAATAATGGGGAATAAAGAAAACTATGGGTACCCTAAGAGACGAAAGATTCTAGGTGAATGAATTATAAAAGATATGATATGGTTGAAGAAACCTCAAGCAAAATGTATAATCAAATAAAATAATGGATAACATATCAATAGAACCCTAAGTCAATCCTAAGGTCAAGAAGGGGTGATTAAAGGTACATATGACTGATGGGATTAGGAGGTGATTGTCCCTAATATCATAAGCCCGTAGGGTCAGGAGGTAACAACAATCATTGTCGAGGCCCATGGGTTACGAGATTGGCCACTTCCCTGAGTTCATGAGGCCAAAGGGTAAATGAGGGGCAATCCCAATATGCATACGGATGAGGTCACTCCACAAGTACTTGTACCCCTATAGATCTTTAGGATATGACTAAGTCTAATAAGACATGAGGTATAGAAAAGAATAAATATAAGTACAAAATTGCACAAACCCCAGGGTGAGGAAGTCTTTTTGACTTGAAAAGCATGTATGGTTTAGATTCATGTGTGGTGCACCATCTCTACTCTTGGAATGGGATGGGATTTATTATTTGGACTGCAGCCAAATGCTTATTTAATCTTGTTATGAGTGTGAGAGAGGAGACATGAACATGCCATATTAGAAATGGAAATGATATGAGAAATAAACATTTGAGTTGAAATCATTTTAGGATGATCGTGGATTCGAGGTATTACCACGCCCTTAAGAGAGAATATTAGAATGGTTGGAAAACCTAGGCAAGCAAGGTAATCATCAAATTGGAAATTCCAAATGAGGATAAATTTTATCAAGCGAGAATTTGAATTATATAGGTATAAGATTGAATCTAGTGACCAAATAGTGGATGCAAGAGTTGAGGTACAAAATAAAGATCAAGCCTGACTTGTTGACTGAGCTTGTAACTGCCTAGTTAGTAGAACATGAGTTAGTAAACTTAGACACATCTAGTATAAGTGAATAATGGAATCTGAAATGAGAAGTTGTATTTGAGTTCCTAAGGATTCCCCCATAAAGATTCATATCCTACAAGAGGCTCGTGGTTCTAAGTATATAGTACACCCTAGTACCATGAAGATGCTTAAAGACATATAATGATAATTCTTCTGGACTTGAATGAAGAGAGACATAAGAGCATATGTGGCTAGTTGTCTCACGTGCCAGATGGTAAAGGATGAACACTAATAACCTGATAGGTTATTGTGGCCAATTGAATTTCCTAAATGGAAAGGTGATCAGAACAATATAGATTACATAGTGGGTCTCACCATGACAAACTCAGGATGCAATATGGGTTGTGGTGGACCACCTAACCAAATCAACACTTTTCCTCACCTTATAGGGTACTTCCAAGATGATAGACCTAGTTGAACTATATGTTAGAGAGATAGTTCAACTGTATGGTGTTTCAAGTTCAATTATTTCTAATTGTGACCCAAAGTTTATCTATAAGCCGTGGAAGTAAGTGCATGAAAAACTTGGTACAAGATTGAAATTTAGCTCAACCTAAAACCCACAGATTGACGAACAGTCAAAAAGAATGATCCACACCTTTGAAGACTTGTTGAGAGTATGTGAGCTCGATTGGGGTGGATCATAGGAATAGTATTTTCCCTTAGTGGAGTTTTCTTATAATAATAGTTACCAAACCAATACTGGGATGCCTCTGTATGGAGCTCTATTTGGGAGGTCATATTGGTCACCACTTCATTGAGATGATGTTAGTGAGAGGACCATGCTGAGGACAGAGGAACTACAGTTATATGCTGATGAGGTCACTTTGATCAAGCAGAGGCTAAAGAGAGCCCAGGATCGATAGAGGTTGTATGATGATACAAATTCAATAGATTTGTATTTATTTTAGGTGACTATGTGTTTATGGAAATTTGAACCATCTGAGCTATAGATAAGAATAGAGGATCAATTGAGTCCCCAATACATGGGTCCCTTTGAAATAATAGATAGGATTAGTGGAGTTTCTTATAGTTTAGCCATACCCCATCAATATAGTATGATGCATGTTGTGTTCCATGTGTCCAATCTAAAGCTCTATGTGAAGGATTCGATTCATGTGCTAAAAATTGAACCTATTGAACTCCAAGGGAGGCCACATACCGTGACTCACCTATGAGGGTATTGGATATCAAGGTGAAAGAGCTCAGGAATAAAAAGATAGAGATAATGAAGGTTCTTTGGAAGCATCATGGAGAAGATGAAGCCACATGGGAACTGAAGGAGGACATGGGAAAGTCTTACCCTGAATTGTTTGTTTGATAAATCAAATTCTGAGGAAAAAATTCCTAAAAGAGGGGAAGGATGTTATAACCTCAATTTTGTACGTGTAACATCCCTGACCTTGGTTATGCTTTAACTCTAGATGTTTTGTTTAAGAAAGTTAATTATATACTTGCTCTTATCTCTTGAAAATTAATTAAGGCTCAAGAGTAACTTATGTTTCAATTTTAGTCCTTTTTGAATAATGTTGAAACAATGTTTTGCCTGTTTTGGACTAAAGTGCAAATTACCCAAGTTGAGGGGTTAAATTGCAAATGTTACATGATAAAATGTTCCTCAAGTGTTGAAGCATCATAAGAATGAGAATGATGCAGAGGTATGGCTTGTGGTAGCCTGAGTATCAAGAAAGAGCTTGTTGAGCAATGTTGTGCATTAAAACCTAGTTTTGGTGTAATGTGCAATTTAACCAAAACCTAGGGTTCAATATGCAAACTACCACCTCTAGAGAGTCCCTCATGTTTCTTGGCATCAAGTAGAGAAAATAAAATGAGAGGGCGTCTCATTTGAATCACTTTGGAGGAGAGAGAAACTTGATATTAAAATAATCAAGATTTAAGCATAATTGAAACCCTAATTCAATTTAATGCAAAAATAAATATATTAATTGAAGTGCCCTTCAACCAAAAATGAGATGGTTGAATTTACAAAAGTATGGACTTATTTGTGCCTTGCAAAGGACACGAAATATCTAAAGTGAGTGGAGAGCCCACTCACATTGGTTAACTAAAAAGTAATATCCACTCAATTTTGGATATTATTATTATAATGGTTAAGGTGCTTAATTTGCTTTCCTTTAATTCATGGATAATGAAGAGGAATTCGAAGGTGGAGTTGATAGCTTCGTATGCAAGAAAGTGAGGGGGTTATGTGGCACAAATTTTGGGAGTTGAAGGAATTAATTAACATTTTCTCTCTCATTGGAATTTCCTTATAAACATCCCATTTCCAACTCAAATGAAAGGCTTTTTCGACCCTTCTTTCTTTCCTTGCTTTGGTTGAACACAAAGGAACTTAGAAGCAATAGGAGGACGTGTCCCAACCTGTAGGTAAGCTCCATAGTCATATTCAACCTTGATTTCATGCTAGAAATCGAAATTCAATGCTTGATTTCTTCTTTTCTCCATTCAATCTTCAATCCTAGCCATTTCTTTTCACTCAAGGACTTGAGGACGAGCCTTCGGAGGTTGAAAAAGCTTCATTAACCATTGAAGGCATGAATCTTGAAGTTTGGTTTCAACTTTGAAGGCGGGTTATATAACTTGAACCCTTAAACATTGTTATTGATTTCATTCCTTTATCATATGTTGATTCCTCCTTCACTTTCGGTTTTCCTTTTGATTAATTGTTGAAATCACCATAAGAATCATAATGGATTTCGAAGGTTTCAAGCTTGAAGATGATGATGTCATCTTAAGCACACATCTCAACATAGAACATGTGCAAATGGTTTTGCTTTTTGGTGATCAAACGGTCTTAAGACTGTTTGACACCAAACAGTCTCAAGACCGTTTGAGGGCAAACGGTCTCAAGACCATTTGAGGTCATAAGGGGCTCAAGACCGTTTGTGGTCAAGTGATGGTAAGATTGGATGAATATTCAATGGTTATAAATGATTAAGATAAAAAGGATTCAACAATCGATGGTCCCTTAATTTTAAAACCCTAATTCAATTGGGTCCAAAACTCTAATTGATGTTGAAACGATTTCAAACTGTTTGAATCGGTTGACCGAATGAAAGTGTTGACCGTTTGAATAGGTTGAACGAATGAGAGTATTGACCGTTTGAATAGGTTGACCGAATGAAAGTGTTGACCGAATGAAAGTGTTGACCGAATGGAGGTGTTGACCGTTTGGGATCAAACGATCTCAAATAGTTTGAAGTTCAATCGATCTCAATGTTGGATTGTCCATTCGGTTTCAAAACAATTGATGAGCATTCAGTTTCAAGACCGAATGAATGAAATCAGTCTCAAGATCGAATGGTTGATTCGGTTTCAAGCCTGAATGAATGAAATCAGTCTCAAGATCGAATGGTTGATTCGGTTTCAAGACTGAATGAATAAAATTAGTCTCAAGATCGAATGGTTGATTCGGTTTCAAGACCGAATGGGTTGATTCGGTTTCAAGACCGAATGGGTTGATTTGAGTTACACTTGAACCAAGACCGTTTGAAGGTCTAGTTGATTCAATTCAAGAAAGTACCAATTAACCCCTTGATTGTTAATGGCATATATCAAAGTTGAAATAAGTGGTTGTACCTCTAATGTACTTAGATGATTAGTACCTTTAGAGTGATTAACCTTTGATGCTTATCAAGGCAATGGCTTAATACACTATGTCAACTCTTCATTCAAGTTGATTCAATCTAATCAAGATTAAATCAATTAACCTCCTAGAGAGGATGAGAGAGAGGAACATATACATGAGTGATAATCATGTAGTGATTAAACCTCAACACTCTCAATAAGAATACAAGATGTAATTATGGTATGATCCTTGTTAAAGAGATCATGAAATGCTAATTGAGAAGGGTGATGAACCCTAACCCTAATTTAGGGCAATGTTAGGTATAACTCTAATTCTGGGCAATGTGATGTGTAACCCTAATTTAGAGTAACAATATGAGAAACCCTAATTCAGGGTATTGAGGGTGAAAAATCCTAATATAAGGGAATGCTTCATGAAAACCCTAATTTCAGGTGAAGCTACATGAATCCCTAATTTTAGGGGAAATGATATAAGATAACCTTAATTCAAGGTAATGATGTAATATCTTGATCTAGAGTAATGTGATTTGAAACCTTAACCCTAATGTAGGGTGAAGGTATGTGAAACCCTAATTTTGGGTTATAGTGCATGAAACCCTAATCTCGGGCAATGAGATGATAAACCATAGCCCTAATTCTTGGGTAATGGTTAAGTAATCCTTGATTGACATGAAATGGGAAACCCTAACCCTGAGGAAAGATTGGTGGTGTTACCCTTGTATAGCATGATGCTGATATGTAATTGATATAACTGTCATCATGTGTTCTAACCATGCAGGTATCATGAGATGATCAGCATAGCCAGGTAGGAGCTATGATGTTTCATTTATTATTGTTAATGGGCCATGTGAGCCATAACATGCTTTGTTGCCTAGTGAGAGGTAATAAGAGATGAAATGGGCCTTGTGATCCATGTGAGATGCTTGTGTAGCAAGTATCATGTTTACCTTGGTCATATGACCTGAACGTATTAGTTACCTGATAAGTGGTAACAAGTGTTCCTTGATGAACTAAGGGTTTGAATACCCATTTTCTATAATCATGATGATGAGTTTGTGAAAGGATGAGAATGCTCCTACTGAGATGAGGGATTGAGATCCCAATGCTCTATTAAAGAGTTGAACAGTACTTGATGAAAGTATTACACATTCCTTGTAGCAATTGTTAAAATAATTGATGTTTGGAAACTTGTTTGATGCTAAAATAATATGGTACTACACTTAATTAATCAAGTGATATCATATAATGTAGTTGCCCTGACCACAGATCCATCAACGTCAGAATTTGCTGAATGGTGAAACGAGTTAATCTCAGAGCGCGTATTTGTGAATATGTGGGGGTAATTGGGCAACTATATCCTCATGCCCCATAGGAATGGCTGTGGGCTATATCCTATGTACAGGATTGGTTATTGACCATACCCCAGTATGAGTATGGCTACGGGCCATGACTCCATGATATGATACCAAGCATTGGCTATGGGCCATAACCCTGAAGAGAGTATATGTTGCGGGCTATAACTCTATAGTGAAGATGCCAATATACCCTGGCAAGCTAATTGCAGTTTGACACATGATGTCTCTACCATATAATCTCATACTGACCGAGAAGGTTGAGGTCTTGGAGTCTGGATCTTCCATTGACCTTGTGTGGTATCGATGCTTTACGTAATCATGGTCAGTTAGAGCATGAACGGTATACTTCATCTCTTCAGGGCATTAAGTATGATTGTAAAATGTAATCAGTCATGTAGCATATTTTCTTAAGATTGAAATATGAGAATCATTGGTTGATGTTAACTTGCTTAGCATATCCTAGATGGATAAATGTTATATATGTTCTTCATAATCCTTATTGGATATGTGACATGCTGCTTTATCAGGTTATAGTTGAAATGCTTTGAGTAAGAATATTGTTATAACCTGTTTAGACATTGATTTAACTGCTATTGAATATATATGATTCCTCTACTCAGTTTTATTCTAATAAACTACAATAATAATGTTTTTGGCGGAGAGTTATATCTCTCACTGGGACTGGGTCTCACTCCATTGGTCACCAACACTTTTTAGGTAGATGCGGAAGAAGAGACATGAACCCTATAGCAGGGGAAGAGAAGTAGCAACAACAACAGGGATAGCAATGACACTAAGATGGAGACACTGGCTGTCGTGTCTTGTATATAGAGTCCTATGTGTCGTCTCTATATTCTCAGGTCATTGGAATAGTAGTCAGTAGTTAGTTTAATGAATCAATTTGAGATTTTGGCTTGATGCCTCAATGTTCTTATGCTGCCTATGTATAAGTTTAACAGCGCAGTTGATGTATGTGAACCTAAAAAAGAGAGGGTACAACACATGTACTTGTGAACCAGAATGTAATTGAATTACGTTGGTTCTTCTTGAAAGAGTTTTCCTATGTATGGATCTCTTTGTAAATGGTTTTAAATTTTTAGTTATTTTTAGTAATTCTGTTGTTGATGTTCACTTCCTCTTAGTTAATAATGTTTTGTTCAATCGGTGTATCACAGTATGTATTGTAAATAATTGAAATGCAAACAAAAAAATCAATAATAAGGACATACTAGATATATGTTATGATTTATTTTGAAAGTTTGGCTTTCTTTTGAAAAAATTCCTTTACTATGAATTTTATGCTACAATTTTGTTAGTTCAATAATGAATATAAGGGAAAAAGATAAAGAAAACAATCCAATAATAAGAAAAAAGAAAAAGAAAATAGATAAGAAAGAAAGAGAATTCTAGAAATTTGGATTAAAGAATATTCTATAACATGATGGTAATTGTTTTAATCAATGTTTGGAAGGGGGCACGTTTTGTGTAAGATATACGAATAAAGCCCCACAAATTGGACCTAGGTGAGAAAAGCAATAATTAGTTCCCATAAGTAGTTTAAGGAATATATCAAAGAGAATAAGGGAGAGAATAATCTAGAATTCATTATACAACATAGAGCCATATATGGATGCACTTTTCTTTATGGTTTTGTTTTGCAAAGTTTTAATAAAAGAGTGGTGTTTCCTTTGTAATCATTAGATTTATGGAATATAAGTTGAGTTTTTAGTAAGAATGGGAAATAGTAGGGGACAGTAACAAAGAGCCTTATAGTTGTGTATATGACAATGAACAAAGATGTTGGAAAGTAATTAAGAGAAAGAAAAGGGAATAAACAAGTATGTATGACTAAGCATAGGGATGCAGCCCAAAGAGGCATACAAGAAAGGAAGGGTTCTATGAGTTTAACATATATACAGAGAGGTATGGGTGTTCTTTCTTCTCGCAAAATCCTCTTCCCTCTTTGTATGTGTCTCCCTCCTTCAAACCCATACCTAGAAACCTATGGGGAGATTGCAATCCCTCACCCTCTACGGATGAAGCATCTCTAGTCTCAATAGCAAGGTGATTGTGAGAACTCCCTCTCAGCCACACCTAACACCTTCAAATAGAAGCGGCTGGAAGGATTGGCCCCTTGACACCTTAGCTAGGAAGGACAATTGGATCTCTCTCATATTTTCACATATAATGCCCTCGCCCTCACATGCGCCCTGGGTATGTGTTGCTTTGCTACCAGGGGAGGGTCATCCTTTTGTAAACTCACCCCATTCTCGGGTCTGATCCCTTCCACCTAGGTTGTTACAGCCCCAACCTGCAACCCTATCATGTGCAGAAGGGGGTGGAAGAGGGGTAGGCATCCTCACGTGGTCCTCCCATGCCCTGGAGAGGCACCGGAACATGGCTGAAACTCACCGTGGCAGCAATAGCAAAACCTCACGAGAAGGAAGAGGATCTAGGTCTAGTTGGACCAAAACATCCTTCTAGAATGTGCAGGAACAACCAATAGGGTGGGGGTACATTGGACAATTTGTTATAACTTAAACCGACCCACGAGGTACGTGCATGAGGAATAAGTTTCCTATGTGGGACTACTCTATTGGTCCATTTATGTTTATTTGTGAAAATCATAACTAATTGTAGGAAACTCGGATTGAAACAAATTATATATGAATTTTTATCAAGAAAATGCAAAGAATGCTATAAAAAATATTATCAAGACCTAGATATGCCTCTAGTTCAAAAATTACCTAAATATAACATCTTTAATGTATTAAATGAATTAAAACCCTAATTTCTAATTGTTGATGAGTCTAATGGACTCAATTGATGTTGATATTCAAAAATGAACCTTTTATGAACAAAAAAACACTTTGGACCCATATGAACTCAATAATCCAAGATTTGATCAGTTAGGGTTTCATTGTGACTAAAAGTACTTTAAATGATGAGATTGGGGTTTTTCAACCCAAAGAACATAAAAGTGTCAAATGCATATCCCTTAATCTTACTAACATTGACATGACTTAAAAAGAATAAAAGTTGGGACTTTTGCATAAGAAGACATCTCTTGGAATGAAATCATGCACATGACATCAAAACTAGGGTTTGTAGACCAAAAGATCATATAAGGTAATAATTTAGTTTATGGAGGTTAGAACTTAGTGAAACACTAAGATGGTCTTAAAAACCTAACTTGAAACCCAAGTCAGTCCTAATAGTAGATTTTGGAATCCAATAGTGACACACGGGTGTTATGTCTTAACTTTTAGGTTAAGATGTTTTGTTGCTTGTGTGGTTATTATTGGTTATTTTGAGATAGGTATTTGGTTATGCCTATGAATAATCATTGTAGTTTCACATGGTTTCTTGGAGTTTTTCCCAGCATGGTTTGCAAATATATGCTTGCTTGTTTATTTCATTCCTTGCAAACTATAAAGGGACTATGCCTATCACATCATATATATGGACATGACTAGCTCAGATTCTAAGCCTCCTCTGGAGCTTCATTTATATATGAGATATTGATGATCTAGATCTCGGTCTACCATGTGAGTAGGATCAAATGGATTGTCAAGGGCCTAGATCATGGTCTACCTTCTATGTAGGAGCAAACAACTATCGTAGGCCCATATCTTGGTCTACCTTCTAGGTAGGATCAAAAGGACCACAAAGGGTCTACCATCCACATCCACTGGAGGGAATGACAGAGGTTGGATAGATCAGGATTGAGTAGTTATGATCTAAGATGTTAAATCTGATTTGTTAAAGAATAATTTAATGGATTATGTTGTTACAAATAAAATGTGAATATTTTGTTTCCCCCACATACCAATATTACTTGTTATACTGACTGTATGTTTTGATTTCTGGCATTTTAGGATAATCTGCTACACGATGGAAATTTGACGTTCAAGAAAAGAAGGCACTAAAAGTAAACAAACAAGGTAAAGCTCATAGGATATAGATAGATGGTATATTTTGTGTGTGGAACTTTAAAACCCATATTTTTGAAAGCATTTATGAAAAAAAAATTAACTTGTACCAAACTCAGTTCAGTTTAGTGAAGTTTATTAATTATTTTTGATTATGTGCTAAACCGTAGATCATGTGTATTATGGTAATGGCTCTTTCTTTTTGGCCTTCCTTAATTGGGGGTTTCTAGGAAGTGGGTTCATTACTGGTTTATCCACAAAACCATAATTGTTGAATGTTACTATTAATCCCAATCCAATTAGAAAATTGCTTTATTGATAGGATAACTGGGTTCCTAAGGAATCTCTGGGAGTAAAAGTAGAACTTGAAATGTTTGAGAACAACAAAGAGGTACAATGAGAACTAAGAGAATCACAAGTTGTAATGGAATCTCAAGATTCATATTATAACATAGAATAAAGTAGCTCTAGTCAAACACATCTGAAATTGAGTATTGTGAATCTAACATCTCAGAAAGGTTGGTCATAGCATAATGAGCCAACTAATCAACTAGAAGCTATTAAGTACCATAAGCTGAGTAATGGTTCAAGGCCATTGTGGGATCCATGCAAACTAACATGGTATGACCTTAATAGTACTACCTGAGGGGTAAAACCCAAAAGATGATGTTAGGGTCTTGTGATAAAGACCTAGGTGGATAACATAAAAGGACAAATTGGTTGAATAATTTTTCAAATCAATTCAAGTTGTTGAACATGAAAGAAATTTCTTTACCAATTGTCATGTGTGGTGTTAGTATAGACTAAGACATTTAGCATATGAAGATATAGAAACTAGATTCCTTAAAGGGAATACATCAAAGGATGTGTACGTGACACAAGCTAAAAGATTTCATAACTTCAAAGAATGGAAATAAAGTCTATGAACTACATAGTTCAATATGGGATTGAAACAAACATCTCACAGGAGGTATCTTTTGACTTGACAAGAAAGTTAAAGAGTTTGACTTTAATCAAGATAAAAGATAAAATGTGTGATTACAAAAGATTTAGTGGGAGCATATATGAATATTCCACATTTGATGAGGAATAACATCTCAATATTGTGAATATTGAGAGATGGAATGGAAAACACCTTCAACAATGTAGGATGAAGTGAAACATATTATGAGATAAGGATCAAGAACTATAGAGATAGTTCTTGAAAGTTTCATAATGAAAGTTTGAGAACATATAATAGCAATGTGTTGAAGGAGTTCAACATAGAAAGGATTCAATGAGAGAGAATCCAGATTAATCTCTCATGAACCATATATTCCAATTCTTGTGAAGAATGGAAAAGATATGATTAAGATAACATAGGTTGTAGCAATGCATCTATCATGAATGCTATAAATGTACTTATACCATATAATCTAGTATGCATTAGACATGACTAGATGATGTTAAATTCCAATAAATCTTATTGGAAGGTCATTAAAGATATACTTTAGTACTTGAAAAGTAATTAAGGATAGAGTGCTAGTAATTAAATATAGCAGTAAAGGAAGAGTTGGATGTAAAAGGTTACATAGATGCAAGCTTCCATAATGACAAAGTGATCGCAATAAAATATGTTTGGTTGAAAAGGAGAAATGTTGTTAGTTGGAAGTGTTCCGAACTAATAGTCATTAATTCTATTATACAATAGAATCTTGGTATACTTGTGTTATGAACACAGAATGATACTATATGGATCTAGAAGTTATTGAGGACTCAGTAGTGATATTATGACAATAATGGAGCTACTTGATAGGCAAGGAATATCAAATACCATATTACAACGATTTCATCTCACATCGAAGAGATAAAAAACATGTAATATGTCAACTAATAGCAAAATGTTGCTAACAAACTAGATTAGCACTTCCGCAGTAGAACCATGGAGGACATGTTTAAATCACTAGGAATGAGATTCATGGGTGATTGGCTCTAAGTGCAAGTGGGATTATGTTGGTAAGGTATGCCCATAGAGACAATCATGTGATGATTGACATGGCATATTAGATATAGGATTTGATTAATACTCATCAAGGCAAGCTTCCAATTCATTATGTTTCATTCAGTTATGAGATAATGATGAAACATTATGAATGTCTAAAGAGTAAAAATACTCTATGACATGTCTTAAAGTATGTGAATTAGATAATGAGATCATATGAATGTTAAAAGTATGTACACACTTCTTATGTCCCTAATGAATGCATATTCATCTTAGTTTTAGTCGCCATTTTCGGCCCAATTTTGCATCAAAAGCTCACATATACCCCTGAATCTGCTCATATATGATTTTTCTCAATTTTACATGATTATTCAGAGTTTTGATCAAATCCATTTGTATCCATTACAAGATTAAGCATTTCACTATGTGCACCAGTGTAGGAGGCGGTGGTCTCACTAACCGACTAGCGGGACCAAAAAACTTTCGATAATTTGGACCCTTTTTTTGATGGATAGTTCCTTCATCAGAAAGCATCCTCATCAGTCAGAGGATTCATCAACGTAGGCCCATCGACCCATAGCAATACCCCACTCCTCCACCCCGCGGGGGTGGGTTTGTTCCATAATGTCACGACCGCGGCCAAGAAGGTGATGTCGTGACCGCGTCCAGTGCCTCGACCATGGTTACTAAGAGAATGTTGCGACCGCAAGCAAGAACATGATTTCGTGACCACAGCCAAAAAAAGAAGGACCGTGACCGTGATGCTAGATGACACTTTGACTGAGGCAAAACCCCTCGACTGTAGACACCATCTTGACATCGACCGTGACTGGGTCAATGCCTCGACCGTGACCTTGACCCCGATTGCGGCTGGTACCTTGACCGTGAAGTTCAGTCGGTGCTCACCTCGACCACAAAGTTAAGTTGGTGCTGACCTCGACTGCGACACTAAGTTGGTGATATGCATCTATAAATAGATGACCTCCCCATCCAATTGAAGATATGTTCTGCTCCATGATGCTGACAGGTTGCCGCTCTATGCCCAGCCAAAGAAGATGATCTTTGCTGCCAAAGACTACCTATGTGGTGTCCTTGCTACTCTTCCATCTCCTCTCCATCAAGATCTACCTCCTAGCCACAAAAGTGGTGGGATTTCAGATCTGTAGCATCTTCATCCATCAGCCATCTGCCACTCCATCATATGTGAGCAAGAGAAAGAGAAGAGAAGGAAGATGGAGAGAGAAGATCTTCCTCATTTGTGTTGGTGTTCTTCCCCTCCTCATCTAGATCTGCCCCGCCATCGTGTAGAAGACCGTTTCTCCACCTAACTGCGGTCATCTTATTCACCATGATCATGGTAGAATCTTCCCTCTGTCTTGTTTCTTTTGTTTCTATCATAAGGAGTGAGTAATATTTTTCACTGGGGTGCTATGACTAGCCTCGCTACTTGTGCTTACATGTCTATTTTATAACAATCAGTAACTTTCCATTTCATTGTTAATCATTTGATGTTGCTTTGTGGATTGACCACCTGCCTTGCATGATCTATTATATTCCTTTGTTGTGAGAACTTCAATACTTAGGATTTGAATATCGATTAACATCGTTGATGCCCAAATGAGAACTTCTGAGGGGATATCTCTGGAGTAGTAAGTGTGTGACATGTGGGTAACGAAACATCGAGCCTATTGAGATGCTTACACAAACTTTATTTCTGAACGGATGGTTTGCTACTCCATTTGGATAGTTCTATCTTTCCTAGATGTGTTTTGGATGTGTTTGCATGTGTAGTGGTGGTAAAACCCGATTACACCCCAGTGATTTCCATCATTAATCTAAATTCAATTCTAATCCTACTCATTTAATTTCCTTGCAATTAGTTTAACTAAACCCAAATCAACTCTTGTTCTAAATATTAGACTTAGTTGTACCAGATTTGCCTAGAAAGATTCTTAAAAAAATTTGTCCCTTGGGATTCAATCCTTAACTATACTACGATAAGACCCGTCCGCTTGCGAGTGGTATTATTGCCTAAGATTTTGGTAAAATCTTAGGGATTTCAGCCCTAAGTGAGTTTGTTAGTGCAGTAAAAACCACGTCAGTCCCTAGTCAGTTGTTATTGTGGAAGGTAGATAGACACCAATGAAACATAAGACTAGAGTGTGGGCTTGTTGATGACTAAATATCATTAGGCATGATATGGCAATATGAAACTAAGCACAAAAATACATTTTACGGAATAGTGTATCGGACAGACCCACCTTGAGAGTGACACATGGAAACCATCATTGGTAGTCATAGTCACCTCTCATAGTGAAGGTGGTGATTGTGGTTCTTAGACCTGAAATCACTACACTCGTCACAGGTTGTTGGGTATACTTTGACATCATCAAATGCAGTCCTAAAGCATGGGTTGTTATAAAGGTGATGATTGAGTAGCTTTGACACATGGGGATAGACTGTGAGTGAAAGAGATGGGATTTTCCCCTCCTACTAGACTATGATATAATGGACACTTGATAAGGGAGACTGAGAAACGCATGTGGAAGAAAATGTGAATCAATATATGATATTGAGGTCACATTATCTCAGAAAGTCTACTCTTGGTTCAAGAAACATGAGATGGATGGTGAGAGGATGATGATTCCATGGCTCAAGTTCACTCCAGATATTAGAGGAAAAGGAATTATACAATCACTACAACACCTTACACAAATTGTAGGTTGAATTTGTTCTCCAACTTTCCATTCACTTGAGTAGAAATGATGTGTGAGTAGGCACCGCTCTCTGCTTCTTATGTCATAAGTTAGTTATGAGCATTCACTGCCACTGTGATATGTGACCTATAGAGTCACACACAAAGGAACTCATCTAGAAGAGGAGTTTAATCTTGGATATTGATTGGATTGATTACTAAAGCGTTTAGGTATTTAATTCACACAATGGATCAGTTGACTGCACCACATTCAATCATCTCATAGGGAGAGACGGCGTTTGGTGCACCAGATGATCATCTCAAGTGTTGAGATTGTCATTTCAGTTGTCAGAGTGATCAGAAGTTGAATTGGCTAAGTTCTTCCCAAACTAAGATGTGAACTGACCAGTTCAATATGTTGAACTGATCGGTTTGGCTCAGCTCACCAGATGAGCTTCTGGGGGAGCGAGACAACTGTCTTTCATGTGTGAGACACTCAGTTCATGGGGAAATTCGATTGCAACAAGGAATTAGTGTTGACGTCATGTCATGCGTTAATTGGATTCGAATTGCCAAATTCATATGCGATTGGGAAACTAAAAGATGACTGTCTGGAAGAGTGAGACGACCATCTCACAGTGTCAGAATACCATCAGGGCTGATAGACAACCATTTTGTGTCTCTTAGGTTGTGAAAATTCAAGATCTTCCAGTCCCTTCCACTCCTGCACATATCCTGAACTGATTGGGAACATTGGTCCTAACCCTGCATATTAATAGAGGGGTATTGGGGACTTCCAAGAGAACAACAAAAACAATTGAGAATCAGTTGCTCTGACAATTGTTGTCCTCTCTGGTTGCGGTAACCAAGAGAGCCCGAGAAAGTCCTACTCGACTAGGAAGGGATAGAGACAGGAGAGAACAACTAAGGATCATTGTTATGGGAGAGCAAGTTGGTGACTAGTACGCCAATAGGAGGGACAACTCCTTCCCGTTCATTCTAGCAGGATGAAAGGAGTTCTACTTGGTTTGTGTGGACTACTCTAGAAGCAAGAGTCCTTTGACTTCTGCTAGGAGGGCAACATCAACCTACAGTCCGTGGCGAGACTGTAAGAGTCGTTGTTGAAGTCATTCAATCCCCTGTCTGTGGTGAAAACCAGGAGTTGTACAACCACCTTCCAACAACAACTAAAAGACAATTGCAACAAGTTGTTGTTGGATTTTCTCCAGGACCAGGTATAAACTCATTAAACCATCCTTCCTACTTCATAGTAGTTGATGTGATCTTGTTCTTATAGGAATATGGATAGATAAAGTTTTTTTTGTTGTCTTACTATGTGCTCATATTTCCCAACAACTAACCCCTCTATTTCAAAGAATATTATGCATGATGTTGTTGTGGATGAAGTTATTCCTAGATTGAAAGAGCTCAACATCACTGACAAAGGAAAAGAGATGGCAGTAGATGAAGAAGAATAAGAAGAAAAAAGAATGGATCCAACTCCTTAGTTTGCCAAAGATCATCCAAGAGAGATCATCATAGTCAATCCTTTTGAAAGGGAGACGTGGACTGCATTCAACAAAGAACAAGATGAAAATGCCTTCCTCTCACAACTTGAGTCAAACAATGTAAATGAATCACTTGGGGATGATGAATGGATCCTATCTATCCAAGAGGAGCTAGAGTAGTTTGAGAAGAACAAGGTGTGAACCTAATTGCTAAGAACAAATAATAAGAAAATCATTGGCACCAAGTGGGTCTATTGCAACAAGCTAGATGAAAGTGGGAAAGTGGTAAGAAATAAAGCAAGGTTAGTAGCTCAAGGTTACAACCAATAGGAAGGTTTTTTTATGAAACTTATGCACCTATTTCTAGACTTGAATTTATTAGAATGCTACTTGTTTTTCTATTCATAAGAATTTCCTTCTTCACCAAATGGATGTAAAAGTGTGTTTCTAAATGGTAGAATGGAGGAGGAAGTCTATGTAGCCCAACCTCCTGGCTTTGAACATGATAAGCTTCCTAAGCATGTTTACTTGTTACAAAAGTCTCTCTATGGACTCAAACAAGCCCCTAGATCTTGGTATGATAAATTAAAGAACTTTTTGCTAGACAATGGCTACATCACGGGCAAATTCGATTCTACTCTTTTTTTAAACACACTTCTAGAAACCTTTTTATCATTCAAATTTATGTGGATGATATCATATTTCACATAATTGATCTTAATCTTTGCAAGGAGTTTGTTCTCTTATGCAAAGTGAGTTCAAGATAAGTATGATGGGGATCTTATGTAAAGAAGTGAAACAACCTCCTTACTAAAAATTTGAACAATAGAACCTCCAGTTCAAACACACTTCAAGGGTATGCATGGAGTGGGTGTAAAATTTTAAAATCTTTGTATAATGGTAAACAAAAGACCAAAGTATAACAGAAAAATAAAAACATGACTATATTCAATTATAAATAGGGGAACATCTTAAACTTACATCATAAAGATCCATGTAGAGGAAATCTAAACCACCTGAAGATTGTCTCCAAGCTTTAACTTCTCAAACTAAGTCTAGGTCAACATGCTTTGTCATCCAAATGAATTATGTGGCATATTAGATTACATTATTCATGCATTAGATTATTAGGGTCATTCTAACCTCAAACTTGTTTGGCTAAGCTCAAAAGGTCAAACTTCTAGCATAGGGTCCAAGATCTAGTATGTTACATCATACTTTATTCCTTGTCTTACAAATCAAGAAAACCAAGGAAGGTAACTTCATCAACTAAGGAAAGTATACAAGTGAACTCTTGAAGCACTTTGTGATGGAGAACACCAAGTTGATGGATACCCCTATGTCAAACACCACCAGACTTGACAAAGATGGAGAAGGTGAGACTGTATATGAGAATCTCTATAGTGGTACGATTAGTAGTTTATTATATTTAACTTCCTCTAGACCTGATATCATGTTTAGTGTTGGCTCGTGTGCTAGATTTAAATCAAGCCCTAGAAAATCTCATCCTATAGTCGTTAAGAGGATTTTGAGGTATCTAACCAAAACCCAAAATTTTGGACTATGGTATCCCAAGTCAAGGGACTTTACTCTTATTGCTTATAGTGATACCAATCATGCAGGGTGCTTGATTGATAGAAAGCACATTAGTGGCACTCACTTCCTCCTAGGACCATACTTATTTCTTGGTTTTCTAGGAAACAAGACAGTGGATCTTTCAATTGTCGTGGATGAATACATTACAGCTGGGAGTTGTTGTGCCCCAAGTCCTATGAATGAAGTAAATGCTCTAAGACTTTAATGTTCATTATGATGTGTCTCCTGTATTTTTTATAATACTACTACAATCAATCTTTTTTATAATCCTATATTTCATAGTAGACATAAACATATAGTGGTTTTTCATTACTTCCTTCATGACTACATGGCTAAAAAGGATATCTATATGACGCATGTGGATAAGGAAAATCAACTCATGGACAAATTCACAAAACCTCTAGCTAGAGAGCAATTTACTTTTACTAGATCAAAATTGCTTATTACTTCTCTTAATGATATTGATATGTTTTCTAGATAGATGTTCTCATACCAATATGTTCTTGCTCATTTCTTGCTCACCTTATGCTTGATAGTGCTACATATACCTAGTTTTAATGCCTTTTTCACTTGTTTTTGGCTATCTTTTGCAAATGCATGTTTACCACAAAATAGTAGCCAATGATGAGTGGAATGTGCCTCAATATATCAAAAATGCATGAAAAGATAGAAAAATATATTTATATAGCACTCTAGTGGCCTAGATTTAAATTTCTTATCTTTTGGATAGACTATCCTGTCGGATGAGTTTGTTTAGGGAGAAACTTGACCAACAACAGGCCAAAGATTGAACAAAACTACAGTGTCAGTTGAGTTTCCCAAACCTAAAACTCGACTGACAACATTGTTGGGTAGAAAATATATATGTAGTCGGATGACTTTTCTCCTTATTGACTAGAGAAAGTAGACCGATAGCCATTTCTTCTTATTTATCCTTAAATGCTAGGGCTACCCAAACCTCTCCTCTACCCTCTCAAGCCCCGGATCACCTATACTACCCCATTCCTATGTTGACCTTGCACCTTAGGCGGCATGCATCCTGTGCCATTGTCTTCAATTTGTGGTCATTCCATCTCCTTCGACCTCTATGGCCTCAAACTAATGAAAATTGATTGGACTAGCTAGAGTACCTTCGTCCTCCATCGCTCCAAGGCACGTTTCCTTTGATGGCATCTCGTTCATCTCCACTCAATCTATGAATGGGTATAAGGAACTTCTTCCTAGAAATCCTTTTCCCTTTTGTGCATTACTTGAATCATATAGTGGCTTGACAAAGGAAGTTGTTGTTGTTTTTAAAGCTCACCACCTTGCTCTTTGTGTAGAGTGTTTTTGCTACTCTAATTCTATGTCTAGCACAAAAATGGTCAACAAATACTATGAAAACCTCACATGGAACAACACTACCTTTGTGCCACCACCTAACACCCAAGTTATCTTGACCTCTATGATTGCGGGTACCGAGATTACCATCTCTGAGGATTCCTTGAATTCCTACTTCAATGGTACTAACTTCACAAATACATGGGTCACCTTCTATCCTAAGTATCTTGACTTGCTTGACCCTGAGAAGTTCTACAAAAGTTTTGATCCCGAGATTACCTCGACATCCACAAGTTTTGAAGAAACCTTCTATTCCATATAGGAAGAAATCCATCATTCCTTCTTCTTCCCTCGACATCAAGACTCGCCTCGTTACATTAGTAGGCAACTGTAATACCCACCCAAAGAGAAACCAAAAGGATATTGTAGAGAACGTTGTTGTGTTAATGTACAATCTCTTGAGCAATGTCAGAGTCAAATGGGCATGTTACATTCTTTACCACATTACCTATTTTGACCCCTCAACTGGCTTGGTTCTTGATTGTTTTTTCTTTTCTAATTAAGATGCTTAAACCTTGATCTAATCATGTGATGATCTTTAATAACATGTGACATGGTTTTGTTTTCAGTTTGTCCTGTTTAGTAGATGTTTGAGCTAGTTATGCTTGTTTTGGACCAAGTTGCATTTTACCCATGTTGAGGATTTATCTTGCAATATGTCACATGCCAGATGTGCCTTACATGTTTTAGCATCATGAAAAAGGGTATGATGTTGGTGGGCACATTGTTATGCCTTGGTTGGATGGGGAGGGAAGTGGTGACATCTTGAGTGTTGTTTCTAGGGTTTTCTTGGATACCCTAGTTTGGTGTTGACCATTTGAGTTCATGGTCTTTCGACGACCATCCTTGATGCTTCTTGATGTTTTCTCTATTGTCAAAGGTGTTTTGAGTGTATGGTGCAGTTCCATTCAGTCAAAGAGGGCTGGTACTCTCTTTTGGGTCGAAGATGACCTAGGGTTTTGGTTGGTCGGTTGAGTGTCTTTGAACGTTGAGCTTTGTACCCTTGCTTTTATCATTGAATAATGGTCATCTAGGACCTAGTGAGTTCGGTGACTTTCTTTGGTTTTCATGACCTATCTTGCATTCATGGTTTTATTGGATGCATATTTGATCTCTGGTGGACAAGTGGCACCTATGCGCATGACACCTATACCCTTTCACCTCTCTCTACCTTTGAGTATATGTACCCTTCTTTTCCCATGCATATGATCCGCTTGCATCTTCTCTTTCTCTCCTTCCTTGGAGATCATACCTTGGAGCTTGGTGGTGAAGGGGAGCTCATCCTTGGAGCTTTGGTGGCAGATCATCTTGCATGTGGTGATCTTGAGTTGGATCATCATCGCTTGTTGCTTTGTTGGTGATCTTTGATCCTTGGTAAGTGATCCAACCTTTTGATTTTATTTCCTTCTAAAACCCTACCAATTTCACTTCTCTTAGACAAACCCATGGTTCTCCATGGTATTTCTTATGTTGGGTGGAGGTACTCCTCTCACTAGGGGTGAATCCATTGATTTTCAAGGTAGATCTCAAGTTGAATAGAGGAACTCTTCTCTCTTTATCATCTTCTTTTTCTTTTTGGCCAAGAAGTTTTGGTTCTCTGTCTTTCCCTTTAACTAAGGGTTTACTTCCCTTTTGAGGTGGTGACTAGCTTGGTCATGGTGGAGATCAAAGATAGGTTCTCTCTTGCCTTTGGAGCTTCAAGCTAGTTGCACCATCATCTAAGGAGGTTTATATAACTCTCCTCCCTACTATTATTGCACATTAATTCTACATGAAAAATTTATTCCTAAAACGTGATTGCATGTTGTTGATGATGATATCTTGTTTAAGGTTTGTGTTCCTATAATGATCTTGCATGTATTTGTTCCCCTACCTAATGCTAATTCTTTTAATATGAATTTCCTTGGAAGATGGAGATATTGGATTCTTACATGTGTTTTTAGAGATGGTTTCCCTACACCTTGGATCTGTGTTCTCTCTTAGTGATGAAGATTTCAGATGTGTGTGATGGTTTGGAACGTTGGTTTTCTTACGCATATCATGGTTTAATTACCCTATGATTTGGTAATCAGATTTCTTTGGTTTTTATGTTGTGATTGCCTTGATGTATTTCTCTCTTGATATTTTGGTTTCTTTTTGGTTATTCAACTATTTTGATAATGTTAGGAGATTAGTTTATCTCTAAATGTTGTTCATGTCATCTTCCAAGTAGTTTCAGTTTTGGTAATGTTGTTGATCGCTGAGATGGCTTTCCTTGGTTTGGTCGCTTCTTTTACCCTTGTTCTTCGGTCGATGAGAATGTGTGTGATGTTATTCGGTCGTAGACTTTGCTTTCTTCTTCAACCTGGGTATGTTGAGAATCTCTTCGATCATTGACCTTGGTGTTTACCTTCGACCATGTTGGTGTGTCTTCCTCTTCAGTCATAGAAGATGGTGGGCATTGGTTCTATTCGACTGCTAATGTGAGGGGAGTGTCTTCGGTGGCTTGTCTTGAGGATGACCTTCAACCATAAAAGTATGTCATCTTTGATCATGTAGTTTTATGACCTAACTCACTCTTTGACCAGGTAATCCATGGACATATGATTTCTATATGTTGTTATCTAATGATGATAATAGTTGACTAAAAGTACTAACATTATATATGGATCTATGGCAGAAGGAATCTGCATGATTAGGGCTCACTTGATTTAATAAATTCAAATGAGTGTCTTTTAGCATCAATCAAGTTACAATGTATAAACCCTAAACAAACTCTACAAAGATAAGGTTATGTTACAACTCGGGTTCTCCCTTAGTGGATGCTCAGAGACGTATATTGTTGAGTATATGCATTTTATATGATTGGTTGTGGTCATACCCTGGAAGGAGAATGTTTGAGGTCGTATCTCAAGTGATATGATTCATTATATATATGATATATTTTGAGGATGGATGTGGTCATACCTTGGTAGGAGTGTGGCTGCAGTTGTAACTCAGTTTTCACTAGTGTTGTGCCTCTATACCATGGTACACTAGGTTGTTTTGTAGTTGGACTGTATATGTCACTGTGGCGGACTGGGATTGACCAAGGATGTGGGAGATCATAGGACTTTGGCTACTCCTAGAACTTGTATGGTACTGATTTCAACTTAGAGTGGTCAGTTGGAGGATAAGTGGTATACCTCATCTTCTCAGGTCAGAATAAAAGATGTAACACAACCATGTAGTGTATTGCTTAGAGTTAAACATGACTCATATTCCTTGTTAAAGTATAAGATGTACTACTACTCAGTTGTAGATGCCATATTTGCTTTAACAATGTTAATTGCTTTACTAATATCATTTAGCTAAATTTTCTCAACTTGGTAATAATGTTATCTTTCTACTTTAGCTTATCTGTGTTAATAATAGTTGTTGGTAGAGAGTTATATCTCTCACTGGGACATTGGTCTCACCCTGTGGGTTTCCACATCTTTTAGGTGACCATGCACGATGAGGTAAGGGTCGTGCACGATGAGGTAGAGATTGTGCAGTTGAGTCTGAGCAGCAAGAGGAGTTGTAGTTGTTAAAGGTTGGATATGTTGCTAGTGTTTTTAGTAGAGTCCTATGTGTCACCCCTATACTCTCAGGTCCTTCAGGATGTTTTGTAGACATTGTATATCGACACATGTTTTGGTAGTAGGTCATCGTTGTACATATTTGGTTTGTATATATATGAACAGGTTATCATATACAACGGGTTGTGGTAAGTTGGCCAAGTGAACGGTGATATGTATCACCTTATGGCATCATATGTAATACATGTGGATTCATGTGGACCCATATGTAATATGTTTCCGCTTTTTTGGTAATATGTAATCAATTTTAATTTACCATGTTTTATGGTAAATGTGGATGTTTAATACTAGTTTCGTTCTTGGTTTTGAGTAATCTCACTTTGGTGCGACGATAGGCATCATAGTTTGGTTGGTATCAGAACCCTGGGTTTGTTGAGTATACATGGACATAGGACTAGGGTTTGTTTCTATTCTAGTGTCCTACGACATATTTAATGATAACTTTTGTTTATGCAGAAGTAGAAGAAGAAGAAGAAGAAGAAGAAGAAGAAGAAGAAGAAAAGAAAAGATATGTTTAGAAAACACAAAGAACATGCTGAGAGCAGTGTTGTTGCACCAAGAGGTTGTTCCAGGAGGTAGGCCCGAGATGATGGAGCGCCAGAAGTGCCTCAGGTTGACCCTGTTGTGGTGGCCAATCCCACTTTTTAGTCGATGTTTGGACAATTCATGGCCACGATGATGCATATGGTGGATAGGATGCCTGTACCTCAAGCTAGGGTAGTTGTTACCAATAAAGAATACCAGGGTTCTGGGAAGACCTTTGAGAGGTTGAGGCATGTGGGGGCATTGGAGTATGTCAGTATGGTGAATGTTGACATGTGGTTGACCAAGTTGGATAAGGCCTTCAAGATCCTCAATATCCTAATGGAGGATAAGGTAAACCACGTGGTGTACCTATAAAAGGGAAGTGATGGCCATTGGTGGACCTTCGAGGAGGAGAAAAGGCATGCTATTATGATGAGTTGTGAGGAGTTTTGGCAAGAGTTCGTGATTCGATACTTCTCAGAGACCTATCTAGATGAGAAGATCATGTAGTTTCAAAAAATCCAATAAGGATCCTTGATGATCAACGAGTACGAAGACAATTTCATGAAACTTCTAAGGTTCTATCTGCTTATGGCTGCAACAGACAAGGAGATAATCAGACATTTTGAGAAAGGTCTGAGCTCTAAGTTGACAACACCAGTGTCAACCTTAGAGAATAGAGAATAGTTTGTCATGTTTGTGAAGTCATTCAGGAGGATAGAGTGGTTAGTTGAAGAGAAGCGAGAAGAGAATCCCAAAAAGAAACTGCCATAGTATCAGGGATAGTTGTATGGAGGCTTCAAGAAGCCTAGGTTTTCAACACCTTAGTCACATCATAGGTCGACAGTTCAGTCTTAGTGGTCACCAAGAAAAGGTAGAGGTTGTACCTTTCTTCTGATAGGAGCTCATAGTGCGGCATTAGTGTCAGTGACGGGGTCAACTAGGCCATAGTAAGAAACCAGTACTTACCACATGTGTGGGCAAGTAGGACATCTGAGGTGGGCATGTCATGTGAAGGATGATGAGGTGACGCAACAACAAGGTAGAGTCAGCAAGGGTCATAGCAGCATTAGTTCAGTAGTGGTGGAGGCCGAGAATGTGGTCAGACATCGCAAGTTGGCTCATCTGGGCAAGCCAATAGAGGATGAGGGCGATAATACAAAATGGCTCAATTCTATACCATGAGTCAATCAAAAGGAGTAGTCAACCCTCGGGTTGTGATAGGTCAGATAGAGTTATTTCATTATAATTCGTCTTCTTCCTATTTTATATCTATTTTGGTTAACTCAGGTGCAACGCACTCTTTTGTCACTAGAGAAGTGATTGCTAGCAGTTCTTTGCATGTTAGTCATAGAAGGGATAGTTTTTGCTTAGAAACCCATTTAGTTGGTTCCTCTGAGTTGCGGGAGGTGTGTCCTTCCTGTGTTCTTTCTTTATCAAGACGTACTATTTAAGTGGATCTTATACCACTTGACATGCACAAATTTGATGTGATCCTTGGAATAGATACTTTTGAGATGTACCAGGTGGTCATGGACTGTATTACCAAGGTGGAGACATTTTGTGATAATGATGTTTCATTGATCTTCCAAAAAGATAGGTCGATTCTTCCCATGTGTCTAGTGTCATCTATGATGGTAGAGAAGATGATGAGATAGGGTTTTGAAGTATTTCTAGTGCATGTGGTAGATGCCATGGTGAGGATTCCTAGTATCTATGAAGTGCCAGTTGTTCGTGAGTTTGAATACATGATTCCTGAAGAGTTTCCAGGTGTTCCCCCTCCTCAAGAGATTTATTTTGAAATCAATCTAGTACCCGGAATGCAATTGATAGCACAAGTACTATACAGGATGGCACTAGTTGAGATGTAAGAGATGAAGAAGCAATTGCAGGAGTTGCTTGAGAAGGGCTTTATCAAATAAAGAATGTCCCCTTCAGGTGCTCCGGTGTTGTTTTTGAAGAAGGACAGATCCATGAGGTTGTGCATCGACTACCGACAGTTGAACAAGGTGACGATCAAGAACAACTATCCTTTACTACAGATAGATAATATGTTTGATCAGTTGAGGGGTGTTGCAATATTCAAAAAGATAGATCTAAGGCCAGGATATCATCAGTTGCGGATGAAGCTGGATGACATACCCAAGTTAGATTTTAGGACTCGGTATGGTTACTATGAGTTTGTGGTTATGTCATTTAGGGTAACCAATGCACGAGCATCATTCATGGACTTGATGAACGGGGTTCTCAGACCTTACCTTTATTAGTTTGTAGTAGTGTTCATAGATTTCATTGTGATATACTCCAGAGACATCCAGCAACATGAGCAACATCTATGGAAGGTGTTGATTTTGTTGAGACAGACAAGTTGTATGCTATGTTCACCAAGTGTGAGTTCTGGATGAAGGAGGTGTCTTTTATGGGACACGTCATATCTTCTAAAGGTGTGTGTGTGGGTCCCAAGAAGGTTCAATCTATGTTGGAGTGGGAGCAATTGAAGACACCAATAGAGGTTTGCAATTTTCTTAGTTTAGCATGCTATTTTAGGAGGTTCATCAAGAACTTTAGTGTAGTGGTGTTACCCCTAATGAAGATGGCAATGAAAGATGTGTCGTTCGTTTGGGATAACAAGTGTAGGTGCTCTTTTTCACTTTTGAAGGAAAATTTGGCCAATGCACCAATGTTGGTTCTCCCGGAACAAGGGAAATGTTATACAGTCTTTTGTGATGTGTCAAGGAAAGGTTTGGATTGCGAGCTGATACAAGATAAGAACATAATTTATGTTGCTTTGCAATAGCTTAAGAAACAAGAGCAGAGATACCCTACGCATGATATGGGACTTGCATATGTGGTTTGTGCCTTGAAGATATGGAGACACTGCCTTTATGGTGAGAATTGTTAGATCTTCACCAACCATAGGAACCTTAAGTACATATTTTTGCAATAGGAGTTGAACATGAGGTAGAGACACTGGATGGAGTTGATTAAGAACTATGATTGCAGCATAAACTACCATCCAGGGAAGGCAAATGTGGTGGCATATGCTTTGAGTAGGAAGTCTTCTTCTTCATCATCTGTGGATAAGGCACAACTATGTTTTATGGTGTGCCACAAGAGAGACATGTTGGTCTCCTTACGTCAGATGAATGTGAAGTTAGAGGTGTCCTTGTCAGAAGGATTGTTGGCATAGTTACACATTAAGACTATGTTGAGTCAGTAGATCAGAGATGCATAGCATGTTGATACTATGATATAGTAGATTTGAGCAGAGTTTGGTAGAGAAAAGTGTGATGGCTTCCACGAGTCAGATGATGGGACATTGTGTTACCATGGTAGAGTAGTTGTACCCGATGTTGAAGATCTAAGGAAGTTGGTTCTAGAAGAGGATCTCTCTTCAATGTAAGCTATGTATCTATGTAGCACCAATATGTACCACAATCTAAAAGATTTGTATTTGTGGCCTAGTTTGAAATGTGATGTAGCTAAGTTTGTGGCTAAATATGTAATGTGTCAATAGGATAAGGCAGAGCATCAGAAAGGTACAGGGACATTGCAACTATTGCCTATACCATAGTGGAAGTGGGATCATATCATGATGCATTTTGTGGTTGGACTTCCTAGGATAGCCAAAGGTCATGATTCCATTTGGGTTGTCATTGATAGGTTGAATAAGTCAGTACACTTCCTTCCTGTGAATTCAACATATACAGTAGAGAAGTTGGCACAGATATATGTTCATGAGATAGTCTACTTACATGGTATCCCAGCAACCACTATGTCAGATAGGGGTCCCCAATTTACCAGTCACATTTGGGAGCATCTACACACGGCCATAGGTACGCAATTGAGGTTTAGCACAACATTTTACCCGCAGACAGATGTGAGACCCCTAACCTTGCTTAAAGTGGTGAACAATCTTAATTATCAAAATTTAATTCTTATAACCCTAATATAACCTTTTGATATGCTTTGAAATCATAATATAAGTTTAATTTTCAAATTTGATCCAATTTGGACACTATTTGAGAAAGTTATGCAATTTTATGCACATTTTGGACTTTTTTGTAATTTACCCAATTGAGAGGTTTTCTTTGCAATTTATCGCTTGAATTATGTTCCCTAGATATCCTCTCATCATTGTTGAGCTTTTTTATCCATGGGAAACCTATTTAAACCTTGATTTGAAGGTATTTTCCTCAAGGGTATTTTAAACCCCTTCATGGATGAGCTATCTTTAGTAGCTATCAACTAATGAAGTATTTGATTGGCTTGTAAATTCGACAAATGAAAGCTAAAAAGGTCTATATGGATGGTAGGGGAGCTTTTTGTGTGTGTGCTTGTATATTCTTAATATTTTAAGGCCATGGACACTTGGAAAGATACTAGAACTTCAACTTTTTCTTTTTCTTTTTCTTTATCTTAAAGTTTCATATACTTATCCGTAAGAACCCAAATGAGCCATTTTCTCTCCATCACTTCCCTCTTTCTACAAAATTCGTTCTCCCTCTGTGTTGGTGCAAATTTCATGTCCAAGGAAGAAGAAAGAGGCGATCTTCTTAGAAAAAGAATATAAGGTTGCAATTGACTTCCTTTTAGAGTTTAGAAAGCTTCCTTCTAGTGATCTTGATCTAAAAGAGTAAGAATCCCCTTCTTTCCTCCATTTATATCTTTGTTATCCTTCCTCGTACCTTTCTCCAGGTCGGAACCTTCCTGTTCCATGGTAGAAATTTCTCTAAATCTCTAAAACCCTACCTTTCTTGCTCCTTATGCTTAGGGTTTGCTCATATGATGAAGAAAGGTTCTAGAAGGACGAGTTCACAGCTTATGCTTGGATTTTCTACCCTACCTGCTCGCATTTTCTTTTGTTTGGGAGTTTATCTTCTTTTTAGAGGCCAATTTTATAACTTTCTCCACGTTTATTTCTTACCATAAGCTTGCTAGCTCATGTTCTTGCTTTTAAATGATGATCCATGCACAAAAAAGCTATGCTTGACTTGGATTTCGATTTTTATGATATTTCCCTTTCTGATTTAATTTCTATATGAACCTTTTATCATTTGTACATTATTCCTATGGTATAATATGAATTGGATTAGGGTTTTTTGACAACCTATGGTGCTAAGCACCTATCAACCAATGGTCAATTTTAGGGTTTTAAGCTGCTTTCTTCTATAAACCCATGACCCGATGATGGTACCATTACAACAACCCTATGGTATTGTCTTCATGACAAATAATGGTTGGGATCAAAGGTGTCAGATGATGGTGACAACCTATGCTCACCCCCTTAGGTTAGGTTTTGGATCAATTAGAAGTTTCATGATCAACCATAAAGTACCCTACTGATGTCAATCAATGATGACATGAGCTTAATATTTGATATTGATTAATGAATATAGTGTTGATCTAACAACCTATGGTGACTTAATGGTCACTACTAATGGTGGATAATGTCTCCACAACCTATGGTTAGTTAATCATATAGTTTTAGAATCAATTAAGCCTTAGACTAATGATTTCTTTGGTCACTTGATGCAATGGTCGGACCTATACTGTAATTGATGGTTTTAACAAATGAACTTGACCCAACGATCAAGATCTAATGTTTATTCCTCCAATAAAGTGGAATGATGGCTAATGTAATATGTTGGTCCGAATAATGTAATTTAGATGGTTTCCTTTATATGATCAACTTAAGGAGCTTACTTGTTGACAATGGATGGCTTGTTGTAAATGAACAATCGATTGTGGGCTTTACTGTATTCTCAACAGAACCCTTATTGTTTTTAATCAGAGGATGTCTAGGATTAAATATTGAATTTTATAGATCACAACTCAATAACATTATAGATGATTCATTCAAGGTGTTTACTTATGTAAATGACCAATTGCTTTACCTTTTCAACATTTCATGGTTAGAAGTTGATACCTCAATATTCCCATTATTTTGAGTGAAGCGTGTAGTATGATGTTATGATTCTAATGATGATAACTTGATGGTTCAATGCCTAAAACTTGTAGTGTTACCCTTTCCCTCGTATGATTATGATTTATAATCACCATAATGAATTAATGGGTAACCCTAATGAGGCATAGCTTGTTATAACTAGCTTTAATATAACTAAATGATGGTAATTGGGTATGAATAGTCCTTGAATGACAATACAATCATGGAGTACTCTGTTGTTGTTGAAACCCTAGTATGCTATAACTCGATTGTTACACATTGATTTATGTGTGGGTTCATACTTGATAATATTATGGAATGTGATGTTGATGCTTCACCTTATGCATCCATGATCTAATGGGGATGACGTGAGTTAGGGTTTGGGTACAAGTGCTGATTAGTAACATTAATATAATTTATCTTGTTGAACCTAACTCTAATACAAATAGATAAAGATGAGTATTCATGTTTAACATTCTTCTATATGATGGAATGATGGTGGAATAACTTCCTTAATATGATCATAACCTTAATATATTAATTGGTGGTTATCATAGCCACATGGTTGATATTGATAACCTCCCATTTTGTGATTTTATCTTACTAGTTTTCCTCAATTTTCCATACTCTTTCTTAGTTAAATTAGATAGAATCTTTAACTTTCCACCTTTTTGTAAATATACCATTAGATTAACTTCTCCTTTTCACTTCTTACAGAAAAGCACAAAAATTTACAAAACCCCCAAATGGTCCCAAGACTGAATGGAAGCCAAATGGTCCTAAGACCGAATGGAGACCAAACGGTCCCAAGACCGAATGGAGACCAAACGGTCCCAGGACCGAATAAAGATCAAACAGTCCCAAGACCGTATGAAGCCAAACAGTCCCGAGACCGTATGAAGCCACACGGTCCCAAGACCGAATAAAGGTCAAATGGTCCTGAGACCATGTGAAGCCAAACGGTCCTGAGACCGTATGAAGCAAAATGGTCCCAAGACCGAATGGAGATCAACCGGTCCCAAGACCATATGAAGCCACACAGTCCCAAGACCGAATAAAGGTCAAACGGTCCCAAGACTGTATGAAGCCAAATGGTCCCGAGACCGTATAAAGCCAAACGGTCCCAAGACCGAATTGAGATCAACCAGTCCCAAGACCGTACGAAGCAACTTGACCCCAAGATCGAATGAAAGCAAACGATTTCAGAATGAGAGGACTCAAACGGTCTCCAGACCGAGAGAGTCCAAATGGTCTCCAAGACCATTTGGACCCACATACCCCAAACCGTATAAGGCTCACTCAAAATCCTATAAATAGAACCCAAAGGGGTCCTCACAAATCATCAACTCTTATACATCTAAAGGCTACCTCTATTGTTCCAGAGCCATTCCATCCTTCACCCACTGCCCCGAGGCTGCCGGTCTGAGATCCATACTCCATCTCCAAGCTACTTTCTCTCTCATCAACAAAGAAGGTGGGAATAGGAGGATTCATCATCAAGCAAGCTATGAAGTGTGAAGATCGTTGCTCTTTCTCCTCTAAGGGGGTCGACCTTCCTCCCTCCTTTGTGGAGATGACACTCTCTCTCTCTCTTCTCACCCCCTTCTTTGTTCTTGCCATGAGTGAGTAGTCTCATACACTAGGGTGCGGGGAGTAGCCCCGCTACCCATGTTTTCATTTCATGCAGTGTAATTCATGAGTTTGCAATAGAGATACTTTGTTTTCAGTTCAACATCAATCGTTTTATGAATGCTTGTTGCTTGATCACCAACTTGTGTAACTTATTATCTATTAGTATGAATTGTCTACGTTTTTACTATTAGATTCGAATCTCGATTGAATGTTGGTTCTTGATGTAAGTAGTCACCATGCATATGTTTTGGTCTCTAGGAGTGTTTTTCAAGGATTGGAGTAAACTCACTTCCATCGTTGTACTTTCATACTATGAAATGGAATCAGTTGACGTATAAAAGTACAACCTTGATAAGTCGAGGAACACACTTTGCGAAGGGAATGGTGCAAAGTAAGTGACCATTCGTTTGGGTATGGCTGTCTTTGCAACATTCCCACACTTCTCGTAGTTAGTTCTCTGAAAGGAAACTAAATCTACAAAGATACTAACAGTTTAGACTCTTATTGCAGGTTATGTTACTATGTTGCATGCTTTGATCCATGTGTATCGGTAGTGAAAGCCGATCACATCCTAGTGGTTTCTTAACATTGTTTACAACCTTAAATTTACTTTCTTACTTTTACTTTACTTGCACTTAGTTTAAACAACCAAACCAACTCTTTGATCTAAATACCAACTGTTAAGGAGTTAAATGAAATTCTAACATTTTCTATCTTGTTGATCTTCACAAGACCGTTGTCATGTGGATTCGACCCTTAACTATACTATGATAAGACTTCCACGTATCCTAGCATACGTGGGTGGAGTTTTTAATCTAGTATAAGCAATGCTAAACCTAAAGACTTACTATCTTTAGGATTTTTAGTGGTGCACGCAACTCCACACAAGTGGAAGCTCCATCAAAAATTGGTGTCATTATCGGGGACAACGGGACGTTTTAATTTCATTTATCATCTTGCTAGTTGGTTAGGGTTTTACATTTTTTCTTTAAGAATTACCCCATATTCTCTTTATTTCATCATATCTCCTGCATCATCTGAAAAGTGTGTTTCTTCCTCTACTCAAGTAGAAGACGTGTATGCAACCATCGCATAATCTTGAATTTTCCCCTGATCCAGAGTACAACTTTGAGGTAGAGAGAAGCTTCCACTGCCACATTAGACTTAATCATTAAAGATCCAGACAAATGGCCGAAGATCAACGCCAAGATGCACTAGTGATGGAAAGGGTTAACACTGCTATAACATCCCAGCGAGCACAACTCATTACCGACATGCGCGCCCAAGTTCTTGCTGAAGTACAGGCTGAAGAGCAAGCCCGCATCCGTGCTGAGAATGAAGTTGCCACGTCTGCTGCTCAACTGTTGGTAAGAAGCAAGCAATTATGGGATTACATTGTTCCTAAGAACTACGAACACAACCATCCAGTCCAACCACCACTCATCAACACTCCTAATTTTGAGATTAGGATACAATGGATCCAAATAATGTAGGACATCTCATTCTCTGGAAGTGCCAGAGATGACTGCATCGACCATTTGAAGAGGTTCAAACCTCTTTGCAGGTTGGTGCCACAAGCTGGAACAACCATGGATGTAGTCATGCTCAGACTCTTCAACTTCACATTGTCTAGAAGAGCACTAAGCTGGTACAATTCTTTAAATGGGGAGCCAATCACCACCTGGGCTCCCTTGGAAGAGAAGTTCTTGGAGAAATTATTTCCCCCTTCACTAACCTACCAAATCAGAGGACAAATCAACCAATTCCTTCAACTACCTGGAGAGTCACTGGCTGACTCATGGGAAAGGTTCAAGGAACTCTTGAGGAAATGCCCTCACCATGGAATCTCACAAAATCAGCTCATAGAAACTTTTTATAGGGGAGTAAGTGATGAAATTAAGAAGTTCTTAGATTCCTCATCTGGAGGAAACTTTATGAGATAGAACTATGAAGACACTTGGAGGATCGTCACTCTCGGAGCTGAAAATTAATCCGATTGGGGGAGGGTGACCACAGGAGGAGTTCTAAAGGTTTGTAAAGCTGAAGAATCTAAGGAAATGAAAGCCATAGCTGAAGCTTTGAAAACCATAGCCAACAAACAACAAGCCCTCAAAGCATCATTTGGGGAGTATGATAGAAAGAAGAACCCCCAACAAGCTAAAGCAGCTATAGGAACTTGCGAGGCCTATCATGCATCTAATCATCCCACATTTTCATGTGGTCTCCTATACAATGTAATGATGGATTTGCAACCACCTCAACCACAGTATGAGCCGATCATTGAACACCCTAAGGATCAGATGTCAGAACAAGTAAATTCCATCCATTCCATACCAGGACAAGCTTACTACAATCCAAATCAACTGAGAAACCATCCCAGGTTTCAATATGGAAATCCTACGGGGACTGCTAACCCACAACATCAAACACAAGGTGGATCTTCCAAAAGACTACCACCTGGATTTCAAAGCAACTACAACCAAAATTAAGGTAATTTTGGAAACAATTTCCAGAGACCCAACTACCCAAGAAATCCCTCTGCATACTACCAATATACTCACCCTCCTCTACACCCACAATAACAACAAACTCAGCTGCAACAGCCACAACAACCTCAGTTGCCATCACCTCAACAACAACCACCTTAAGGGCAGCAACAACTCACTCAATTTCAACAGAAGAATGCCCCACCACAGCAAACTGATGAACTGTCCTTGATAAGGCAGATGTTGCAATCATAGCAAACCATGTTGGCTAACCAGCAAGCCCAACAAAAAGATGTGGAAACCTAGTTAGCACAGATAGCAGCTCAGCTAAAACCTCCAGTGGGCACTTTCGCTGGCCAGCCAGAAGCAAATCCAAGACACGATCAACATAGACCGGAACAATTAAATGTTGTTACAATAACGTCTGGTCGTGCTCTCACTGAAGCCATCTCAGTTAATCAAGAAGACAGGGATGTAACTAAAATCATCCCAATAGAAGAATCAGGTCAAGTAGTTGAAGAAAGGAAAGAAAAGGAACAAGGTCCCAAAGAACCAGAGATTCCACAATATAAGCCAAGGATACCCTATCCTGGCTGGTTAAAGGAAAGTAGACTAGACTCTAGATTCTAGAAATTCAAAGAGGCAATGAAGAAACTTTATGTTGATATTCTCTTTCTCGACGCCTTATCTAAAATCCCAGCCTGGTCCAAATATCTGAAGACCTTACTGTTAAAGAAATATATGACAGAGGAGTATGCAACTATCAAGCTAGCCCAAACCACTTCTGATATCATTTTGAATAAAATGCCGAAAAAACAGAAGGACCCTGGCTCCTTTGGCATACAATTCTCTATTTGGAACACTTCTTGTAAAAAGGGATTGGCAGACTTGGGATCCAGCAAATCAATTATGCCATTTTCCATGAGCAAAAGATTGGGGTTCACAGACTTGTTGCCTACATCAATGACCATCCAGCTCACTGATTCCACCATTACTGCACCCCTAGGAATCATTGAAGATATTCCAATAAGAGTGGGGAGGGACTCTTATGTCCCTTGTGATTTCGTCATTATGGATATAAAAGAAGATCTAAGGTACCTGATAATATTCGGTAGACCCTTCCTCACCATAGCTAGAGCATTAATTGATGTTGAGGCTGTCACAATTACCTTGAGGTTGGGTAAAGAAACTGTTCAAATTAGGGTTTTCAATAGCCTGAAGAGCCCTAGTATCCATGAAGAGGTTTTTCTGCTTGAAGCAATTGATAAAATGTCTCAACTCAAACAAGCAAATCCAGAACCAGCAGATGCCCTAGAGGACGCTCTAATAAATCTAGAAGCTGAATTTTCAACTAACGAGTTAGTTCAGCAATGCCTGCAATACTTGGAGCATGCTAAAAAAGCCCCAGAAGCTACTTTTGAAGAACTGAAATTTGTCACCATATTAGAGACAACAGAAGTACCCAAAGCCCCGAAAATGAAAACTCTACCAACTGGGCTCAAACATGTCTTCCTAGATGAAGAAAAATTATGTCACGTTATCATTAGCTCCTCTCTGGTTGACGATCAGGAAGAAAGGCTTCTCACCGAACTAAGGAAGCACAAGAAAGCAATTGGGTATAAGATGACTGACCTAACGGGCATAAACCCAGCTCTATGCATGCGTAAACTACCTATGATAGAAGAGTTCAAACCCTTGAGGGAGCACCAGAGAAAACTGAACCCAAATCTGAAAGAGGTAGTTCGCCACGAGGTTCTTAAACTCTTGAAAGCAGGTATTATATATCCAATTTCTGACTCTCAGTGAGTTAGTCCTATCCAAGTGGTCCCTAAAAAGGGTGGAACCACTATTGTCTTATAGAAAATGGTACCTACAAGGACCGTTACTGGTTGGAGAATGTGCATTGATTATAGAAAACTGAACAAATCAACAAGGAAAGACCATTTTCCCTTACCCTTCCTTGACGAAGTCCTTGAGAGGCTAGCCCACCAAAAAAAAATTTCTGCTACCTCGACGGATATTCTGGGTTTTACCAAATCCCAATTCACTCTGAAGACCAAGAAAAAATGACATTTACTTTTCCTTTTGGAACATACGCCTTCAGAAGGATGCTCTTCAGGCTATGCAACACATCTGCAACCTTCCAAAGGTGCATGACTTCTATCTTCACGGGATTAACCGAAACCATTATGGAGGTGTTCATGAACAATTTTTTAGTATACAGAGACTCTTTTGACAACTGTCTGCTCAACCTAAGTAAAGTCTTACAGAGATGCGAGGAAACAAACCTTATCCTAAATTGGGAAAAATGTCACTTTATGGTGACCGAAGGTGTTTTCCTCGGACATCGAGTGAGCGAAAGAGGAATTGAAGTAGACAAGGCAAAAATCAATGTCATTTCGAAATTGTCACCACCCAAAGACATAAGGGGAGTGCAAGCTTTCTTGGGTCATGTCGGGTTCTACCGGAGATTTATCAAAGATTTCTCGAAAATAGCAAAATGTATGACTTACCTATTGACCAAGGATGTTGATTTCAACTTTGACCATGAATGCTTGCATAGATTTACAACCTTGAAGAATGCTATAATCTATGCGCCCATTCTGAGAGCGACTGACTGGTCACAACCTTTTGAAATAATGTGTGATGCTAGAGACTATGCTATAGGGGCGGTGATGGGGCAGAGAATAGACAAAAATACATATGCAATATACTACGCATCTAAGATGTTAGATGAGGCGCAAAAGAATTATTCTACTACTGAAAAGGAATTCTTAGCCATCATCTACACCTTTGAAAAATTTCATTCTTATCTAATTGGATCAAAGGTCCTAGTATATACAGACCACTCCGCCATCAAATATCTTATTCAGATTCAGGATGCAAAACCCAAACTCATCCACTGGGTATTGATGCTGCAAGAATTTAATCTTGAAATAAAAGACAATAGTAGAGTGGAAAATGTCGTCGCTGACCACCTAAGTCATATCGAGTGTCAAGAGGACGACAATGTACCTATCCGAGACTCCCTCCCTGACGACCAGCTTATAAATATTACCACCAGATTTCCCTAGTATGCTGACATAGTGAACTATCTGGATACAGGAATCATCCACCCTTCCGCCTCTCACCACAATAAAAAGAAATTTCTCCATGATGTTAAGCAATACTTCTGGGACGAACTCTATCTTTTTCATCTATGTGCAGACGGACTTTTCCGTCACTGCCTACCAGAAGAGGAAATTACCCCTGTCTTAGAGCACTGTCATTCTGGCCCCACTGGGGGGCAAATGAGTTCGAAGAAGACCGCTCTCAAAGTTCTATAATTGGGTTTATTTTGGCCAACAATAGCAAGAGATTCCTATGATTTTGTAAGATCCTGCAATAAATGTCAGCTTTCTGGCGGTATAACTAAACGGAATGAAATTCCTCTCACTTTGTGGCAAGAAATTGAACTTTTTGATGTTTGGGGAATAGACTACATGGGTCCCTTCCCCACATCTTATGGATTCTCTTACATATTGGTTGTTGTGTATTATGTTTCAAAATGGGTAGAAGTTATACCCACCGTATCCTGCGATTCCAAGCCAGTCATCAAGATGTTCAAAGATATCATCTTCCCCAGATTCAGAGTCCCCCGAACTATCATATGAGACGGAGGAACCCATTTTCTAGAAATAAGCTTCGAAGCCCTCCTGAGAAAATATGGGGTCAATCATAAGGTCTCCATACCTTACCATCCACAAACAAGTGGCCAAGTTGAAGTTTCAAATAGATAATTGAAAGCTATCTTAAAAAAAATAGTCAATAGACACGTACTAATTGGCCTACCAAGCTCCCCGATGCCCTTTTGGCATACTGCACAGCTTACAAAACACCGATAGGAACAACCCCGTTCCGTTTGGTGTGTGGAAAGTTGTGTCATCTACCGGTTGAACTAGAACATAAATCTTGGTGGACCATCAAACAACTAAATTTTGATCTCAAAAGTACTGGTGAATATAGACAACTTCAACTATAAGAACTTGAGGATCTTAGAATGACAGCTTACCAAAGTGCCAGAATCTATAAAGAACAAAAAAAGATGGGGCACGACGGCCACCTCAAAAGAAAAGACATCACTGTCAGAGATAAGGTCCTCCTCTTCAATTCCAAACTTAAGATGTTTCCTGGAAAGCTCTGCACAAAATGGTCTGGACCTTTCACAATTAAACACATCTACCCCACCAGAGCAGTCATCATCCTTGATAACAATGGGGGAGAACAGACCGTTAATGGCCATAGATTGAAGAGATATTACACACCAGCAGAAAAAATACCAAGACAAACTATCAAGATCCACGATCCCTCAGCATCAACATAACCAAATTGGATTTTCGTCGAGCCAACAACGTAAAACCCAGGCGTTATTTGGGAGACAACCCAAGATCTGAGTATCACCATTTTATTTTGCCTAGTTTTGCTAATTTTCTAATCTCCTCGTTTGATTTAGACTTATCATCTTTAATCTGAAAATATAAAAGTTCACATAAATAACCAAAACAAACTTAAAAATATAAAATCCAAAAACCTAATTAAATCTTAACCTAACAGTTTCGAAACCATTTGGTCTCAAATGGTTTCGAAACCGATTGGTCCTTTCGATCTCGAAACCATTTGGTCCTTTTGATCTCGAAACTGTTTGGTCCTTTCGGTCCTAAAACTGTCTGGAACCCAAACGGTCTCGAAACCGTTTGGAACCCAAACGGTCCCGAAACCGTTTGGACCCCAAACGGTCTCAAGACTGTTTTCCCTAGGGAATTTGTAGTGACACCCAACGTTTTCTATAAATATAAACCCCCCATTATTTTCTTTCCATAGATTCTCGATTTCTCTAAACCCTCGTGCGAACCCTGTTTCATTTCGTTTCTCTGCTCCTGACTCCTGTTCGTTCTACGACCATCACCGACGTCGCTGCCAACACCACCATATCTTCGTGTCCCTGTGCGACTTCATCTCCATCATTATCGTTGTTCGTCGCTTCGTCTTCATCGTCGTCGTCACCTTCACCGTCAACACTGTCGCCTTCTTCATCCACAGTAGCTAGGTAGAACCAGCCAAAGTTGTCCATTCAAATGCTAACGATGAGTTCTTCTTTCATCGGTTCCATCTTCGCTGCCGATGCGCGCGCCGCCACCGTAGTTCGTTGCTTCCGCCCATTTTCAACCATCCAGATGCTTCGCCTTCCTAACGATCTCGGCTCAAACAGTCCTGAAACTGTTTGATGTCACACCCCGATCTCACATTAACCACAAACCACGAGATTAGGGCGCGACAGATGGGATTACACACAAGCCAACCCACTTTGAGATTTTAAAACATTTTCAAGACATTAAAAAGGATAATCTGATTTATGCTGTAAACTAAAACATAATAAACTATTGCGGAAGCATTTTTATTAAACTGACTAGCAATATAAATAGAGTCTACATCATATTACATTGTTCGACGTAAAATAAAGCATAACAGTTAATTTACATCTTTATACACATTCTCTCTCACCCACACCTTGTCCCAAAGATCGAGGGGAAAGGACTAAGAGACCACTAACTACTAACTACGTATACCTTCTACAGACTAAGTGTTAGGATGAAAGGATCCTTCCGATTCCTGTTGCTGATGCTGACCTGAAAATGTTTTGAGTAGAGGTATGAGCCTACTCGCTCAGTGAATAGCATTTCACTTAGCTATCATTAAACAACTCATCAGGTTTATAAATTGAAATAAAACATAAGTGCAGTACTAAGCAGGGCAGTTCTAATAACATAACAGATTTGCAGAATATAATCACAATTCTACGCAACAACAGATAATTTAAACAAATAACAGATATAAAGAATTGGCACAAAAGTTCGGATCTCTATAACACATTAATTTACTGTGATCCTATATGATTACATATTTACATTATTATTATGCCCTAATCATATGCAGTGTACTCTGCCTATGAAGATCCGTAGCAAGTTCATGCTACGATCCCACCGTACAAGACTTAGCGACACACCCGGGAAATGCTAAGTCTGACGCCAGCCCTGTTCTACTACAGGACCCCAGGCTCCACGGCCTCAATGCACAACCACGTGTGTTGCACAACCACGTGTGCTCCAGACTCCTCCTGACAAACCTGAGCACACAGGCGGAGAGTCAACACTGGGTTACCACCAGAATTACTCAACCGGTTGGTGTTGGATAACCCTTTACTTTATTTATTATTTACCCCAGTGCCACCGAAATTACTCAATCGGTTGGTGTTGGACACTGTCTATCAACCCTCGTGCCACCAGAATTACTCAACCGGTTGATGTTGGACACGAGTTTCACCCCTAAGAAGCAGATCTGTCAAAGGGGTTCTACGGTGTTAGGGCACCTAAGTCTATTAACTGATTAACATATAACCATTTAAACAGGAAAATCACATCTACTGATTTCATATCAGATCACAATACACTGTCATTCTAAACTGACAGAGCAATATATTTTAAATCATTGTAATTTTTGAGAAATTCTCATACCATGCATTCAGGAAAATTAGAAATGTATAAATAACCCAACTGATTTCAATTTGGCACATACATAGAGAATTTACGCAATTGAACATCTTATTGCACAAATTAAAGAAATTTACTTCACATATGAGAACCATACTCAACATTTGTCAATTCTCTAAAATTCTCGAAAAACGTGCACATTAACCCTAATCCTGGTTTGTGCATCACTTAACTCAATTAAGAGTTAATTACCTATCACAACACAATTTAATAACAATACTTGAGAATTTCTGGTAATAATTTAGAGAAATGTGCCATTTCATGTAAATATCAATTTACACATATTAACGTCAAAAGATATATGCAATTTAGGATTTTATTGCATATTTTATTTATTCATATCAACTTTAAAATCGTACATCTGATAATTTATCAGAAATCCTTATTGTCTGGGTTCATACCCAATCCATACCATTTTTAGACATGAATTTCTAATTTCAACATTCAAATAAGCAATTTAGGTTCCAATGAACCATGTAAATCTACCGATTCAATCCACACTGATCAATTGCTAAATTTAATCATATAACAGCGTCTAGAAGCAATTTATGAAATAAAAAGTCGGGCGACGCCAAACGCCGCCCTACGCCTGATAACGCCTGTTATCAGCGTAATTTGCGCACAAAACAGAAAATATTCATACGCCTGAGTTATTTAATGATAAATGAATGAAATCCTACTCACAGCGATTTGGACTGTCCGGATTCGTCCGGAGATGCGTCCAAGGCCGGATTCTGGGCTTCAGCGGGGTTGTCTTCTTTCTTAGTTCATCTTGGATTTCGGACCTGCTGCTGCTTGAACACAGATATTCAGTTGTCGGGCAGCATATTTGCACACCGAAGAACCTATCACCAACCCCTTTTTTTAATCTTTACATCCGAGCACATGGACAGTCGAGTGGCCCTATCGGCGGAGAAGTCGTTCAGAAAAAGAGCCACAGTGTTAGAGGCGCCGATTGCTGAGGACAACACCGTGCTGGTCGCCATCGCTGTCCCTCTTCGTTCAAGTTTCCCTTCTTAATCTATCGCTTCGGTTTTCTTAGGAAAAAACCAGCAGTTTGAACTCGTGAGGCTCTCAAAATATGAGAAGCGGAGACAGGCACTCTTTGACCTTAAGGACTTGGTCTCAGAATGACAGGGGCAGGGTTGCGGACTGCGATGAGAGCTGCAAGCCGCTTGGATCCGCGTGACGCCCGATGGCTGCGTCAGCGCGAGCTCAACTGGTGTGGATGGGCAGCGATGGCTGGGCTCGAGGTGGTTAACTCCAGAGTACTGGTTACCCTTAAGGCTCCTGGCCGCTGCCCCGTGCAGCTGCTGTGCGGCGCTGCTGCTGGGGTGCTATCATCTTGGCACCGCTACTTGGCTGCTGGCGTGGCTACAAGGGGGCGCCGCCCTAGGCGTTGGTGCTGCTAGTAGAGGCGAGGAAGAGGGGAAGGTAGAGGAGGAAGGACAAGGGGAAACGACGCCCTATTGCTCGGAGCTGAGAAGCTTGAAGATAATCGCCCAAATCGCCCCTCTATTGCGACTGATCGGGCGCTACTAGCGCTGCTTAGACGGTGCTTAGCACCGTTCGGGTTAAAGAGATAAGGGAAAGGAGGAAAGGGTTATTATAAATGGGTAAATTGCACTTTAGATCCAAGGAAAAATAAAAATGCTATAACTTTTGCCTCGAGGGTCCAAATCAAGTGATTTTTCTTGCTACATTTCAAGCACGAGGTCCTATACACCCTCAATGCAAGAAATCATGCTAATTGGACGGTCTCACCTGATCAAAGTACTAAACGCATTAGTGAGTACTTAATTCAACTTAATCAACCTAACGATCATCATTGCCATTATCATTAATTACCTCAGATGATTCAATCTCAACTATTGATTCACCTATTAACTTATCTTAATTAACCATGATGTTTAACAAAATACTTAGTATTAATCAAGGTGTTTCACGCTAATCGAGGTACTTATTAGTTAACTTAGTTATGGGTCATAACAATCTCCCTCCCTTATAAGAATTTCGTCCCGAAATTCCTTAAAGAGGAAAGGAAACTTGTTACGCATCTCTGACTCAAGCTCCCACGTGGCTTCCTCTAGGTTATGGTTTCACCACAAAACCTTCATTAACGGTATCTCGATTCTTGAGCTCCTTGATTTCTCCGATTAACTATCTGTACTGGTCCTTCAACATAGGACACGTCTGTTCTGAGCTGTGCTGGTTCTGGGTCTACTATCTTCTCTGTACCAGGATGACATTTCTTAAGCATAGACACATGAAACACATCATGAAGATTAGCTAACTCAGATGGAAATTCTAACCTATAGGCTATAGGTCCAATCCTCTCAATGATAGGATATAGGCCCATAAACCTAGGAGTCAGTTTACCTCTCTTACCAAACCTCAGCACTCCTTTCCATGGTGAAACTTTTAAATATACTTCATCACCAACCTCAAACTCAAGAGGTCTACGTCTTTTCTCAGCATAACTCTTCTGCCTGTCATGTGCAACTTTCAACTGTTCTTTGATCACAGTAATCTTTTCAGTGGTCAAATCCACTATCTCGGGTCCAAGAATCTGCTTTTCACCAACCTCATACCAACATATGGGTGATCTACACTTTCTACCATACAGAGCTTCATACGGGGCCATACCAAGACTGGAATGGTGACTATTGTTGTATGCAAACTCTATAAGGCTTAAGTGTTCTTTCCAACTTCCACTGAAATGCAAGACACATGCTCTCAGCATGTCCTCAAAAGTCTGAATGGTCCTCTCAAATTGACCATCTGTCAGCGGGTGAAAGGTTGTACTGCACCTCAACTTTGTGCCCAAATCTCGATGCAACTAATTTCACAACCTGGATGTGAACTTAGGATCTCTATCTGATATAGTTGAAACCGGAATACCATGCAACCTGAGTATCTCATCCATATATATCTTAGCCAACTTTGGGACATCAAAGGTTAACTTAATATGAAGAAAGTGAGCAGACTAAATTAGTCTATCCACAATCATTCATATCGAGTCATAAACTCTAGGTGTCAAGGGCAACCCTACCACAAAAAAATCCATTGTGATATGTTCCCATTTCCACTTAGGTGTAGGAAGAGATTGTAAGTCACTTGTAGGTTTCTTGTGCTCAGCCTTAACCTGCTGACACACATTGCACCTGGTCATGTACTCATCTACATCCTTTTCATACCAGGCCACCAATACAACTCCTTGAGATTCATATACATCTTAATGTTACCTGAATGCATAGCATACATTGATGCATGTGCTTCCTCAAGAATCCTTTCTTTCAAATCATTGTCTCGAGGTACACACAACATGTCATGCTGATTCAACACAACATCATCTAAAATCTAAACTCTGGTCTTTACCCCATGTCATGTCATGCATGGTCTGGTTTAACTCACTATCACCCTATTGTAATTCCTTGATCTGGTCATAAGAAGTAGGCTTGACTTGCATCTGTGCAATCAAACCACTCTGTGCTGTCACCCCTAAGTCTAAGTTCAACTTCCACATTTCTACTAACAGGTCCCTATTGAAACCTACCATAGAAAATGCATTAACTGTTGAACTTGACTTTATGCTTAGAGCATCAGCCACCACATTCACCTTCCCAGGGTGACAGTCTATCGTCACATCATAAAGATAGTGACGCTGTGTCATAAGAGCATGAATTACATCAGCTAACTTTAGATCATGTAAGGTAGTATTCCTCATTATATACTACTTGCTTCTTGTTATTACTGCAATAATTTATTTCATATCGTACTTCACTTATTTTTGTAATTCTCCTTTTATTCAACACACACTTATTACATTTCAAATTTATATTTTACTCTTTCCGAGCCATTTTCATATTGTTTATCTACCTTTCAGATTAACTACTCTTAAACCCTGGATCACTATCAGTGCTAGCTTGCTTTTCATAAAGCAAACCTCATGATTAAATTTTATAGTGATGCTAGTATTCAAGGTCAAATCACTAGCGACATCCCTTGAACTACTACAACTCTAAACATTCTAAGGTTTGGTCATTATCAACAACACGACGTTATTGTGATGTGATTTTTCTTCCTTAGTTTGAAATTCAAACTTGGATCTCATAAATTTTTTACTAAAAACTTCCTTGTCTTATCACTGGAATCTCCTTTCTCTCATTTGTTCTGGACTTTGGTATTTCCATGATATCTCTTCAAATTAATGGAAGCTTATAACGTAACATGAGTATCATTTCAAACTGGACAAGCCATATATTCAGGTATTGCAAATATCAAGAGATTCAACATAATAAGCATGCATGCAGATTTCAAATTCTTAAATAATCTAATTACATGTCCACTTGTAATTTACTGAGAAATCAATATCAATATGCATGCAGGCAGACTGGAATTCTCAAATAAACAGAATGCATGTCAATTTGGCACTTTATACACTAAAATCGTGCAATTGAACTGTTAAGCATCACACATCTTATACTGAGAATTTTGATATCAAAATACTTGATTCATTGAACACCCTATCCTTAGGGTTTCAATTACCTCATTCACTTATTACATGGCAACACCCTATCCTTAGGGTTTCAGTTACCTCATTCATTTGATTGCAGTTCAAATCACAATATGATATCATTCTAGAACTGTCAGAACAGTGTACTTAAAATAATTGTAAATACTGAGAAATTCTTATATCATGCATTCATTTTCTAAGTTATGTGTTTGTTCTTTATTTTAAAAACTATTTTGTTAGTCTATAGAGACTTAGAATCCAAAGGTAGTATGTATGAATGTATTTAACTTTATAATAAAGATATGCATTCCATACTCTCAATTATGTCTTGTAATTCTCGTTCCTTAATCAAAGTCATCATTTCTAACATTTCTTTTGATTCAACTAAATTTCTTGTCCTGGTCTTATGATTTACATAAGGCTCTTTGTTTCTATGTACTTAGTGTATACTTAACTCTTTTCTTCTATTTTCTATTTACTTTGAAGTACATAAAAGTATTTTACTCCATTCCATGATCCAACCCAAAGTTGATTCCTACTATCTTAGCCATTACATACTTTTCTCATTTCTTTTCCATATTCTCATATTTAGGGTTCATATAATACAAATCAACAAATTTAACATGAACCTGATATCATTTTCTTTTATTTCCAATTTAGAATTGCTCATATGAGACCTCATCATTGGGTCTCCAACATCAGTTCCAGCTATTTCTTAGCTGCTCTAATCTTTCCCTTATATCTCAACATCTTAACGTATGTACATTCTTACTATGATACTGGTCTAACTTATCCAAAGTCTACCTTTATTATATTCTTAATAAAAGTCGTTAGATCCCAGTAACGCATCCTGCCAACCGGACCAGGCCGAACCTGTAGTCCTGAAGCCAAGAGCTACTCGGGATTAACCAACTCCTATTGATCTCAAACATGCAGAAAGAATATCCATTTATGGAAAATCCATTTAAACAATCGTCTAGTCTACTAGATACAGAGAATATAAACAATAAATAAATCATTTCATAACACACAACAACATAAAAGAATCATATCTACTTTACAAACTGAAAATTTAATTTCATGCATATAAAAGCATTTCTAGTGATTTTCAATCAAATAAGCAATATAAACAAGAGTTGTATCGCATCCTATATTTAATCTCTTATTCCTACATTAATTTCCGATTTCTTAACCCTAAGATTTCTAGGGTTTCTCTCTAGTCTATCCTTCCTCTGCATACCTGGCCAGGGCATCCAGAGAAGAATAGATAGAGTAGCTTGATACTGGTCAATCTAAGTATTCAGACACCTGGCCAGGGTATCTAAACACTCAGACCTCCCAGAGCTAAAGACATATCACTTCTTATTTTTCTCACTTATAACTCTTTCTTTCGACCCTAATGATCCCTGACGATTCAACATAAACTCTTTACTTGGTTCTCATGACCACATCCTCTTCCTGCCATCTGCAATAGTATAACAGAATACTTCCTGTTAGAAAATTGCAGTTAGAAGGAAGACACCTAAATCCTAATCCTATTGGTCTCTTATCATCCCCTGACCTTGACTTAGAGTATTCATATACTCAACCTATGCTCTGATACCAAAGCTGTCACACCCCGATCTCACATTAACCACAAACCACGAGATTAGGGCGCGACAGATGGGATTACACACAAGCCAACCCACTTTGAGATTTTAAAACATTTTCAAGACATTAAAAAGGATAATCTGATTTATGCTGTAAACTAAAACATAATAAACTATTGCGGAAGCATTTTTATTAAACTGACTAGCAATATAAATAGAGTCTACATCATATTACATTGTTCGACGTAAAATAAAGCATAACAGTTAATTTACATCTTTATACACATTCTCTCTCACCCACACCTTGTCCCAAAGATCGAGGGGAAAGGACTAAGAGACCACTAACTACTAACTACGTATACCTTCTACAGACTAAGTGTTAGGATGAAAGGATCCTTCCGATTCCTGTTGTTGATGCTGACCTGAAAATGTTTTGAGTAGAGGTATGAGCCTACTCGCTCAGTGAATAGCATTTCACTTAGCTATCATTAAACAACTCATCAGGTTTATAAATTGAAATAAAACATAAGTGCAGTACTAAGCAGGGTAGTTCTAATAACATAACAGATTTGCAGAATATAATCACAATTCTACGCAACAACAGATAATTTAAACAAATAACAGATATAAAGAATTGGCACAAAAGTTCGGATCTCTATAACACATTAATTTATTGTGATCCTATATGATTACATATTTATATTATTATTATGCCCTAATCATATGCAGTGTACTCTGCCTATGAAGATCCGTAGCAAGTTCATGCTACGATCCCACTGTACAAGACTTAGCGACACACCCGGGAAATGCTAAGTCTGACGCCAGCCCTGTTCTGCTACAGGACCCCAGGCTCCACGGCCTCAATGCACAACCACGTGTGCTGCACAACCACGTGTGCTCCAGACTCCTCCTGAAAAACCTGAGCACACAGGCGGAGAGTCAACACTAGGTTACCACCAGAATTACTCAACCGGTTGGTGTTGGATAACCCTTTACTTTATTTATTATTTACCCCAGTGCCACCGAAATTACTCAATCGGTTGGTGTTGGACACTGTCTATCAACCCTCGTGCCACCAGAATTACTCAACCGGTTGATGTTGGACACGAGTTTCACCCCTAAGAAGCAGATCTGTCAAAGGGGTTCTACGGTGTTAGGGCACCTAAGTCTATTAACTGATTAACATATAACCATTTAAACAAGAAAATCACATCTACTGATTTCATATCAGATCACAATACACTGTCATTCTAAACTGACAGAGCAATATATTTTAAATCATTGTAATTTCTGAGAAATTCTCATACCATGCATTCAGGAAAATTAGAAATGTATAAATAACCCAACTTATTTCAATTTGGCACATGCATAGCGAATTTACGCAATTGAACATCTTATTGCACATTAAAGAAATTTACTTCACATATGAGAACCATACTCAACATTAGTCAATTCTCTAAAATTATCAAAAAACGGGCACATTAACCCTAATCCTAATTTGTGCATCACTTAACTCAATTAAGAGTTAATTACCTATCACAACACAATTTAATAACAATACTTGAGAATTTCTGGTAATAATTCCGAGAAATGTGCCATTTCATGTAAATATCAATTTACACATATTAACGTCAAAAGATATATGCAATTTAGGATTTTATTGCATATTTTATTTATTCATATCAACTTTAAAATCGTACATCTGATAATTTATTAGAAATCCTTATTGTCTGGGTTCATACCCAATCCATACCATTTTTAGACATGAATTTCTAATTTCAACATTCAAATAAGCAATTTAGGTTCCAATGAACCATGTAAATCTACTGATTCAATCCACACTGATCAATTGCTAAATTTAATCATATAACAGCGTCTAGAAGCAATTTATGAAATAAAAAGTCGGGCGACGCCAAACGCCGCCCTACGCCTGATAATGCTTGTTATCAGCGTAATTTGTGCACAAAACAGAAAATATTCATACGCCTGAGTTATTTAATGATAAATGAATGAAATCCTACTCACAGCGATTTGGACTGTCCGGATTCGTCTGGAGATGCGTCCAAGGCCAGATTCTGGGCTTCAGCGGGGTTGTCTTCTTTCTTAGTTCATCTTGGATTTCGGACCTGCTGCTGCTTGAACACATATATTCAGTTGTCGGGCAGCATATTTGCACACCGAAGAACCTATCACCAACCCCTTTTTTATCTTTACATCCGAGCACATGGGCAGTCGAGTGGCCCTATCGGCGGAGAAGCCGTTCAGAAAAAGAGCCACAGTGTTAGAGGCGCCGATTGCTGAGGACAACACCGTGCTGGTCGCCATCGCTGTCCCTCTTCGTTCAAGTTTCCCTTCTTAATCTATCGCTTCAGTTTTCTTAGGAAACAACCAGCAGTTTGAACTCGTGAGGCTCTCAAAATATGAGAAGTGGAGACAGGCACTCTTTGACCTTAAGTTCTTGGTCTCAGAATGACAGGGGCAGGGTTGCGGACTGCGATGAGAGCTGCAAGCCGCTTGGATCCGCGTGACGCCTGATGGCTGCGTCAGCGCGACCTCAACTGGTGTGGATGGGCGGCGATGGCTGGGCTCGAGGTGGTCAACTCCAGAGTGCTGGTTACCCTTAAGGCTCCTGGCCGCTGCCCCGTGCAGCTGCTGTGCGGCGCTGCTGCTGGGGTGCTATCATCCTGGCGCCGCTACTTGGCTGCTGGCGTGGCTACAAGGGGACGCCGCCCTAGGCGTTGGTGCTGCTAGTAGAGGCGAGGAAGAGGGGAAGGTAGAGGAGGAAGGACAAGGGGAAACGACGCCCTACTGCTCGGAGCTGAGACGCTTGAAGATAATCGCCCAAATCGCCCCTCTATTGCGACCGATCGGGCGCTGCTAGCGCTGCTTAGACGGTGCTTAGCACCGTTCGGGTTAAAGAGATAAGGGAAAGGAGGAAAGGGTTATTATAAATGGGTAAATTGCACTTTAGATCCAAGGAAAAATAAAAATGCTATAACTTTTGCCTCGAGGGTCCAAATCAAGTGATTTTTCTTGCTACATTTCAAGCACGAGGTCCTCTACACCCTCAATGCAAGAAATCATGCTAATTGGACGGTCTCACCTGATCAAAGTACTAAACGCATTAGTGAGTACTTAATTCAACTCAATCAACCTAACGATCATCATTGCCATTATCATTAATTACCTCAGATGATTCAATCTCAACTATTGATTCACATATTAACTTATCTTAATTAACCATGATGTTTAACAAAATACTTAGTATTAATCAAGGTGTTTCACGCTAATCGAGGTACTTATTAGTTAACTTAGTTATGGGTCATAACAGTTTGAGCTCGGGACCGTTTGGACCCAAACGGTCTTAAAACTGTTTGGTGCCAAACAGTCCTAAAACCATGTGAGCTCGAGATAGTTTGGACCCAAACAATTCTAAAATCATTTGGTGCCAAACGGTCCTGAAATCGTTTGCACTCGGGACCGTTTAGACCCAAATGGTCCTAAAACTGTTTGGTGCTAAACGGTCCTAAAACCATTTGAGCTCAGGACCATTTGGACCCAAATGGTCTTAGAATCGTTTCGTGCCAAACGGTCCTAAAACCGATTGAGCTCTGGACCGTTTGGACCCAAACGGTCTTAAAATTGTTTGGTGCCAAACGGTCCTGAAACCGTTTGAGCTCGGGACCATTTGGACCCAAACGGTCCTAAAACCGTTTGGACCCAAACGGTCTTCAAACTGTTTAAACCCATATAGATTTCACCTTCAGAATTTCTTCTATTAAGAAAACCAAATAGTTTTGCAAATCCCTTTGAAACCAAACGGTCTCAAAACCGTTTGGATCCAAATGGTCCTCCAAATCATTTGGTTCCATAAAAAAAAATGTTTTTCACTTGAAGATTCCTTGTCAACTTTCAGAATGGCATCACCTGCAAAGGAGATCACCACTTGGACAACATAACAGTTGATGGCGCGCAGAACTAAGCTCCAGCGCATCATCGACTCATGTGAAAAGACTGGAAAAACTCTGAATGACCTACCCATGGTCATCCAATACCTCGAAAAAATCAACCAACTCTTAGCAGTCGATCCTGAGGAAGAGGCCCAAGATATCTCCTCATCCAATGATGCCTTGGAATACGAGCCAACTCTCGAGGAGGAATCCCCGTCCACAAAGACAAAGGGGAAACAGAAGACCCAAGAAGATGCAAAAGAACAACCAACAAAGAAATGAGAAAGGAAGAAGGTACATCTCGCCATTGTAAGGGAACAAACCCTGGAGGGATATGTTCCATCAACCACTGTCGATCCCGCCACCACCGCTGCCCCTACTTTCACCACCACCAGCAAATATTTTCATCCACACCCTGCCATCTATTGACAAGACCCTGAAGCCAACAAAGTATGTTTGCTCCAGCATACTACTAAAGATGGGGATATATGACAGAATCCTCACTCTGCTCGATAACGCCAACCTTTCAAGACTCTTCTTTGTCCCTGAGATTTATTATGTTGAGCCCACAATTGAATTCTTCACACATCTCAACAAAGAAGTTGTGGACAATATGGATAGATCGAGGGACGGAGGTAACCACAGGCTAGTCACCAAACTCTTTGGCAAAAGGTTGTCATAACAGAAAACCTGCTAAATGAAATATTTATAGACAACCAGGAGTAGCTGAAGAAGGCCAAAGTTTTAGTAATAGAAAGCTCTGAGTTCAACAAGCATATCTTCTGGAAATCCCTGATAGGGATCCCGACCTACGAGGCAAAAACCTGCAAGGCCTCCAATATTCAATCTGGCCTGGTACGCACATTGCACAAAATTCTTACAGGTGCACTTTTCCCCAGGATAGAGGGCGGAAATTTTAGCATTTCTGATCTTTTTGTCCTCTGGTCCATTCTAAAAGGGCAGCCGGTTAACATCGGATGACAATTGATACCTAAGCACACAGCTTACGCCCTTGGGAAAGAAATATGTATGGGAGGTCACATAACATCCATCCTAAAATATCTCAAGATGGACATACTACTCCCCAGGTGCACAAAGATCAAGGGTGACATCCTTACCAATGAGCAGACCTTAAAAAACACATACATCATCAAAGAAAAGGATGCAAAGTTGCACTATATCTTTTTCCCTACAGTAAAATCCTCAAGGACTTTGTCGCTGCTTCCGGAGCTTGCAGACTACGACAAGGAAAAGCTTCTCTTCACCGAAGAGGAGCTTGCAAACCTCCTAGCTTCGGTCAAAATACAAGAAAATAAATCCAAAGTGGGGCAGACAGAGCACAACATCACCGCCCCGGCAGCAAGAATAACAAAAATACCAGTGAAATGACCATCCAAAGGGCATTTTCAGACACAACAGATGTCGGGAACACCAACATCAAAACCAAATCCAGAGGCAGACCCCCCCCCCGAAGAAAATATCATCACCTCATCACTAGACTCCTCCATCATGAGTCTAAATGTTGAACTCACCTCCACCACCACCCCCACCACGCTACCATCCTCCACTATTTCACAATCCACAACTCTCCAATCATTCTCCACAATGATGTCCACCACATTTCCTTTCTTTGCAACCAAACCACCACCCGCATCTTCTGCTCCACCCTTTTTCTCTTCGGGCATCCCATTCGCCACTTCAATGCCCGACTTCACCTCCTTCACCTCCACCTCCATCGCTTTTCCCTCGACATTCTCAGTTCCACCATTCTCTCCTAGAATGTCACCACCCTTCCCATCTTCCACCCCGACACCACTGGTGACTCCATATACAGTCACCACATAGTTCGAAGGACCATCCACAACGTCTTTTTCACAAGGCACTACTGCCCTTCCACCCCGACCCCAGCCACCACACCCATCCATAACTGGGGTCCCTTTTACAAATGTTGGTGAGGAATTCGTACGTCAATTTGACGCCATCTGAAACCTCCTCACCAATCCTTCTAACATAATGCAATCTATTTTCTCTTGTGTGCAGGGTCCTACTAAATAGGTCGCCAAGATCGACGAGCAAAATTGCGCCTTACCAGGCATCCTCTCAAGTATCCACCAACGGTAGGAAGCAGCGGCCACGCAAGTCAAACACATCGACGACCGCCTACAACAACTTCCATAGTTGGTGCTTGAGGTGAAAAGCCAACAAGCAGTGTTGTCTCAGTAAGTTGACAAGATCTCTGCGCAGACTCAACCTCTACTTCAGACCCAGTGCGAGCTTAAGAAGCAACAAATTGCTTTTAGCACATGCCTGGACGACATCAACAACACCCTTGCACAGCTCCATAGCCACCAAGAGGAGTCATCAAATAATGAAATCAACCAATTATGAGCTCAGGTGAAAGATCTTACTACACGACTCCTCTCCACTGAGGCTAGATATTCAGATCTTACAGAAACACACAACACACTGCTTGAAACATATGAGCATGCGCAAGTGGCATTCGACAAACTATAAGCCCTTCACCGGTAGTGAAAGAAGACTACAAGGATGAAAACAAAAGATAAAGTGGCAGATGATGACGAAGAAGAAAAAGACAAATATGAAGAAGATTCTGACTCCTCCGTTGACTCCAACAATGATACTTCCTCTTCAGATGACAAACCTGATGACCAGGACATGCTGGCGAGGGAACTAGTCGAGGAGCAGAACCTTCAAAGAAAGTAGATGACAAAGACCACCACGAAGGTGGAAACAATCCCAAATCCCATGATCATAATGACAATGTTAACATGTCATATGTGGATCAATTCCTTGACTACTCAGCCATGAGATCTCTGGGGGAAACCGTCAAAGAAGTAGCCTTTTCTGAGTTCCAGCAATGTATATTGGGAACTAGAACAAGCCAACCAACAGCAAACCTTCCACAGCACTCCGCCCCGGACCAATCTTCACCTTTTCCCCCAGACCACGAAGTGGAAGATAGAGTGAGTCTAGACATGGATATTGGACTCGACTCTGATTCTGAATCAGAAAATGATGAAGATCTATAACATTACATGGACGACTTAGTGCAGACTTCTCTTCCACCTCTGCAAGAGCTTCCCCCGCCGCCACCTCTACCGAAGATGATGCATGACCTAGACATGGTGGCTATCTCTACCCTAGATGTCCAGGATATCTTCATCCTAAACACTATCGTAGACGATTACAAAGAGGGGGGACATCATCTACATGAATACAAAAACTAAGCGTAAGTTGACACGCGAAGATTTCCACACCATCCTTCGACCTCAATCAATAGTGACGATGGCAATTTTCTGTGTCCTTCTTGCCAACTCTATCGAATTATACAGAAGCTCAAAGCAACCGCAACCAGTTTTCAATGCTTCACCAGCTCTGGCTATGAGCCTATTATACAAAGACTTATGCAATAAGTCTATAGAGCGGTTGTGCATTGGGATCACTCGAAAGGTGTGATATCTCACGGTCCCCTTTCAAGTTTCTGACCACTGGCTACTCATGATCATTGACACTGTGGCACGTGATGCCAAGGTGTACAACTTTTGTGCCAGCAAACTAAACGTCGGAACAATCAACTTTGCTGGAGAAGAAGCCGGAGAAGCAAGATGCATCCACTTCCGGCTTCTCAAACTAATTTGGGCTGCCTTCCCTTCTCTCAAGAATGGTTGGAACCAACCTTGGTTCCAAATCATCACTCCACCAATCCAAACCACTTACGGATCTGGGGATTGCGCTTTTTGCACTATACGCCACATACAAGCGCTTAATCAACAAACCCCCTTCATTGAGTTGGCCACAGAAGATTTTCACTCGCTACGAGGGTGTTATGCCACGGAGCTCATATGTGACAGAAGGTTCTTCAAGGACCCAACTATGGTGCCAGACGACGTCCCTCGCTATCTTTTCTCAGCCATCCAACATCCACAAAGGCGACATTTCCGACAAACATTAACGGAGTTGGAGAAAGAACAAAAACCCGCCACGGTACCTAAAAAAAGACAATGGGACCCTTAAACTTTTAATTTGGTGGAAGAAACAGGGGACATCGACTTGATATCAGGGGCCACCATCAATGGACCTTCCACACAAATGGTGCCCCTACCTTCCATAGAACTGACATTTCCTAACTTCGACCTTGCAGCTTGCAAGAGTCTTTCTAAAAATGAACTCTGACTCATCATGTCTAGGCTATATGCCAAGAAAGATGAGCTTGTTTTTCTAGCCAGAGATATTCTAGTCATGGCAGATACCCTCTGTGAAACTGTACAATTACAAGGATTTCTATCCATGAGCCTGATGACTGCTTATCAATATCTCCTCAGACGGAACCATCCTACGATTTACATGGTGTTAGCTTACATGAAGGACGACCTACTAAAGTTAAAGAACATCGGAACCATGGAGGTGCTTATCTCTTACCTCTAGCATACAACTCTGAAGTTCATTATGCTTCCTTTCCTTCACTTAGAGAACTGGATGTTACTGGCGACAAACCTTCCTGAAGGAACAACAATCATCTATAATAGTTCTCACACCCAATTTGATCCTAACCAGAACTAGTATGTTGTGACAGCTAACATGCCCACGGAGGAGGTGGAAAAGGAATGTGCTGACAAACTACATGATCATTTAAGCAAGCACACAAGGGTGTATGATAAAGAACACTTTAATCACCCATCCTTCAGCCACAGATGCCCCCAGCAGCTCTGAGAATCAAACGACTATAGTTTCCATGTCCTCTACTGGATGTACACCCTCGCTATTCTTGGAAGACTAGTAGAGGACATGACAGATGTGGATTACCATGCTCTACATGGAAAGTTCGCACCTGATCTTCTCCAAACGCATGGAGTTAACAAAGGACTAACACAAGCATAATGCCCTTGTCCATGTACTTCTCAACCTATCACCTTGACACTCTGAGGATAGAGTGAGTGATAAGTTAGGGGGGAGGTACATTGTACAAGGGCTAGGTATCATTTTTCAACCCTTCTCCCTGTGCTATTTTTATTCACTCCTATTTTTCTATGCATTGTTTTTTTATCTTTCTTTTCACATTTAGACTTTTTCAGTAATTTCTTTGATAGAATAATTCTTATACATAAGTATAACATCACTCTTGGAAAAGATCACCCCTAGCTAAATTTAGAATCAAAGTAGTCCTCAAAAAACAATAATAGAAAATGCATTTAGGCGTGTAATGGAAAATTAATAAATTACTTTCACACTCGACTTCCATGCTTTTGCTTCAACTCTGCTCCAGACTCTCCACAAGTTAACATCATAGTCGAAGCCAGCCAAAACTCTCTCAAGGACGGGAGGGAACCAGGTGAAATCCAAATCAAGGAACCTCACAAGTGGACCTCCAAGTACGAAACTGAAATAAGTGCATGTCAGGAGACTCCAAGAACAATTTTCTTCTTTTAAAAAAAATGAGGCCTGGCAGCCCAAACAAAATCCCTAAATATCCAACTCCTAAGCCTGTGAGTATAAGGATAAAAGCCAGAGTGTTGAATAAAAACATGAGATTTGTGCCACGCCTAAGGACCTATATGAAGGACCAATAAAGGTCTCACCTGGCCAGTACATTCAGCTGCCCTCACAAAGGTAGATGTGTCACGCACGGTAATGAGATCCTAAGGTCTCTGAATATATGAAAAGGTTGATAAAGGACTCGCTCGGCTGGTACATTAAGCTACCCTCACAACGGTAGATGTGTCGTGCCTGGTAGTGAGATCCTAAAAGTTTAGATAAACCCTCCCCCTCTAAAAGGGGGAGTTACACATCATCCTTTAGCCAACCCTCATGCCTGTCTTAGTTTCCAGTAGGTTTTTCAAAGAATTATAAAACTGATTGGAGTTGAAAACATGCACAAAATGTGATCAAGGAAAAGGTGGTCCCAATGCGAGCTACGCGATACGGAAGAAATTTGAGATCCACACAACTCCCAATACCTGAAAGAGTTAGTGTGAGTAGAAGCTCGATAAAACTCTAAGAGATCTCTAGTTTAGAATTGAAGCAAGAGTATGGAAATATTCACTAAATAAAATCACCTTGCCACTACATGCCTTAGCTCTATCTAGCTTGAGGACAATCTAGACTCTAAGTTAAGGGGGGTGATAACCTCCCATTTTGTGATGTTATCTTACTAGTTTTCCATACTCTTTCTTAGTTAAATTAGATAGAATCTTTAAATTTCCACCTTTTTGTAAATATACCATTAGATTAACTTCTCCTTTTCACTTCTTATAGAAAAGCACAAAAAATTACAAAACCCCCAAACGGTCCCAAGACCGAATGGAAGCCAAACGGTCCCAAGACCGAATGGAGACCAAACGGTCCCAGGACCGAATAAAGATCAAATGGTCCCAAGACCGTTTGAAGCCAAATGGTCCCGAGACCATATGAAGCCACAGAGTCCCAAGACCGAATAAAGGTCAAACGGTCCCGAGACCGTATGAAGCCAAACGGTCACGATACCGTATGAAGCCAAACGATCCAAAGACTGAATGGAGATCAACTAGTCCCGAGACCGTATGGAGCCACACGGTCCCAAAACAGAATAAAGGTCAAACGATCCTGAGACCGTATAAAGCCAAATGGTCCCAAGACCGAATGGAGTCAACTGGTCCCAAGACCGTATCAAGCCACTCGACCCCAAGATCGAATGAAAGAAAATGGATTCAGACTGAGAGGACTCAAACTGTCTCCAGACCGAGAGAGTCCAAACGTTCTCCAAACCGTGTGAAAGTACAAATGGTATCCAAGACCGTTTGGACCCACATACCCCAAACCGCTTAAGGCTCACTCAAAATCCTATAAATAGAACCCAAAGGGGTCCTCACAAATCATCAAGTCTTAGACGTCCAAAGGCTGCCTCTATTATTCCAGAGCCATTCCATCCTTCACCCTCTGCCCCGAGGCTGCCGGTTTGAGACCCATACTCCATCTCTAAGCTACTTTCTCTCTCATCGACACAGAAGGTGGGAAGAGGAGGATTCATCATCAAGAAAGCTACGAAGTGCGAAGATCATTTCTCTCTCTCCTCCAAGGGGGTCGACCTTCCTCCCTCCTTCGTGGAGATGATGCTCTCTATCTCTCTTCTTGCCCCCTTCTTTGTTCTTGCCATGAGCGAGTAGTATCATACACTAGGGTGCGGGGAGTAGCCCTGCTACCCATATTTTCATTTCATGCAATGTAATTCATGAGTTTGAAATAGAGATATACTTTCTTTTCAGTTCAACATAAATCGTTTAATGAATGCTTGTTGCTTGATCACCAGCTTGTATTACTTATTATCTATTAGTATGAATTGTCTACGTTTATACTATTAGATTTGAATCTCGATTGAATGTTGGTTCTTGATGTATGTAGTCACCATGCATCTGTTTTGGTATCTAGGAGTGTTTTTCAAGGAGTGGAGTAAACTCACTTCCATCGTTGTACTTTCATACTATGAAATGGAATCAGTTGACGTATAAAAGTACAACCTTGATAAGTCGAGGAACACACTTTGTGAAGGGAATGGTGCAAAGTGAGTGACCATTCATTTGGGGATGGCTGGCTTTGCAACATTCCCACACTTCTCGTAGTTAGTTCTCCGAAAGGAAACTAAATCTACAAAGATACTAACTGTTTAGACTCTTATTGCAGGCTATGTTACTATGTTGCATGTTTTGATCCATGTGTAGTGGTGGTGAAAGCCGATCACATCCTAGTGGTTTCTTAACATTGTTTACTACCTTAAATTTACTTTCTTACTTTTACTTTACTTGCACTTAGTTTAAACAACCAAACCAACTCTTTAATCTAAATACCAACTGTTAAGGAGTTATATGAAATTCTTACATTTTCTATCTTGTTGATCTTAACAAGACCGTTGTCTTGTGGATTCGACCCTTAACTATACTACAATAAGACTTCCACGTATCCTAGCATACATGGGTGGTGTTTTTAATCTAGTATAAGCAATGCTAAATCCTAAAGACTTACTATCTTTAGGATTTTTAGTGGTGCACGCAACTCCACACAAGTGGAAGCTCCATTAGATACTTTCTTATGCTAAACATGTGCATTATGAATACGATGAGGGTTAATCATATCTAGATTCCATACATGTTGATGTAATGAAGGAATGTTCTTAATGTTAATATAACCTTTCTATGATTGTTTATGAATATCTCC